>CM038144.1:92796687-93394371 GCA_021437245.1 Aegilops speltoides | reverse complement strand
GAGGCGATCGCTGACCCTCGATCAAAACTCCACCGAAACCATGATGAAGGCAATCGGAACAATAGCAACTTCTCCAAAATCGCTAAGACACTGCCTTACGGTGGGCGCCAAGCGTCGTGGTTCATCGCGATGGGAATGGGGGTGAGGAGTCTGGACTAGGGGTGTCGGGATAGCGGACTATCAATATCCGCGGACTCCAAGACTACGAAGATAGAAGATTGAAGACTCGGCTCGTGTCCGGATGGTACTTTCCTTGGCGTGGAAGGCAAGCTTGGCAATCTGGATATGTGGACTCCTACCATTGTAACCGACTCTGTGTAACCCTAGCCCTCTCCGGTGTCTATATAAACCGGAGGGCTTTAGTCCGTGGGACAACATACATCTCAACAATCATACCATAGGCTAGCTTCTAGGGTTTAGCCTCCTTGATCTCGTGGTAGATCTACTCTTGTACTACCCATATCATCAATATTAATCAAGCGGGGCGTAGGGTTTTACCTCCATCGAGAGGGCGAACACAGGTAAAAACATCGTGTCCTCGTCTCTTGTTACCATCCGCCTAGGCGCATAGTTCGGGACCCCCTACCGAGATCCACGGTTTGACACCGACATTGGTGCTTTCATTGAGAGTTCCTCGTGTCGTCGCCGATAGAGCGGATGCCTCCACCCGTCTTCAAAGGCGGTGTTTTTCGCCGGAGGGCCTTGGCCACCGGCCGAACTATCCGGCTTGGTGGTTTCTCATGACCGCTGTCCGGCCGCCCGATTCGGCAATGACTTCTCAAGTCGTCGGAAGCAATCTTAGCGTTAGCCCTAAAGCTGTCGAGCAGTTAGATCAATAGAGCTCTCGTCATTAGCGAGCTCTTGGATCGCATCGCCGCCCTGGGAGTCGTTACGGACTACAACCAGATTGGGCTTAAAACCGATCTGAGAGAGATTAACTCTCCCATGCCACCCCTGCGTCGCGGTGGTAGAGGAGCAATACGGCAACTCTTTGCCAATGTTGAAGACAATTCATGTCCGGATTCCCGAACCCTCCATGCCGGATTCTCGCGGAGGGACGAACTTCGATCGAGCATCGAACTTAAAATCATGCATCTCCCCGGACTCGCTGGATTGCATCCAGCAAACCAAACTTCCGAATTCGGAAACTCCTTGGCCTTTGAGCCTCAAGATGGGCAGGGATCCGGTTTTATTCCACCCACCCGCCCGGACATATGCGATCTATCTCTAATACGGCAAGAGCCTCTTGAAGCGATACATCACTCTTGGGCGATTCCTCCTGGTTATGGGCGGGATAAAGGACTGCCGAGAGGAAAGCGCAATATCAATCTTCCGCAATAAGCTGCACGGACAAGGGAATACTAAGCGCCATTGATCGTCATAAAATTACGCGCTTCACCGATCGGCATCCATTGTGCGAAAATCTTGTGCGATGGAGAGTTTCGGAAAACCGAAAATCAATTTTGGGATAATCCGGCCCCAAACCCGATCCATGATAAAAGGCGCCTTACACTCGGGCCCCGGATGCAAAAAGCGAAACAACAAAAACCCAATAAGGAAGCGGAACCGTCTTTGGAGGGATGGCTCAATGGACCTGTAAACTTCATAGTCTGAGAGGAGCCATCCCAACACATAGCCCGAGCATGTTGGATATTACGGCGGTGGCCAAAAGTGGCGAAGAGCTTTTAGCTCAGGAAACCACTCCAACAAAACCAACACGGTATCAACAGTCTTTGAGACTTTCGCATCAAATAATATCACAGCGAACAATCCATGAACTCGCGAAGTCTACCAAGTTGCAACAGCAAATCCATGGAGCGACACAGCCATTACATTCAATGCCGATGTGAGCCCACATTTTGAACAACGAGCCCGGCCGACCTGGTACTTAGTCCCATAGTGGGCGGCTTTCGGTGACAAAAATCCTCATGGATGGCAGATGGACTAAACCTCATTTATGAAACTCTGCGAAAAATGGAAATCGATTGGAGCCGTATTGAGCGAAGCGGCACAACCTTTAGAGGAATAATCCCTAGCGGGAAGCGGCTGCACGGAAAAATCACACTCGATGTGGTGTTGGCTCTCCGGACAATTCAGATCCAAAGAAGTCACGTTCGGTGGCCCCGTTCAGCGATGGGTATCACGCCATATTAGGGCGAGAGGCATTCACAATTTTTCAAGCAATACCTCATTACGGGTACATGAAGCTCAAAATGCAGGCCCGGCGGAATAATCACTCTCACTAGTGATCCGGACATAGCACTCCGCGCGAAAACAAGACAGCCGCACTAGCCCTCGAGGCACTATCCAAAGCCTTAGCGGCGGAGGAACTCACCGCTGCGCTCTCACGGTGAACAGGGACGATGTGATACTCGATAAAAGATCCAAGTCCACCTCCTTCAAACCAGCGAGACGAGATAATAAAATTCCAGGTCCATCCAATGGACCCAACAAAACGGCTTCCATTGGGGCACAGTTGAACCCGAAGTAGGCGCCGCCTTCGCGAATTCCTTCGGAAAATTGGGATATCTTCGCTTTGGCATCCCGGACATGCCGGAATCCCTTGCAGTTGGCGAACACAGCCTAAACATCCTAAAGGATTCAAGCCGATCAAACAGGCTCTTGACGATTTTCGAGCCCAAAAGGCGAGCAATGGGAGAAGAGCTAGCCAACTATTGGAAGCGGATTCATTAGAGATATCAAACATCCGGATGGCTAGCAAATTTGGTGATGGTACCAAGAAGGATAAATCTGGCGCCTCGTGCCGATTTTAAAGACCTCAATAAAGCTTGCCCAAGGATCCTTCCTCTCCCCGCATCGATCAAATTATCGATGCCACAGCGAACACGATTCGTTGTGCTTCACGGGCGCATACTCGGCTATCATCAAATCAAGATGGCGGAAGCGAACCAAGCCGCAACGGCATTTATCACTCCATATGGACCATTCTGCTTCAACACGATGCCTTTCGGACTCAAAAACGCCGGCGCAACATATCAGCGCATGATTCAAACATGTCTGGCCACCCAGATCGGCAAAATAGTCGAGGCATACGTAGACGACGTTGTCGTCAAAACAAAACACGTCGAAACTTTAGTAGACGATTTGAGGCTCACATTCGACAACCTCAGAGCATATGACATCAAGCTGAATCCGGAAAAATGCGTTTTCGGCGTGCCAGCCGGAAAGCTGCTGGGCTTCATCGTATCCAGTAGAGGAATTGAAGCAAATCCGGCCAAAATCCGAGCTCTGTCACAGTTGGATATTCCAAAAGACCTCAAACAAATACAAAATTAATAGGATGCGTGGCAGACTTAAGCGCTTATCTCCCATTTAGGAGAAAAGGCGTTGCCCTCTATCGCCTCCTCGGAGCGCATCGAACACCGAGTGGGCGGATCTTTGCCTTGCCGGACTCGAAGAAATAAAGGCCATCTTGGCAACAAATCCGGTCTGGCTGCGCCACTCTGGGCGAACCAATGTTGTTATACATCGCAGCAACACATCAAGTTATAAGCGCGGTCCTCGTCGTCGAGCAGCGGACGAAGGGCATAAATTCCCTCTTCAAAAACCGGTGTATTATGTATCCACTATGTTAACCCCTGCAAATCCGTTACCGCACTATCGAGAAGATAGCATATCACGGTGTTCATGGCATCTCAGCTCGGCACTACTTTCAAGAGTGCTCGATAACGATGGCCTCTGAAGTACCACTCAATGACATTATAAATAACCGCGATGCAGCGGGCAGGATAGCAAAATGGGCCATTGAGCTCTTACCATTCAACATCACTTACAAACCTCGGCGAGCTATAAAGTCACAAGTTTTGGCTGACTTAAATGCGCCCGAATGGACGAAGCCAAACTCCCTAAAAATGCGGGCATACTCCAATTGGACTATGCATTTCGACGGCTCCAAAATGTTGGCGGATGGGGGCTGGCGTCGTACTAACGTCCCCACGAGATCTGATCGATATGTACTTCAAATAATGTACGGACTCCAACAATGCAGCGAATCTGAGGCCTGTTACATGGTCTCCGGATGGCGGTCTCCATGGGCATTCAACGCCTAGAGGTGTGAGGACTCAAACCTTGCAATATCCCAAATAAGCGGAGACTTGACGCCAAGGATCCGAAAATGGCAGCATATCATAGCGCTGTCCTAAAATGTCAGCTCGGTTTGAAGGACTCGAATTCCATCACATAGCAGAGATAATAACCAAGCGGCGGCGTCTGCGCGCATCGGTGCGAAAGCGTGATCTGTCCTCCAAATATCTTCTGGAGCGGCTCTTCAAGCCATCCGTACTATGGGAAGAGGGCCGGTAGCGACAAACCGAAGAAAGCCGCACCAACGGTGATTGGCGGATGACATAACACCCTCCGCCCATGTTATAATGGCGTAATCGCGCGTGGGCCAGAACCTTTCCTAGCCTACTTACTTAGGCGAGGAACTTCCGAAGACCAAAATGAGGCCCGCTGCATAGTCCGGTGATCGAAGGCCTACAAGGTCCATGAGGAGAACTTTATAAGAAAAGTACCACGGAGTCCTTCAAAGGTGTATCTCCGAAGAAGAAGGGCGAAACCTCTGGCTGAAATTCATGCGGACTAGGCGGACACCACGCAGCAGCAGGGCCCTTGTAGGAAAGGCATTCCGTCTGAGATTTTATTGGCCGGCGGCTCGAGGCGGCCGCGACAGGGACTTGGTCGGCGATGCGTTGGTTGTCGACTCTTTGCTAATCGAGCCATATGCCACCCGCCCTCAAAACCATACCCATTACGGCGTTCACGGTGCAGGGGCTTGACATGGTTGGACCCTTAAAGGGAACCCACAAGAAAAAGTACCTATTGGTCATGGTGGATAAGTTCACCAAATGGATAGAGGCCAAACCGGTCAAAGCGGCGAGTCCGGACCGGTGATAGACTTTATATCGGGGTGGTACACCGTTCTGAGTCCCCCAGCATCATCACCGACAACAGCACGAACTTCACGGCCGATGAGGTTAAGTCATGGTGCAAAAATATGGGCATCAAGCTCGACTATCGTCGATCTATCACCCTCAAACCAACGGTCAAGTGGAAAGAGCAAATGGTCTAATAATGAGCGGCATTAAACCCAGACTAGTGAGGTCACTCACTAAATCCGACGCACAATGGGTTGAGGAGCTCGACTCCTTACTCTGGGGGCTGCGGACAACGCCTAACCATACTACTGGATTCACACCATTCTTTATGGTATACGGTGCAGAGGCAGTCTTGCCCCGTGACATTATTCATGACTCACCTTGAGTGCGCATGTATGAGGAAAGAGAGGCCGAGCTTGATCGGCAGGACAGCTTGGACACATTGGAGGAAGAACGGGACGTCGCGAAGGCTCGTTCCGCATTCTATCAGCAGCAGGCCAGACGATATCAAAGCGTAGAAATGCGGGCCAAGACTTACAACGTTGGCGAACTAGTTCTCGCTGCCGGACAAGAAAAGGACAAGCTCAAGCCCGGATGGGAGGGCCCTTCATTATCGATCAAGTACTAACCGGCGGAGCATACCGTCTGAAATCGTCGGATAACCGACTCGAGCGAACCCATGGAGCGCAGCCCGCCTCCGAGCGATTCTATGCCTAGCGCGGACTAAAGTTCATCCCTTCCCCGTCCAAACTTTTATACTTGGCTGTCTTTTGTTTCTCTTTTTATCCTTTTCACTTAAAATCCCTTCGGGCCTATTTTTGCATTCTTTGCATCGCATGATGTGCCATCCGCACTCATTATTCTGGGGCTTCTTTTACGAAGCTCAATTATCTGAGTTTCATACCCAACACATGTGTCAAGCTTCCACATGTACCTTTTACTCGCCATTATATGCATCGATATGACTTAAGTTTTGGCCAAGCTGGGTTGCTGGCTCTGTGCTTACCCCTACATTCCCGATTGTTCGGCTAGGAGGTAAAGGAGCACCTCTGCGATTATTCTTGCCGGGTCGGCGGATGTGTACCTCGGTAGGTGAAGCAAAGCTAAGCGTTCTTAAGGGAATATTCGATCGGTGACTTAAAAGATGACTTTTACCTATTTATCTATTTGCCCCTAGATGTTTCTATTAGCTTTCTTTGCAGTCCGGACATGCACTTTAGGGCATGCCTCCCAAGCGAAAGGAACCCTTACGGAACTATTCTCCTGGAAGATGTTTCTTACTAACCATGTAATATAACATAACTAGTTGGGCACTTGTCTGATAAAGCACTAATGACCCCTATGCCTGGTCTCCATGCATACCACGGTTGTTTCTTAACCAAAAGGTATTCGGACACACTCCGGACTCTAGGGTCCCGAGGTCGAAGCGAAAAGGTCGGCAAAGACAAACGATCTACAATCCGGCTAGAAGGCATTTCACATGTCACTTTAAAGGATAACATACATTGTCAAATTTATTGATTGTATTCCTCCTCAATCCCGTCTAATAGGCTGTCTAGTTTACAGTCCCGTTGGGAAAATTTAGCAGCCAACTCTACTTGGCTGTACACTAAACTCACAGGGATCTCCTTCCCATCGGGCCCCACCGGTCCAACTTCGGCCATGTGGTTGGGGTCCGCCTTCTTATACCGCGTCTTCACCATGGCCCAAGCCTCCTGGCACCTTGGACAAGCGAAATCTTCCACAAGCAGGAAGCTGCCGCACTCTGCAGCTTCTCTGCAAGCTCCCGAGGCCCTCGGGTAGGGTGAGGGCTGGCCATAAAGCCTGAGCAGCGCCGCTCATTGCACTGCCGAACTCGTCCGAGTAGCTGCAACAGTTCGGAAGTTGATCACCCATTGATATGGGCATTTCCTCTGCGGGGCGACCCGTGAGTATACCTACAAGACATATCATGTCAAAATACTTCCTCGCCGAACTCTTCTTTTCAAAAGAGTTCGCTCAAGCACTACTATAAATGCAGCGACGAAGCGGCTGATTCTCCTTAACGGAGCCGGACAGCTCGGCTCGGCGCCTTTAGCTCTTCTCCGAGCTTGGCGTTGGCATCTGGAGCTTGTTCCTTTCTGCTGAACCCTATTCAGCACACTCTCGCCGACCTTTAGCTGGCGTAGCAATCTTACTGTCCGGATCTTGTCCGTGGTACTGCAATGTCATTATTAGACTCAAGGCGCGCGCGCATACGCTTATATTTATTAATAAAATGTTTTACGGAGGGGTCTTTCCGTCTCCTCTCTGCGGCAACAATCTTGACCTCAAGTTGGGCCTAGCAATCTTGTAGCTCCCGAGACAGCTGGGCGTTCTTCTCGTTAAGTGCCTGAAATTTCCAATGATCCCTAAATCAGTTAGCATAACTAATTTAAGTCTCGGGAGCTCTTGGTATATACAACCATTAAAATTCCCTTACCGTATGTCTTTCACATCTTTGCTCGTGGCTCTGGTAAAACCATTTTGAGCAGCACGGAGATCGCGTCCCCTGCGTTAAAGGCATCCAATGCCTCAGGGGAAAAGCACGCTTCTTGAAATACTGTCCGGCGGCGCCTATCGTTCATAGTGCTCTCCACCTCAGACTTGGTGGCGGACAGTCTGTCGGTATCCTCCGTTGGAGAAGGATCCGGCTCGCGTCTTGCGCTTGCCTCCCCTCCAGTCCGGGCGCTGGGCACGGCGGTGTTGGTCGGATTGGCAATTCCTGCGCTTCTTGATCCGCAAGCGTTTTTCTCCTACAAAGATCCTGAGCACTCAGGCGTTTCCTCGGAACGTTGCTCTGAAAATTCGAATACGAGCTATACCTTTGCGGCGACGTTTCCGTCCGCACTGCGCTCCTTTTCCGCCTGCTGGTTTGGACTGGCCTCTGTTGGTCAGCCGCCGCGGGCTCGGCTTCCTGTCGTAAAGGCGCTTCCTGCAAAATACCATCGTTCACGAAGGTCAGAGATGGGCAGGGAAGAGATACCGGTGTCCGGACTTCGGTCGCGATCACCTGGGAAGCCGGACTTAGTCCGGGGTAGTCTGCCGTAATGGCGACCAAAGCATTGTCTATGCTGAGCTGGTGATACACCCCGTCGATCAGCTCCACCTCGATGTCCGGGTCCTCTTCGGAGGCCGGACCCAGGGATCCTTCTGGATCTTCGGGTTGCGGAGCAGGACTCACCATGTCCTCCACAGTCCGGCGCAGATCCTGCGTCGAAGACATAATGTGAGAAGCTTAAAACTTCGAAAGCATGGGTTGAGCCCTTCAAGGTGTTCACTTACCCATCCTCTAGGGTTGATCATGGAAAACCCATTCAAAGGGTTCGTCCGAAGGAAATCCTCCTTCTCCCCCTTGTACAGGCCGGACAGGATCTTCACCAGATCCTCGGTCGAATCCGGCCCTTCTTGCGTCGTGCCGGTAGCATCGTCTTCCCGTTGAAATCCCACATGGGGTGGCCTCTCAGACAAAAGTGGCTGTACCCCTCGCTTGATGCATGTTGCCATGACTCGATCATGGTCAAGCGGAATGAGCCATTAATCTTATCCATCCCATCAAGTAGTGGGCGCTCTTGTCTTCCTCAATCGGGGCTCATGGGCGCCGGTGGCGTTTCTTCAAGGGAGCAGCACTAAACTCAGGGAGGCCGATCCCAACGGGTCAGCGCGAGGCGTCTCCTATATAAAACCACTCCGAGGGCCGATCTTGGACGCCTTCTTGGGAGTGCGGATAGGTATCCGGTCGGCGATCGCCATATTTGGCGCCGCCCACTTGATATATGGACCCTGTTGAGAGCGAGTGCGAGGCAAAATAGCCTCTTCCACAATGCAAAATGGGGCTTGATGCCGTGAATAGCTCGCAAAGAGCTCGTAGCCCACGATATGCGGGACAAAGGCGGGCGAAGGTGATGGAGCTGGAGTCCGTAGAACTTCAGGAGCCCGCGAAGGAATGGATGTATTGGAAATCCGAGTCCCCTTATCAGGTAAGGGACAAAACACACTCGCTCCCCCTTATTGGGGCTTGGAGTGTCCTCCGCCTGCCTCCCACCTTGATAAGTAACCAGTCTGGCCCGGACCGGAACCATGAAGGCCGGAGGGAGAAACCCCTCAGTTTGGAGCCTCACTAGCTCGTTGTGCGAAATAGAGCACCTCCTCCAATTCCCCGGTGGTGGGCTGGGAGCGCGTGAAGAAGAGCCGCGTTGACGATCCATGGTGGAATGGATTTCTAGGTCGAGGCGCTTCGATGGAGTATCTACGAGGAGGAAGACGGTGCGGTTTGGATCTGGATTCTTGCCTCTTTTATAGGCGGGCGACTCGCACAATTAAGGGGTAAAATGCAAAAGACACCCTGGCTTTTCGCATTCATGCGACGCGTGGAAGAGGGCCATTATTTGGCGTAGAAGCCAAGGAACACAGTGTTCAAGATGAAGCTGGACACTATTCGGCAGGTACATGGAATTTGAAGGGAGAACCCGCCTTGCAACGCCGAAGACTATAAACACGCTGGACTTATCGTCATTGAAGCCTGGTTCGAGGGCTACTGAGGGAGTCCTGGACTAGGGGGTGTCCGGATAACCGGACTATCAATATCCGCCGGACTCCAAGACTATGAAGATAGAAGATTGAAGACTCCGGCTCGTGTCCGGATGGTACTTTCCTTGGCGTGGAAGGCAAGCTTGGCAATACGGATATGTAGATCTCCTACCATTGTAACCGACTCTTTGTAACCCTAGCCTCCTCCGGTGTCTATATAAACCGGAGGGCTTTAGTCCGTAGGACAACATACATTACAACAATCATACCATAGGCTAGCTTCTAGGGTTTAGCCTCCTTGATCTCGTGGTAGATCTACTCTTGTACTACCCATATCATCAATATTAATCAAGCGGGGCGTGAGGTTTTACCTCCATCAAGAGGGCCGAACACAGGTAAAAACATCGTGTCCCTCGTCTCTTGTTACCATCCGCCTAGACGCACAGATTCGGGACCCGTGCCGAGATCCGCCGGTTTTGACACTAACGAGGTAGGTATGGAAGGCAAGATCCTAGCTATGGAGCAGTTGTAAAGACAAGAGATGTACGAGTTCAGGCCCTTCTCGGAGGAAGTAACAGCCCTCGTCTCGGAGCCGGAGGCGGTCGATTGGATTATGTGTGTATAGATTACAGTGCGAACCCTTTACCTTGAGGAGGGTGGCTTATGTAGTGTCTGCGGACCCCTCCGGCCCTCGGTTATCACGGGGTTTAAAGTACATTAAAGCTAGGCGTTCTTGGTAGCATATTACATAAAGTGTCCTAAATGCCATAAAGACTACTTAATTACTGAGACCGTTTGGATGCGAGTGACTCTTGATCTCACGGTGGTCGAGTGAATCTTCATGGTCGAGTCCTTGGAGTCCGTCGAGTGAAGTCTCTCTTGGTCGACTGGAAGGCAGTTTCTTCTGAGGGTGTCTGTGGGAAGGGTACTTAAGACAGGTCTGTGACCCTACCCAAGGTACATGACTTCATCAACCACCTCCTTCACAGGACCAAGACGTTGGATTAAGTGTGAAAATGCGCTATTTTGCAAACACCCCCGCACCATGTGCGTGGGGGCTGAAGCCGAAGACTGCCATCTTTCAGGTTATATACACATATACATTAACGGCCGCACAAGAGATATTTGAATACTTGAACGCACAAGTATAAAAAGCACTTATATTATGAATATGGTTTTACAAATCATACATGTCATTTGAACATAACATTTTTCGAGCACTGCGACTCTATTAAACGAGCGCCCTGCAGGACTTCCCCAAAATAGTGCTCGGCGGGTAACCGGCTCTCGTCCGAACCCCCGGATGCAACGTCGGTGGCATCCATCTCTGCCCAGTATGTCTTAACACGGGCGAGAGCCATCCGTGCACCCTCTATGCATGCCGACCGTTTCATCGCCTTGATATGCGGCACCGCCCCAAGGAATTGCTGCAATAAGCCAAAATAACTCTTCGGCTTGGGCCTATCCAGCCACAGATGAGCCACTACATCCGTCATGGCAAATCTGGACAATCTATTCAGCTCAGCCCACTCAGCCAACCGATCGGTCAACGAAAGTGAACGCTCCGGACTGTGGAATTGAGACCAAAAAGGCTCTTCCATCTCGTGATCCTTTGGCTTGAAATGCTAACTGCATCCGCCCTTTTCGCCGCCAAATCTAGATAAGGATCCTCCACACCCCACAGCTAGCCAAGCTGAGCATACTTCTGATCTGTGAACTTCCTGCGCAGCAGAAAGGGCTTTCTAGCCGCAATGCCTCCAGCCTGACGTAGCTCCTCCTTTATAGCCCTCATTGCAAAACAGGCATCCTTGGCTTCGGCGGTGGCCTTCTTCAGGTCCTCTTGCTCCGCTCGGCGTTCTTTTCAAGAACCTCACAGCGGTCAGTAACATCCTTCAGCTTCACGGCCATTCGGCCATCTCCTCCTGCCGGCGGTGAGCAGCCTTTACCCCCGGCTTTTAGCTCTTCGCTTTGCCTTGAGGCAGCCGCATCACTCCTTCCGGCTGTCCTTGGCTCGAGCAAGCTCGCCCGAAAGGTCCTCCACAGCAGCAGCACCATCTGCATCAAGCATACATGTTGTAAGGAGTGGGCGTCAGCTCCCTTACTAGGTGACCACGGAGAAACAACCTACCTTGTGACTCGTCAAGACGTTTATTGACCAGCGCGATGTCCGCATCCGCAACGTCGAGTTGCCACTTTAGCTCGGAAAATCTATCAGTCCGGCTGGCCACCGGACGATCCACCACCTGCATAGGAAAAGCGAGAATTAATAACTGAGATTATGATCCTCGGCACGCTGTCGCTTTCGACAACATACCGAGTCTCAGGGGCTACTATCTATACAGGGCGCACTCTATGTGCAAAACTATCAAAAGGTATGTCATTTTTACGCACCTCAAAACCCGCCAGTAAACTTCTGACGTCATCATGCAACCCGCCCTTAGTGGACGAAATTCTTTTAATCATCGTACTCATCAATGTATGGTGATCCTCTGAGATAGACGCCCTCTCGAGCAGATCCTTCAGCTCCCCCGGCCGTACACCAGTAGGTGCCGAACTCTCCGCCTGCTGGGACTCGAGAGACCCTCCGTGACGACACCTCAGGGTCGTCCGCCCCGCCTGACGATGCGGCAGATGGAGGCGTCCCGCTCTCCATCATCTCCGGACGAAGGTCCCCCGAGGATGAGCTCAGCTGAGAAGGGCGGAGATCTGAACTACAAGGTAAAAACTTTGGTTATCCTCAGAAGCAAAAATAGGGATGTCCCTTATTACAAAACTCCCCTTTCCTACTTATGGCCTGCTGGAGGGTTGATTCCTTAGGGGAGATATCGCGGCCGGGGCTTCTCCTGGCGCAGGACCCTCTGGTGAAGATTTCTTCCCCCGCTTTGAGGCCTTAGCCTCCGGATCTTCGGAAGCGGTCCTCTTCTCCCCCTGGAAGGAGGGATTCTCGATCCCCCCTTTCTTGAAAGCCTCCTTAGTAGAGGCAGTAGTTTCTCTGTTTTCCCCTTCGCCCTCTTCTGAAGGCGCAACCTCCAGCATCTTGACCAACACGGGATCCGGCGTGGTCTCCGGGTGGGGGGCCGGACACCGTATCAGTTTTTCTTGCGCTATCCACTCCTGTTCAAAGGGCGATTGGTTAAAAGGCAAATCCAAGATATGCAAACGAACGGTATGTCCGGACACAGGGCTACTTACTTGAGTATCCGGGCGATTGCAGCTTAAGCCGGCGTCCTCGGTCAATTCCGAACACACCTCTTGTGATCCGAAGAACAATTTATACATCTCCACGGGTATTGTACCCATGAAGTGTTGGAGAGCTCGTGGTCCCTCCGGATTGAATTCCCACAGGCGGAGGGGGCGACGTTTGCAGGGCAGAAGACGCCGAATCAGCATAACCTGCATCACTATGACCAGATTGATCTCCCTCTCTTGGAGGTCTTGAATCCGGCCCTGCAATAGGGGTACGTCCTTGGACGGCCCCCTGTCAAGTCCTTTGTTGACCCATAACGTCAGCCGTTGTGGAGGGCCAGAGTGAAAGACGGGCGGTGGCCTCTGCCTGCTGCCCCTGGGAGCGGTAATATAGAACCACTCCTGCTGCCACAAACCGAGCTCCTCCTGAAAAGAGCCCTTGGGCCATGGAGCATCGGTCCTCTTGCTTATAATCGCCCCGCCGCACTCTGCCTGACGCCCCTCAATCATCTTCGGCTCCACATTGAAGGTTTTGAGCCACAAACCGAAGTGAGGGGTAGTGCGGAGGAAGGCCTCGCAGACGACAATAAATGATGAGATATGGAGGATGGACTCTGGAGCCAAGTCATGGAATTCCAGCCCATAGTAAAACATGAGCCCTCTCACAAAAGGATCCATCGGGAAGCCTAAACCCCGACGGAGGTGAGACACGAACACGATGCTGTCGCCTGGCTCGGGAGTAGGAATGACTTGCCCTTGGGCGGGCAACCTATCGCGAAATCTCGTGGGTTAAGTACGGCTTCTCTCGGGTTTAGCACGTCCTCTTCCGTGACGGAGGAGGGCATCCACCGACCCATGGGTCGGAGCGGACGTGTCGAAGGTCGAAGCGCTCGAATCTGGAGCCACAGGTCTTTGGAACTTGGGGCGAGGGGTAGATTCGATTGAGGATTGAAGAAAAGAAACGAGCCTTGGTCTCATTATAAAGAGGAGAATACCAAGAGCCGTCCGTGACCGTTTGGAACTCGCCGATGGAGGGGCATGGCAGCGGCGCGGTTGGGTTACCCACGTCCGTATTGATGGGAATCCGGAATAAGGGGACACGATCTGCTGCCGACAAGGCGTGCCAAGAAACCGCTTAGCTAACGCGCGCTGAGGTGGTATAATAAAAATGATTCGAGTAAAGGCTTGGTAGTGGTGTGACGTCACGCATACAAAATCGTCGACAGATTGAACTTGTGTGAATATTATTCTCTCTACGGTGATGCGTGGAATTTATTTTGCGAGCTGGACACTATCTGGTGTTCACAATCTTCTATGAATTATTCGGAGGAGGAACCCGCCTTGCAATGCGAAGACAATATGCGCGCGGACTAAATCGTCATTGAAGCTGGTTCAGGAGACTCTTGAGGAGTCTGGACTAGGGGTGTCGGATAGCGAACTATCATCAACGGCGGACTCCAAGACTATGAAGATACAAGATTGAAGACTTAGTCCCATGTTGGATGGGACTTTCCTTGGCGTGGAAGGCAAGCTTGGCAATACGGATATGTAGATCTCCTACCATTGTAACCGACTCTGTGTAACCCTAGCCCTCTCCGGTGTCTATGTAAACCGAAGTGTTTTAGTCCATAGGACGAACAACAATCATACCATAGGCTAGATTCTAGGGTTTAGCCTCCTTGATCTCGTGGTAGATCTACTCTCGTACTACCCATATCATCAATATCAATCAAGCAGGACTAGGGTTTTACCTCCATCGAGAGGGCCGAACACAGGTAAAACATCGTGTCCCTTGTCTCCTGTTACCATCCGCCTAGACGCACAGTTCGGGACCCCCTACCCGAGATCCACCGGTTTTGACACCGACACCAAGCCTTAATGTACTTTTAACCCTCCGTTACGTGGGCTGGCCGGGGTCCTGGCAGACTCTATATAAGCCACCCCCCTCCACTAGCAGAAGGGTTCGCATCCCTGTAACTCATACGCATATAATCCAGTCGACCACCTCCGGGCTCCGAGACGTAGGGCTGTTACTTCCTCCGAGAAGGGCCTGAACTCGTAAATCCCTTGCGTATACAACTATTCCATAGCTAGGATCTTGCCTCTCCATACCTACCCCCTATTCCACTGTCAGTCTTAGTACCACGATAGAAGGTGCGTGTGTGTGAGAGGAGTCGACATTGAGACAACGTGTTTGTTCAAGAGACACCAAGGAAGACTACTATATATCGATGGTGCATGTAGGCGGGAATTAAACAAAGGGATGGTCTTATTGGTTTCGGGGATATAGGGAAAGAGTGAGAGGCACGCGCGGGAGGGGGGGGGAGGGTAGCTAGAAGGAGATTGTTAAGTGTGAGTGTGTGTTTTTTCCATCCAGGCGGAAGTTATGTGCACAAAAGAGGAGAATGATTCGATGTGGCGTTAGGATTGAGGGTAATTAACTACGTATGGAGACATAGAGACCTTGAACGTGCATGTGTGAGAGGTATGCATGTATACGTGGGATGTGTGTGTGTGTGTGTGTGCGCGCGCGCATGATCGAGATGAAAGAAAGAAGACATAAGTCCTAAGATCAACGACATGGGAGAGACGGATCGGTATGACAATATGCATGCATGTGAGAATGCATGGAAGAAGGCCTGACAATTGAGCATGTGTTTTTGTCTTTAAGAGATAGTGGCGTGGGCTGGAGCATGCATCTATGGCGGCAGAGGGGTGGTATAGCGATTGTGCAAAGAGATCAACCTATAAATGCATATGTATGGATAGACATATATAGTGTGGGTGATAGGAAGCAAGACTCCGTGCGACAAAGAAATGTTGACGGGAAATCAGAGATAGATACAAAGATGGAGATGCTAGCTAGAGACATCCGTTACTTTGGGTGTCGGAGATGACCGTCGAGGTGGTTCAAAGGGTGAAGTTATATATGTGTGTGAGAGGGCACTTGTTGCATGTAGAGAGAAACATATGTAGTGTGCGTGATAGGAATAAAGAGTGAGGCGAGAAAGAAGGTTGATGGAGAAAGCAGATAAATAGAAAGATAAAGATGCTAGCTAGTGTGCGCTAGAGATAGGAGTCGAGTGGATCGGAAGGTTGGGTTATGTGTGTGGGTGTGAGAGAGATAGAGAGAGGTGCATGTGAGTCACATACAAGCGGATGTCGAGAGAAATGAGATCCGAGAGAGGCGGAGTTTTGTGTCTGCGAGAGAAAGATATTTCTAGAGAGTGATAGCTAGAGATACATATGAGGGAGCAGAAGATATCTCTAGGGAGAGAGGTGTGTGAGGGAGTCTGGACTAGGGGTGTCCGGACAGCCGGACTATCGTCGTCCGCGGACTCCAAGACTCTGAAGATACAAGATTGAAGACTCCGTCCGTGTGCGGATGGGACTTTCCTTGGCGTGGAAGGCAAGCTTGGCGTCGGATATGTAGATCTCCTATCATTGTAACCGACTACTGTGTAACCCTAGCCCTCTCGGTGTCTATATAAACCGGAGAGCTTTAGTCCGTGAGACACAACATACATTACAACAATCATACCATAGGCTAGCTTCTAGGGTTTAGCCTCCTTGATCTCGTGGTAGATCCACTCTTGTACTACCCATATCATCAATATTAATCAAGCAGGACGTAGGGTTTTACCTCCATCAAGAGGGCCCGAACCTGGGTAAAAACATCGTGTCCCTCGTCTCCTGTTAACATCCGCCTAGACGCACAGTTCGGGACCCCCTACCCGAGATCCGCCGGTTTTGACACCAACATTGGTGCTTTCATTGAGAGTTCCTCTATGCCGTCACCGATAGGCCCGATGGCATCTTCAACCAACAACACTGTCCAGGGTGAGACTTTTCTCCCCGGGAAGATCTTCGTATTCGGCGGCTTCGCACTGCGGGCTGATTCACTTGGCCATCTGGAGCAGATCGAAAGTTAGGCCCTTGGCCGTCAGGTCAGATTCGGAAGCCTAAACTTCACGGCCGATGTCTGCGGAGACTTGTTCTTCGACGGACTCGAGCCACAGCCAAGTGCGCCGCACTGTGACGACGGGCATGATCTAGCTCTACCACCGAATAGTGCCTTGGTGGCCGCACACGAGTCCGCTTCGGCCGTTAGTCTGGAGTCGATCGCCCAGATCGAGGGCCGGTGGATAGACGCGCCACAGGGCTTCAACATCCACGGCGATGGAGCGAACACTAATCTTGTCCCTGCGAAACTTCGTGATTCCGAGGCGCGGACTCCTTCGGACTCGAACCTCCGTGCCCCTACCAATCGATTGGATTAGGCGCGGTTATGGAATTCACCGCCGCGGACATCTTCAACACTTGCCCTTTGGCGACATCCTAAACTTCGCTAAAGCATCTCTCGCTATCGGGAGAGCCTGGCGGACTATGGCGGGATGGTTGGGAAATGCAGACGGCGAAGAAATTGAGCCCACCCACCACCCACTTTGTAGCCTTGTCGATGATCTAACCGACATGCTAGACTACGACTTCGGCGACATCGGCGCTATGGGCGGCGATGCCGGAGGCGAACGAGAACCAGCGCCTACGAGGCCTTTGGAAGACCACCTCGTCATATGACATATATATGGTGGACACCCCAAAAGACGGGGACGGCGAAGAAGCAGCGGAGGCAGACTCTTTAAAGAAGCAGCCCAAACGCCGGCGTCAGCGGCGCCGCTCTAAATCCCGCCACAACAATAATGGAGATTCCGGCACAGGAGATAATAATATTCCAGAGAGTGCCGAAGACAATCCCCTCTCGCAAGACTCGGCGCGGGAGGATCGAAGCAAGCCCTCACGAGAGGCGGCAGATGAAGAGGTTGAGGATCATAACTATATGCCCCTCAGAAGGCGAAGCAAGCCTCAACGATGATGAATTAAATCGCACCGAGGATCCCGTCAAACAAGAGCGCTTCAAGCGCGGGCTTATCGCCACAAACAAACAGCCTAAAGAAAAAGCAGCAACAGCTTCAAGCTGATCGAGGACCTCTGGCGATCGATGGACCGAGGTCCTCGCGGCGAAAGAGTATATACTCGAGCGCCCTCAAAAGTTACCCAAGGCGCAAGCTGCTCCCCGATTAGAGAGGAAGCTTACATACCTCCATCACTAGCGCCACGATATGGTGACCGACCACCCGTGGTCGTGACGAGAGGCATCGAGCCCCCAGCCAAGACCGTACCCGGCATCGCTCCAAAAGTCTGAAGCCAAGAGGGGACGCGCGGACTTGCGAGACATATTGGAGGACAAAGCAAGGCAATCCAGATCCATCTACGGATCATGTGGGCGCCCCACGACCCATGACGAATACCGTTGCGCCGGATACAATAACCCCGGTCGGGCCAAGCACAGCAGACAGCGCTCTCTCGAGCTGCGTCGTGATATTGCTCAATCTGAGGCGCCGCACACCGCTATGCTTCAGCGGCGAAGTAATGGATCATCAAATCCCTGAAGGGTTTAAACCCGTAAACATCGAATCTTACGATGGCACAACAGACCCCGCGGTTTGGATCGAAGATTATCTTCTCCACATCCATATGGCCCGCAGCGGCGATCTCCATGCCATCAAGTATCTCCCACAAGCTTAAAGGACCAGCTCGGCATTGGCTAAACAGCTTGCCCTTGAGTCAATTGGGTCTTTGGGAAGACACGGAAGCCGCATTCTCGACAACTTCGAGACGCGTATGTGCGACCACGAGACGCCGATGACCTAAGCCACATTATTCAGCAGCAGACGAATCGGCGGACAATTACGGACACGGTTCTTGACAAAGAAAAAACCAAATCGTCATTGTCCGGACGTAGAGGCCCTTGCAGCCTTCAAATATAACATCCGGGACGAATGGCTAGCCCGGCACAGGGGCAGGAAAAGCGAAATCTATGGCAGCCCTCACATCATTAATGACCCGCTTCGCGAGGAGAGGACAGGCTGGCTAGCTCGCAGCAACAATCTCCGCAAAAATTCTGGCAGTCCGGATACCAAGGACAACAACGGCGAGTCACGTCGAAACAAAACAAACGCCACATTGCTTGGCGGCGATAAGGAGGATCTGACGGTCAACGCCGGATTCCGAGGCTCTAAACCCGGTCAGCGGAAGAAGCCGTTCAAAAGAACCACTCCGGGTCCGTCCAATTTGGACCGAATACTCGACCGCTTATGCCAGATACATGGCACCCCTGAAAAACCAGCTAATCACACTAATAGAGATTGCTGGGTGTTCAAGCAGTCTGGCAAGTTAATTGCCGAAAACAACGACAAGGGGCTGAACAGCGACGACGAGGAAGAGACCCGACCGCCCGAACAATAGAGACGAAGGTTTTCCCCACAAGTATGGACGGTGAATATGATTTCTGCGACCCATATACCCAAGAGGGAGAGAAAGCGTGCACTAAGGGACATCTATGCGATGGAGCGATCGCCCAAGTTCAATCCATGGTCCTCTTGTCCGATCACTTTCGATCGAAGAGACCATCCGACCAGCATACACCATGGCGGATTCGCGCATTGGTTTTAGACCCAATCGTCGATGGATTTCACCTCACGAGTCGATGAATGGCGGCGATCGCTGAACCTGCTTTATCGGGATACGGTCGCAAAATGGGCATAGACCCTCAAGGATTAAACCTACAAAGACAACCTTTAAAGGTGTCATACCGAGTGGAAGCCAATATGCGGGCTCGATCACTTTGGAAGTGGTCTTGGATCCCGGATAATTTTCGAGCGCGAGTTAATCTTTGACATAGTCCCGTTTAGCGGCTATCACGCTCTCGCTCGGACGAACCCGTTTGCAAAGTTCAGCGGTGCCGCATTATGCATACCTAAAGCTCAAGATGCGAGGGCCCCATGGAGTAATCACGGTCAATGGGAATCTGGGCGCTCTCCTCGAGCGGAGGAACATCTGGCTCTTGCGATAGAAGTACAAAGCAGCCTTTTAAGGCAATTCTCGAGTCCGGCCGTTAAAGGCGGATACAGCAAAAGCAGCGCCGGAGCAAGGCCAACCAAGACCACTGGCGCGATCGAGCATCGCAGCGTAGCAATGCGGCCCCAACCCTCGCCCGCGCATGATCGCAAGAATAACACTCCGCGTACATCATTACGCTTTGGAGATACCATGGGCACAAGGGAAGGGCCACGATCGTAACGGACCCAGAGTACGGTTCGACCACACCGGGGGCTCGCAAGTGTGCCCCCCTATCTTTTATTTTTATTTTTATTTCCCTTCTTTGTGTACACAGGACTCCGTTAACCAGAGGCCCTGTCCGGCGATGAACCTGCTGAACTCATGATGCAACAGTCAGGGACGAAAGAAGGCTGCGACGAACACTTAGGTGGTCTCAATTACGAGCATTAAATTCGATTATATACATCAAGTCCGCAGCTCACCCCTGAAGGGGGACATGTTTACTTAGTCCAATCCCTTGCTTACCGCACTATTTGTATTAGTCCGCACTCATAGCAGATTTCCTTTAATAAATAATGCAGCAATTTTCGACTGCAATTACATCACCTTTTTATATATATGTTCATTACATGACATCTTGCACCCGTATATTTTAGTGCGGCCGAATCGCCGAGGCTTCATTCCCCAAATTATGGTGTGATAAAGTCCGAACACTTTCATAAGTGCGGCACCCCGAACTTATAGCATTATATGAATCGGCTCCGAATCATGTCTTGGGTCAATAGTTGGGTTTGCCCGGCTCCCACGTTTTGGTGCCTTACGTTCCGTTCTGTCGGCTAAGGTGGCACTGGGAGAACCACTACGATTGCGCCCTGGTTGAGCCAGGCGGCGCCTCGATGGAAAGCTAAAACCGGCGGCATGATAAGGCGAGAGACTGGTCGCTGTTCGAGAGGTTTTTTGGGGTCCTTAAAGACTCACGCCGCTTCGAGCGAAGTTCCGGACAATGTCCGACGAAGGCGTGGATAGCGCGCCGGATTCGGTCTTCCGAATACCAGGGGCTTCGCCAAAATTTAAAATTATAGAATTCTATGGCTAAGTGAGAGTGTTCAAGCATTATAAGTCCGGTTGCCTTGTTACGTTGTGTTGGCGCCTCCTAGATGGACCCAAAAATGGGAACAAGAGTGCTCAAGTTTATCCCGAACACCCCAGCACTCGTGGCTTGGGGGCTGAAGCCAACGACTTGCCATCTCTCAGATTTTATAAACGGCTGCACAGAAGGTAATATTTTCAATTAAATAAGGGTTGCTTAACGCGCACATGAACAAAGTTTCAGCGCGCAGGATAATACATGACGAGTTTACTCAAAGATTACATTTCGGGGGCACTCATCCGCAATATCGCGGGCTCCCTTCAGGACAGTTTTATAATACATCTCCGGCGTGCGATACTCCTTGCCCGGTGGCGGTGGGTCCGTGAGAAGCTTCTCCGCATCCAACCTGCCCCAGTGTATCTTTGTGCGGGCAAGGGCCCGATGAGCACCTTCAATATAGGCGGAGCGCTTGATGACCTCCACCCAGGGGCACGCATCCACCAGCCGCCGCACGAGGCCGAAGTAGCTTCCGGGCATGGCCTGTCGAGCCCTGCCGGACTATGAGGGCCTTCATGGCCTCCTCAGCTACCTTGTGGAGTTCGACCAGCTGCTTCAGCTGGTCGCTTGGGGGCACCGGATGTCCGGCCTCAGCATACTGAGACCAGAAGACCTTCTTCGTCGAACTCCCCTCCACGCCATGATAGAATGCGGCGGCATCGGACGCACTACGCGGCAGATCTGCAAACGCCCCTGGAGAGCTCCGAACGCGGGTAAGTGTAAGGTAGTTTACATTAACATGCTTGCTTTGCATGAAAAATGCCTTACCCGCCGCTATTTTCTTCACATCTTCAACCTCCTGAAGGGCCTTACGGGCCTCGGCCTTGGCGGACTTGGCACTTTCAAGAGCCGAGGCAAGCTCGGACTCTCGAGTCTTGGAGTCACGCTCCAAACTCTCATGCTTCTCCATGAGAGCTTGGAGCTCTTGCCGTACTTCCGCCACCTGTGCCTCCTGCTTCTCTCGCTCTTCCCGCTCCACGCCCACACTGCGTTCGGCCGCGGACACGGCCTCCTTCAGGGCTGCCACCTCGTTCGTGGCCCCTGCAATACCCATATTATCCTTGTTAATTTTATTGCAACCAAAATCCTTTTCTGTAAGGTAACCATTCAAAGTGGTGTTAATCACCTTCTTTGTCCTCGAGCTGCTTCTTAGCATGGCCGAGCTCTTGCTCGGACTGCTCGAGATCCTTCTTCAACACTTCGACCTCCGCCGATAGTGCGGCAGAAGTCAGCAGCGCAGCTTGCAAACCCATATTGACATATTTTAAGTACCCTGCGTATATCTTGTTAGATCCTCAGTCCGGCTTTTCTTTCCGAACACCGGGCGAGCATCGAAACTCTTGTCTATGCGGTATTACATTACATAATTTTAACTTCTTACCTCAAAGCCTGTTAAAAGGCTGCTGCAGGCCTCGGTCAGCCCGCTCTTGGCGAGCTGAACCTTCTGAATCACCGCACTCATGATAGTGCGGTGTTCTTCCTCGATGGAAGTGCCTTTAAGCGCCTCCAACAAGTTATCCGGCGCCTCCGGTTGGACAGAGATCGCCGGTGTCACGGTCTTGCCCTTCTTTCGAAGGTGCCGCTTGCCGGACTCTGGAACCACTGCGGGTTCCGATCTAGAGTCCGGCGCAAAGTCCGGGAGGCTGCCTGATGGCGCCTCCGGAGCCTCCTCCTGATGGGTCCCTCTCTGGGATCCCACCTCGGCGTCCTCGTCGGCGCGTGGGGTAGAGGCAGTCGGAAGTGAATCCACATCCGACGGGGCCAACGACCCGCTCGATGAGTCGAGGAGATCGTCATCTGCCGGACTACAGACAGAATGCGGCATTAAGGACACTACGCGACACGAAAGAAATTACATATCAAGGATCCGGATACTTACGATCTTGCCGGACGCCTGGCCCTTGGAGACCATTCATCCTCGCCAACGATGGTGTTGGCGAAACTGTCCGGGGGGATAGTCCTCCCCTCTTGGACCCTTCGGCCTCCCCTATTGGGGAAGCCTTCCTCTTCTTCTCTCCCTCCTCTGGGAGAGAGCCCTCCTCTTCCTCGTCTTCGAGGGAGAAGTCCGCGTCATCGTCAGACGCCTGATTGCGGGAACTCTTTCGAGTCCCCGCGGCCACCTTCTTGGCCTTCTTCTCCGGCACCACGTGCGGTGCCGGAACTAGCAGCCCTGCTAAACGGGCGTTCTCTGGGTCTGCTCGCATGGGAGCCGGGCTGATAAGCAGCTTGGCCTTCCCCATCCATTCCTGTCAAAGGAAAAGGGAAATTGAAACCCTCTTAGAATCGGTTTAATTACCACAAGTGTCCCGTAATGGGGTTGAATCACTTACCTCGTCAGCCAGATGCTGCGAGCAGAATCCGCGATCTTCCGTCGCGGATGCGGGGGCTTCGGCGCCCTTGAACAGCACCCTCCAGGCGCCTTCGTATGTCGCATCGAAGAGCCCGCTCAGCGCCTGGTGCCGTTCCGGATTGAACTCCCACAGATTGAATGCCCGCCCTTGGCATGGGAGAATCCGGCGGATGAGCATGACTTGGACCACGTCGACGAGCCTGAGCTTATTGCTCACCAGCTTCTGGATGCAGGCTCGGAGTCCCGTCACCTCCATCGGATTGCCCCACTGCAAGCCCTTCTCTTTCCAGGAGGTGAGCTGTGTGGGGACGCCAGATCTAAACTCGGGGGCCGCAGCCCAAGTGGGCTTGCGTGGCTCGGTGATGTAGAACCACCCCGGTTGCCACCCCTTGACGGAGTCCAGAAGGCCCCTTCGAGCCAGAGGACGTTGGGCAACTTGCCCAACATGGCGCCTCCGCATTCCGCTTGCGTGCCCTTCACAACCTTCGGCTTGACGTTGAAGGTGTTGAGCCACAGGCCGAAGTGGGGCCGGATGCAGAGGAAGGCCTCGCACACGACGATAAACGCCGAGATGTTGAGGATGAAGTTCGGCGCCAGATCGTGGAAATCCAGGCCATAGTAAAACATGATCCCCCGGACGAACGGGTGCAATGGAAAGCCCAGTCCGCGGAGGAAGTGGGGGAGGAAGACGACCCTCTCATGGGGCCCAGGGGTAGGGATGAGCTGCCCCTCGTCAGGCAGCCGATCTGTGATATCGCCGGAAAGATATCCGCGCTGCGCAGTTTGGTGATGTGCTCCTCCTTAGCGGTGGAGGCCAACCATTTGCCTCTCGCCCGGACATGCTCGGAGAAGGTCGGCGAGATCTGCGAACAGGCGTTGGAGCTTGAGTCTTGCGGAGATGGATAAGCAAAGGAGGAAGAAGGCGTGGGTGAGAAGGTGAATCCTTATCCCTTATATATAGGCGAGCGAAAACTATCGCCCCCACCGCCCTGGTAAAACTCGCTTATCTCCCAAGCGCCACCATCAATGGCGCGGTTGGGTTACCCATGTCCGTATTGATGAGAATCCGGGATAAGGGGAACACAATCCGCTTCGACAAGGCGTGCCAAGGAAACCGCTTCGCTAAGCGTCTTTGAGGTGGTATAGTAAAAACGATTCAAACAAAAGCCCGGTAGCGGTGTGATGTCACGCTGCATAATCGTCGCCAGATTGAACTGGTGTACATTTTATTCTCTCTACGGTGGAATGTGGAATTTATTTTGCGAGCGGACACTATCCCTGGTGTTCATGATCTTATCTGGATTATTCAAGGGAGGAACCCGCCTTGCAATGCCGAACATTATGCGCGCCGGACTAATCGTCATTGAAGCCTGGTTCAGGGGCTACCGAGGAGCCTGGACTAGGGGTGTCCGGACAGCGGACTATCTTCGTCCACCGACTCCAAGACTACGAAGATACAAGATTGAAGACTCCGCCCCGTGTCCGGATGGGACTTTCCTTGGCGTGGAAGGCAAGCTTGGCGTCTGGATATGTAGATCTCCTATCATTGTAACCGACTCTGTGTAACCCTAGCCCTCTCCGGTGTCTATATAAACCGAGAGCTTTAATCCGTAGGACACAACATACATTACAGCAATCATACCATAGGCTAGCTTCTAGGGTTTAGCCTCCTTGATCTCGTGGTAGATCCACTCTTGTACTACCCATATCATCAATATTAATCAAGCGGGGCGTAGGGTTTTACCTCCATCAAGAGGGCCCGAACACAGGTAAAAACATCGTGTCCCTCGTCTCCTGTTACCATCCGCCTAGACGCACAGTTCGGGACCCCCTACCCGAGATCCGCCGGTTTTGACACCGACAGTGTGTTTGAGCGACATACAAGAGAACAATGGAAAAATATGAGACCCTGGGAGACAGAGTTTGTGTTTGTGTGTGAGAAAGAGATATTGAAGAGGAAGAGTCGTAGGTTCTCATATCTAAGGAGCGAAAGACATCTCTGTATGAGGGGTGTGCGAGTGGTACACATGGGAATAGTTGAGAGAATTGAGACCCCGGGAGACAAAGTTTTGTATTTGTGTTAGAGAAAGAGATTCCACATGGAGAATCATAGCTAGAGACACATAGCAGGGAGCGAGATGTACTTAGAGAGAGATAGAGTGATGAAGGTCGAGGGAGAGAGTACCATCAGTGTGTTACGAAGATAAAAGATCATTGTCGACATACAGGTAGCACGAGAGATGCACGAGAGGCGATGAGCAGCGTCTGAGTCTAGAGAGATAGTCCTATATAAGCATGAGTGATAGCTATATGAGACGAATATCTAGATTAAAGGGGATTCAAATATTTAAACTGGAGATCACGACATCGATAATACCATAATGCAAATTGGTGTATCAAACATGCATATTCATTTGAATTTGGGCACACGTGTAATGTTATATAGTTTATCAATATTGGTGATCCATAGATTCTTCAGTTACAAACAATGCATGGTTTATATGCAATTAATGTCTAAACGGGATTACACTATATGTTGCGTGTGTGAAACACATTATACATGTTTGAGAAGTTAAAACAAACCCGCATGAAACACACATTAATTGGAGACAGTTAGCGAGGAATGCATACATTGGATTTCAACATAAAGTGGTTTCAAATATTTGAAAATCCAAATTGATGGATACAACCTTATGAATCTGAGATCATGCCATCTGTAAACCATATTTATGTATAAATGGTGTTGTGCTTTTGAAAGTATATATATAAAAAATGATGTATATAGAATGTAATTCCAATTGAAAATGGATCCCGCCTGAAAAAATAGTAGAATACAAATAGGATTCGAATTGAGTTGGCACGGTAAACGTGCACTGTGCAAAATTTGAACAAAGCGGGGAAAGTCGCAGTAACCACCCGAAACCAAAATCTGCGAGATGGAAATCACTACTGCCTATCCCTGCCGTGCAAAGCCTATCTGCTGGATTTCTATATGTTTCGATAGGGGTAGGTTTGTAATTTCACCCAAACGTGATGTAACTGCCTCTCACCCGGATTGATACACGGTGGGCGCCAAAACACAGTGTGCCCTCGGCCGAAATCGACTCCCTCCCTGATTCATATTCATACACGGTGGGCGCCAAAAACAAACTCTCATCGGCAAATATTCGGTGTATGCGAGATTACCATCCTATCCCTAACCGACTAATGTTGCTGTGATGTAGTAGAAATTTAAAATGGGGGCTAAGTTTGTAAATTTCCTCGCATTTGAGACAAGCGCGCCCTGAATACATGGTTCCCCCTTCCTCTCTACCTCCCTTTTCCCCATTCATACTCCGTGGGCGCCAAAACACCCTCTCCACCCCACCCTCCTCCGTCCGCCACCCCATCCACCGCCGTCCTCCTCAACCATGCCGGAGCTGATACCCCGACACCGCCATCCACTACAAGAGATCGACCTCTCTCACCACGCCTTCGGACCGGGATCCTTACATCCCGTCCTCTCGCTTCATCCCTGCCGTCGTCCACCTTGCCGGCACCGCTCCTACGACCGTCTCGTCCACCGCGCCCCGCCGCCACCGTCTACCCTCCTAGATATGCTTCCACGCCACCGATAGCCATCGCTACCGTAGCACCGTCAAATTCCCAGTAGATGCGTACACGGCGCCGCACCAGAGGAGGTACTCTTTCGTATCTACTCAACTTATTTATCGCATCAAGAAAATAGATCGCCACTACTTTACTCTGATTTCTTGTCTTGGTTGCGAAGTTGCCTTTGTCCGGTTTGCACCTTCAGATCCGCCATGGCATGCTCAACACTATACTCCCAATGCTTATGGTTTTCCCCTTTTATATTCCACACTAGTTAAATCATAGTAGACTAAATTTCAAAATTGGGTTAGTCGATTTTTCAGAGCTCGCCGGAGTTCGCCGGTGTGATCCAAGGGGCTCGGGTGGTTGTAGGGCCTCACCGAACGAAGAAAACTCGGCGGGTGGGGGGTGGGGTGGCAGAGGAACACAGCGATGGGGGCGGTGGTCACGCCGTGCCCGTCTGCGGTGTTCGTATGGGAAGAATCAGAGACGAGGAAGAAGAAGGGTTAGGAGACGTAGGATCTTCATCCAACCGCCTGAAATGGTCAAGAGACAGCTGGGAGTTGCATTCTTAATGCGCTCTGGTTCATCATGTGTGGGCACTGCGCAACCAACATTTTATTATCGAAAATCTGCTTGCTCTTCTTTACCATGTTCGATAGTGCTGGCCTGTACGTGATCGATAGGCTTTCAATTACTAGCGGCAATACAACACCGTATTTTCAAGCCAGTTCCACTTTCCCGATTTATATATCATGGTTATGGTGTACCCCTGTTATGTACACTATGATCTGCCTAGTTGCTGTGTGCTCTTGTTATCATGGTTTGGCAATAAACTCTCTATACCGTATATTATGAACCTATCATCTGCCAGCTATACTTACTTCTGGAGCCTATTTTTTTGTGTACTTGTGCCAGATTATATAAATGCATGCACGATATTACAGCACACATGAGCTCTCTCATCAGAATCCAGTGATAGCACATAATTGTTTACAGGGGCGCCCCTATATTAGAATATCATCTGCATTACAAAGATAATCTCACAACTATTTATGTTTTCATGGTTCTCAGATATTATACGCAATTACAGTGAATATCAGAATCCGTGCATCATAAGAATATTGTGGAACACTGCGATGACTTACAAAATTGGAACCAAGGCATTGAGTGCCATTCTGGAAGCAATGAAACTCGTACGCTCCCCACCTGTTGATTCTTGTTCAGAATATCATCCTAATGACTATTCTAACCTCGAGGAGTCAAAGGCAGATGGCCTGTCCTGTTCACCCATCAAGGTGCCTGTTCTAATTTTGCAAGGTTTTATTGATTGCGCGTATCTTGCATATGTTGTCTTGCATTTCTTCTACTTTGTTGCACCACCATCTGCTTAGTTTACTCATCATATAACCCAAGATGCCATGCCCATCCATTGTCATTACATATTCCATCTGTCGTCATACCATGTTTTTCCACTCAAATGCTGTTCTTGTGCATCAGACATCAAAAAGGAAGAGGGTGATTGCCGAACCTGAAGGAGCACCAGCAAAGTCCTTGAAAAACATGGTGGTGCCGGAGAAATCAGATAGCGCCCCACTTATATTGGCTGTACAACCAGTGACACAAAACATAGGACCGACTCCAGCAGACTGTACCCATACTTCACTGGCCACACCACTAGCCCCACCACACAGGACCTACAGTCCAACAAAAGGTATACCGATTTCATTTGCCATAGCACCAGCCATACCACAGAAAAATCCCACTCCAGCAAAAAGTACAGCAAGTCCACCGACCGAAGACCTATCCCAACTACAGAGACGGCCAATTCCTGCAGATTGGAACCCCATTCCATTTATTCCCAGTTTAAAAGACAATGCTTTCAATGTTGTTAGGGACTACGTGCATATATTCCCATCATGGGAAGATTATAGTGAAGACAAACATCATTTTCACATCTTCCTGTCCAACTTACGTGTAAGTGCTATTATTCATGGTTATTATTTTCCTGTTTTCTGCTGATCGTACACATCAATGTTTTACATTACATTGTTGTAACTAGGTGAGGTTCAATCTGGATAGTCATAACGAGCAAAGCTTGCTTGTGCTTTTCAAGGAAGCATTGAAGCAGTATCGATGTTACCCGAGGAAATCACACTTTGATGGCAAGTCTATAAACGAATTTCCGGTGAAGTCTCCTGTGCAAAATTTAGAAGACATTGAATGGAAAAACCTTGTTATGCATTGGTCTCGTTCCCAGGATGAGGTACTGTCTATGAAATCACATGACAATTTGAACTTCTACTTTTCTGCATGTGCCTTACGGATCTTTTTTGCAGGAAATCAGCTCGAAGAAGAATTCCGGTTTGAAAAGAACGACAGGATATTGCAAATATGCCGCCTGCTGCTTTGCTCTTGTTAGTACCTGTTTTCCTGTATCACTGTACTTGCATACACACCAGGTTCATTATGTGACAGCAGTATGCATGATAGCTTGCTTATCAATTGTTCGCTCCAAATTATCCGATCTGTATGAATGGTTACATTAGTGTAGAATATATCCAATGCCAATGAATTTTTTTAGCTCTGCATTGTTCCTGTAAGTACATGTTGTCCTTTATCAGTGTTCTTATATTGATAGGTAGTTGTTCATGTACCATCACTCTGCAGCTTATTTTCCTTTGCCCTACATTTTCTACACATCAGTCTATATTTACTCTTACCATAAGGTTGGTACTGAAGAAGTTTAGCTGTGCATTGCTCTTGGCTGTGCCTTTTGCCTGTATCGCTGCACATACATTTATAGTTACTTGGTTCTGTAGCATCACTCTTCATCTTATCTTAAATATTCTCCATTTTTTTGTATATTATCACATCTATATTTACTTGTCAGGACCCCGACTCAATGCCACATCGATCTAGCATGTAACACCTCATATCACTTTGCGGCCTCACACACGGTATTCCCACAGGTGTCACTTTACCTTTGCCCGGGACCGTTTGCTCCTTTTGGCACATGTGTATGATAGTGTCGCTAGCATCCATATGATAAGGAGCCCGGGCTGACATGGCTAGTCGTAAACCCAAAGTGGCACAAACTTACATGGACAGGCATCCATGACCCAGCATCGAACGTGTCGGTCATTAGCGAGTGAATCGGGTGTAGCACTGGGCTAGCAGACTCGGTGAACCGGGCTGAAGGGCTAACAGACTCGGTATTCATCGCGTGACATTTCCCGAAGGGACAGAACACGAGAACGAAGAAGGACACATGCCGGCCAGCCTAAGTGTTCCGGAGAAGTAGCAAGCTACCATGGCTCAGTGGAAGCACTAGGAGACATTTCCCGGTAAGAAAGGCTACTAAGGATAAACAACTAGATAGTCAGATCCCACACATACCAAGCATTTCAACATACACACAATATGCTCGATATGTGTAAATACAACATGGCATCACAACATCACTCTACGACTCAAGTATGTATTCATTAGGCTCCGAGGAGCGAGATATTACAAACAGGGGTCTCATGACCCAACATTCAGAGCATATAAGTCAAAGCACAAGCGGAAGCTTAACATGTCTGAGTACAGACATCTACAAATGAAAAAGGCTGAGAAGCCTGACTATCTACTAGATCCTGCCGAGGGCACAAGATCGTAGCTAAGGTAACAAGCTAAACGTCGAAGTCCACGCGGAACTACTAACAAGACCAAAGTCTCTCTGCAAAAACATAAAATAGGCAAACGTGAGTACAAATGTACCCAGCAAGACTTACATCAAAACTAACTACGTATGCATCATTATCAACAAAGGGGATGGTGGGGTTTAACTGCAGCAAGCCAGCTTTGACTCGGTGGCTATCCTGAACTACTACCGCAAGTAACTCTTTTGAGGTGGCGCACACGAGTCCACATATTCACCATATCAATACACCACTATGGATCCGCTCCCGTCTCCCTACGAGAACGCCATCCATAGCACTCACGCTTATCTTGCGTATTTTAGAGTATCCACTTCCACTTGTCTATGAACTGTTATAGGCAACCCAAAAGTCCTTTACCGCGGACATGACTATTCGAATAGATGATGTTAACCCTATAGGGGTGTACTTCTTCACACACGCTGTCGCCACTTACCGCCATCTACACGTCATGTATCTCGGCAACCTTCAAGCGGAAGCCTGGCGAGGGTGTCGGCCACGGCCTACCTAAACACTCAAGTCTCTAGTACAGGTTTATTGCCTATTCAGGTTCCATCCGCTGGGAGTCTGGCCGAGGTTTCCCCATACGGCCCCGAACAATGTGAGCAGGGTTCCCGAGACACCAAACGGGCGCCCAGTACACCGTGCCATGGTGTATCTATCGCATCATAGCCCACCCCTAGGGTCAGCGCTACGCACGGCCTCCAACACATATCCTACAAACACCAGAAACTAATTGCAACTCCTGGACAGAGACAAGGGTGGTCAAGAAGCCAAGAGAGTCAATTAAGGATCCCAATGTGTGGTAGTAACTGTTCATGGATCACAAACACAGATCTCAGTTCCTGAGGACGGTTTCAATGAGGCAACCTAGCATGTACTCCTACATGGCCTCTCACCGCTACCTTTACCAAATCATGTTCACACACTTAGCTCTCAATAGTAGGACATGTTCACACACCTTCGATTCATCCCCGATGAATCAGACCTGACTCAACTCTAAGCAGTAGCAGGCATGACAAACAAGCATGAATGAGTAGGCACATCAGGTCTCAAACAACTCCTACTCATGCTAGTGGGTTCATCTATTTACTGTGGCAATGACAGGTTATGCACAGGATAAGGGGTTCAACTACCGCAACAAGTAACAGATGAATCGTTGTTGTCCTAATGCAGTAAAAGAGAGCAGGAGCGAGAGAGTGGGATTGTATCGGAATGAACAAGGGGGTTTTGCTTGCCTGGCACTTCTGAAGATAGCATTGAGTCTTCATCAGTGTCAACGATCACAACGTCGGTACAACGTCTACCGAGGGGGAACAACATCGACAAACAGAGAAGAAACACGATCAATGCAATGCACAATATGATGCATGCTATGACATGGCAATAAGAATGTGTTTTGGCTAATGCAGGCTTGAACAGATTGAGATGAGTCCATTTGAACCAAAGATTCAAATGCAAACCCATTTTAAGAGGTCATAATAGTGCATTAACTTGTTTCACCTAAACAGAAGGTTAATGTGTTCTAACATGTATGAAACCAGTGTAGATGGATAGATTGGATTTTTCTGATCATTTTTCATATATAATTTATTTGATTTGGAGCTACGGTTGATTTTCTATGATTTTTAGAAGTTTTAGTTAGTTTCTGGAATTTCTTGTATAAGAATAATTCCAGTAATTGAATTATCGTCCAAGATTGCGTCGAGGTGACGTCGGGTCAATCGGGTCGGCCAGGTCAAAAACGACTGTAGGACCCACGTGTCAGTGGTTAGTTAACTAACTAAACAGAGTTAGTTAGTGTTAGGTTAAGGACTAATCTAGGTTAATTAGCGCTAAACTAACCTAACTAATAATTAACAAGGGTGGCCCACGCGTCAGTGACCCAGGGGGTCAAACTGGGCCCACCCAGTCAACGGTCAGCGGGGTCAAACCCACCGGCGACATGACGCCGGCGAGGCCAGACGCGGTGGAGGGGCTCGGGTTTGCGTCTCCGGCGACCAAACGGGTGGCCGAGAGCACGCGTGGGGAGCTGGGGCTCGCCCGCATCCAGGGAGGCATGCAGCAGCAGCAGGGACGGCCGGAGCTTGCCGGAAACGAGCTCGGGGCGGCGCCGGCTTCGTGTGTTTGTGGCTACGGGGCTGCAGTGGCCGTGGTATCGCGTTCTTGGCACCTCCAGCAGCTACGCGAGGCGGCGAGCATGTTGGACACGACGCCCGGACCAAATGGTCGCCGGAGTCGTGTCGGCGGCGAGTGCAAAGCGGCGCGCAATGGGCAAGAGGGCGTGGTATACTGGCGTGCAAGAGAGAGAACGGAAAGGGGGAGGATGATCAGAAGCTCACGTAGAACACGAGGAGAGAGTTGGTGAGCTCGAGGATGGGCCAGAGCGAGCGGGGCGGCGGAGGCGATCTCGGCGACCCGAGGAAGAAGAAGGCGTCGGGGGCGGCGTTGCAGGGCGTCCGGCAAGGCTTGGCTCGTCAAGGATGAAGCTGGAGAGGATACGGAGCTCGGGGAGGCAGAGATGGAGCGAGGGAGTGGCTGTGGGCGCGGGGTTACGGCGGCGCGTCCATGGAGGTTTCGGCCATGGCAGGGAATGGGCGAGGGAGAGGAGTTGGGGGCGAATGGAGGGGTCCAGGGGGTCGGGGCGACGACGTGAAGGTCGTCCAGACGTCGAGGTGCATGGGCGCCAAGCAGGAGGTGGCGCACGGCGGTGCGCGCGCGTCGGGCACGCACCCGTCCTCCTAGCAAAGGAGGAAGACGACAGGGGAGGTGGTAGTTGTGGGCTGGGCCGGTCAGCTACAGTGCTGGGCCGGTTGGTGGGCTGCACAGGTGAGGCCAGGTAAGATTCTCTCTCTCTTTTATCTGTTTCTCTTTTCTATTTTTCTTCCTCTGTTTTTATTTAGTTTAGCAACTAAATCATTTTAATAAATTCTGTAGGTTATTATATGGCTTGCTAAAATATATACAAAGCCACTCACAAACTTCCAGAATTATTGGAGTCATATTTAATATATATGAAATATAAATCCAAAGCAAATAGTTATTGGATTAATTCAAATGGCCAAAATAAATATTTCTATGACTCCAAAAATATTGGTTTGAATTTTACCTCTTACCAATATTTCTATAGAATAACAGGAACATTTTCTTGGCCTCATTTGAGAAGATTTAAATGTTGGTTATTTTTAGAGGTTTTCTGAGGCTTTTTGAAAATTCCTCAATTCAAGTTTCATTTGAATTTAAACATGATGCTCACATGGAAGCTAGCATAGGTCAGACCAGAATTAGGGATGTGACAAGTCACCCCCACTAAACAAGAATCTCATCCCGAGATTCAAGACGTGAGGTAAGAAGATGGAGGGGGGCACAAGACCAACACAATCTTCACGATCCAGGTTGCACCTTATAAGGTTGTTGATTTGTTGCATGCGTTGATCTTGACATCCTCACTTTTGAGATCTTCATCCACGTGACGACGACGGCGGAAAGGAACTCTACTAGGATTGATCTTCTCAAAGATCGAACTATACAATCTCAACTCGCGGAATGAGATGTTGAAACATCTTGAGTTAAGACACAAAACACATCGAGAGGGATGGAAGAACAAACGACGGGGTTTGATTTGGTGGGCAACAATTCCACGCTTAGAAAGATGGTGGATGGTGTCAAGGTGGCGAGGAAATAATTTCCATGATCCCGTAACGGGGCACCTTGAAGAAGGTTACTCGTTGAACTGCTCCCTGAAGTGGCAAAAAGAATTACTTTTGATCCATAGATCATTGAAACTCTTCATACCATCTTAAGGCAATTTACAATTGATCGATCGAAAGAGCTCGAAGGAATGGCATACTCGGACTAGGATGGATGATGTGGACTACCTTGTTGAAGACAACGCAATGTATGATTTTTGCTTATCATCGGGAATGGATGGGACCCATGGTAGGACCACTTTTGAAGATGATCCTAAACAACAATTACTGAGAGGGCAGCCCATGGAAATGGGCACAATGGCGATGCAAGCTGGGAATGAAATGCAACTGTTGGAATGTTCCAACCATCATATCTGCCTGAGATTTAGATCCGGTTGGTGATAAGATACTTCAGACTCAGCAAGTCTGAATAGAAGGTTTGCAACACGGATCGACGAGATGACGTTGCCAGATTCTCGGGGAAATGAACTACGATAGCAAGCTCCAAAACATGAGCTAGTTCTGCTACAGGCATGTGAACACGCTGTCCCAGACAAGCATGGTCACCTGGTAGTCTTACAACGGAACACTACCGAGTTCAGGGAGGAACCATCAACGAGGATATCGAAGTCCTTGCATAAGTCTAGCTCTTAAGAAGAAACTTCTTCTCCTTGAACAAATCAATCAGTGGCTTGGTGTGCTACGGAATTCATATGGAACGAAGATGATTAGTCTAATAGACCACAGAATACTTCGCACGTGCATGACCGACTCGGGATGATTCCATAGGAAGTAAAAACAAACTTTCTCGGATTCACGGTGGCAACTTACATCAAATGCACATGAATTAGAGGAAGTCACATCTTCCATCCAAGCATAAGCTTCATGAACGGAACACAAATACATTGCTTACAAAGTTTTCAACACTAGGTTGATGTTCAACATGAATCATGGGGGAGACAAAATGCTGCTGATGGGCTCAACAACAATTCATCGGAATTTCCATATCACTGGACTTCCACCATCATGTGAACACGGTCATAACATTGGTCAGACCAAAAGATGTAATGGTGTATGCTCGAGGGATCAACCACGAGTATAACAACATTACAAACAACGCTGGTTCTGATTTGACTAGATGATAGCCCATACTCAAGTCAAAGTTTTGACAAGACAACAGATCCAACAACTGATCACGAGGACCAATTGGTGAAGGTATCATATTTCTTCAACACACACACACAAAAGGATATCCCTTAAAATGAACTAAGTCGGACAAGCTTTTATCTTCCAACTCTTCAAGTTGTTGTTTGGCTCAACCAACTAGCTCAGGGGTATCCAACACAGATTCTTGGAGAATGGGTGGTTTGGAGAAAACCAGCATGATCACGAACTCAACATAGCGGTCAGGTGACAACCTGGTAATACCTCCGAGAGGATATTTGGAAAATTACGAACCACCAATATGTTATTAAGCTTGAGAACAATCTTGCTTCCGAGGCAAGATGATGTGATCAATAAGCAAGGGATTGAAATCCTAACTCATTGATCGAAGAGTGCACCAGAAATAAGGACTAGGTAGCACGATCTATCTTAGAATGATGATTTAATAACCAACACGCTAAGTATGAGAATATTTTCCATTTACTACCAAGCAACGAGGTTGCTAGGAGTATTGATTTCACACATCACACTCCATTTGTCGGTATTCCGGTTGCAACAACACAGGGACCGAGGAATGAAAAATGATGGCGAGAGTATCACTGTATCAAGAATTCATAAGAGGTTGTACAATTCCCATGACATTCTTGACATAAGATGGCAATACTCCAGGGTGGAACAGATTAGCAGCTAGATTGGCATTTGATCTGCGGAATACAACTGCTTTGACCCAATTCTAGAAATGGACAAGGTACTGGAGTTTGTTTCTCCTAGTCATCCAGGATAGAATGGCTCGACGGACCACAAGAATAATAGGCATCGATGAACACGGTTGCACAACTACTCCTGTCTATCAATTGATAGACGAGGGTCAGAAGACAACTATGAGGGACAACTCAAGGAACATATAACTTTCTGAGTTGTGGATGCATAGATTAGCATGTCGAACCAAGTTCAACATGTTTCTTCCGGATAACCCATGCAGAGAGGTAGGACTGGAAGAGTCACGATTATGAATGGAGAACTCCTCAAGAGTACTCTAATTGTGATCTTTTGGTTCAAATAACTTCTGCCTTAATGGTTCATGGTATTTGGAAGAAGGAAATACCATAGACCTCGAGGACTATCGCAAGGTTACTAATAACCTAAAGGAACTAACAAACACTATCAACATGAAGTAGGGTGAATCTCGGGTTCAAGAACCCAGGAATAGAATACCTACTACTAAGTGGCATCACGGGATGCTTTCAAGAATAAAGGCCAGAATTATCACACTGGGAACACAAAATATGGCTAGATTACTAGATGGTTTCGTAAGACGCCTAGGTTCATAATAATAGCTTCAACATATATGTCGAGGCAACAAAGTACCTCAACTCACCGATTAGTGTTCTTAATCTGACCAAAAAGGACATCGGGAACGAAAAGAAAGGATTTGCAAATGCATCAGACTATTTAGAAACATGGGATGACTCGGACAGCATAACAGCTGTAAATGCTCAAAATGATTTGAGACATCCTGCAAAAATGGAATGGTGGCATAACCACTCAGAAGCACAAAATCAAGGTTCCGAGACAAACTATGGACACACGGAAGTAGTATAAACTGAACTGGGGCGTAAAACCAACAATCTCATAAGTCCATGGATTAGTAACACGTCATCCTGATAGATAGATGAGAAGGCCTAGTTATCCCCGTAGAAGAGAAGAGGTTGATTCAGATCAGAGGGCCATGAGGTATAAGGAGTAAAAGAGCCTTACGTTCCCTTCCACAATCAATTTCCTTATATAACTAAAGCATTTCTAGACTCAGCTTCGACCAGTTTGGCTTGGTAATCCTACAGGCAGTCAAGCTCTGATACCAAAGCTGTCAGGACCCCGACTCAATGCTACATCGATCTAGCATGTAACACCTCATATCACTTTACAGCCTCACGCACGGTATTCCCACGGGTGTTGCTTTACCTTTGCCCGGGACCGTTTGCGCCTTTTGGCACACGTATATGATAGTGTCGCTAGCATCCATATGATAAGGAGCCCGTGCTGACATGGCTAGTCGTAAACCCAAAGTGGCACAAACTTACGAGGACAGCATCCATGACCCGGCATCGAGCGTGTCGGTCATCGCCGAGTGAATCCAGTCAGTAGCCTTTGGGCTAGCGAGGACTCGGTGAACCGGGCTGTAGCGGCAAACAGGACTCCGGTATTCATCGCGTGACATTTCCCAAAGGACGAGACACAAACGAAGAAGGACACATTTGGCCAGCCTAAGTGTTCAAGCGGTAGCAAGCTACCATGGCTCGATGGAAGCACGGGAGACATTTCCGTAAGAAAGGCTACTAAGGATAAACAACTAGATAGTCGATCCCACATATACCAAGCATTTCAAACATACACACAATATGCTCGATATGTGTAAATACAACATGGCATCACAACATCACTCTCTGATCAAGTATGTATTCATTAGGCCCGAGGGCGAGATATTACAAACAGGGTCTCATGACCCAACATTCATAACATACAAGTCAAAGCACAAGCGGAAGCTTGACATGTCCAATCTACGACATCTACAAATGAAAAAGGCCGAGAAGCCTGACTATCTACTAGATCCTGCCGAGGGCACAAGATCGTAGCTGAGGTAACAAGGTAAACGTCGAAGTCCACGCGGAACTACTAACGAGACCGAAATCTCTCTGTAAAAACATAAAATAGGAAAACGTGAGTACAAATGTACCCAGCAAGACTTACATCAGAACTAACTACATATGCATCATTATCAACAAAGGGGATGGTGGGGTTTAACTGCAGCAAGCCAACTTTAACTCGGTGGCTATCCTGAACTACTACTGCAAGTAACTCTTTTGAGGTGGCGCACACGAGTCCACATATTCACCATATCAATACACAACTATCGATCCGCTCCCGTCTCCCTACGAGAACGCCATCCATAGCACTCACGCTTATCTTGCGTATTTTAGAGTATCCACTTCCACTTGTCTATGAACTGTTATAGGCAACCCAGAAGTCCTTTACCACGGACAAGGCTATTCGAATAGATGATGTTAACCTTGCAGGGGTGTACTTCTTCACACACGCTCTCGCCACTTACCGCCATGTACACGTCATGTATCTCGGCAACCTTCAAGCGGAAGCCTGGCGAGGGTGTCGGCCAGGGCCTACCTAAACACTCATGTCTCTAGTCAAGTTTTATCTCCTATGCAGGTTCCATCCGCTGGGAGTCCGGCCGAGGTTTCCACATACGGCCCCGAACGATGTGAGCAGGGTTCCCGAGACACCAAACGGGCGCCCGGTACACCATGCCACGGTGTATCTACCGCATCATAGCCCACCCCTAGGGTCAGCGCTACGCACAGTCTCCAACACATCTCCTACAAACACCAGAAACTAGTTGCAATCCTGGACAGAGACAAGGGTGGTTAAGAAGCCGAGAGAGTCAATTAAGGATCCCAATGTGTGGTAGTAGCTGTTCATGGATCACAAACACAGATCTCGGCCTCGAGGACGGTTTCAATGAGACAACCCAGCATGTACTCCTACATGGCCTCTCACCGCTACCTTTACCAAATCGTGTTCACACACTTAGCTCTCAACAGTAGGACATGTTCACACACCTTCGATTAAACCCCGATGAATCAGACATGACTCAACTCTAAGCAGTAGCAGGCATGACAAACAAACATGAATGAGTAGGCACATCAGGGCTCAAACAACTCCTACTCATGCTAGTGGGTTTCATCTATTTACTGTGGCAATGACAGGTCAGGCAGAGGATAAGGGGTTCAACTACCGCAGCAAGTAACGGATGAATCGTTGTTGTCCTAATGCAGTAAAAGAGAGCAGGAGCGAGAGAGTGGGATTGTATCGGAACGAACAAGGGGGTTTTGCTTGCGTGGCTTTTCTGAAGATAGCATTGAGTCTTCCTCAGTGTCAACGATCACAACGTCGGTACAACGTCTACCGAGGGGGAACAACACCGACAAACAGAGAAGAAACACGATCAATGCAATGCACAATATGATGCATGCTATGACATGGCAATAAGAATGTGTTTTGGCTAATGGAGGCTAGAACAGATTGAGATGAGTCCATTTGAACTAAAGATTCAAATGCAAACCCATTTTAAGAGGTCATAATAGTGCATTAACTTGTTTCACCTAAACATCAAGGTTATTGTATTCTAACATGTATGAAACTAGTGCAGATGGATAGATTGGATTTTTCTGATCATTTTTCATATATAATTTATTTGATTTGGAGCTACGGTTGATTTTCTATGATTTTTAGAAGTTTTAGTTATTTTCTGGAATTTCCTGTATAAGAATAATTCCGAGAATTGAATTAATCGTCGACCTTGCGTCGAGGTGGCGTTAGTGGTCAATTAAGTCGGCCAGGTCAAACCTGACTTGTGGGACCCACGTGTCAATGGTTAGTTAACTAACTAAACAGAGTTAGTTAGTGTTAGGTTAAGCACTAATCTAGGTTAATTAGCATAAACTAACCTAACTAATAATTAACAAGGGTGGCCCACGCGTCAGTGACCCAGGGGGTCAAACTGGGCCCACCCAGTCAATGGTCAGCGGGGTCAAACCCACCAGCGACATGACGCCGGCGAGGCCAGACGCGGTGGAGGGGCTCGGGTTTGCGTCTCCGGCGACCAAACGGGCGGCCGAGAGCACGCGCGGGAAGCTGGGGCTCGCCCGCATCCAGGGAGGCATGCGACAGCAGCGGGGACGGCCGGAGCTTGCCGGAAACGAGCTCGGGGCGGTGCCGGTGTTTGGGTGTTTGTGGCTACGGCGCTGTAGTGGCCGTGGTATCGCGTTCTTGGCACCTACAGCAGCTACGCGAGGCGGCGAGCATGTTGGACATGACGCCCGGACTAAATGGTCGCCGGAGTCGTGTCGGCGGCGAGTGTAGGCAGCGGCACAGTCGGGCAAGAGGGGCGTGGCAGCTACGGCGTGCAAGAGAGAGAACAGTGAGGGGGAGGATGATCAGAAGCTCATGTAGAACACGACGAGCGAGTTGGTGAGCTCGGGGAGGGTCCGGAGCGAGCGGGGTGGCGGAGGCGATCTCGGTGACCCGAGGAAGAAGAAGACGTCGGGGGCGGCGCTGCAGGGCGTCCGGCAAGGCTTGGCTCATCGAGGATGAAGCTGGAGATGATACGGAGCTCGGTGAGGCAGAGATGGAGCGAGGGAGTGGCTGTGGGCGCGGGGTTACGGCGGCGCGTTCATGGAGGTTTCGGTCATGGCGGGGAACGGGCGAGGGAGAGGAGTTGGGGGCGAATGGAGGGGTCCAGGGGGTCGGGGAGACGACATGGAGGTCGTCCAGACGTCCAGGTGCGCGGGCGGCAAGCAGGAGGTGGCGACGGGCGGCAAGGCTGCCGCGTCACGCTACCGTCCTCTGTCAAAGGAGGAAGACGACAGGAGAGGTGGCGGTGGTGGGCTGGGCCAGTCAGCTACAGTTCTGGGCCAGTTGGTGGGCTGCACAGGTGAGGCCAGGTAAGATTCTCTCTCTCTTTTATTTGTTTCTGTTTTCTATTTTTCTTCCTCTGTTTTGATTTAGTTTAGCAACTAAATCATTTTAATAAATTCTATAGGTTATTATATGGCTTGCTAAAATATATACAAAGCCATTCACAAACTTCCAGAATTATTGGAGTCATATTTAATATATATTAAATATAAATCCAAAGCAAATAGTTATTGGATTAATTCAAATGGCCAAAATAAATATTTCCGTGACTCCAAAAATATTGGTTTGAATTTTACCTGTTACCAATATTTCTATAGAATAACAGGAACATTTTCTTGGCCTCATTTGGGAAGATTTAAATTTTGGTTATTTTTAGAGGTTTTCTGAGGCTTTTTGAAAATTCCTCAATTCAAGTTTCATTTGAATTTAAACATGATGCTCACATGGAAGCTAGCATAGGTCAGACCAGAATTAGGGATGTGACATTACTCTTAACAAAATGTAGAATAAAGGCAATGCTTATGAAGAAGATTCTGTGCTAAACTTCTTGAATTGCCCCCCCCCATTAGCATGGACAAGGGCTTTATAGAGCCTGTCTTCACCAGTAATGTAAGTTTGTCCTTCTCAAGCCTTCAAACTTTGTTGTGTATATTTGGTTAGGCATGACTGCAACAGCTGTTTATTTTTGGTGTTTGCATCAAATTGCATGTTTAAAGTTTATTATGTAGTTCATAAACAAAAGTTTGTCCTTCTCAATTTAAGTTTTCAGTTGTACAACCAAGTTCCTTCTTCATACCATGTAAATTAAACAATACATAGCAAGTGATCTTCTTTTGCACTGCATGTATGCTTCTATTCTTCACCCGTAATCCGGTGGTGTGGTGAACCTACCCACTACAGCACAATGTCATATTCTGCAATGTCTTAACTATGAACAATGTCATATAATTCTACTATTATTTAAACCGTCTCTTTATTTGCCAATCTGAAATGGGATAAATTGACAGCACACTAACCATTGATACTTATGAGTCCTTGATCTGTAATCCAGTGGTGTCGTGAAGTTGCCAACTCCTTCACAATGTCATTTCCTGCCATGTCTTGACCTGCACAATACCATATTGTGTTAATGCAATTTTAAACTATGCCACTTTATTCGTCAGTAAGAAATGTGATGAATTGTCAGCACTGATACTTTTATGTGCAAAACACATCATCATGCGCTTGTTTATCTTTCAGAGTGAGGAAGATATAAGTGTTGAACAAGCGAAGTCTCATCATCTTGCTCAGCTGCTTGCACTGCAGCTCCCCAGCAGGGTTAACCTTTCTTGAACTCTATTGAAGTGCTGTCGGTTTTGTATATTATTTTGTCGGCGTGTTTATTTGCACTGGTGGCGATCTTTGTTGCCCAGTGTATGTAATCTATTGTCTGCTTGTGCTTTATTATCATAGTGGCGAACTTTGATGCCCAGTGGATGTAATATGCCGTAATTTCTTTATTGTATAGTCTAGGTTTTTTCTTATTCACGATGCTACAATTATTTTACTGTATATATATCCTGTCTTCGCAGTAAACCGGCCAAACCATAAAATTACGGTACATAATTGGGCCATCATGCAATCACGATGTATGATCCGCATCATGGGCCCCATCAAACTGGCCCACTAGTAGATTCGGGCCTTTAATAAGCCGAGTAACCCCGACCCTCTTTTCGCAAGAAAACTCAATGGGCTTTTAGGAGGCTGAGAAGTAGGCTGGGCTTGAAACGTGCCGAATATCTCACGGGCCAGTGGCAGCCCGAAATGGACCCCGACCCATGATTGTGCAAATCAATTCACGGGCTTTTAACAGGCCAAACTTGTCTCGGTCCTTGTTTGGCCCAATCAGATATTGGCTGCGAGCAGGCCGGATGCAAACCGGGCCTTAGTTAGGCCCAACTATATGACGGGCTTTTAACAGGCTGAGATTAATATAGGGCCGAAATGTTAAATGGGCCCCTAACAGGCCAAAACTAATATGAGGCCGAATTACATGAGCCTTTAGCAAGTGGGCCCAAAAGCATAGCGTCCAGTCAACGGGCCGAATCTGATATGGGCCATAATTGAGCCCAAAGCCTCTTAAAGTGCCGGACCTGATCTGGGCCGTGATTTGGCCCAGAAAGTGGGAGGCTTTTAAGGGGCCGGATCTTATATGGGCCATTATTAGGCCCGGAACGTGGCAGGCCATTAATGGACCGGATCAATTATGGGCCGACATTTGGCCCAAAACATGGCAGCCAGTTAATGGGCCGGCCTACTAGGGTCCTCAAAATCTTGTGGGCCTACAGCTGGGCCAGCCCATTAATGTCGGCGAAATCTCGTGGGCCTTTAGCTGGGCCGGCCCGTTCTGATCCGCAAGAATTTTTTGGGCCTTTACCTGGGCCGGCCCATTATGGCACACAAAAATCTTGTGGGCCTTTACCTGGGCTGGCCTATTATGGCCCGCGAAATCTTGGGGGCCTTTAGCTGGGTCAGCCCATTATAGTCCGCAAAATCTCTGTAACGCCCCAAGACCGGAGCTTCAGATGCCTTCCAGCTTTTCCGAGATTCGTCGTGTGATTTATTGGTTTGATGCATTCATCATTGCATCATTTGCATTGCATCATGCCATCATGTCATTTAATTTTTAAAACCTCTTCTAAATAAAATGGCATGGATCTTTGATCCATTTAAATCGAGGGAATTCACATGGTGATTCTCTTTAAAACATATCCTCTCGATATTTAGAGAACTATAGTAATTATTCCATTTATTTGGAATTAACCATAACACACTTGCAATATCCCAAAGCCTTTTATTATTTCAATTCTTGGCCTCTAACTTTGCCATATACTCTTTCTTGTTTTTCCGGAGCTTCCCCAAAGATCCGAACATTTTTGGACACTCCTAAATCCTAGACTCCATTCAAACTCCTTTGGCGCAAGTTAAATAATTTTGGGTTTAACTTCTCCTATTTTGTTGGAACCATTTTGTTGGGTTGGAAATATTCCGTAAATCCGTACAAATATGTCCCATCATTTTATTCTTGTTCTTGGTCTTTTCTTTTAATTCTTTTGAATGCTCTCTATTCTTTTTTCTGCTAAAGAGGGAGACAGAGAGCCCAGCCAGGCCTCTGCCATTTTTTCTCTCCACTGGACCGGCCTCCCAGGCCCAGCCGCCGGCATCCCAGCAGCCCAGCCCATCTAATCCCGAACCCTAGCCCGACTCCTGCATCTCCCCCAGCGCCGCCAGCGCGCGAGCCCCCCCTCCTCTCGCTCGTCTTCTCCCCTGCCCGATCCCCATTCTCTCCCTCTGGCCCCGACTCCGCACAGCCGCGCCCTCATCCCGCCTCCATCTCCCTCCTCCGCGACCACCACCTCCGTCCCCTGCGGCCGTCTCCCTCCTCGCCGTCGTCCATGGCCACCTCCACCTCCGTCGCCTGCGCCTGTGCGCCTCCTCCTCGCCAAGGCACAGCGCGCGAAGGCTCGAGGAGAGGAGCCTCGAGCACCCATCCCAGGAGGCCGCCGCTGCCCCTCCCTCCTCATGCGACCCGCCGCCTCGCGCCTCCACCTCCTCGCCGCCGGCAGCAGCAACCAGGCCGGAGCCCCGTCGCGCCTCCATCTCCTCCTGTCCGCTCCTCCTCGACCTCCCTGTTGCCGGCCTCGCTCCTCCTCGACCTCCTTCCTCGCGCGGCTCCTTCCCTGCCTCCACCACGAGCCCACCATGGTGCCGCTGCCTCGCTGTAGCTGCTGCTGTGCTTGCTGCCGCACCTCCCGCTGGCCCCGCTGATGCCATGGCCGCCTCGTCAGCAAGCTCGCCTCCGCCTCTCCTGCTGCCCCGACTGGTCTAGCCTCGGCTCAGCTAGCCCCTGCATCGCTTCCTCACCAGGAGCTGAGCTCCATCCAGCTCGGCGCCACTACAAGTTCAAGGGCGCATCTGTTCGCCTAGTACCACTACGCCCGAAGACGTTGGAAACGCCAAGTACGACTACATCGCGGTGATACGTGTACGACTACCGGCGCCGAAGTCCGCGAGTACCACTACGGTTGCGATGTACATCTACACCAAGACTGGACCGACAAGTACCGCGAGAACATTTGTACCTTTACCGTCGCCGTGGATCCGACAAGTACCCCGACGTCGCGTGTACCACTACCGTCGATCCGAACATCTACGAAAACGTGTACAACTACCGTCGCCACGTGAACAACGACTTCCACTACAGCCTGTGTACCACTACTTCCACTACTTCCACTACATCGCGAGAACATCTACTTCCCTCTACGGAACTCGACCCGCTCCGAAAATGCACGCTTCGAAGGTATACCCCGAGACGACCGCCGTGGAACGAATGCATGTGTTTGCACCGTGTCCGAGAGAGGTTTTTGCACGTTCCTCGTTACCATGCCGTTGAACCGTGGGAACCCGGAAGCCGGGATCACCCCACCATCTTGCATGACTCACTCCGCACGCTTTCTTTTGCACCGACATCTCAATCGAGTTATCGGAACCGATATGTTGCCGTGGCATCAATTTCGGATATGTTGCCGTGGCACCATTTCGTTTCGCCGCCGTGGCACCCTTTTCGTTTCGCCGCCGTGGCACCTTTTGTTCGCCATGGCGACAAATGCTTCATATCATGATCATGTCAGCGTTTTCATAAAGATTGCATAAACCTTGCATGTGTCATCCGCATCATGATAACAACAATTAAAATGTTTAAACTTGTCGTTGCTTTAACTTGCTAAATGCATATGGGGATTTACGGATTTGTTGTTTTTATATCCGCCCCATTTAAAATGTTTAGATGGTATAGTGTTTGGTATGCTTCACCCTTGCCATGTTAATCAACATTTAATATTGTTGGGTAGCATAACCGAGAGAGAACTAAATAATTGATGTGGTAGCCATCAATATGCAACTCGTTGCATATTGAGCTCCACTTAACTTGTAGTGTTGTTTGTCCTTTGCCATGTCATCCTCATTAAACGGACATGCATCATAATTGTTTGTGCATCATGCTATGCTTATGTGATGGTTGTTTACTATGTTGTTTGCTTCTTTCGGGTTGCTTCTCTCGCTAGCTTCGGTTTAGATTCGAGTTGTGAGGATTCGTTCGACTACGACCGTTTGTCTTCTTCTTGGACTCGTTCTTCTTCCTTGCGGGATCTCGTGCAAGATGATCATACCCTCGAAATCACTACTATCTTTGCTATGCTAGTTTGCTCGCTCTTTTGCTATGCCAATGCTACGATGCCTACCATTTGCTTGTCGGCCTCCCAAATTGCCATGTCAAACCTCTAACCTTTGACACCATTCCTAGCAAACCGTTGATTGGCTATGTTACCGCTTTGCTCAGCCCCTCTTATAGCGTTGTTAGTTGCAGGTGAAGATTGAAGTTTGTTCCTTGTTGGAACATGGAGATGATGTTCCTGGCTGGAACATGTTTATTTGTTGGGATATCACAATATGTCATATTTAATTAATGCATCTATATACTTGGTAAAGGGTGGAAGGCTCGGCCTTATGCCTGGTGTTTTGTTCCACTCTTGCCGCCCTAGTTTCCGTCATATCGGTGTTATGTTCCCGGATTTTGCGTCCCTTACACGGTTGGGCTATTATGGGAACCCCTTGACAGTTCGCCTTAAGTAAAGCTTCTCCAGCAATGCCCAACATTGGTTTTACCATTCGCCTCACCTAGCCTTTTTTTCCCTTGGGTTCTGCAGACTCAAGGGTCATCTTTATTTTAACCCCCGGCCAGCGCTCCTCTGAGTGTTGGTCCGAACCGAGCTACTGCATGGGCCACCTCGGGAAACTTGAGGTTGGTTTTACTCGTAGCTAGACTCATCTGAGTGTGCCCCGAGAAAGAGATATGTGCAGCTCCTATCGGGATTTGTCGGCACATTAGGCGGTGTTGCTGGTTTAGTTTTACCCTGTCGAAATGTCTTGTTGTACCGGATACCGAGTCTGATCGGAGTGTCTTGGGTGGAGGTCTATTCCTCCGTTGACCGTGAGAGCTTGTCATGGGCTAAGTTGGGACACCCTGCAGGATTTGAACTTTGAAAGCCGTGCCTGCGGTTATGGGCAGATGGGAATTTGTTAATGTCCGGTTGTAGAAGACCTGAAGTTGACCTTAATTAAAATACATCAACGTGTGTGTAACCGTGATGGTCTCTTTCCGCGGAGTCCGGAAGTGAACACGATGTTGGAGTTATGCTTGACGAGGTTGCTATAGGATCACTTCTTGATCATACTTTTATCGACCGTGCTTTGCCTTCTCTTCTCGCTCTCATTTGCGTATGTTAGCCACCATATATGCTAGTCGCTTGCTGCAGCTCCACCTCATGCCTTTACCTTACCCATAAGCTTAAATAGTCTTGATCTCATGGTGCGAGATTGCTGAGTCCTCGTGACTCACGGATACTTCAAAACCAGTTTGCGGTGCCTATGTTACCGGCGGTGGCGCAACCAAGCTCAAGGAGGAGCTTGATGAAGATCTTGCCCTTTGTGTTGTTTCGTTCTAGTTGATCGAGAGTGGAGCCCGGTTGGGGTCGATCGGGGACCGCTTTGTCGCATTTGGGGTTCTTCTTTTATTTTGGTTCCGTAGTCGGACCTTGATTGTATCTGGATGATGTAATGCTTTATTCATGTAATTGTGTGAAGTGGCGATTGTAAGCCAACTATGTATCTCTTTTCCCTTATGTATTACATGGATTGTGCGAAGATTACCTCACTTGCGACATTGCTTTCAATGCGGTTATGCCTCTAACTCGTGCTTCGACACGTGGGAGATATAGCCGCATCGAGGGCGTTACAAGTTGGTATCAGAGCCTTCCCCGACCTTAGGTGCCCCACTGCTTGATCGTTTTTAGCGGCCGAGTTGTGTCTAGAAAAAATGTTTTGAGTCATTTAGGATTATATATATCGGAGAGTTAGGAATTCTTTTTACTCTCCAGTCCCTTCGACCTTTTGGTGAGGTATCCTGACGTAGAGTTTTGACTCTTCTCTTCTCAAATTTCACTAAATTTTTTTTAGGATCACGCGGGTATCTTAGAATCGTTCGATGGTTTTATGATGACAACATTGTCTTGGTGCCTCGACATTTAGGGGTTGTGGCGGTGTCCGGGAGTTGAGCTCCGAGGTGTTATCGTCATAATTTTATCGTTGCGATTCGGAATACCTGAGTTTAATGCGCCGACATCGAAAATCTCTTTTATGCAGTTGTTGGTGAGATAACCCGCTAACCCAATCTTGAGGTGAGTACGGAGTATTGCCATGACTTGTATAACGGATGCTTTTGAAGGTTGAGGTAGACGATTTCGAAGGTTTCTTGGTTATGTGTTGACGGATGGATACAATTTGGATGTAGGGATTGTTAGTTTGTGTGAGATATTATTGCTCCCTGTATCCCCAACACCAGATTGCATAACGAGAAAATTTCGGAGTTTTATAGGTGGGAATTCAAGTAGCTCCTAGGATATCTTTCCGACGGATGTATGATATGAAATTGGGGTTCGACGTCTAGTGGTCCGCCTATTCACGGTTGGTTTCTGATGGTCTCGTTGCGTCTTAAAGAGTCCTTGGCTATGCCGACTCGAACGCAACCGTATGTCATGTGCCTTGCCTTGTACATGATGGTGCTGTCTGATTGAGCCCGTGTAGGCCCCACCACGAAAACTTCGGACGAAATCTCTATCATATGTTTGTTCCGGCTTATTCTGCAAGCCAGTCCTTTGTTTTTGTTTTGGGTTGTGGTATTCGAGTTGCTTCAATGTCAAGTGTTGAATCCATACCTTTCCTAAATGGTGTTCTCATACTCCGCTGTGAATACCAATCCTTCTCGACAATCGAGATTGTCTTGTCAATCCTTTTCAACCGGCGTTGTTTCTCTTCAAGTGGATCCGATCACTTCAACATCAGCAAGACCAATTATCATTTCTTCTCAACGGTGTTTGTTTCATCCGTTTCCAAGTTGCCTTTGTTTTTCCCGCCCTCCCACCCTTTTTCTTCAAGGACACATATTTCTTTACCAAGTATCCATTTATTCATGTGAAGCTTTCTCCATTCTTTTCCGTCAATGTTCTTACCCGGTGGTTCTCAAGAAGATGTTCTTCTAGTTCGTCATTCCTTATTCTTTTCTCTTCTCCGGTGGATTCAAGTCAAGTTTTGTTGATCATACCTTTTTCCTCTTTTCAATGTCTTCTCATACCGGTGCACCCCATTATCATTCTACTTCTCGCTATTTGTTATTCCGGAGTGCTCAAGATATCTCGAAGATTCGAGTTTCCACTCTGCATTCGTTCAAGCTCTTTCGAGATTGGTATCTCATTCAAGTCATTTAATTCAACCGGTGCAACATCTCTTTTAAATCTTTTCAACGGTGTTTTCTTTTGAGTGGGCCCTAACCCACAGGTCTTTTACCAGGATCTTACCTGACTCTTCTATTTTCCCAGAGCTATCCTAAATTCTTCTCCAAGTTTGACGTAAGAATGAGTTATCATCAGTCAAATGCTTTTCTCCAAGATCTTTCAAATTCTTTTCATAGTTGGCTCAACCTCTTCGTTTTTGATTCTTCCGGTGTGCCTCAATAATTCTTGGTGGTGTTTCTCGTTGTCATTCTCATCATTTGAAGACCGAAGAAGAGTTTCTCTTTAATCTTGCTCTATTCTCTTCAAGATTCATGGTGCTAGCTTGTTGCCATCCTCTCATAATTGTTTTCGATTGTGAGAATCTTTTTCACCCATCAGGAGATATTCAAGAGTTTTCTCAGTTTGTCATCCGGAGTCCATCAATTCAGGTTTATTCATTCAAGCTTTCAGCTCTCGTTCTTCAAATCATACCGGTGCATCAATCGAATATCCTCTAATCAGTTCATGATCTCTTCGTTCTCAAGTATCTAAATTCCCTCAAGTATCTTCATTCGTTTTCCAATTCTTCCCGGTGAATTGTGCCTTTGCTACGTTCATTTTCAATTCTTACGGTGGTTCGTTCAAGATTTCTCTTCCTCCGTTATCATATCAGATTCTTTCGTTCTTTCCAATCCTACCGGTGGTTCGTTGAAGACCTTCTCAAGTTTTGATATATCTCTTCAATCCTTTTCAACGAGAATAAGTAGTATGCCTAATCCGTTGCTTGTCATCAATTTAAATTGGTGAAGGATAAGCATAACATAATTCTTATTCTTGTTCAGCCAAGTGATTAATTCTTTATTCCGGAGGCCCTTAAAATTCTCGGTTTCATTTGTTTCATCTTCTCTTTTTCCCGGAGTTCCAAGCTATCTTCGTCACGAAGCTCCATCTAAATCATCGCAAGGCTTCACCTTGTGTTTTCAACTTCTCTTTCTTTCATCCTTTTATTACCGGAGTTCTTCATGGAGGCTCTAAATGGTGGTTCATCAAGGATTCTCTTCATTTTTCAATTGTTCATCAAGATTTCTCTTGAAGCTATGACCCGCCAAGCTATACTCAAAATTAAACATGGTGCTCAACACATGTTTTGTTTTGAGTAGTTCAAGTATTCTTCATCTTGCATTTCAAAGTGCAATTCTTTCTACCTTATCTTTTGAGATGGTGTTATGTCACTCTTGACAATTTCCCTTGGTTATTCATGTTGTCAAGAATGAGGTATTTTAAATCCATCAATCCCTTTGTTGGAGTTATCTTGGGATATTTTTCACCTAAAGCCTTCCTTTGGGAATGTTGCTATTTGTGGTGATTATGCATGACCCAAGCTTGCTCTCTATTCACTTGATGGAAGAAGTTTCTCTTATCTTCATTGATCTCAACCAAGCAAGTGTTTCCGTTAGTGGCCGGTTGTCACCTCATAATGTTGAGATGTTTCCATAAGCCCACTACAAGCTTATACTTTTCGTTGTTGGTCTTCCAACAACTCTATTCTAACCTTCTTGCAAGGAGGCTCTTCCAAATTCAATTGTGGTAGAAGTTGTCATTTTCTTCTCCGTCCCTTTATCCCAACGGTCTAACTAATATTCTTTCGTTACGGAGGCATTGTGATGTTGCTCTTTTCACTCATCATCTCGATTGTGAGGATCGTGTTCTTTTCGTGCTTATCCATTTAACCGGAGTGCTGTATCATCTCTTCAATATATTTTCATCTCTTCAAGTTTTCTTCTCTTTTCTACCGGAGTGCTGTCCAAATTCTGAAATTCTTGTTCCTTGGTTATCTCGTTATACCGAGGTGGTCATATTCTTTTCGATCGTGAAACTCTTGATTCATGTCTTTGCAACCTTCAAGTTCTCGCATTGTTCCTTGTTCCTCTTTTCTAACGGATTGTTTGCAATCTCGTTCATCTCTGTTGTACTCTTTCTTTCAAATTGCTCAACCTCTCAAGGTTCGTGTTTTCACTCGTTCGTCAAAGAAGCAACTTAGTTTTACCTTTCTTTTTCTCTTCCGTTTTTCCTCCGGTGCCATTCTAGATCTCGGGACGAGATCCTCTCATAGTGGTGGAGTGTTGTAACGCCCCAAGACCGGAGCTTCAGATGCCTTCCAGCTTTTCCGAGATTCGTCGTGTGATTTATTGGTTTGATGCATTCATCATTGCATCATTTGCATTGCATCATGCCATCATGTCATTTAATTTTTAAAACCTCTTCTAAATAAAATGGCATGGATCTTTGATCCATTTAAATCGAGGGAATTCACATGGTGATTCTCTTTAAAACATATCCTCTCGATATTTAGAGAGCTATAGTAATTATTCCATTTATTTGGAATTAACCATAACACACTTGCAATATCCCAAAGCCTTTTATTATTTCAATTCTTGGCCTCTAACTTTGCCATATACTCTTTCTTGTTTTTCCGGAGCTTCCCCAAAGATCCGAACATTTTTGGACACTCCTAAATCCTAGACTCCATTCAAACTCCTTTGGCGCAAGTTAAATAATTTTGGGTTTAACTTCTCCTATTTTGTTGGAACCATTTTGTTGGGTTGGAAATATTCCGTAAATCCATACAAATATGTCCCATCATTTTATTCTTGTTCTTGGTCTTTTCTTTTAATTCTTTTGAATGCTCTCTATTCTTTTTTCTGCTAAAGAGGGAGACAGAGAGCCCAGCCAGGCCTCTGCCATTTTTTCTCTCCACTGGACCGGCCTCCCAGGCCCAGCCGCCGGCATCCCAGCAGCCCAGCCCATCTAATCCCGAACCCTAGCCCGACTCCTGCATCTCCCCCAGCGCCGCCAGCGCGCGAGCCCCCCTCCTCTCGCTCGTCTTCTCCCCTGCCCGATCCCCATTCTCTCCCTCTGGCCCCGACTCCGCACAGCCGCACCCTCATCCGCCTCCATCTCCTCCTCCATGACCACCACCTCCGTCCCCTGGCCGTCTCCCTCCTCGCCGTCGTCCATGGCCACCTCCACCTCCGTCGCTGCGCTGTGTCGCCTCCTCCTCGCCAAGGCACTGTCGCCTGAAGGCCGAGGAGAGGCTCCTCGAGCACCTGTCCCTTGAGGAGGCCGCCTGCCTCCCCCCTCGCCCTGCGACCCCGCCTCGCGCCTCCACCTCCTCGCCGCCGGCAGCAGCAACCAGGCCGGAGCCCCGTCGCGCCTCCATCTCCTCCTGTCCGCTCCTCCTCGACCTCCCTGTTGCCGGCCTCGCTCCTCCTCGACCTCCTTCCTCGCGCGGCTCCTTCCCCGCCTCCACCACGAGCCCACCATGGTGCCGCTGCCTCGCTGTAGCTGCTCTCTGCTGTGCTTCTTTGCCCACCTCCCTGGCCCCGCTGATGCCATGGCCGCCTCGTCAGCAAGCTCGCCTCCGCCTCTCCTGCTGCCCCGACTGGTCTAGCCTCGGCTCAGCTAGCCCCTGCATCGCTTCCTCACCAGGAGCTGAGCTCCATCCAGCTCGGCGCCACTACAAGTTCAAGGGCGCATCTGTTCGCCTAGTACCACTACGCCCGAAGACGTTGGAAACGCCAAGTACGACTACATCGCGGTGATACGTGTACGACTACCGGCGCCGAAGTCCGCGAGTACCACTACGGTTGCGATGTACATCTACACCAAGACTGGACCGACAAGTACCGCGAGAACATTTGTACCTTTACCGTCGCCGTGGATCCGACAAGTACCCCGACGTCGCGTGTACCACTACCGTCGATCCGAACATCTCTGGCGTGTACAACTCGCCGCCACGTGAACAACGACTTCCACTACAGCCGTGTACCACTACTTCCACTACTTCCACTACATCGCGAGAACATCTACTTCCCTCTACGGAACTCGACCCGCTCCGAAAATGCACGCTTCGAAGGTATACCCCGAGACGACCGCCGTGGAACGAATGCATGTGTTTGCACCGTGTCCGAGAGAGGTTTTTGCACGTTCCTCGTTACCATGCCGTCGAACCGTGGGAACCCGGAAGCCGGGATCACCCCACCATCTTGCATGACTCACTCCGCACGCTTTCTTTTGCACCGACATCTCAATCGAGTTATCGGAACCGATATGTTGCCGTGGCATCAATTTCGGATATGTTGCCATGGCACCATTTCGTTTCGCCGCCGTGGCACCCTTTTCGTTTCGCCGCCGTGGCACCCTTTTGTTCCGCCATGGCGACAAATGCTTCATATCATGATCATGTCAACGTTTTCATAAAGATTGCATAAACCTTGCATGTGTCATCCGCATCATGATAACAACAATTAAAATGTTTAAACTTGTCGTTGCTTTAACTTGCTAAATGCATATGGGGATTTACCGGATTTGTTGTTTTTATATCCGGCCCCATTTAAATTGTTTAGATGGTATAGTGTTTGGTATGCTTCACCCCTTGCCATGTTAATCAACATTTAATATTGTTGAGTAGCATAACCGAGAGAGAACTAAATAATTCGATGTGGTGTTTCGTCAATATGCAACTCGTTGCATATTGAGCTCCACTTAACTTGTAGTGTTGTTTGTCCTTTGCCATGTCATCCTCATTAAACCGGACATGCATCATACTTGTTTGTGCATCATGCTATGCTTATGTGATGGTTGTTTACTATGTTGTTTGCTTCTTTCCGGGTTGCTTCTCTCGCTAGCTTCGGTTTCGTTCGGAGTTGTGAGGATTCGTTCGACTACGACCGTTTGTCTTCTTCTTGGACTCGTTCTTCTTCCTTGCGGGATCTCAGGCAAGATGATCATACCCTCGAAATCACTACTATCTTTGCTATGCTAGTTTGCTCGCTCTTTTGCTATGCCAATGCTACGATGCCTACCATTTGCTTTTCAGCCTCCCAAATTGCCATGTCAAACCTCTAACCTTTGACACCATTCCTAGCAAACCGTTGATTGGCTATGTTACCGCTTTGCTCAGCCCCTCTTATAGCGTTGTTAGTTGCAGGTGAAGATTGAAGTTTGTTCCTTGTTGGAACATGGAGATGATGTTCCTGGCTGGAACATGTTTATTTGTTGGGATATCACAATATGTCTTATTTAATTAATGCATCTATATACTTGGTAAAGGGTGGAAGGCTCGGCCTTATGCCTGGTGTTTTGTTCCACTCTTGCCGCCCTAGTTTCCGTCATATCGGTGTTATGTTCCCGGATTTTGCGTCCCTTACGGTTGGGCTATTATGGGAACCCCTTGATGATTCGCCTTAAGTAAAGCTTCTCCAAAGAATGCCCAACATTGGTTTTACCATTCGCCTCACCTAGCCTTTTTTTCCCTTGGGTTCTGCAGACTCAAGGGTCATCTTTATTTTAACCCCGGGCGGCGCTCCTCGAGTGTTGGTCCGAACCGAGCTACTCTGGGGCCACCTCGGGAAACTTGAGGGTTGGTTTTACTCGTAGCTAGACTCATCCGAGTGTGCCCCGAGAAAGAGATATGTGCAGCTCCTATCGGGATTTGTCGGCACATTCGGGCGGTGTTGCTGGTTTAGTTTTACCTGTCGAAATGTCTTGTTGTACGGGATACCGAGTCGATCGGAGTGTCTTGGGTGGAGGTCTATTCCTCCGTTGACCGTGAGAGCTTGTCATGGGCTAAGTTGGGACACCCTGCAGGATTTGAACTTTCAAAGCCGTGCCATGTTATGGGCAGATGGGAATTTGTTAACGTCCGGTTGTAGAAGACTGAAGTTGACCTTAATTAAAATACATCAACCGTGTGTGTAACCGTGATGGTCTCTTTCCGCGGAGTCCGGGAAGTGAACACTGATGTTGGAGTTATGCTTGACGAGGTTGCTATAGGATCACTTCTTGATCATACTTTTATCGACCGTGCTTTGCCTTCTCTTCTCGCTCTCATTTGCGTATGTTAGCCACCATATATGCTAGTTAAACTTCTGCAGCTCCACCTCATGCCTTTACCTTACCCATAAGCTTAAATAGTCTTGATCTCGCGGGTGCGAGATTGCTGAGTCCTCGTGACTCACGGATACTTCAAAACCAGTTTGCGGTGCCTATGTTACCGGCGGTGCGGTGACCAAGCTCAAGGAGGAGCTTGATGAAGATCTTGCCCTTTGTGTTGTTTCGTTCTAGTTGATCAGTAGTGGAGCCCAGTTGGGGTCGATCGGGGACCGTTTGTCGCATTTGGGGTTCTTCTTTTATTTTGGTTCCGTAGTCGGACCTTGATTGTATCTGGATGATGTAATGCTTTATTCATGTAATTGTGTGAAGTGGCGATTGTAAGCCAACTATGTATCTCTTTTCCCTTATGTATTACATGGATTGTGCGAAGATTACCTCACTTGCGACATTGCTTTCAATGCGGTTATGCCTCTAAGTCGTGCTTCGACACGTGGGAGATATAGCCGCATCGAGGGCGTTACAATCTCGTGGGCCTTTAACTGGGTCGGCCCATTATGGGCCGCAAAATCTTGTGGGCCGGCCCATTTAAACTTGATTGGCCGTGCCACGTGTCGACGTATCATAGGCGCCTTCTGTCCAATGAGTTGATGACATCTGTCCCGATGATGAGCCGACACGTGTTTCCTCCAGCCAATGATGATTTTACACGTGGAAAATCCCCATTGGTCGGGGCTGTTAACGGGTTATCGGATCCAAAAGCCGACCCGATAGCTTAACGGCGTTCCGTTACGGTGGATGTCACGTGTCGGTCACCCTTGACGAAAGAACTTCTATGACGCGTGATTTATCGTCATGGAAGTGGACACTTCTGTGATGATAATTTTAGTAATGTCATGGAACACTTCTACGACAGCACAGGTATGACTATCTTGATTCTGTCATAAATTTGTCATGGATGTACATGCATGACAAAAAACGCGACCTATTGTGACAAACACGTATCATCACGGAAGTGTATTTTTTTTGTAGTGTAAGCATGCTGCTGGAGCTTGGGTGACCGAATTTCCATTGGTCCTATGGGGACTGAGAACGACGCCCAGCCGGTCGACTGATCGACCCCCTTTCTTCTTGGTGTACGGCGCTGAGGCTGTACTTCCGAGTGACTTGCTGCACAATGCTCCCCGAGTGGAACTGTTCTCAGAAGCTGAAGCAGAGAAAGCATGCGAAGACGCGGTCGATCTCCTGGAGGAAGAGCGTGAGATGGCTTTGGTTCGGTCGACCATCTATCAACAATATCTGCATCGATTCCACGCTCGCAACGTCAGAGGTCGAGCATTTCAGGAAGGAGACCTTGTGCTCCGAGTGGTTCAAAAGCGACCTCACAAACTCGCTCCGGCCTGGGAAGGTCCCTTCATCATCACCAAGGTGCTTCATAATGGAGCGTATCACATGTACAACGTTGCCAAGAAGATGGAAGAGCCACGCGCATGGAACATAGAGCTACTTCGTCCTTTCTATACCTAAAATCACTCGACCCAATGAGTTGTAATAAAAGCACTTCAGTTTGTTTTCCAAAGACAAGATTTTTACAGTATATTAATGATTGGTTTCTCGTAATCACTTGTGTCCAAATCCCCCAGTGGATGGCTTAGCTGCGAACCTGATTTGCCTAAGTTAAAAAAACATTCCGACTAGAGAGCAATCCTCCCACTCGGGGGCTTAGCTGCGACCCCGTAATCGGCTATGTTAAAAACATTCTGAGTGGAGAGCAATCCTCCCACTCGGGGGCTTAGCAGCGACCCCGTAATCACCTAAGTTAAAAATATTCCGAGTGGAGAGGAATCCTCCCACTCGGGGGCTTAGCTGCGACCCCGTAATCGCCTAAGTTAAAAAACATTCCGAGTGGAGACAATCCTCCCACTCGGGGGCTTAGCTACGACCCCGTAATCGCCTAAATTAAAAAACATTCTGAGTGGAGAGCAATGTTTCCACTCGGAGGCTTAGCTGCGACCTCGTAATCGCCTAAGTTAAAAAACATTCCGAGTGAAGAGCAATCCTCCCACTCGGGGCTTAGCTGCGACCCCGTAATCGCCTAAGTTAAAAAACATTGCGAGTGGAGAGCAATCCTCCCACTCAGAGGCTTAGCTGCGACCCCGTAATTGCCTAAGTTAAAAAACATTCCGAGTGAAGAGCAATCCTCCCACTCGGGGGCTTAGCTACGACCCCGTAATCGCCTAAGTTAAAAAACATTTCGAGTGGAGAGCAATCCTCCCACTCGGAGGCTTAGCTGCGACCCCGTAATCGCCTGAGTTAAAAAACATTCCGAGTGGAGAGCAATCCTCCCACTCGGAGGCTTAGCTGCGACCCCGTAATCGCCTAAGTTAAAAAACATTCCGAGTGGAGAACAATCCTCCCACTCGGAGGCTTAGCTACGACCCCGTAATCGCCTAAGTTAAAAAACATTCTGAGTGCAGAACTATCCTCCCACTCGGGGGCTTAGCTGCGACCCCGAAATTGCCTAAGTTAAAAAACATTCCAAGTGGAGATCAATCCTCCCACTCGGGGGCTTAGCTGCGACCCCGTAATCGCCCAAGTTAAAAAACATTTCGAGTGGAGAGCAATCCTCCCACTTGGGGTCTTAGCTGCGACCCCGTAATCGCCTAAGTAAAAAAATATTCCGAGTGGAGAGCAATCCTCTCACTCAGGGGCTTAGCTGCGACCCCGTAGTTGCCAATGTTAAAAAACACTCCGAGGGGAGAGCAACCCTCCCACTCAGGGACTTAGCCGCGACCCCGTACTCGCCTAGGTCACAAATATCCTCTGAGCTCCGCCACAAGTACAACGTGCGCTCCATCCTTATCCGCAAGGACGACGAGGTGCCGATCGAACACCACATCTGAGCTGCGCCACAAGTACAATGTACCATCCCTATCCGCAAGGACAACGCGGTGGCAATTGACCTCCACGTCGGAGCTGTGTCACAAGTACAATGTACCATACCTATCCACAAGAACGACGATGCGTTGACTGAACACCACATCTGAGCTCCGTCACAAGTACAATGTACTTTTTATTCGGCAAAAGGTGAGGAGGTCAAGTCCACTCGGAACCGAAAGACAGCCAGAAACAATTCAAAGCAGAACAAAAGCCATGATATTCAAAGGAATGCAAGTTCGGATAAAACCTGCAAAAGTTTAGGACCGCAACAGGCAGAAGTACTCAGGCATCAAGCTTGAAGGAGTTTAATGATTACATAATCACTCGGCATTCTGAGGCAAATAAAGATGGGGCATAATGTTTTGATCACTCGTCAGGAGAAGGACTTCCTGGGTCGCAGAAACTGTCAAGGTCAATGATGCCTGCGATGCGAGTGGCAGCATCAAGGAAAGTGTCCATGAAAGACTGGAAAGTGTGCTTTTTGGTGTTCGCAACCTTGAGTTCCGCCAGCTTGTCTTCTCTGACGTCCTTGCAGTGTACTCGGACCAACGACAAGGCGACGTCAGCGCCGCAGCAAGCAGATGATTTCTTCCATTCTTGCACTCGGTCAAGTATCTGATTCAGTCGAGCCATCAGAGACTCGAGGTCTTGTGAGAGTTTTGCCTGAGTGTCGGCGTTCTGGGAACGGGGGTCCCTAGACTTGCCTGCCTGCGGCCCGCGGCGTGGCTCAAAGGGGGCCCAGCGCGGCCTATCTTCATCAACACAAGCTCAAGACCCTCGCGAGGGGCCAAGCCCCGCGGGGCGGACAACAAGGAGCTTCCTCAGGCACGGCCTCATCAGGCTGGCTCATGATGGGGTGGAGAGTTCAAGGCGGGGTACCTTGCGAGGTGCCCATGACGCAAGCCATGACGACCAAGGGCGCCAGTCGGGCGCCAGCCCGCGTAGTGTCCTCCTTTTCTCTTTGGTGCAAAGGGAGCAAGCGCAGGCAAGAGCATCAAGCAAAGGCATCCATTTCGGTGCAACAAGACCAATACCAGCCCAACGGCAGGGAGGAAGTCATTGTGGAGCCCAAGTAGGCGTCACTACCAGAGCCTTTGACAGGTGAGGACCAACTTTAGTCAGGATAAGTGTACTCGCTGTTCCCCTTCAAAATGGCCAATTGTTGGCGCCCTTCCCGCTCAATATTTGGGAAGAGGCCCAGGGCCCTTGCCTATAAATAGGACTAGCCACCCCCAGGGTAGAGGCATCTGGATCCCCACCAAGAAACCAGTAGATAGAGCAATTGAACTCCTCCTAGCAGTTCATCACACCAGCCAAGAACAGACCCTCGCGAGGCTGTTCTTCCTTGTATTGTTCATCATCAGCCCAAGAGGCAATCCACCACACCACACATTGGAGTAGGGTATTACACCACAATGGTGGCCTGAACCAGTATAGACCTTGTGTCTCTTGTGCTGTTCTGTTTAGTAGTTTAGATCCTAGCGATTCGGCGAGGAGCAGGTAGGTAGAGGGCGAAATCTCCACGTGCACCCTAGTGTTCGAACCTCAAGGGTCTGCCGGAACCCGAAATCCGACATTTGGCACGCCGGGTAGGGGTGTGCCGGGATCCACCTTCTGCCACTTCGCGTCCCATCGCATCATCATCACCATGTCCGGCGACCAGGCGGGCAACCCTGATCCCTGGTCGGCTTGGCCCGCCCGCACAGAGCCGCTCGCCCCGGGCGACCCCATGCCCCAGGCAGCTCGTGGTCCGCAGGGCGCTGCGGGCCATGGGCGACGCGGACAGGCCCCGACAGCTCTCACACCACGGCAGACGCGGTCGGCAGCAAGGGCCTCCAACCACGCCACGGCTATGACGTCGTACACCCGCCGGGAGCAGGAAAACTCAAGGGCCGCGCTCACGGTGGCCCGAGAGCTGCTGCAGTGCAGGCTGATGGAAGGTGGCCACGACGTGCTGCTAGAGCTGGTGGCGGAGCTCCTGGGCTTCGCCGCCTCAGGGGCTCACCCCTTCTGCACTCAGCTCCCATCTCAGGCTCAGGGCGGCCCGCGCGGGGGCCCCACGCCCACCCGCGGGCTCCAAGGCTACTCCAACACCGGCGAAGCTGCCAGCACCGAGCCAACGGCAGCACTGACTCCGCTCCCCGCCAGCGAAGGACTCGTCGCGACCCACGGCCCAGTGGGCCGGCGCGCTACCTCCCCCAGGTTGGCACATCAAGCAGAGCTGCATGGCAAGCGGAGCACTATGGCGCGGCCTTCGGGATGACGGCCCCAGAAGAGTACGTGCCCCACATGATGGACCGAGGGCACCCGCGTGAGGGCGAACAAGGCTCGCTCCTCAGCCCAAGCTGGGAGGATGAGGCACCAGAAGCTGAGCTCTTCCAGGAACCTCGGGGCGGCCCCACCGGCCACGCTGGAAGCGACAATTATCGGGTACCACTAATTCCTCAGGAGCAGGCATACGCTAATCATGGGTCGCAGGAGGTGCAGGTCGCCACAACAAGCAGCTGCCCTGCTCCCGCAGTCTCCTACCTCTCAGGAGGAGGGCGTCGGGGGCTGCCTGGGAGGGGCCAGGATCTGACATCACCACCGCGGCGTTCGGAGCAAGCCGTTCCCAGGAGGTAGGCCCTCCGCTGGGGAGGTGCCTCAGGGCCTGCCCCTGGCGGAGGACCCGTGGTCGTCGGGGGAACCGCTGGCGACCGCTCTACCCCATCAGCGGCGTCCTGGTTTCCGGTCGTCGTCGATGGCACTAGAGTGTGGCGCAAGGCGGGGCCCTCATCTGGCGATATGAAGCAAGGCCGGTACCTTTGAAGAAGGCCCAGTGCCTATGAAGCTCGCCGCCCCGTGACACTCTCACGTAATAATGAGTGGGGCTGTACACGCTCCGGAGTCTCAGGGTGCCGGCCTCAGGCCCTAGGGCTCCCTCCCATGCCCAGTGGCAGCACTTAGCTCCGCGCTGGTGAGAAGACGTCCAAGACTAGACTAGGTGTCGGACGCGGCCTTTTTCTGCTTTCATTGCTTTTCTCTTGGTTGTTGCTTTCCCCCGCTGGATTTAAGTTGGACTCGAATTTGAGATTTGTGTGTGTTTGGGGAAGGGGTGCTTAGTCTCGTTTGAGCAATCTCTCACGTTTCGGTTACGACCTCGCCTCAGCTGCCTCCCTCGTGAGCCCCTCGCGAGCCGGGTCTGGCCTAGCTTGCGTGCAGCCCAGACTGCCGCCGACATACCCTCTCAGGAGGTTTTTCACTGCAGATCCTACGGATTCGATCAGGAGGCATTCGAGGCGCCACGACCTCCCACAAGTTATCTCAGGACCCGCTCGGGACAAAGGTAAACTAGCCAGTCGGCTCGTCACATGGCCAACCACTTGGCACTGGCATGTGGGTGAAGTAGCATTCACTAGTACGCTGAACATAAATTTTACATGAGGGGCACCCCCTCCCAAAAATGCTCTTACAACCATCAGGACAAAAGCCTGAGTTCTATTCATGCAGGGTAAGGAAACAGGAGTAATGCGCTGTCAGTCGGATAAATCCCCCAATGCATCCTCAGGAACGCCGCCCGAACTGTCGCTGGCCTCGCCCTCGCCCTCTGCGTTGTCGTCAGCGGCGTCAGGGCCGTTCACCCCGCCACCCTCGTCGGCGGCCACGATCGCGCCATCATCATCTGAAGCGAAGGCCCTGACAAGAGCGTCCACGTTGTCTTCCACCCGATCGCCCGAGTCGTCCGGGCGGCACGGGGGCTGAAGCGATGGCGGCATCAAAGTCGAAGTGAGGATCCATGTTCCAGAGATGGCTGAAGACGCGGGAAAAGGCGCGCCCGAGCAGGGCTCGGCTCCTCTCCTCCACCAACCTGTTGGCCCGGACCGACCACGCCTCCAGCTGCGTCATGATGTCGGTGAAGAACTGAAGGTTGCCAGCGTAGTTAATGGCGCGCGGCTCGTCGACGGCCGCCTCGCAGATGTTACCTAAGGCCGTGTTGGCCCTCTCCCGAAGCGTGGTGAGCATGGGGGCATGCTCATGTTCCAGGAGCCGCCACTGATGTATCTCGTCCGCATTCTGGCGAGCGATGGCCTCAGCCTCGACCACCCGTTGGCGAAGAAGAAACACCTCGGCATGGGAAGTAGTTGACTCCCCCTACGCCGCCTCAAGTGCGGCCCGCAAAGCATCGACCCGCCGCGTTGCTTCCTCCATCTTGGTCCTCAGGACGGTGGTCCTACCTTCGGCCTTGGTCCGGACCAACTCCAGCCTCTCCTCGAACTCGCGCTCGAGGTCCAGGCGCGCCGTCGCCACCCGATGTCCGACCTCCTCCGAGACACGGGTTTCCCGCGCAGCGACGTCGTCCTTCGCCCGTGTCGCCAAGCGCTCCCTCGTCTCCAGGCGCTCATACTCGCGTGCGCGTTCGGCGGCTTCTAGTGTCAGCGCCTCCTCACGCTTCTGGAGCTCCGCTGGGTCGCCGGAAGCCACCTTCATCGACGCGAGGGCCGCCTCGCGTAGCTCCACCTGCTCCTCCAGTGAGCGGCACCGGGCCAGGAGTTCCCGTGCCCGCTCCTCCATGGCCTCTCGCCGCCGGTCAGCTTCCCGGGCTTCTTCGACGGCCCGGGAACGGGCCTCCCGAGAGGCCGCCAGCGACGCCATGGCCTGCTCATCGTCGAGATCGCGTCGACGGCGCGCGAGGGCGACAGCCACCTCAGATCACGCCTCTTTGCAACCAGGCGCAGGCCCTCGGCCTCAAGGCGCGCGTCCTCACCAGCGAGCTCTTCACCAAGCAGGCCCACCGCGTCAGTCGCCCTCTGGAGAAACCCTTGGCGAAGGGCGCAATGCTCCCGGCCGCACTCGAGTACGTCTTCCACACCATCATCCGCCCCAAGCGAGCACAGGGGGGCACGCGATCAGCACTCCCCCTTCTGGCAGGGGGCTGGGGGCTGGCGCCCTTGAGACGACCGGGCACGCCCTACCAGAAGCCCGACCTAGAGCCAGTCCATCTCCAAGTGAAGAGCGCAGGGAGTACCCCAGCCAATCACGGTCCACGACCAGACGAGAAGCCCACGGCAGGCTAGCTATGCCACGAGAAGGCTCGCGAAGGAAGGTCGCGGGGCGCGCAGGGCCGTGTTGCACCTCGGGATGGTTTGTCTCTCCAGCCGGCCTCACCACGAGGGCTCTACTGCTCGGAGCGATCAACGACGGAGGCGAGGGGGGTGGCTCCTCAGTCATCTCCGTGAACTCGGAAGGAAGGGCCCTGCAGAGCAAGGATCAGGACAGGCAACAGCAGAACCTGGAGCTGGGAAGAGAGGAGGCTTACTCGTCGATGGCGAAGTACTTCCTACGCTTCAGCAGGCGACAAGGGTAATCATCGCTTAGGGCCTCCCTCCTCTTCCGGAGGGCCTCAAAGTCCACACGGAAGTGACCCAAGAGTTGAGCGCAGGGGTCAGGCTGCGACGAGGAGGAAGCACCAAGACGACCCGCGTCAGGGGCATCTGCCTGATGCGCGCCGCCGGTCGCCTCACCAAGAAGAGCAGCTGGGGCCTCGGGGCCTCGGCCCGCGAACCTGGGCGGCTGCTCGCCACCTTCAGCCTCTGGCAGCCACGGGCCTCAGGGGCCGCTCCCTCATGAGCGCCGCCCAGTACTGTCACCTCAGCGGGGGCACCCTCGGCCTCCAGAGGCTCATGTCTCCCTGCTCCACCGCTTGAGGAAGAGTCGCCTTGGCCGACCGCAAGGGCAACCACCACCACTGGGTTCTCGCGAGGCCCCTGGAGGCCAGCGGGGCGTGGGCCCCATTCATCAAAGATGGGCATCTGACTCACAAAGTTGCTTCTATTCGAGAAGAGGTACAGCAAGGCCCCCACTTGCCGGATGCCGCCTGGGGAAGGATCCCCAGTCAAGACCAAGAGCACCTTCCTCAGTGCTTCAGGCGTCAGGTCCTCTTCCTGGAGCCTCATTCGATCCCCACGCCCGCTGAAGGCCCATATCCGGTGAGAATGGCGTTGGAGAGGGGCAACACGGCGTAGCAGGAACTCCTTCACCACCTTGGGCGCCGTCACGCCGAGCTCCCTCGAGAACTCGAAGCGACGCCAGACGAAGGCGAGCTGGGGACTCGTGAGCGTCTCCTGGCCCCAGCCTGAGTTGGGGACAGCAGGCGAAGATGGCTCCGACAGCAGGGGGCTGGGCACCCCCACGTCCACATACAGCCACCGCTCGCGAAACTCAGGCGCGGGTGGAGGAAGACTGAAGTTGATTCCTGAAGCCACTGTCTCAGGTGCAGTGATGAAGCTCACGCACCCCGAACATTGGGTGGGGGCGACAAGGCGCAAAGAAAAGAAGTGGCACAGCAAGGCGACCGAAGGAAGGATGCCCATCATCGCCTTGCAAACAAAGGCGAAAACGGCAAGGAGGGTGATGGATTCAGGACCCAAATGCATCATGTGGATCTGATAATGGGAGAGCACGGCGTTGAAGAAATCTGAAAAGGGGGGAACCAGTCCCGCCCACAGGGCGTCGACAAAGTATCGGACCTCAGTGGCAATCCTGTCAATGGAGAAGCGGGGCCTTGGGCGAGCCGTCGTCCTCCGCATTCGTTGAAGATGGTGGCGAGCGAGCTGATCTTGCCCAAGCCCTCTCGATTGATTATGATCGATCGATTTGGCGAGGGCCGTCGGCGACAGTGTGGCGGCGGCATGGGCTTCTTCCTCTTCCCTTCTTGGCGAGCCATGGCGAAAGGGGGGGGAAGGTTGAGATGGATTGGATCACGAGCTGGAGTTCGAGAGGAGAAAGGACAGAGAGCGCTTGAGCAGAGGGAAGGGGAGTGGCTGTGTGCGGCAGCGAGTCCGCCTAGCAAGGCATAAAATAAGGAGGCGTGGGGGAACAGTGCCACCCACGTCCAATCAACCGCCACGCGGCGCCCAAGGCTGCAGGCTGTTAGGGCCCGCGATGCTTCACACTTGCCCTTTCGCCGCTCTGCTCGGCCAAGTCCGGGCGCGCCGTGGGCCCGGGGGCTACTGTCGGCGTTTTGGAAACGGGGGTCCCCAGACTTGCCTGCGTGCGGCCCGCGGCGTGGCTCAAAGGGGGCCCAGCGCAGCCCATCTTCATCAACACAAGCTCAAGACCCTCGCGAGGGGCCAAGCCTCGCGGTGCGGACGACAAGGAGCTTCCTCAGGCAAGGCCTCATCAGGCTGGCTCATGAGGAGGCGGAGAGTTCAAGGCGGGGTACCTCGCGAGGTGCCCATGACGCAAGCCATGGCGACCAAAGGCGCCCGGTCGAGGCGCCGGCCAGCAGATGTCCTCCTTTCCTCTTTGGTGCAAAGGAGCAAGCGCAGCGAGAGCATCAAGCAAAGGCATCCATTTTGGTGCAACAAGACCAAGACCAGCCCAGCGGCGAAGGAAGTCATTGTGGAGCCCAAGCAAAGCGTCACTACAGAGCCTTTGTGAGCGAGGACCAACTTTAGTCGGGATAAGTGTACCCGCTGTTCCCCTTCAAAATGGCCGATTGTTGGTGCCCTTCCCGCTCAATATTTGGGAAGAGGCCCAGGGCCCTTGCCTATAAATAGGACTAGCCACCCCCAGGGTAGAGGCATCTGGATCCCCACCAAGAAACCAGTAGATAGAGCAATTGAACTCCTCCTAGTAGTTCATCACACAAGCCAAGAACAGACCCTCGCGAGGCTATTCTTCCTTGTATTGTTCATCATCAGCCCAAGAGGCAATCCACCACACCACACATTGGAGTAGGGTATTACACCACAATGGTGGCCTGAACCAGTATAAACCTTGTGTCTCTTGTGCTGTTCTGTTTAGTAGTTTAGATCCTAGCGATTCGGCGAGGAGCAGGTAGGCAGAGGGCAAAATCTCTGCGCGCACCCCAGTGTTCGAACCTCAACGGTCTGCCGGAACCCGAAATCCGACACTGAGGCCAGAGTTCAGCATCAACCCGAGTCATTGCCGCCTTCAGTCGGGCAAGATAAGCAACAATGCTGTCCATGCGTGATTCCAACCGCATCACGTTTGTCGCAACATCATCTTTGACAGGACAATTTATGGGGTCGAGACCCGTCTCGACCCGCCCGGTTTCCGCTTCAAAGTCTTGACAAAGTTCTGCACAATTGGAGAAAATAGTGAGTCGAAGGTTTAACAAAGCATGTTAGTCGACATCAGTAAATCAGTCGAACAAGAATACCTTCAAGCTTCAAGACCAGTTTTGCGGCAAGTTGTCCAAGATAAGACTCTAGCTCGCCCTTCTTGGCCTTGAGGCTGCCAACTTCATTAGTCAGGTTGTCCTTGTCTTTCTTCAGTTGCTCGACCTCCCGACTGGCCTCAGAGACGACGGTCTTCAGCTTAGAATTCTCCTCCTCTAACTTGCTGACTGAAGCCAGCTTCTTGTCCGCAAGCACTATTTTCTCTCATGCCTCCTTCTGGGCCGCAGCAAGATCTAGATCCTTCTTCTCTAGAGCCTGCTTCATTTTATCTAAAATAACATTCTTCAGATGAGCTTGAAGTTGGCGGTTTTCACTATGCACATCTGCTCGAGTGAAATCACTCAGTCCAAAGAGACTGAAAGAAAAAACTTGGGGAAGAGCGAGTCACAAAGTGGACAGTCGACGGTCGGTTACCTCCCATGACAACCACTTCGTCCTGAGCAGTCTTGAGGTTCTTGGCCAATTCCAGGTCAAGGTTAAGGCTGATCTGCTTCTTGTTCAGTTTAGAAAGTTGAGCCCAAGATCACAAGACCTCTGCAGTCTACAAATAAGATATGTGAGTCGACATAAACAAAAGGCAATCACAGTGAAATTTGCTCTAAGACTACCACCGAATCAAACATTCAACAGTAGTCTCCCCCAGTGGGTGCACTTAGCGTGCCCCCACTGGTTTGGTTTTACACTTGGCATGGTCTGCCCAGCATGAGTAAAAAAAATGTAGATTCTCAGACCCCAGCCGACTACCAAAATTCGACCGTGGTCTCGAGGACTACACCCAGTGGGTGCACTCTGCGTTCCCCCACTGGTTCGAAAGAACACTCGACTCAACCAAAGTCGACTTGAGTGGAAGACCTATACAGTTCTAAGATAGAAACACCCCAGTGGGTGATTGGAGGTGAAACTCAGACCCATGATAGATGCACATAAAAGGTTCCAAAAGCTCATCTAGAGCACCATATGGGCAGCAAAGCAACAGCGACAATTGTCATTATTCAAGAGACCAGTCGGGAACCAACTAACTTTGACGTTGGTTTGCAGAGTGGTGTTGGCATTGTAAGCCACCTGACTGGCCTCATGCACCACCTTCATCTGCTCCATCACAAGATTTACCTGGAGAAGAGCCTCCCTGGCAGCACTCGGTGAGTCATCTGGAGTTTTGGTACACAGTGAAGAGCAATGATGGCAAGGCAGTCGAAGCAGCTACTAGGTCGGATGCATGGAGTTATCTTTGGAGCGGCGAGGTGCGAGCAATCGACCCGACGGTCGATCGATCGGCAATGGATTAAGCGAAAGTAACGTTGGTCCGAGCTGGATCTCCGGATCGCTCGACCACTGTCTCGAGCACCAGTGTTTACTAAGGGACCTGAACCTCGGGCACTTTCCTGCTTGATGCCTTGCCCTTCCCCTCCTCTACCTCAGAGGCACTTCCTCTTCTTCATCATCCGGAAGCATGACAACATCCCGCGGAGCTGCGGCAAAAAGAAATCTCAGAAATGCAATCGACTAACAATTCAATCGATAGAATAAATTATGGTCGAGTGGAACTTACTAGCTTTGAAGGTGGCTGCGTCATCGGTTTCTTCGTCACCTGGGGCCTTGTCAACGCCATGTTAGTCACGACGGAGACTAGGCTGGAAAAGTTCACAATCCATTCGGTCAGATCAGAGATATCAGTCGGTGGAAGAAAACACAAAAAGAAAGAACACTCACCCAGAGGCAACATGACCATCCATCTTGATCTTGGGCAGAGTTTTTTGAGTCTTTGAGGTGACGACCTTGGGCTGCTTGGCGACCTTCTTCGTTGGTTCTGGGGTTGAAGTCCGAGTGCGCTTCTGCGTTTGGGTACTTGGAGCCATGGTCTTGCCACGCCCGCCCGCTGGATCATGGAGTAGCTTGGGTCAACATTCTGTGTGAGGCGGCGAGTCGACTATCTCATTATCGTCCGACTCATCGCTCTCCTCCTCGTCCTCGTCCTCCGAAGATTGCCAATCACCGCTTTCCTCCGCACTATCCTCTCCCTCCCGGTCTTGCTCCAGGGCTTGTTCGCCATTGGGCATCGAGTACATCTCAGTGTAAACCTACAAAACAAGGAATCAAGCAAATATCAGTCGGATTCAAAGAAAGTCGCAAGACGAATTCAAATACAGTCGGTGGCAGAGACCGAACCTTGTCTGGCTGGTTGCTGTCGCTAAAGGGGTCGACTCTTCTGGCGCCTCTGGGGTTGTCCTTGGTCCCCGTGATACTCCTCAACCACTGGGCCACTGTCTTGGCTGATACTTCTTCTGGATGAACCCGAGCGGTGTCATTGGACCCATAGTATATCCACATCAAGTGGTCTCGATCCTGGAGTGGTTGGATGCATTGACTGAGGAATACATCCAACAAATCCATGCCAGTGACGCCCTGATTGATCAACTGGACCACCCTCTCGACCAACATGTTTTTTCCCACTCTCTTTGCAGTGGTCACATTCAACGGGGAAGGGGTCTGGACACGATCTAAAGTAAAAGGGGGAAGTCCAATCGACTGGCCTGGAGTCGTAATGTCCTAGCAGTAGAACCAGGTCGACTGCCAGCCCCTGACTGACTCAGGAAGTGTCATGGAAGGGAAAGAACTCCTTTTCCTCTTCTGGATGCCCAAACCCCACACATTTGGATAATGTGTGTTTTCTCGTCACTCGTATTCGCTTTCTTCACCGACTGAGAGTGGATTGTGAAGATGTGCTTGAAAAGACCCCAGTGTGATCGACAACCCAGGAAATTTTCGCACATGGACACAAACGCAGCAAGGTATGTGATGGTGTTGGGGGAGAAGTGATGGAGTTGGGCTCCGAAAAAGTTCAAGAATCCCCGGGAAAAAGGGTGCAGGGGAAGGGAGAAACCGCGATAGACATGGGTGGCGAGCAAAACACACTCACCCGGTCGCGGATGCGGTTCTGTCTCCCCCTCCGAAAACCGTGCAGCCCCGTCGGTGATTAGCCCGGACTCAGCCAGCTCTTCCAAGTCTTCCGCCCGGAGCAAGGATCGGATCCAATCACCCTGGATCCAACCCGACGACAGCACCGACCGCGACGACAACCCCCGAGCCGTCTTCTTGCCTTTCGCCGCCCCCGTCGCCTTCTTCGCACGTTCCAACGCTGCCGTCTTGTCCTTCACCATGGTGGCGGAGCGGCGGCATCGAGGGCAGAGGAGCCGGATGTGGTGGAGAGGCAGAGGAGAATCAAGGAGAATGGACGCGTACAATGCAGGCGCCTCGGCCCCGTTGCCTTTTAAGGACCCACTTCCGAGTGGCTGACGTGTGGGCCCGGGCGATCCTTTCAAATCCCGCAACAGTCGCGCGCTGGGTACGTGGCAAAAAAGGTGGCACAGAGATCGAGGCGCCCCTGTCTATCCATCCCGCTTACCACGGCACGCTCCGCCTCGCGCGCTTCCCTGAAATTTCGAATCCCGCGAAATCCGGGATACACCGTAACCAATCGTGCCAAAGATTTCGCGTCAAAAACAACACTCGACGAATGACGGTATAAATCCACTCGGCAACTTCTGAATCGATCAAGGCAATTGAAATGAAGCTGTAGTTCCAACATGGACCTCCCGATCAAACATGAGTACTTGTGACGCACAAGGGACGAAGCGAGATCAACTTCAACTTTCTTTTCACCAGACCTCGATCCATTCAGGGGCTAATGATGATGATATAGACCTGGGGTAGGGTCATAGGCCTGACCTGTATGTCCTACCCAAGGTCACTTCCCTAGAAGCAAAGAAGCTCAAGAGACAACAAGGAGTGCCCAATAAATGCTTCGAGTGCAATCCACTCGACCAATCAATCACTCAGGTACCCCTCCTTCCTGGAGTCACACGACCAGTCAATCACTAGACCATACAAGAAACCACTCGACCTACTGAAGACCAGGAGTCATCCAGAACAACAACGGTCAAGCATTCACTTTGTAGTCTTTAAAGTCATTGAAGGCACTTCTGTCTGGCGTTATCAGTAACGCCCCATCTTTATGTACATTGAACTCTTGGTAACGGGGGACGGCCGGGGTCCTGGCGCATTCTATATAAGCCACCCCCCTCCTCTAGCACAAGGGTTCACACCCCCTGTAACACACACTCATATAATCCAGTCGACCGCCTCCGGGCACCGAGATGTAGGGCTTTAACCTCCTCCGAGAGGGGCCTGAACTCGTAAACACTTGCGTACAATCTTGCCGTAGCTAGGACCTTGCCTCCTCATTCGTACCCCCTATACTTACTGTCAGACTTAGTACCACGACAGATGCCGCCGCTGCACCATCTTTGCTTGAACAGACTAGGTTCCAGATCCATCCCCGACCATAGGACCGATCGCCTTGTCAGAGTAGGATCTGATGAAATTTTATTCAGCGCCGCTGCCGAAGCAAAGACAATGAACAACCTAAAAAAGCTATTTTAGCCTAATACCTATCCACACACGTGGATCCGGTGACCCCCCTGATGATGCCATAGACCTAGGGTAGGGTCATAGGCCTGACCTATACGCCCCACCCAAGGTCACTATCCTAGAAGCAAAGACATTCAAAGCACATCAAGAAGTATCAACTGAAGCCATCGAGTGCAATCCACTATTGTTACCCCCAATTTCACCATCGTCCACCAGCCATCTCACTCGGATACCGCCAATTTCACTCGACCTGGATAGAGTCATTCGACCATACAGGAAACCAAACGGAGTACAGAAGACCTAGAGTCACTCAGGATGGCAATGGTCAGGCATTCACTCCATAGTCTTAAAGATCATTAATAGCACTTTATAGCTGGCGTTACCAGTAATGCCCGATCTTAAAAGTACATTGAACCCCTGTAACGGAGAACGGCTGGGGTCCTGGCGCACTCTATATAAGCCAGCCCCTTCCTCTGGGACAAGGGTTCGCACCCCTTGTAACACAAACCCATATTCCAGTCGACCGCCTCAGGGCACTGAGACGTAGGGCTTTTACATCCTTCAAGATGGTCTTGAACTCGTAAACTCGTGTGTACAACCTCGCCGTAGCTAGCGCCTCGCCTCCTCATACTTACCCCCTATTCTTACTGTCAGACTTAGTACCACGACAGTTGGCGGGGCAAAGCATCTTAGCAACTTCTGGCGAGTGATGACCCACAAGTGTAGGGGATCTATCATAGTCCTTTCGATAAGTAAGAGTGTCGAACCCAACAAGGAGCAGAAGAAAATGATAAGCGGTTTTCAGTAAGGTTTTCTCTGCAAGCACTGAAATTGTAGGTAATAGATAGTTTTGTGAGAAGATAAATAGTAACGAGCAAAAAGTAAATAAAATAAATAAAGTGCAGCAAGGTGGCCCGATCCTTTATGTAGCAAAGGATAAGCCTGGACAAATTCTAATAATGAAGAAGGAGCTCCCGAGGACACATTGGGAATTATCGTCAAGCTAGTTTTCATCCGGTTCATAAGATTCACGTTCGGTACTTTGATAATTTGATATGTGGGTGGACCGGTACTTGGTTACTGCCCTAACTTGAACAAGCATCCCACTTATGATTAACCCCTATTGCAAGCATCCGCAACTACAAAAAGGAGTATTAAGGTGAACCTAACCACAACATTAAACATATGAGTCCATATCAACCCCTAATGAATCAACACATAAACTAGGGTTTAAGCTTCTATCACTCTAGCAACCCATCATCTACTTATTACTTCCCCATGCCTTCCTCTAGGCCCAAATAATGGTGAAGTGTCATGTAGTCGACGTTCACATAACACCACTAGAGGAAAAGACAACATACATCTCATCAAAATATCGAATGAATACCGAATTCACATGACTACTAATAGCAAGACTTCACTCATGTCCTCAGGAACAAACATAACTACTCACAAAGCATATTCATGTTCATAATCAGAGGAGTAATAATATGCATAAAGGGTCTGAACATATGATCTTCCACCAAGTAAACCAATTGTCATCAACTACAAGGAGTAATCAACACACTAGCAACCCACAGGTACCAATTTGTGGTTTTGATACAAGATTGGATACAAGAGATGAACTAGGGTTTTGAGAGGAGATGGTGCTGGTGAAGATGTTATGGAGATTGACCCCCTCCCGATGAGAGGATCGTTGGTGATGTGTTGGTGATGATTCCCCCCCCGGGAAGTGTCCCAGCAGAACAGCTCCATGAGCCCTAGATTGATTCCGCCAAGGTTCCGCCTCATGGCGGCGGAGTTTCGTCCGTAAGCTTGCCCACAATTTTTCGGGGTAAAAGTGATGATATAGCAAAGATGGGCCGGAGGCCACCAGGGCCCAGGAGATAGGGGCGCGCCTATAGGGGCGCCCTGTCTCTGGACAGAGTGTGGGCCCCTGGCCTATTTCTTTCGCTCATAAATTCTTATTAAATCCAAAAAGTTGTTTCGTGGAGTTTGGGACTTTTGGAGTTGTGCGAGAATAGGTTTCAACGTTTGCTCCTTTTCGGCCGAATTCCATTGCAGGCATTCCCCTCTTCATGGTAAACCTTGTAAAATAAGAGAGAATAGCCATAAGTATTGAGATATAATGTGTAATAACAGCCCATAATGCAATAAATATTGATATAAAAGCATGATGGGACGTATCAACTCCTCCAAGTTTAGACCTCACTTGTCCTCAAGCAGAAGCCGAAATCAAAAAATATGTCCACATGTTTAGAGATAGAGGTGTCGATAAAAATAAAATACGGACATGAGGGCATCATGATCATTCTAATAACAGCAACATATATAGATTTTGTCATATGATTTCCTATGCTCAAGTAATAAGCAATTCACAATGTCAAGTATGGTTCAAAAACTTCATTGGGAACTAACAAACTATAATCTAAGTCATTGAAGCAATTGCAATTTATCATAACATCAGAAAGAGTCAATAATAGAGCTTTTCAGCAAGCTCACATACTCAATTATCTCGTAGTCTCCTATAATTGTTAACACTCACGCAATACTTGTGGTTATAGAGTTTTAGCCGGACACTGAGAAAGATGGGGGCTTATTGTGTTGCCTCCCAACGTATTCACCTTTAGGTGATTTCAACAATAATAGCCCATGCTAACTTACATCCAATTGGATATATATATCACGATCTTTCAAACACGAAGAGCTTGCCAAAGTATAAAATGAAAAAAGGGAAAAGTGAGGATCACCTTGACTCAAGCATAAAGTAAAAAAGATAAATAAAATATAGGCCCTTCGCAGAGGGAAGCAGAGGTTGTCATGCGCGTTTAGGGTTGATGCATGAAATCTTATTGCAAAAGAACGTCACTTTATATTGCCCCTTGTATGTGGACCTTTATTATGCAGTCCGTCGCTTTTATTACTTCCACAACAAGTTCGTACAAAGCTTATTTTCTCCGCACTAATAGGTCAGACATATTTAGAGAGCAATTCTTATTGCTTGCACCGATGACAACTTACTTGAAGGATCTTACTCAATCCGTAGGTAGATATAGTGGACTCTCATGGCAGAACTGGGTTTAAGGATGTTTGGAAGCACAAGTAGTATCTCTACTTGGTGCAAGAATTTTGGCTAGCACGAGGGGGAAAGGCAAGCTCGACATGTTTGGAAGGTCAATGACAATATACTTTAACTGAGAAGTCGGAAAACATAAACCATTACGTTGTCTTCCTTGTCCAACGTCAACTCTTTTAGCATGTATTATTTAATGGGTGCTCCCAATTATAAAAGGTGTCCAAGATAATGTATTTATATGTGAACCCCTCTTTCCTTATCACTTCCTATTAATTGCAGCGATGACCAAGACTATGTTCATCAAATCTCAACAATTTTTATGCCTCATACTTTCTATGTGTGAAGTTATCACTATCCATAAGATCAATATGAACTCTTTTGTTCTTTCTACTTTCTCAAGATCATAGCAGCAAAGCAAAGCCCTTGACTCAACACTAATCTTTATTATAGATAGCACACAGACTCAATTACATAAAGAGATCACAAAGCAAAACTCAAAACTACTTTATATCAAAACTTCAAACTACTATATCAAAATACTACTAAAAGGATCAAACTAAGTAAAGTGGTAAAGATAGGAGTGTGATGGTGATATGATACCGGGGCACCTCCCAAGCTTGGCAGTTGCCAAGGGGAGTTCCCATGCCCATGTGGTTATTTCCTCGGAGGTGATAGAGGTGGTGATGATGGCGGTGGATAATCGCACATTGAGCGTAAAAGCTCCTCCAACTTGCGGATAATGCCCTTGAGCCCAGCAATATGATCCTTCAACAAAATATTCTCCTGTGAGAGGTACTTGTTCTGTATGCGGGCTAACCCAATCATCTTGAAAGCTTCAATCTCTGTTGGTGTGAAAAGGTTAGGTAAAGGTTGAGGGATGTCTTCTTCTTTCACCACCGGAGCTTGAACTTCCATGGCCTTCTTGATCCCTTCATCCTTGTTGATCTCTTCTGGTTCCTCTCTTTTCAGCTCTATATTCAATAGCCAAGCATCCTTGTCTTCATTGTTGGAGGAGGGAGAAGTCATGGTGCTCTAAATCTGCAATGGAAACAGCTCAAAACAAAAATAGAGGATATTTGCGTGATACGGTGATCAAAACCTTCGGGAGTATATATAATGAATTTTTACCAACCAAAATACGTAACATACAAGAAAACGGAGTCCGGGAGGCACATGAGGTGCCCACGAGACAAGGGGCGCACCCTACAGGGGGGTGCCCTCCACTCTCGTGGGGGCCTCGTGTCCCTTTTGGACTACTTCTTTCTTCCTAAAATTCTTAAATAATCCAAAACTGATGAAAATTGCCATTAAAGTTATTTTGGAGTCGGTTTAGTTACCGTACCACATACCTATGCCTTTTCGGAGTCTGGAATGTTCTGGAAAGTGTCCCTTATGTATTCCTCAGGGGTTATGGTTTCAATAATATTAGTTTCAACATTGATAGGATTACCTGAAATATAATGTTTAATTCTTTGACCGTTTACCACCCTCGGGTTTGTGCCTTCGAAGTTGTTGATTTTTATAGCACCAGGACGATAGACCTCCTCGATAACGTAGGGACCTTCCCATTTTGAGAGAAGTTTTCCTGCAAAAAATCTTAAACGAGAGTTGAACAATAACACATAATCTCCTACGTTAAACTCACGCTTTTGTATCCTCTTATCATGCCAGCGCTTGACTTTTTCTTTGAAAAGCTTGGCATTCTCATATGCTTGGGTTCTCCATTCATCAAGTGAACTAATATCAAATAACCTCTTCTCACCGGCAAGTTTGAAATCATAATTGAGCTCCTTAATAGCCCAATATGTTTTATGTTCAAGTTCAAGAGGTAAATGACATGCTTTTCCATAAACCATCTTATATGGAGACATACCCATAGGATTTTTGTATGCAGTTCTATAGGTCCATAATGCATCATCAAGTTTTTTGGACCAATTCTTTCTAGTTCTATTCACACTCTTTTGCAAAATTAATTTGAGCTCTCTATTGCTCAACTCTACTTGACCACTAGACTGCGGGTGATAAGGAGATGCGATCCTATGATTGACATCATACTTAGCAAGCATCTTACGGAAAGCACCATGAATAAAATGTGAACCACCATCAGTCATAAGATATCTAGGGACTCCAAACCTTGGAAAAATAACTTCTTTAAGCATTTTAATAGAAGTGTTATGATCAGCACTACTAGTTGGAATAGCTTCTACCCACTTAGTAACGTAATCAACAACAACTAAAATATGTGTATAACCATTAGAGGCAGGAAAAGGTCCCATATAATCAAAGCCCCAAACATCAAACGGTTCAATAACAAGAGAATAATTAATAGGCATTTCTTGGCGTCTACTAATGTTACCTATTCTTTGACATTCATCACAAGATAAGACAAACTTACGAGCATCTTTGAAGAGAGTAGGCCAATAAAAACCAGATTGTAGTACCTTGTGTGCAGTTCTATATCCAGCGTGGTGCCCTCCATAGGATTCGGAGTGACACTTGCGTAGGATCTATTCCTGTTCATGCTCAGGCACACAACGTCTAATAACACCATCTACTCCTTCTTTATAAAGGTGTGGATCATCCCAGAAGTAATGTCTTAAATCATAAAAGAACTTTTTCTTTTGCTGGTATGTGAAACTAGGCGGTATATATTTAGCAACAATGTAATTAGCATAATCGGTATACCAAGGAAGCGATCGAGAAGCATTGACGATCGCTAATTGTTCATCGGAAAGCTATCATTAATAGGCGGTGGGTCATCAAGAACATTCTCTAACCTAGACAAGTTATGCGCAACGGGTTCTCAGCTCCTTTCTATCAATAATATGCAAGTCAAATTCTTGGAGCAAGAGAACCCATCTAATGAGTCTAGGCTTAGCATCTTTCTTTTCCATAAGATATTTAATAGTAGCACGATCAGTGTGAATAGTAACTTTGGAATCAACAATATAAGGTCTAAACTTATCACATGCAAGCACAACTGCTAAGAACACTTTTTCAGTAGTAGCATAATTTCTCTGGGCAGTATCCAGAGTCTTACTAGCATACTGGATAACATTCAATTTCTTATCGACTCTTTGCCCTAAAATAGCACCTACAGCATAATCACTAGCATCGCACATAATTTCAAAAGGTAAATTCCAATCAGGTGGCTGAACAATAGGTGCAGTGATCAAAGCTTTCTTAAGTGTTTCAAATGCTTCTACACAATCATCATCAAAGACAAAAGGAATATCTTTTTGCAATAAATTAGTCAGAGGCCTAGAGATTTTAGAAAAGTCCTTAATGAACCTCCTATAAAAGCCGGCATGACCAAGGAAACATCTTATACCTTTTATGTCCTTGGGACATGGCATCTTTTCAATAGCATCAACTTTGGCTTTATCAACTTCAATACCTCTCTCGGAGATCTTGTGCCCCAAGACAATGCCTTCATTAACCATAAAGTGACACTTTTCCCAATTCAGGACGAGACTAGTGTCTTCGCATCTCTGCAAAACTTGATCAAGGTTGCTCAAATAATCATCAAAAGAGGATCCATAGATGGAGAAATCATCCATGAATACCTCAAAAATATTTTCACAAAAATAAAAAAATATAGCCATCATGCATCTTTGAATGGTAGCAGGTGCATTACATAAACCAAAAGGCATACGTCTATAAGCAAAAGTACCAAAAGGGCAAGTAAAAGTAGTTTTAGATTGATCCTTCGCTGATACAGGTATCTAAGAGAAACCGGAATAACCATCTAGAAAGCAAAAATGTGTGTGTTTGGATAGCCTTTCTAGCATTTGATCAATAAATGGTAAAGGGTAATGATCTTTCTTAGTAGCTTTATTTAACTTACGGAAATCAATTACCATCCTATAACCTGTAATAATTCTTTGCGGGATCAATTGATCATTATCACTAGGAACAACGGTAATACCTCCCTTTTTAGGGACACAATGGACAGGGCTTACCCATTCACTATCAGCAACGGGATAAATAATACCTGCCTCAAGGAGCTTTAGAATCTCCTTTCTTACCACTTCCTTCATTTTGGGATTTAATCGTCTTTGAGGATCTCTAACTGGCTTGGCATCTTTATCTACTGAAATTTTGTGTTGACATAATGTGGGACTAATGCCCTTAAGATCATCCAGAGTATATCCAATAGCGGCTCGGTTCTTCTTTAGAGTTTTCAATAATCTTTCTTCTTCTTTCTCTGAAAGGTTAGCACTAATAATAACAGGATATATTTCTTTTTCATCAAAATAAGCATACTTAAGATTATCAGGTAATGGGGAGTTCAAACACGGGATCGCCCTTGGGTGGAGGAGGATCCCCAAGAATTTCAACGGGAAGGTTATGTTTCAGCATAGGTTCCTGTTTAAGGAACACTTCATCTATTTCTTCCCTTTCCTTCATAAACATATCGTTTTCATGATCTAGCAAATATTGTTCTAACGGATCAGTTGGAGGAACAACAATGGAAGCAAGACCAATAATTTCATCCTTACTAGATTATTCCCTTTCACGAGGTTGTCTACTAAACTTGGCAAAATTAAACTCATGAGACATACCATCTATGCCAACAGTGACAATATTCCTTTCACAATTAATCTTAGCACTAGCTGTTTTCAAGAAGGGTCTACCAAAAATAATGGGACAAAAACCATCTTGTGGGGAAGCAAGAACAAGAAAATCGGCAGGGTATTTAACCTTCCCACACAAAACTTCAACATCTCTAACAATCCCAATAGGTTTAATGGTATCCCTATTAGCAAGCTTAATAGTAACATCAATGTCTTCTAATTCAACAGGTGCAATATCGTGCATAATTTCTTTATAAAGATCATAAGGTATCGCACTAGCACTAGCACCCATATCACATAAGCCATGACAACAATGATCTCCTATTTTAACAGAAAATAACAGGCATGCCTACAACAGGTCTACGTGTCTTAGTATCAGGTCTAGCAATATTACCAGTCTCACCCATGAAAGAAATAACTTGCCCATCTAAATCCTCATCCAAGAGATCTTTAACCATAGAAATACTAGGTTCAACATTAATTTGCTCAGGAGGTGTACAGGTCCTAGTATTACTCTTACGAACATCAGTCGAAGCTTTATCGTGATCTTTTATCCTCACAGGAAAAGGAGGTTTTTCAACATAAGCAGTAGGAACAATAGGATCACTATATGTAATAGTCTTTTCTTTGACTGTAATAGGTGCAACTACTTTCACTTCAACAGGGGGATTATATTTAAACCACTTCTCTTTAGGAGATCAATGTGAGTAGCAAAAGATTCACAAAAAGTAGCTACTATCTCAGAGTCAAGTCTATACTTAGAGCTAAATCCACGGAAAGCATCGGTATCCATAAAAGATTTAACACAATCGAACTTAGGTGTCATACCTGACTCCTTACCATCGTCGGAGCCCCAATCTTTAGAGTTGCGTTTAACTCTTTCCAATAAGTCCCATTTGAAATCAATAGTCTTCAGCATATAAAAACCAGCACAGGAAGTATCGAGCAGGTTGCGATTATCAATAGAAAGCCGAGCATACAAATTCTGAATAATCATTTCCCGAGAGAGCTCATGATTAGGGCATGAATACAACATTGACTTAAGCCTCCCCCAAGCTTGAGCGATGCTTTCTCCTTCGTGAGGCCAGAAATTATATATGTAATTACGGTCACGATGAACAAGATGCATAGGATAAAACTTCTGGTGAAATTCCAACTTCAATCGCTTATAATTCTAAGATCTCGTATCATCACATAGCCTATACCATGTCATTGCATCTCCCTTTAAAGATAAAGGGAAGACCTTCCTTTTGACAACATCATTGGGAATACCGGCAAGCTTAAATAATCCACAAACTTCATCCACAAAGATAAGGTGTAAATCAGGATGCAATGTTCCGTCTCCTGCAAAAGGATTAGCTAGCAGTTTTTCTATCATACCCGAAGGAATCTCAAAGTGATTATTTTCATAAAGTTCAGTAGGTTGAGGAGAATCTCTTTGCTCTTCTGGTTGGGGTGAAGATACCCCAAACAAGCCCCGCAAAGGGTTAGTTTCCATAGTGACAAGTAACAGAAAATTTCAGCACACTATATAAATGTTTCCTTACCAAGTTCCACTCACCAAAAGCGCTACACTCCCCGGCAACAGCGCCAGAAAAGAGACATGATGACCCACAAGTGTAGGGGATCTATAGTAGTCCTTTCGATAAGTAAGAGTGTCGAACCCAACGAGGAGCAGAAGGAAATGATAAGCGGTTTTCAGTAAGGTTTTCTCTGCAAGCACTGAAATTGTAGGTAATAGATAGTTTTGTGATAAGATAAATAGTAGCAAGCAAAAAGTAAATAAAGTAAATAAAGTGCAGCAAGGTGGCCCAATCCTTTATGTAGCAAAGGATAAGCCTGGGCAAATTCTAATAATGAAGAAGGAGCTCCCGAGGACACATTGGGAATTATCGTCGAGCTAGTTTTCATCACGTTCACAAGATTCGCGTTCGGTACTTTGATAATTTGATATGTGGGTGGACCGATACTTGGGTACTGCCCTAACTTGAACAAGCATCCCACTTATGATTAACCCCTATTGCAAGCATCCGCAACGACAAAAAGGAGTATTAAGGTAAACCTAACCACGACATTAAACATATGAGTCCATATCAACCCCTAACGAAGCAACGCATAAACTAGGGTTTAAGCTTCTGTCACTCTAGCAACCCATCATCTACTTATTACTTCCCCATGCCTTCCTCTAGGCCCAAATAATGGTGAAGTGTCATGTAGTCGACGTTCACATAACACCACTAGAGGAAAAGACAACATACATCTCATCAGAAATATCGAACGAATACCGAATTCACATGACTACTAATAGCAAGACTTCACCCATGTCCTCAGGAACAAATGTAACTACTCACAAAGCATATTGATGTTCATAATCAGAGGAGTAATAATATGCATAAATTATCTGAATATATGATCTTCCACCAAGTAAACCAATTAACATCAACTACAAGGAGTAATCAACACTACTAGCAACCCACAGGTACCAATTTGTGGTTTTGATACAATATTGGATACAAGAGATGAACTAGGGTTTTGAGAGGAGATGGTGCTGGTGAAGATGTTTATGGAGATTGACCCCCTCCCGATGAGAGGATCGTTGGTGATGACGTTGGTGATGATTTCCTCCTCCCGGAGGGAAGTGTCCCCGGCAGAACAGCTCCGCCAGAGCCCTAGATTGATTCCGCCAAGGTTCCGCCTCGTGGCGGCGGAGTTTCGTCTCGTAAGCTTGCCCACGATTTTTTTCCAGGGTAAAGTGATGATATAGCAGAAGATGGACGCCGGAGGCCCACCAAGGGGCCCAGGAGATAAAGGGCCGCACCCTATGGGGGGGGTGCCCCCTGTCTCCTGGACAGGGTGTGGGCCCCATGGCCTATTTCTTTCGCTCATAAATTCTTATTAAATCCAAAAAAGTTGTTTCGTGGAGTTTCAGGACTTTTGGAGTTGTGCAGGATAGATTTCCAACGTTTGCTCCTTTTCCAGCCAGAATTCTAGCTGCCGGCATTCCCCCACTTCATGGTAAACCTTGTAAAATAAGAGAGAATAGACATAAGTATTGAGATATAATGTGTAATAACAGCCCATAATGCAATAAATATTGATATAAAAGCACGATGCAAAATGGATGTATCAGCAAGGTTGTGTTTTCTTCGATCTTCATCAACATGGTTTCCGGTGGATGTTTGGTCATGGGCCGTGAGTTTCGACTCGCGCGCTCACTTTCGTCGCCGACGACTCCGCCTGGCTCCAGGAAGCCCGCCTCGACATCGAGGCTCTCCTGATCCGTGGATCATCGCACTTCCGTGCGAGTGCCTGCGGTGTCCTCCTTAGGCAGCCGTCGGCCCCGTATTGGTCGGTCCTCGCGTCGCCTTCTCACTTTGCTGGACACCGCCGCAAGCGATCTGGTCAGTCGCGGCTCCATCGGTGGGTGAAGCATGCGGTGGCTCGTCAGACGGCCACCCCCCAAGTCGCGGCAATCCACCCCGATGAATTTCACTGTGGTCCAGTCGACCTGTCAACTAGCCTTGAAGATACATTTTCCAAGAGCGGGAGCTGTGACCCTGCAGCAGAAGTTCTTATGGTCGACTCCCATCGCAGCCCACCTGGGTTCCGTCACAGCGGTGGCAACGGTGGCGGCGATGGCCCGTCATTCGACCACGAGGAGTATGAGCCCCAACCTCTCTACTCACAGCAGAGGGAAGAGCTGCACCACCGCAACGTGGAGGCCCTCCAGACCCCCATCATAGGGGAAACCGCCGAGGCTCGGGCCTTGGAGGTAGTGCGCCTGGCCACGCTGGCTGAGTGGACTCGTTTGGAGAATCTCCAACATTCTCTCGACGAGCGTGCCCATCGACTGATTCCCGAGTCTATTCGATGTCCACGACGGTTGTTTCCGCCTGAACCTCAGGTATTTCGCACTCCAATCCAGAATCTTGCAGCCACTGCGCGTATCGCAGAATCTATTCAGTCATCCTGTTCAGAGGCTGGAAGGGGCTTGGAATAGATGAGAACGCTGCTCCGAGAAGCAGGAGAGCTAAACTCCACAGTTTCTCAGTCGCGGAATAGGATCCACAGCAGGTCGGTAAGGGCAGATACTTTTCAGTCGGCACACAGTCCTGGGTCGCCTTTGCGACTTGAAGATCGTGATCACCACCAAGATCGGTGCAGGAGTCCTGGATTAGGGGGTATCTGGACAACCGGACTATATACTTAGGCCGGACTGTTGGACCGTGAAGATACAAGACTCAAGACTTCGTCCCATGTCCGGATGGGACTCTCCTTTGCGTGGAAGACAATCTTGGCGATCCAGATATTAGATCTCCTTCTCTGTAACCGACTCTGTGTAAACCCTAGCCCCCTCCGGTGTCTATATAAACCGGAGGGTTTAGTCCGTAGAAAAACAATCATAATCATCATAGGCTAGCTTTTAGGGTTTAGCCTCTACGATCTCGTGGTAGATCAACTCTTGTAATACTCATATTATCAAGATCAATCAAGCAGGAAGTAGGGTTTTACCTCCATCGAGAGGGCCCGAACCTGGGAAAAACATCGTGTCCCTTGCCTCCTGTTACCATTAGCCTTAGAGCACAGATCGGGACCCCCTACCCGAGATCCGCCGGTTTTGACACCGACATTGGTGCTTTCACTAGGAGTTCCTCTGTGTCGTCACCGTAAGGCTCGATGGCCCCTTCAATCATCAACAATAACATGGTCCAGGGTGAGACTTTTCTCCCCGGACAGATCTTTGTGTTCGGACCTTTACGGGCCAATTAGCGCGGCCATCCGGAAGCGGATCGGCAGCTCGCCCCGGCCATCAGTCGGGTTGAAACTTGAACTACACGGCCGATATCCGCAGATACTTGATCTTCGACGGATTCGGGCCTACGCCAGGAGCGCGAACAGTCACGACGAGCACAGCTTAGACCTGTGGATAATACTCGGGATATCACGCCTGCAGGAGCTTCGGACCTAAATCCGGGGCAGATTGCGTCGTCCGGGGATGGGAGGATAGACCCCGCCTTGAAGGCCGCACACTCATCAGCGGTAGAGCAGAACACAGACTCCACCCCCAAGGAAGCCTGTGTCATTGGACCCCCGGACTCGTGTCCGGCTGTAGGTTCCAGACCGCACACCCCCGAGCCCGTCGAATCTGGTTGGGCTCCGGTAATGGAGTTTACGAATGCAGATATCTTCCAGCACTCGCCCTTTGGCGACATGCTGAACTCATTAAAGTCTCTCTCTTTGTTAGGAGACTCTCGGTCGAACTATGTCCGACTCGAGTGGGAAGCAGGAGACGAGGGAATTTGTTGCCCACCCACCACCCACTTCATCGCCATGGTGGATGATTTGACCGACGTGCTTGACTTTGACTCTGAAGACATCGACGGTGTGGACGACGATGTAGGAGAAGAACAGGAACCACCGCCCACGGGGCGCTGGACAGCCACCTCCTCGTATGATATATATATGGTGGACACTTCAAAAGAAACCAATGGCGATGAGGCAATGGAGGATAACCCCTCAAGGAAGAAAGCAAAGCATGGACGTCATCGGTGTCGCTCCAAGCCCCGCCACAGCAATACCGGCATGGGAGACGAAAACAATCCGGATGGTGCCGAAGGTGAATACAACCCAGATCAGCCTGCCTTCGAGCAGGCCGAACAAGAAGAAGGACATGTCAGCCCAGACGAACAGGCGACGGACGGATACCCGGAGGAGGAAAACTACATGCCCCCCTCTGAAGACGAGATAAGCCTCGAAGATGATGAATTCGGCGTGCTTGAGGATCCCGTAGAGCAACAGTGCTTCAAGCGCCGGCTTATGGCCACTACGAGGAGCCTGAAAAAGAAGCAACATCAGCTTCAAGCTGATCAAGATCTGCTCACAGACAGATGGACTGAAGTCCTAGCAGCCGAGGAATATGGACTCGAGTGCCACACCAAAGGTTTCCCAAAGCACAAGTTGCTACCTCAACTTGAGGAGGAGCCTGTACTACCAGCACAGGACGAGGCTGACCGGCCACCTCGTGGCCAGGATAAAATAGCGTATCAGCCCGAATACCAGCCCGCACCCCCACGCCAACACACTACGGCCCGGGGCAATAGGCAGGACCTGTGAGACATACTGGAAAACAAGACAGGATAGCCAAGATCGATCTATGGATCGCGGGGGCGCGCCCCAACATGTGACGATGATCGTCATGCCGGATACACTGTCGACAAGTCCGGCCGAGCCGAACATAGCCAACCAGACTTACTCGAACTGCGTAGCCAGATAGCCTAGCTTAGAGGTGCCGCACACCCCCTCTGCTTCACTGACAAAGTGATGGGTCACGAATTCCCAGAAGGGTTTAAACCCGTAAATATCGAATCATACGATGGGACAACAGACCCCGCAGTATGGATCGAAGATTTCCTTCTCCACATTCACATGAACCACAGTGACGATCTACACGCCATCAAATATCTTCCCCTTAAGCTCAAAGGACCGGCCTAGCACTGGCTAAATAGCCTGCCAACAAACTCCATCGGCAGTTGGGAAAACCTGGTGGACGCGTTCCTCGACAACTTCCATGGTACGTACGTATGACCATCGGATGCTGATGACTTGAGTCACATTATGCAACAGCCCGGAGAGTCAGCCAGAAAATTCTGGACTCGATTCCTAACTAAAAAGAACAGTCACAGCCGATATCCGCAGAGACTTGATCTTCGACGGATTCGGGCCAACGCCAGGAGCGCCGAACAGTCACGATGAGCACGGCTTAGACCTGCGGACAATACTCGGGATATCGCGCCTGCAGGAGCTCCGGACCTAAATCTGGGGCAGATTGCGTCGTCCGGGGATGGGTGGATAGACCCCGCCTCGGAGGCCGCACACTCATCGGCGGTAGAGCCGAACACAGACTCCACCCCCAAGGAAGCCTGTGTCACCGGACCCCCAGACTCGTGTCCGGCTGTAGGTTCCAGACCGCACACCCCCGAGCCCGTCGAATCTGGTTGGGCTCCGGTAATGGAGTTTACCGATGCAGATATCTTCTAGCACTCGCCCTTTCGCGACATGCTGAACTCATTAAAGTCTCTCTCTTTGTCAGGAGACTCTCGGTCGAACTATGTCCGACTTGAGTGGGAAGGAGGCGACGAGGGAATTTGTTGCCCACCCACCACCCACTTCATCGCCATGGTGGATAATTTGACCGACGTGCTTGACTTTGACTCTGAAGACATCGACGGTGTGGACAACAATGTAGGAGAAGAACAGGAACCACTGCCCACGGGGCGCTGGACAGCCACCTCCTCGTATGATATATATATGGTGGACACTTCAAAAGAAACCAATGGCGATGAGGCAATGGAGGATAACCCCTCAAGTAAGAAAGCAAAGCATGGACTTCATCGGCGCCGCTCCAAGCCCCGCCACAGAAATACCGGCATGGGAGACGAAAACAATCCGGATGGTGCCGAAGGTGAATACAACCCAGATCAGCCTGCCTTCGAGCAGGCCGAACAAGAAGAAGGACAGGTCAGCCCAGACGAACAGGCGACGGACGGATACCCGGAGGAGGACAACTACATGCCCCCCTCCGAAGACGAGATATGCCTCGACGATGATGAATTCGGCGTGCCTGAGGATCCCGTAGAGCAGCAGCGCTTCAAGCGCCGGCTTATGGCCACTGCAAGGTGCCTGAAAAAGAAGCAACATCAGCTTCAAGCTGATCAAGATCTGCTCACAGACAGATTGACAGAAGTCCTAGCAGCCGAGGAATATGGACTCGAGTGCCACACCAAAGGTTTCCCAAAGCACAAGTTGCTACCTCAACTCGAGGAGGATCCTGTACTACCAGCACAGGACGAGGCTGACCGGCCACCTCATGGCCAGGATAAAATAGCGTATCAGCCCGAATACCAGCCCGCACCCCCACGCCAACACACTACGGCCCGGGGCAATAGGCAGGACCTGCGAGACATACTGGAAAACAAGACAGGATAGCCAAGATCGATCTATGGATCGCGGGGGCGCGCCCCAACATGTGACGATGATCGTCATGCCGGATACACTGTCGACAAGTCCGGCCGAGACGAACATAGCCAACCAGACTTACTTGAACTGCGTAGCCACATAGCCCGGCATAGAGGTGCCGCAGACCCCCTCTGCTTCACTGACAAAGTGATGGATCACGAATTCCCAGAAGGGTTTAAACCCGTAAATATCGAATCATACGATGGCACAACAGACCCCGCAGTATGGATTGAGGATTTCCTTCTCCACATTCACATGGACCACAGTGACGATCTACACGCCATCAAATATCTTCCCCTTAAGCTCAAAGGACCGGCCCGGCACTAGCTAAATAGCCTGCCGGCAGACTCCATCAGCAGTTCGGAAAACCTGGAGGACGCGTTCCTCGACAACTTTCATGGTACGTACGTATGACCACCGGATGCTGATGACTTGAGTCACATTACCCAATAGCCCGGAGAGTCAGCCAGAAAATTCTGGACTCGATTCCTAACTAAAAAGAACCAAATTGTCGACTGTTCGGACGCCGAAGCCTTGGCGGCCTTCAAGCATAATATCCGTGCCGAGTGGCTCGACTGACACCTCGGCCAGGAAAAGCCAAAGTCCATGGCAGCCCTCACGACACTCATGACCCGCTTTTGCGCGGGTGAGGACAGCTGGTTGGCCCGCAGTATCACCACGCCAATAAACCCCGGCACTTCAGATATCCGCGATAATAACGGCAAGCCACGGTGCAACAGACATAAGCGTCGGAACAATGGCGACAACACTGAAGACACAACAGTCAACGCCGGATTCAGTGGCTCAAAATCTGGTCAGCGGAAAAAGCCATTCAAAAGAAACAATCAGGGATCGTCGAGTCTGGACCGCATACTCGATCGCTCGTGCCAAATTCACGGCACCCCTGATAAGCCAGGAAACCACACTAACAGAGATTGCTGGGTGTTCAAACAAGCCGACAAAATAAATGCCGAACACAAGGACAAGGGGCTGCACTGGCAGCGATGACGAGAGCCGGCATTGAACACGGGGGACGAAGAAATTTCCTCCCCAGGTGAAAACGGTCAATATGATCTATGCCACCCACATTCCCAAGCGGGAACGAAAATGAGCATTAAGGGACGTCTATGCGATGGAGCCAGTCGCCCCAAATTTCAACCCATGGTAGCCTGTCCGATCACCTTTGATTGTAGGGATCACCCTACCAGCATCCGTCATGGCAGTTTTGCTGCATTGGTCCTCGACCCAATTATCGACGGATTCCACCTTACGCGAGTCCTTATGGACGGTGGCAGTAGCCTGAACCTGCTTTATCAAGACACAGTGCGCAAAATGGGCATCGATCCCTCAAGGATCAAGCCCACCAAGACCACCTTCAAAGGTGTAATTCCAGGAGTAGAGGCCCGTTGTACAGGCTCCATAACACTGGAAGTAGTCTTCGGATCCCCGGATAACATCCAAAGCGAGGAGTTAATCTTTGATATCGTCCCTTTCCGGAGTGGCTATCATGCACTACTCGGACGAACCGCATTCGCTCGATTCAACGCGGTACCACACTATGCATACCTCAAGCTCAAGATGCCAGGACCTCACGGGGTTATAACAGTCAATGGAAACACAGACCGCTCCCTCCGTATAGAGGAGAACACTGTGGCCCACGTGGCAGAAGTACAAAGCAACCTTCTCTGGCAAACCACCAATCCAGCGACAACAACCCCGAACACCGTCAAGCAAGTCCGGAGCACCCTACAACAGGATCGCCAGGCACGCCAAGAGCACGACTAGCAGTCCGGCCTCCGCCCTAGTCCCATTCAAGCAGCATTTGTGCCTCGCGTACGCAATTTCGCACTCAAAATACCATGGGCATAGGCGGAGGCGCAATGGTGATGGGGTCAATAGTGCGTTTCAGCCGCAACATACTTTAATAACCCCCCTTTCTCTTTCAGGACCCTACTTTCGGGTACCCTCTTCAGAGAGCCGGATCATGGGACCTATCACAGGAGGGAAAACCAAGGAGGTACAAGGTTTTACGCACAAAGGGAACACCCAGGTGGTATTTGTCAATGATTGTTATACCTGTTTTATATACCTACATGTGGCCCGCCCTTGGATAGGACATGTCAAATAGTCCTACTTGCTTCTGCTCAACGCATTAATTGTACACATATGCTTAGACGTATTATTTATCAATGGGAGATAATATATAGTGTAAGCTTATTATTCCTATGTTCACATTTTCCCTAAAAATGTTTATTTAATATTGAACCCGTACACTTTGGTATGGTCAGTTTGCCAGGGGCTTCTCATGGTGCCCCTTAATATGACAAGATAAGTCCAAACACTTTCAACAGTGCGGCACCCCGAACTAATAGCATTATATGCATCAGCTCCGAATCATGTCTTGGGTCAATATTTGGGTTTGCCCGGCTCCCTTGTTTTGGTACCTTACGTTTCATTATATCGGCTAAGGTAGCGCAGGGAGAACTACTGCGATTGTGTCCCGGTTCTTCTGGACGAGCACCTCAGTAGAGAAAGCCGAAAACTAACTGTCATGATGCGGTGAGAGCTGGTCGCTGTTCAAGAGGTCTTAAAATCCTTAAAGATTTTTTGCACTTTAGTTGAGGAGTCGGCCTCGTCCGATTTAGGTGTGTATAGCACCCCAATTCGGCTTTCCGAATTCTAGGGGCTTCGCCACAATTTAAAATTGTAGACTTCTATGGCTAAGTGAGAGTTATAAAGCTGCATAGTTCGATTACCTTGTTCACTGCGCCAAGTACCTCCTTCAAGGACCAAAAATTTGGATAAAAGAGTGTTTTGGGTTTTCCACGAACACCCCATTACTAGCTACGTGGGGGCGGAAGCCAACGACTAGCCTACTTTCAGAATTTTATAAACAGCCGCACAGAAGGTAATATTTTAAATCAACAAAACGCTATATAGCGCAAACAAGTTCATTTTCATATTACAAAGACGACATGAGAACATTCACTCAAAGATTGTGTCCTTGGTACATTCATCGGCCACGAGACGAGCACCTTTCATCACGCCATCATAATATTTCTCGGGGTAGCGATGCGCCTTGCCCTCCGGTGGTCCTTCCTTCACCAGCTTCTCTGCATCCAGCTTGGCCCAATGCATCTTCGCATGGGCAAAGGCCCGGCGGGCACCCTCAATGCAAACGGATCGCTTTATAACTTCAAGCCGCGGGCAGGCATTTACCATCCGCTTTATAAGGCCGAAGTAGCTGGCGGGCAGGGGCTCACCAGGCCACATCCGGACTATGAAATCCTTCATGGCCACTTGCCATACTGCGGAGTTTAACCAATTGCTTGATTGGTCACTCAAAGGCATTGGGTGTTCGGCTCCGACATCTTGGGACCGAACAGCTTCTCGTTGAGCTCCCTCTTGACGCGGTGAGAACTCCACGCATCCGATATGCTGCGTGGCGATCTGCGAATGCCCACAGGAGAGCTCGAATTCGGGTAAGTAAAAGAAATTTCTCCTCCACATGCTTGCTTTGAATAATGAATGCCTTACCGCCGCTATCTTCTTGGCCTTTGGATTTCTCTTTGGGCCTTTTGGGCTTCGCCTTGGCATCTTCGTGCTCAAAAGGGCCTTCATAGCTCGAGACTCCTTCATCTTGAAGTCACGCTCAAGGACTCGAAATTCTTGCCGAGCTCTGGAGCTCTTCTTCTCTGCCCACACTAGCATCTTGCTTTTCACGCTCAATGCGCTCCATGGCCGCCTTGTTTTCGGCCTCGGGCAACGCTTTCTTCAGGGCCGCCACTTCGGTCGTGGCCCCTGTTACAAAATCATGACGCTTTTTGCTAGCGTCACCAATTTTTCCTACTATATGATATGTGAATGGGGTATCACTCACCTTTGTTCTCGTCGAGCTGCCTCTTCGTGAGGCGGAGCTCCCCTTCGGCCTGCTCTAGGTCCCGTTTGAGTCTGGAGACCTCTGTTGTGCGGGCAGCAGCGACAAGCAGTACCGCCTGCTTATTCACATAGAAACATACTGTTAGACTCCTGCGGTTTAGAGTTGACCCTCCGTTTGGCTTTTCTTTCCGAACATCAAACAGAGTTTCAGGGGCTACTGTCTATTGGGGGATAATTTCTCACACTTTTGATTACTTACCTCAAAGCCTGTTAGGAGGCTGGTACAGGCTTCGGTCAATCCGCTTTTGGTGGACCGAACCTTCTGAATCACCGCACTCATAAGAGTACGGTGCTACTCATCCATGGAAGCGCGCGAAGCACTTCCAGGAGACTGTCCGACACCTCTGGCATAAAGAAAGTCATGGGCATGGCCGGCTCGCCCTCTTTAGTGAGGGGCTGCCTGCCTGAGTCCGGAACCTTTGGAGGTTCCGGTACAGTGTCCGGCTGGGGGCCCAACTTGCTGCGACTCTCGGTACCATAATCTGCGGGGATCTTACGCCCCATGTGCCCGACGTCTCGACTTTTGCCTTGGGGCGTCTCCAGAGTCGCCTCCCCCTGCTCTGGGACCCTTTGGGACCCCACCTCCATGTCATCCGCAGGCCGAGGGGAGGTGGCCGTCGGGAGCGAATTCATCGTCGAATCACTCAAAGACCCATCCGAAGAGGATACCTCGGGATGGGCCCTGGCCGGACTGCATATACGTGTTCGGCGTTATAACAAACTATGAAGCTAAGTGGCACTGCAGTATTAACAGGGTGCGGATACTTACGATCTCACCAGGGGCTTGCCCCTAGGCAGCCACTCCTCCTCGCTGCAGGCGGCTGTGGTGGAGTGATCCGGAAGGGACGCCTGTCCCTTCTTCGACGTCCTAGCCTCGCCCTGCGGGGTGGCTTTCCTTTTCCTCTCCTCCCCAATATGGGGAGGCAGAATTTCTTATTGTTTCCTCCCGCCTCCGCGGGAGGAATCTGCCTCGTCATCCTCGGACGACGAGTCTATGACGGCCTTGCGCCGGGGACCCTTCCTGGTTCCCAAGGCCGCCCTCTTGGACCCTTCGGCCTCCCCGTTAGGGGTGGCCCTTTTATTCTCCTCCCCCCTTCATGGGAGGAGTGTGCCTCATTGTCTTCGGACGAGGCGTCCGGTGTGACCTTACGCCAGAGACCCTTCCTGGCCCCCGTGGCTTTCTTTTCGGCCTTCTTTTCTGGCACCTTGTAAGGCGCCGGGACTAGCATCTCCGTCGGGAGAGCGGTTGCTGGGTCTTCTGGCAGTGGAGTCGGACAGTCGATCCGCTCCGCCGTCACCACATAATCCTGATTAAATACACACGATGACTTAAAATCCTCCCATGAGTATGCTGGGAAAGGTACATCTGGTGATGGTCAGAAAACTCACCGGATGGGGGAGCCGCGTGGCGTGAAGTCCGCGGTCCTCGGATGTGGGAGGAGGTATTTCGGAGGCCTTGAATAGCACCTTCCATGCGTCCTTGTGTGTCGTGCCGTAAAGCTCTTGAAGTGTCTGGTGTTCGGCCAGAACGAACTCCCATAGATTAAATGCGTGTCTTTCGCACGGAAGGATTTGGCGGACGAGCATGACCTGGACCACGTTGACAAGCTTGATTTTCTTGTCCATCATATTTTTGATGCAGTTTTGAACTCCTGTCAGCTCCGCAGGTTCACCCTAGGCCAGGCCCTTCTTTTCCCAGGAAGTGAGCCACATGGGGATTCCGGATCGGAATTCGGGGGCCACTGCCCAGTTGGCGTCGCGCGGCTCGGTGATGTAGAACCACCCCGATTGCCACCCTTTCACGGTCTCCGCGAAGGAGCCATCAAACCAGGTAACATTGGGCATCCTGCCCACCATGGCGCCTCCGCACTCCGCTTGCTGGCCGCTCACGATCTTCAGCTTCACGCAGATGATTTGTAGCCACAAGCCGAAGTGGGGCTTGATGCGGAGGAATGTCTCGCACACAATGATAAATGCCGAGATGTTGAGGACAAAATTTGGGGCTAGATCATGGAAGTCCAGCCCATAGTAAAACATGATCCCGCGGACAAAGGGATGAAGTGGAAATCCCAATCCGCGGACGAAGTGGGTAAGGAATACGACCCTCTCGTGGGGTCCTGGAGTCGGAATGATCTGCCCTGCATCCGGCAGCCGGTGCGCGATATCTGCGGCCAAGTATCCGGACGCCCGGAGCTTCGTAATATGCTCCTCCTTGACGGTGGAGGCCACCCACTTGCCTCCTGCTCCGGACATGTTTGGCTTTGCGGATAAGGCGTGAACTAGGGTGCTGGAGCTCAAGGGTGCGAGAATGGGTAAGCGAAGAAGGAAGAAGGCATGGGTAAAAATGAGGAATCCTTATCCCTTTGTAGAGGCGATGAAAACGGTGCGCCTCCCCACTTGCCCGTTGAAAATCGCTTATTTCCCAAGTGCCACGATTGATGGCGCGGTTGGTTTACCCGTACCCGTATTGATGAGAATCCCGTGATAAGGGGACATGATCTATGCTTTGACAAGACGTGTCGAGGAAACCGCCTCGCAATATGTGCTATGGCTGGTTGTGGGATAACGGTTCGAATAATGACTCGACCATAGTGTCGGGTCACGTTATCTTAAGTTGTCAGCAAATTATGTTTGTGGAATATCGTTCTCTCTACGATGGTATGTGAAAATCGCCTTGCAGAGCCGGACACGATTTAAGTGTTCGAGGTTTACTTTGGAGTATTCGGAGATGGAACTCGCCTTGCAATGCCAAAGATAGTCTACGCGCCGGACTCATCGTCATTGAAGCCTGGTTCAGGGGCTACTGAGGGAGTCCTGGATTAGGGGGTATCCGGAAAGCCGGACTATATACTTTGGCCGGACTGTTGGACCGTGAAGATACAAGACTCAAGACTTAGTCCCGTGTTCGGATGGGACTCTCCTTTGCATGGAAGACAAGCTTGGTGATCCGAAAATTAGATCTCCTTCTTTGTAACCGACTCTGTGTAAACCCTAGCCCCCTCCGGTGTCTATATAAACCAGAGGGTTTAGTCCGTAGAGGGACAATCATAATCATCATAGGCTAGCTTCTAGGGTTTAGCCTCTACGATCTCGTGGTAGATCAACTCTTTTAATACTCATATCATCAAGATCAATCAAGCAGGAAGTAGGGTTTTACCTCCATCGAGAGGGCCCATACCTGGGTAAAACATTGTGTCCCTTGCCTCCTGTTACCATTAGCCTTAGACGCACAGATCGGGATCCCCTACCCGAGATCCGCCCGTTTTGACACTGACATTGGTGCTTTCATTGAGAGTTCCTCTGTGTCATTGCTGCAAGGCTCGATGGCTCGTCTCATTGTCAAGGACAACATCACCTCTGGGGGAGCATTGGCGGTAGGCCAAATCTCCGACTAGGCGGCTTCGTCATAGCCGCCCGATCGGCTTCCGCACCAACGATGACCTCTCGGGTCATCAAAAACAGCCTCCACGTCAATTCGGAACTCGCCGAACAGATGGATCCAATCGAGCTCTCCTCCCTTAATGAGCTCTTGGATCGCATTGCCACTTTGGGAGTCGCTGTAGACTATGATCGGATTGGGCTTAAACCCGACCAAAGGGATATTAAATCCCCACCGGTCACCCACGAGATAGCGGTAGTGGAAGAGCCACACATGGACTATCCCTCTATTTTGAGAACGAACTATGTCCAGATTACTGAGCTCTCTGAGCCGGATACCCGTTCGCAGGAGGACATGACCCAGACCCTGAACTTAGAATCGGGCAACGGGCTGGAAAAATCGGCGACACCGGGCCAGAGCCGCCAAGCTCCTAAGCCCGCCTGGGTGTTAGATCGATCGAATCAGTTACCTACAGCTGGGTAGGGCAGATACTTTTCAGTCGGCACACAGTCCCGGGTCGCCTTTGCGACGTGAAGATCGTGATCACCACCGAGATCGGCACCTGGGAAGAGCTCATGGAGAGTTTGATCGTGAGTACGCACGTGACTACCATCGGCGGGTGCCTTCACCCCTTCCGAGGGATGGGTCATACGCGCCCCGGCGGTATGACGACAGGTGCCCGTATGGTAATGACCATAGAGTTCCAGTCGATCCAAGAGAGCCTGGGTTCGACGCAAGGTCAGTCCTTGTCCAAGGTTTGGTCGACCGGAACAAAGCATACAGAGAGGGGTTGGATAGAGACAGACCCGGTGGAAGTAGGATCCATGTTTCCAGCCCCGGGTGTTTCAGAAGAGCCATCCGAGCCACTGAGATTCCTCACAACTTTAGATTGGCGACTGGCGTTAGTAAGTTCACAGGAGAGTCGAAGCCCGACACTTGGTTAGAAGACTATAGAGTGGCTGTGCATATCGGTGGCGGCAGCGATGAGTGTCGGTGTCAAAACCGGCGGATCTCGGGTAGGGGGTCCCGATGTGTGCGTCTAAGGCTAACGGTAAAAGGAGGCAAGGGACTCAATGTTTTATCCAGGTTCTAGCCCTCTTGATGGAGGTAAAACCCTACTTCCTACTTGATTGATATTGATGATATGAGTGTTACAAGAGTTGATCTACCATGAGATCGTAGAGGCTAAACCCTAGAAGCTAGCCTATGATGATTATGATTCTGTCTCTAAGGACTAAACCCTCCGGTTTATATAGACACCGGAGAGGGCTAGGGTTTACATGGAGTCAGTTACAAAGAAGGAAATATAGTATCCGAATCGCCAAGCTTGTCTTCCACGCAAAAGAGAGTCCCATCCGGACACGGGACAAAGTCTTGAGTCTTGTATCTTCACGGTCCAACAGTCCGGCCAAAGCATATAGTTCGGCTGTCCGGATACCCCCTAACCCAGGACTCCCTCAGTAGCCACTGAACCAGGCTTCAATGACGATGAGTCCGGCGCACAGTTTTGTCTTTGGCATTGCAAGGTGGGTTCCATCTCTGAATACTCCAAAGTAATTATCGAACACTCAAACCATGTCTGGATTTGCAAGATGATCTTCACATACCACCGTAGAAAGAATGATATTCCACAAATGTAATCCGCTGACAACTTTAGACAACGTGACATGACACTACGGTCGAGTCATTATTCGAACCGTTTTCCCACAACCAGCCACAACAAGATATTAAGTAGGCGGTTTCCTCACGCGATCTTGTCAGCGGAGATCTTGTCCCCTTATCACGGGATTCCCATCAATATGGGTATGGGTAACCCAACCGCGCCTTCAATCGTGGCGCTTGGGAAATAAGCGATTCCCAACGGGAAAGTGGGGAGGCACACCGTTCACGTCGCCTCTATAAAGGGATAAGGATTCCCCATTTTCACCCACGCCTTCTTCCTCCTTTGCTTATCCATTCTTGCCTCCTCGAGCTCCAGCACCCTAGTCCACGCCTTCTCCGCACAGCCAAACATGTCCAGAGCAGGAGGCAAGTGGGTGGCCTCCACCGTGAAGGAGGATCATATTATGAGCTCCGGCGGCCGGATACTTGGTCACAGACATCGCAAGACCGCCACGGACGCAGGCAGTTCATTCCAACTCCGTAACCCAACGAGAGGGTCGTGTTTTCGCCCACTTCGTCTGTGGACTGGGATTTCCACTTCATCCCTTTGTCCGCGGGCTCATGTTCTACTACGGGCTAGATTTCCATGATCTAGCCCCAAATTTCGTCCTCAACATCTCGGCGTTTATCGTCCTGTACGAGGCCTTCCTCCACATCAAGCCTCACTTTGGCTTGTGGCTATGAATCTTATGCGTTAAGCCGAAGATCGTGAGCGGCCAACAAGCGGAGTGCGGAGGCGCCATGGTGGGCAGGATTCCCAATGTTACCTGGCTCGACGGCTCCTTCGAGGAGACCGTGAAAGGGTGGCAATCGGGGTGGTTCTATATCACCGAGCCACGCTGATGCCAACCGGGCGATCGCCTCAATCCGATCCGGAATCCCCATGCGGCTCACCTCTTGGGAAAAGAAGGTCCTGGCCTGGGGTGAGCCTGCGAAGCTTACCGGACTTCAAAATTGCATCAAGAATATGATGGACAAGAAAATTAAACTTGTCAATGTGGTCCAGGTCATGCTTGTTCGCCGGATCCTGCCTTGCCAAAGACTGGCATTTAATTCGTGGGAGTTCGTCCCAGCTGAACACTAGACACTTCGAGAGCTCTACGGCATGACACACAAGGACACATGGAAGGCGCTATTCAAGGCCTCTGAAATACCTCCTCCCACATCCGAGGACCGTGGACTTCACGCCACGCGGCACCCCCGTCCGGTGAGTTTTCTGACTATCACCGGATGTAGTTTTTCCCAGTGTACTCATGGGAGGATTTTAAGTCATTGTGTGTATTTAATCAGGAGTATGTGGAGACGGCGCAGCGGATTGACTGTCGGGCTCCACTGCCAGAGGGTCCAGCAGATGCTCTCCTGACGGAGATGCTAGTCCCAGCGCCCTACAAGGCGCTGGAAAAGAAGGCCGAAAGAAGGCCCCGGGGACCAGGAAGGGTCTCCGGCGTAAGGTCGTACCGGATGCCTCGTCTGAAGACGATGAGGCACACTCCTCCCCCGAAGGGGAGGAGGAAGAGGAAAGGGTCGCCCCACCTGAGGAGGCCGAAGGGCCTAAGAGGGCGACCCAGGGGACCAGGAAGGGTCCCCGGCACAAGGCCGTTATACCCTCGTCGTCTGAAGACGACGAGGCAAATTCCTCCCGCGAAGGCGGGGGAAAACACGAGGAAAATCCGCCCCCACCCCCGCACTGGGGAGGAGAAGAAGAGGAAAGCCGCCCCGGAGGGAAGGCTAGGACGACCAAGAAGGGAAAGGCGTCCCTTACGGATTACTCCACCACGGCCGCCTATAGCGAGGAGTGGGTGCCTAGGGGGAAGCCCCTAGTAAGATCGTAAGTATCCGCACCCTGTTGTACTTTAGTGTGACTTCACTTCATAGTCTGTTATAAGGCCGAACACGTATATGCAGTCCGGCCAGGGTACATCCCAAGATATCCTCTTCGGATGGGTCCTCGAGTGATTCGGCGATGAACTCGCTCCCGACGGCCACTACCCCTCGGCCTGCGGACGACACAGAAGTGTTGTCCCAAAGGCTACTAGAGCAGGGGAGGTGACTCTGGAGACGCCCCAAGGCGAAATTCCAGAAGTCGGGCACACGGGGTATAAGATCCTCGCGGATTTTGCCGACGAGAGCCGCAGCAAGCCGGGCTCCCAGTTGGATACTGTACTGGAACCTCCAATGGTTCTGGATTCGGGTAGGCGGCCCCTCGCTAAGGAGGGCGAGCCGTCCGTGCCGATGACTTCCGTTACACCTGAGGTGTCGGATAGTCTGCTGGAAGCGCTTCGCGGCGCTTCCATAGGTGAAGAGCATCATACTCTTATGAGTATGATGATTCAGAAGGTTCGGTCCGCCAAGAGCGGACTAACCAAAGCCTGCACCAGCCTCCTGACAGGCTTTGAGGTAAGTAATCAAAAATGTGTGAAATTATCACCCGATTGGTAGTAGCCCCTGATACTCTGTTTGGTGTTCGGAACGAAAAGCCAAACGGAGGGTCGATTATAATCGGCAGGAGTCTAATAGTACGTGTGCATGTGAATAAGCAGGCAGTGCTGCTTGCCGCTGCTGCTCGCACGGCCGAGGTCGCTGGACTCACACGAGACCTGGAGCAGGCCTAGGGAGAGCTCAGCCTCACGAAGAGGCAGCTCGAAGAGAACAAAGGTAAGTGATACCCCGTTCACATGTCATAAAGAATAGACGAAATTGGTGAAGCTAATGAAAAAGCGTCATCATTGTGTAATAGGGGCCACGGCCGAAGTGGCGTCCCTGAAGAAAGTGCTATCCGAGGCCAAAGACAAGACGGCCATGGAGCGCATTGAGCGTGAAAAGCAGAATGCTAGGGTGGGCGAGGTACAGCAAGAGCTCCAGGAGCTCGGCAAGAAGTGCGAGTCCTTGGAGCATGACCTCAAGACGAAGGAGTCTAAGCTTGCAAAGGCCCTTGCGAGTATGAGAGACGCCAAGGCCGAAGCCGAAAGGGCCCAACAGGAAATCCAGGCGGCCAAGAAGATTGCGGCGGGTAAGACATTCTTTATGCAAAGCAAGCATGTGGAGGAGATGTTTCTTTTACTTACCCGAATTCGGAGCTCTCCAGGGGCATTCACAGATCTGCCATGCAACGTATCAGATGCTGCGGAGTTCTACCATGCCGAGGAGGGGGGCTCAGTGGAGAAGCTGTTCTGGTCCCAGTATGCTGGAGCCGAACACCCGATGCCTCTGAGTGACCAACTGAAGCAATTGGTTGAACTCCACAGGGCGGCCGAAGTGGCTATGAAAAACTTCATAGCCCGGATGTGGCCTGGTGAGCCCCTGCCCGCTAGCTACTTTGGCCTGATAAAGCGGATGGTGAATGCCTGTTCGTGGTTTGAAGTGATCAAGCGATCCGTTTGCATTGAGGGTGCCCGCCGAGCCTTTGCTTGTGCGAAGGTGCATTGGGGCAAGCTGGACGCGGAGAAGCTGGTGAAGGATGGACCACCAAAGGGCAAGGCGCATCGTTGTCCCGAAAAATATTATGATTGCGTTATGAAAGGCGCTCATCTCGTGGCCGATGAATGTACCAAGGACACTATCTTTGAGTGAATGTACTTCTGTCATTTTTGTAATATAAAGACGAAGTTACTTGCGCTATATAATGCTTTTTGATTTAAAATATTACCTTCTGTGCGGCTGTTTATAAATTTCTGAAAGTAGGCTAGTCGTCGGCTTCCGCCCCCACATAACTAGTAGCGGGGTGTTCCTGGAAAAAACCCAGACACTCTTTATCCAGATTTTTGGTCCCTGAAGGAGGTGTTTGGTGCAGCGAACAAGGCAATCGGACTATGCGGCTTTATAACTTTCACTTAGCCATAGAAGTCTACAATTTTAAATTTCTGCGAAGCCCCTAGAATTCAGAAAGCCGAATTGGGGCGCTATATATGCCTAAATCAGACGAGGCCGATTCCTCGCCTAAAGCGGAAAAAATCTTTAAGTATTTTAAGACCTCTCGAACAGCGACCAGCTCTCACCGCATCATGCCGGTCAGTTTTGGCTTTCTCTACTGAGGTGCTCGTCTGGAAGAACCGGGACACAATCGCAGTAGTTCTCCCTGCGCTACCTTTGCTGATATAACGGAAAGTAAGGTACCAAAACAAGGGAGCCAGGCAAACCCAACTATTGACCCAAGACATGATTCGGAGCTAATGCATATAGTGCTATAAGTTCGGGGTGCCGCACTGTTGAAAGTGTTCGGACTTGTCTCGCCGTATTATGGGGCGCCATAAGAAGCCCCTGGCAAACTGAACGTACCAAGGTGTATGGATGCAATATTAAATAAACATTTATAGGAAAAATGTGCAAATAGGAATAATAAGCTGACGCTGTATATTATCTCCCATTGATGAATAATACGTCAAAGCGTATGTCTATAATGAATGCGTTTAAGCAGAAGTAAATAGGACTATTTAACATGTCCTATCCAAGGGCGGGCCGCATGTAGGTATATAAAACAGGTTAACGATCGTGAACAGATTCCACCTGGGTATTCCCTTTGTGCGCAAAGCCTTTTGCCTCCTTGGTTTTCTCTCCTGTGCAAGTCCGAAAATCCGGCTCTTCTAAAGAGGCTGCCCGAAAGCAGTGCCCTGAAAAAAGGGGGTTATTAAAGTATGTTGCGGCTGTATCGCACTGTTGTCTGAGTCAATATTGCGCCTCCGCCTATGCCCATGGTATTTTGAGCGCGTAATTGTGTACGCGCGGCACGAATGCTGCCTTGATGGGGCTGGAGCGGAGGCTAGATTGCTAGTCGCACTCTTGGCGTGCCTGGTGATCCTGTTGCGGGGTACTCCGGACTCGCTTGATGGTGTTCGGGGTTGTTGTCGCCGGATTGGTGGTTTGCCGGAGAAGGCTGCATTGTACTTCTGCCGTGAGAGCTGCAGTATGCTCTTCTATACGGAGAGAGCTGTCCATGTTTCTGTTGACTGTTATGACCCCGCAAGGTCCTGGCATCTTGAGCTTGAGGTATGCATAGTGTGGTACCGCATTGAATCAAGCGAATGCGGTTCGTCCAAGCAGTGCGTGATAACCACTATGGAAAGGGACGATATCGAAGATTAATTCCTTGCTTCGGAAGTTATCCGGAGATCCGAAGACCACTTCAAGTGTTATGGATCCCATGCAACGAGACTCTACTCCTAGAATTACACCTTTGAAGGTGGTTTTGGTGGGCTTGATCCTCAAAGGGTTGATGCCCATTTTGCGCACTGTGTCCTGATAAAGCAGGTTCAGGCTGCTGCCGCCATCCATAAGGACTCACGTGAGGTGGAATCCGTCGATGATTGGGTCTAGGACCAATGCGGCTGTACCGCCGTGGCGGATGCTGGTAGGGTGATCCCTACGATCAAAGGTGATCTGGCAGGCTGACTATGGGTTAAATTTTGGGGCAACTGGCTCCATCGCATAGACGTCCCGTAGTGCTCGCTTTCGTTCCCGTTTGGGGATGTGGGTGGCATAGATCATATTGACCGTTTTCACCTGTGGAGGAAATTTCTTCTGTCCCCCCGTGTTCGGACGCCGGGGCTCCTCGTGATCATCGCTGTGTAGCCCCTTGTCCTTGTTTTCGGTGTTTATTTTACCGGCCTGTTTGAACACCCAATAGTCTCTATTAGTGTGGTTTGCTGGCTTATCCGGGGTGCCGTGAATTTGGCACGGGCGTTCAAGTATGCGGTCCAGACTGGATGGTCCCTGATTGTTTCTTTTGAACGGCTTTTTCCACTGACCGGATTTGGAGCCACTGAATCCTTCGTTGACTGCCATGTCTTCGGTGTTATCGCTGTTGTTCTGTTGCTTATGTCTATTGCGCCGTGGCTTGCCGTTATTGTCGCAGACATCTGAGGTGCCTGAATTTATTGGCATGGTGCTACTGCAAGCCAACTAGCTGTCCTCGCCCGCGCAAAAGCGGGTCATGAGTGTCGTGAGGGCCGCCATGGACTTTGGTTTTTCCTGGTCGAGGTTTTCAAGCGAGCCACTCGTCACGGATATTATGCTTGAAGGCCGCCAGGGCTTTGGCGTCCGGACAGTCGACTATTTGGTTCTTCTTGGTTAGGAACCGAGTCCAGAATTTCCTGGCTGACTCTTCGGGCTGTTGGGTAATGTGGCTCAAGTCATCGGCATCGGTGGTCGCGTCGATGTGCCTCGAAGTTGTCGAGAACGCGTCCTCCGAGTTTTCCCAACGCCAATGGAATTTCTTTGGTGCTGTTTAGCCGATGCGGGCGGTCCTTTGAGCTTAAGGGGAGGATATTTGATGGCGTGTAGATCGTCTCCACGGGCCATGTGAATGTGGAGAAGGAAATCTTTGATCCATACTGCGGGGTCTGTTGTGCCATCGTATGATTCGATGTTTACGGGTTTGAACCCTTCTGGGAATTCAAGATCCATCACTTCGTCAGCGAAGCAGAGGGGGTGTGCGGCGCCTCTATGCTGGGCTATGTGACTACGCAGTTCGAATGATTCTGGTTGGCTGTATTCGGCCCGGCCGGACTTGTTGATAGTGTATCCGGAGTGGCGATCATCGTCACATGTTGGGGCGTGCCCCCGTGATCCGTTGATCAATCTTGGCTGTCCTGCCTTGTTTTCCAGTATGTCTTGCAGGTCCTGCCTATTGCCCCGAGCCATAGTGTATTCGCGTAGGGGTGCGGGCTGGTATTCGGGCTGATACGCCGTTTTATCCCGGCCACAAGGTGGCCGGTCAGCCGTGTGGCGCTCGAGTCCATATTCCTCAGCTACCAGGACTTCAGTCCATCTGTCTGTGAGCAGGTCTTGATCAGCTTGGAGCTGCTGCTGCTTCTTTTTCAGGCTCCTCGCAGTGGCCATAAGCCGGTGCTTGAAGCGCTCCAACTCCACGGGGTCCTCTGGCACGTCAAACTCGTCGCCACTGAGGCTAATCTCGTCTTCGGAGGGGGGCATGTAGTTGTCCTCCTTCGGATATCCGTCCGTCGCCTGTTCGTCTCGGCTGACCTGCCCGTCTTCCTGTTCGGCCTGCTCGAAGGCAGGCTGATCAGGGTTGTATTCATCTTCGGCACCATCCAGATTGTTTTCGTCTCCTGTGCCGGTATTGCTGTGGTGGGGCTTGGAGCGGCACCGACGACGTCCATGCTTTGCTTTCTTCCTTGATAGGTTATCCTCCATTGCCTCATCGCCATTGGTTTCTTTCGGAGTATCCACCATATATACATGTCATATGAGGAGGTGGCTGTCCACCGCCCTGTGGGCGGTGGTTCCTATTCTTCTCCTGCATCGTCGTCCACACCGTCGATGTCTTCAGGGTCGAACTCAAGCACATCGGTTAAATCATCGACCGTGGCAATGAAGTGGGTGGTGGGTGGGCAACGAATTCCTTCGTCGCCTACTTCCGACTCGAGCCGGACATAGTTCGGCCAAGAGTCTCCTGACAAAGAGACAGACTTTAATGAGTTCAGCACGTCGCCAAAGGGCGAGTGCTGGAAGATATCCGCAGAGGTGAACTCCATTACCGGGGCCCAACTAGATTCGGTGGGCTTGGGAGTGCGCGGACTGGAACCTACAACCGGATACGAGTCCGGGGGTCCGGTGTCACAGGCTTCCTTGGGGGTGAAGGCTGTGTTCGGGTCTACCGCCGACGAGTGTGCGGCCTTCGGGGCGGGGTCCATCCACCCGTCCTCGGGCGACGCAATCTTCTCCGGATTTAGGTTTGGGGCTCCTGCAGGGGCGATATCCCGAGCATTGTCCGACAGCAGGTCTAAGCCGTGTAGGCCCGAACCTGTTGAAGATCAAGTCTCTGCGGATATCGGTCGTGTAGTTCAAGTTTCCGAACCTGACCTGGTGGCCAGGGGCGTAGCTGTCAATCTGCTCCAGATGGCCAAGCGATTTGGCCCGCAGTGTGAAGCCACCGAACACGAAGATCAGTCCGGGGAGAAAATTCTCACCCTGGGCCGGGTTGTTGTTGACGATTGAAGGAGCCATCAAGCCTTGCAGCGACGACACAGAGGAACTCTCAATGAAAGCACCAATGTCGGTGTCAAAACCGGCGGATCTCGGGTAGGGGTTCCCGATCTGTGCGTCTAAGGCTAATGGTAACAGGAGGCAAGGGACACAATGTTTTACCCAGGTTTGGGCCCTCTTGATGGAGGTAAAACCCTACTTCCTGCTTGATTGATATTGATGATATGAGTGTTACAAGAGTTGATCTACCACAAGATTGTAGAGGCTAAACCCTAGAAGCTAGCCTATGATGATTATGATTCTGTCTCTAAGGACTAAACCCTCCGGTTTATATAGACACCGGAGAGGGCTAGGGTTTACATGGAGTCGGTTACAAAGAAGGAAATATAGTATCCGGATCGCCAAGCTTGTCTTCCACGCAAAGGAGAGTCCCATCCGGACACGGGACGAAGTCTTGAGTCTTGTATCTTCACGGTCCAACAGTCCGGCTGTCGGTGTCAAAACCGGCGGATCTCGGGTAGGGGGTCCCGAACTGTGCGTCTAGGCAGATGGTAACAGGAGACGAGGGACACAATGTTTTTACCCAGGTTCAGGCCCTCTCGATGGAGGTAATACCCTACGTCCTGCTTGATTAATATTGATGATATGGGTAGTACAAGAGTAGATCTACCACGAGATCAAGGAGGCTAAACCCTAGAAGCTAGCCTATGGTATGATTGTTGAGATGTAATGTTGTGTCCTACGGACTAAAGCCCTCCGGTTTATATAGACACCGGAGAGGCTAGGGTTACACAGAGTCGGTTACAATGGTAGGAGATCTACATATCCGTATTGCCAAGCTTGCCTTCCACGCCAAGGAAAGTACCTTCCGGACACGAGCCGGAGTCTTCAATCTTCTATCTTCGTAGTCTGGGAGTCCGGCGGATATTGATAGTCCGGCTATCCGGACACCCCCTAGTCCAGGACTCCCTCAGTAGCCCCTGAACCAGTCTTCAATGGCGATAAGTCCGGCGTGCATAATGTTCAGCATTGCAAGGCGGGTTCCTCCCTCGAATAATCCGGAGAAAACAATGAACGCCAGGATAGTGTCCGGCTCTGCAAAATAAATTCCACATTCCAACGTAGAGAGAATAAAATACACACTTAGTTCAATCTGCTGACGTATTACGCATCGTGATACCACACGCAGCCAAGCCCTTGTTTGGATCGTTTTTTTTTATTATTCCGCCTCAGCACGTTTAGCGAAGCGGTTTCCTTGGCACGTCCTATCGAAGCAGAGATCGTGTTCCCCTTATTCCGGGATTCTCATCAATACGTGTGTGGGTAACCCAACCGCGCCATTGATGGTGGCGCTTGGGAGATAAGCGAGTTTTACCAGGCCGGTGAGGGGCGCATAGTTTTGTCCGCCTATATATAAGGGATAAGGATTTACCTTCTCACCTACGCCTTCTTCCTCCTTTGCTTATCCATCCCTGCGAACTCAAGCTCCAACGCCCAAGCTCGCGCATCTCACCTCAACCCTTCTCCGAATATGTCCGGAGGGGGAGGGAAATGGATGGCCTCCACCGCCAAGGAGGAGGACATCACCAAGCTGCGCGACGCCGGATACCTTTCCGGAGACATCGCGCATCGGCTGCCCGACGCGGGGCAGCTCGTTCCTACCCCAGGACCTCATGAGAGGGTTGTCTTCCTTCCCCACTTCCTCCGTGGACTGGGCTTTCCGCTCCATCCATTCGTCTGGGGGATCATGTTTTACTACGGCCTAGATTTCCACGATCTGGCGCCGAACTTCGTCCTCAACATCTCGGCGTTTATCGTGGTGCTAGGCCTTTCTCTCGCACCCGCCCCACTTCGCTGTGGCTCAAGACCTTCAACGTCAAGCGAAGGTTGTGAAGGGGCATAAGCGGAATCGGGGCGCCATGTTGGGCAAGCGCCCCGCGTCCCTTGGCTAGAAGGGACCTTCGTGGACTCCGTCAAGGGGTGGCAATCGGGTGGTTCTATATCACCGAGCCGCGCCAGCCCACATGGGCGGCGGCCCCGAATTTAGATCTGGAATCCCACGCAGCTCACCTCCGAAAGAGAAGGGCTTGCGGTGGGGTGATCCGGTGGAGGTGACGGGACTTGAGCCCTGCATCAAGAAATTTGGTGAGCAATGGGCTCCGGCTCGTCGATGTGGTCCAGGTCATGCTCCTTCGGCGGATTCTCCCATGCCAAGAAAGGGCATTTAATCTGTGGGAGTTTAATCCGGAACAGCACCAGACGTTGAGCGGGCTCTTCGATACAACGTACGAAGGTGCCTGGAGGGTGCTGTTCAAGAGCGCTGACGCGCCCGCATCCGCGACCGAAGACCGCGGATTCAGCTTGCAGTCTCCGACTAACGGGGTAAGTGATTTGACCCCATTTACGGGACACTTGTAGTAATTAGATTGACTCTAGCGAGGTTTTTTAATCTGCCTCTTCCTTTGACAGGAATGGATGGAGAAGGCCGAGCTGCTCATCAGCCCGGCTCCCATGCGGAAGAACCGGTGGATGCCCATTTAGCAAGGCTCTTGGTTCGGCACCATCACGATGGTGCCGAAGAAGAAGGCCAAGAAGGTGGCCGAGGGACTCGAAAGAGTTCCGCAATCAAGCGTTGATGACGGCGGCGAGGACTCTCCCGAAGACGAGGAGGAGGAGGAGGAGTACTCTCTCCGAGGAGGAGAGAGGAAGAGGAAGGCCTCCCAATCGGGCGGCGAAGGGTCAAGGGGAGAACTATCCCCGGACAGTTTGCCAACATCAATGTTGGCGAGGAAGAGTGGCCTCCAAGGGCCCGGCGTCCGGCAAGATCGTAAGTATCCGGATCATTCATATGCCGTATATTGTATGTCACGTAGTGTCCTTCTAATGCCGCATTATTCCTTTAGTCCGGCCGGTGATGTCTTTCCCGACTCGATGAGCGGGTTGTTGGCGCCGTCGGATGTAAATTCCATCCCGACTGCCTCTACCCCACGCGCCGAAGACGACGAGGCGGAATCCCATAGGGGACGCGCGGAGGAGGCTCGGGCGCCGTCGAGCAGCCTCGGACTTTGTGCCGGACTCTACCGGAACCCGTAGCGGTTCGAGTCGGCAAGCAGCCCCTCGAAGAGGGGCAGACCGTGACGCCGGCGGCCTCCGCCCAACGGAGGCACGGACAACCCGCCGGAGGCGCTCAAAGCGCCTCCATCGAAGAACACCGCACTCTCATGAGTGCGGTGATTGAGAAGGTCCGGCTTCGCCAAGGGCGGGCTGACCAAGCTTCGCAATAGCCTTCTAACGAGCTTTGAGATAAGAAGGTTAAAATTAAGTAATATAATACCGCATAGACAGTAGCCCCTGATGCTTAGTCCGGTGTTCGGAAAGAAAAGTCGGACTAAGGATCTTTAACAAGATATACGGAGGGTTTCTAAAATATGTCAATATGGGATTGCAGGCTGCGCTGTTGACCTCGGCCGCATTGACAGCGGAGGTCGAGGCGCTAAAGAAGGACCTTGAGCGGTCGGAGCAAGAGCTCGGCCATGCCAAAAGGCAACTCAAGGAAAAAGAAGGTGAATAACACCACTTTAAATAATTACCTTACAGAAAAGGGTTTTGGTTGCAAACAAGATTAACAAGGATAATATATGTAATGCAGGGGCCACTAACGAGGTGGCGTACTGAAGGATGCCGTGTGCGTGGCGAGCATAATGCTGGCTGACAGAGCGGACTGGCGAGAAAAGCAAGCGGCGGTGGCGGAAGTTCGGCAAGAGCTCCAGGCTCTCATGAAAAGCATGAGAGTTTGGGCGTGACTCAAACTCGAGAGTCCGAGCTTGCCTCGGCTCTCGAAAGTGCCAACCGCCAAGGCCGAGGCCCGGAGGGCCCGTGAGGAAATAGAGGACATGAAGAAGATAGCGGCGGGTAAGGCGTGTTTCATGCGAGCAAGCATGTTAATGTAAATTACGGATACTTACCCGAATCGGAGCTCTCGAGGCATTTGCAGATCTGCCGCGTGGTGCGTCGATGCCGCTGCATTCTATCGTGGCGAGGAGGGAGCTCAACGGAGAAGGTCTTCGGTCTCGAAGCTGTTGAGGCCGGCCATCCGATGCCCCCAAGCGACCGGTGAAGCGGTGGTCGAACTCCACAAGGTAGCCGAGGAGGCCATGAAGGGCCTTCTGATCCGGCTATGGCTGGGCAGGCCATGCTGGCAGCTACTTTGGCCTAGTCTTGGCGGCTAGTGGATGCATGCCCAGTGGATGTGATCAAGCGCTCACTTTGTATTGAAGGCGCTTCGTCGGGCCCTTGCCCGCATAAAGGTGCAATGGGGCAAGCTGGATGCGGAGAAGCTTCTCACGGATCCGCCGCCACGGGCAAGGAGCATCGCACTTATTGGAGCGATATTATAAAGTTGTCTGAAGGAGCCCGCAATATTGCGGATGAATGCCCCTTAATGTAATCCTTGAGTGAACTTGCTGTATATTTATCACTGCGCTGAGAATTTCGTTTATATGCGCCATGAGCAACGCTTGTTGAATTTAAAATATTACCTTACGTGTGGCGTTTGTAAATCTGCGAGATGGCAAGTCGTTGGCTTCAGCCCCCAAGCTACAAAGGCTGGGGTGTTCGATGATAAACTTGAGCACTCTTGTTCCCATTATTGGGTCCATCTAGGAGGCGCCAACACGATGAACAAAGGCGACCGGACTTATAATGCTTGAACACTCTCACTTAGCCATAGAATTCTATAATTTTAAATTTGGTGAAGCCCCGGTATTCGGAAGACCGAATCCAGGCGCTATCCACGCCTTCATCGGACATCATCCGGAACTTCGTCGGCGGCATGAGCCTTGAAGGACCGAAAGAACCTCTCGAACAGCGACCAGTCTCTCGCCTTATCATGCCCGTCGTTTTAGCTTTCTCCGAGGCGTTAACCTGGCTCAACCGGGCGCAATCGCGATGGTTCTCCAGGCTACCTTAGCCGACGGAACGGAACGTAAGGTACCAAAACATAGGAGCCGGGCAAACCCAACTATTGACCCAAGACATGATTCGAGTTGATTCACATAATGCTATAAGTTCGGGTACCGCACTTGTGAAAGTGTTCGGACTTAATCACACCATAATATGGGGAGCGAAGCCCTGGTGTATTCGGTCGTACCAAAGTATCTGGTGCAAGATGTCATATAATGAACATATGTAAAAGATAACGCAATTGCAATGAAAAGGTAATGTACTTGCAAGAAGGAAATGCTGCGTTATTTATGAAAGAAGGTCTGCTAATAGAGCGGACTGATACAAATAGCGCGGTAAGCAAGGGATTCGGACTAAATTAACATGTCCCCCACCAGGGATAAGCTGCAGACTTGGTGTATGTAATCGAATTTAATGCTCGTAACGGAGACCACCTGAGTGTTCGTCGCAGCCTTCTTTAATCCCTGACTGTTGTATCGTGAATTCGACAAGTTCACCGTCGGACAGGGCTTCTGGTTAATGGAGTCCTGTGTATGCAAAAGAAGAAAAGGTAAAAAGCAAAGCCAAGGGGGGCGATCGCATGAGCCCCTTGTGTGGTCGAGCCTCACTCTTTGGTCCTTGTGCTTAAGCCCCTCCCCTGCGCCCATGGTATCTCCAAAGCGTAATGATGTACGCGGAGTGTTATTCTAGTGATCATCTTGTGGCGGGGTTGGGGCCACATTACTACGCTGATGCTCGATCGCGCCGGTGGTCTTAGTTGTTGTTGCTCGGCGCGTTTTAATGTGTCCGGCTTTTTAATTGCGGACTAGAGAATTGCCGAGAAGGCTGCTCAGATTTACGCCGTGAGAGCGCATTGTATGTTCCTCCATTCGGTGGGGCGTTCCGTATTCCCATTGACCGTAATGACTCCTCGAGGGCTGGCATCTTGAGTTTTAGGTATGCATAATGCGGTACGCGTTGAATTTGGCAAGCGCGTTCGTCCGAGCAGGCATGGTAGCCGCTTCTGAGCGGGACTATATCGAAGATTAACTCTTCGCCGAAATTATACGGGATCGAAGACCACTTCGGTGTGACCGAGCCTGCATACTTGGCTTCTACTCCTGGGATGACACCTTTAAAGGTTGTCTTAGTAGGTTTGATCTGGATGGGTCTATGCCCATTTTGCGACCTTGTGTCACGATAAAGCAGGTTCAGGCTGCTGCCGCCGTCCATCAGGACTCTTGTGAGGTGAAATCCATCGACGATTGGGTCTAGGACCAATGCGGCGAATCCGCCATGGCGTATGCTAGTCGGATGGTCTCGTCGATCAAAAGTGATCGGATAGGAGGACCATGGATTGAACTTCGGGGCGACTGGCTCCATCGCATAGACGTCCCGTAGTGCACGCTTCCTCTCCCTCTTGGGTATATGGGTCGCGTAAATCATATTCACCGTCCGCGCTTGCGGGGGGAAACCCTTCTGTCCTTTGTTGTTCGGCGGCCGGGTCTCTACCTCGTCGTCGCTATTTAGCCCCTTGTCATTGTGTTCGGCAATTAACTTGCCAGCCTGCCCGAACACCCAACAATCTCTATTGGTGTGATTAGCTGGCTTTTTGGGGGTGCCATGTATCTGGCATGAGCGGTCGAGTATTCTGTCCAGATTGGACGGGCCCGGAGTTGTTCTTTTAAATGGCTTCTTCCATTGACCGGGTTTGGAGCCTCGGAATCCGGCATTGACTGCCGTATCCTCTTTGTCGTCGCCGTTAGTACGACGTTTGTTTTTTATTCGACGTGACCTGCCGTGATTGTCCTTGGTGTCCAGACTGCCAGAATTTTTGCGGATATTGTTGCTGCGGGCTAGCCAGCTATCCTCTCCCGCGCAAAAGCGGGTCATTAACGATGTGAGGGCTGCCATGGATTTCGCTTCTCCTGCCCGGTGCGGGCTAGCCATTCGTCCCGGATGTTATGTTTGAAGGCTGCAAGGGCCTCCGCATCCGGACAATCGGCGATTTGATTTTTCTTCGTCAAGAACCGTGTCGAATTGTCCGGCGATTCGTCTGCTGCTGAATAATGTGGCTTAGGTCATCGGCGCTCGGTGGTCGCGCGTATGTACCTTGAAAGTTAACAAGGAACGCGGCCTCGTGTCTTCCCAACACCCAATCGACTCTGCGGGCAGGCTGTTAAGACAATGCCGAGCTGGTCCTTTAAGCTTGTGGGAGATATTTGATGGCGTGGAGATCGTCGCCGGGCCATATGGATGTGGAGAAGATAATCTTGATCCACACCGCGGGTCAGTTGTACCATCGTAAGATTCGATGTTCACAGGTTTGAACCCTTCGGGATCGATGATCCATTACTTCATCGATGAAGCATAACGGGTGTCTTGGCGCCCTGTATTGAGCAATATCGCGACGCAGCTCGAGGGGCGCTGTCTGCTGTGTTCGGCCCGCCGGCGTTATGTCCGGCGCGACGGTATTCGCTCGTGGGTCGAGGGCGCGGCGTGATCCATAGATGGATCTGGATTGCCTTGCTTTGTCCTCCAAGATGTCTCGCAAGTCCGTCGCGTTTCCTTTTGGCTTCGTACTCTTGGATCGATGTCGGGGTACGGTTTTGGCTGGGGGCCTGAATGCCTCTCTGTCGCGACCACGTGGTGGTCGGTCAGCCGTGTCTTGCGCTGGTGATAAAGGTATGTATGCTTCCTCCTCTAATCGGGGAGCAGCTTGCGTCTTAGGTAACTTTTGGAGGGAGTTCGAGTTTATACTCTTGACGCGAGGACCTCGGTCCATCGATCGGCTAGCAGATCTTGATCAACTGAAAGCTGTTGCTGCTTTTTCTTTAGGCTATTTGTCGTGGCTATGAGCCTGCGCTCAAGCGCTCTTGTTGAAGGATCCTCGGGTATGGCGAATTCATCATCGTTGAGGCTCGCCGTCTTTGGAGGGAGGCATATAGTTATCGTCCTCAACCCCTTGCTCGCCGCCTGCGGGGTCGCGGGCTTCTGCGTCCTCCCACGCTGAATCTTGCAGGAGGGGGTCGTCTTCGGCACTCTCCGGAGTGTTATTATCTCCCGTGCCGGAATCTCCATTCTTGTTGTGGCGGGATTTAGAGCGGCGCCGCTGACACCGGCGTTTTGGCTGCTTCTTTAGAGAATCTTCCTCCGCTGCTTTTTCGCCATCCCCTTCTTTTGGGGTATCCACCATGTAGACGTCAGATGACGAGGTGGCCTTCCAGTGCCCTGTGGGCGCTGGGTCCTGATCGTCTCCGGCATCATCGTCCATAGCGTCGATGTCATCGGAGTCGTAGTCTAGCATGTCGGTTAGATCCTCGATAGTGGCTACAAAGTGGGTGGTGGGTGGGCTCCGAATTTCTTCGTCGTCCGAACTCCAACCGCCCCGCCATAGTCCGCCAGATTCTCCCGATAGCAAGAGATGCTTGAGAGAATTCAGGATATCGCCAAAAGGCGAGTGTTGAAAGATGTCCCGGCGGTGAATTCCATAACTTGGCGCGCCTAATCTGCTTAATTGGCGGGGGCACGGAGGCTCGGAGTCCGGCGAGAGTCCGCGCCTCGGGATCACGAAGTTTCGCAAGGGACAAGATCGTATTCGGCTCCATCGCCGTAGATGTTGAAGCCCTGTGGTGGCGTCTATCCACCGCCCTCGTCATGGGAAATCGGCCCGCAAGTAGCCGGGCGGATTCGAAAAGTCTGACCACCAAAGCACCGTCCGGTGGCGAGCTAGATCATGCCCATCGTCGCGGTCGGCGGCGCGCTTGGCTGTGGCTCGAGTCCGTCAAGATCAAGTCTCCGTGGTCATCGGCCGTGAAGTTTAGGCTTCGAATCGACCGACGGCCGGGCGTAAGCTTCGATCTGCTCCGGATGGCCAAGAGAATTGCCTGCGATTGCAAAGCCGCCGAATATGAAGATCTGTCCGGGAGAAAAGTCTCACCCGACAGCGTTGATGGTCGAAGATGCCATCGAGCCTATCGATGACGATACGAGGAACTCTCAATGAAAGCACCAATGTCGGTGTCAAAACCGGCGGATCTCGGTAGGGGGTCCCTAACGTGCGTCTAGGCGGATGGTAACAGGAGACGAGGGACACAATGTTTTTACCTGTGTTCGGGCCCTCTCGATGGAGGTAATACCCACGCCCCGCTTGATTAATATTGATGATATGGGTAGTACAAGAGTAGATCTACCACGAGATCAAGGAGGCTAAACCCTAGAAGCTAGCCTATGGTATGATTGTTGAGATGTAATGTTGTGTCCTCACGGACTAAAGCCCTCCGGTTTATATAGACACCAGAGAGGCTAGGGTTACATGAGTCGGTTACAATGGTAGGAGATCTACATATCCGTATTGCCAAGCTTGCCTTCCACGCCAAGGAAAGTACCTTCCGGACACGAGCCGGAGTCTTCAATCTTCTATCTTCGTAGTCTGGGAGTCCGGCGGATATTGATAGTCCGGCTATCCGGACACCCCCTAGTCCAGGACTCCCTCACCGGCCAAAGCATATAGTCCGGCTGTCCGGATACCCCCTAACCCAGGACTCCCTCAATGAGGTGGCCATGAAGCACCTCCCTTTGATGCTTGAAGGTTCTGCCAGAGCTTGGCTGAATCAGTTGGCCCCTGGAAGCATTTTCAGTTGGGACAAGTTGGCCCTAGTGTTTACCAAAACATTTGTGGGCACCTGCAAGAGACCTGCTGGTTTGTCGGAGTTGCAGCATTGCGTGCAGAAACATAATGAGTCCTTGAGAGATTATATCCAGAGATGGATCACTCTGACCACACAGTGGATAATGTATCAGATCACCAAGCAGTCTGTGCCTTTAAAGAAGGCGTTTGCTACAAAGAGCTCAATCTAAAGTTCGGACGGACTGGAGACTTGTCTCTGGTTTGGATGATGGATATTGCCACTAAGTACGCTAACGAAAAAGAGGAGGACCGACTCCGGAGTGGTAAGAACAGACTAGTCGCCCTGGACACCGGAGGAGGAAATTCTAGTCGGAAGCAGAAGCAAAAGGCTGAGGCTGCAGGCCCTACCGAGGCAGCAGTTTTGAACCAAGGGAAGTTCCAGGGAAAGCCTAAAGGGCCTTGGACCCATAAAAAGTGAAGGATCAAGCAGGAAATGATGTGATGGATTTGCCGTGTCATATACACACAAAAAGGATGAGGAGGGGAATCTGATTCTCCCCAAGCATACCACTCGACAGTGTCGACTCCTGACCCAGAGCTTCCGAGAAAGCCAACCCAGTGAAAAGGACAAGGAGTCTGATAAGGAGGAAGACAAAGAGGATGATGGTGGTTACCCCAATGTTAATGCCACCTTGGTGATTTTTCCTGACCTCGAGAGTAAAAACCAACTGAAAGTTATTAACAGAGAGGTGAACATGGTTGCTCTGGCAACACCAAGATGTTTGAAGTGGTCAAAAACCCCTATTACATTCGACCAGTCCGACCACCCGCCGCATGTTGCTACCCCCGGGAGGCAAGCGTTGGTGGTCGACCTAGTTGTTGGGGGCACCCGACTAACCAAGGTTTTGATGGATGGTGGTAGTGGTCTAAATATATTGTACGCTGAGGCCCTCCGGGGGATGGGCATTCCGATGTCCAAACTTAGAGAGAGCAACATGAGATTCCACGGTATCATCCCAGGAAAGAAAGCCGATTCACTCGGTCAGATCACTCTTTATGTGGTTTACGGTGATTCTCTGAATTACCGAAAGGAAAAGTTGACGTTTTAGTGGATTTTGACAGTGCCTATCATGCCATTCTAGGCAGGCCTGCCTATGCTAGTTTCATGGCTCGACCGTGCTATGTGTACCTCAAGTTGAAGATGCCTGGCCCCAAAGGCGTAATCACGGTCACTGGAAACCGGCAGAGAGTAGAGGATTGCCTCTAAGACGGTTTGAAGATCGCCGATGAGCAGATGGCAGCAGTAGGGTTTCAAGAATATCAAAAGATTGCAGATCCGAGTGATTTGCTGCGTGCCAAGAGGCCTGCCTCGGAGTCCGTGTTTTAGTCGGCCGGTGAGACAAAGCCGGTCCACATTCACCCGACCGACCCCAATGTTGTTCCGACCCATATCTCAACAACACTTGACAACAAATAAGAAGAAGCGCTCATCCAGTTCCTCCGTGAGAACTGGGACATCTTTGCATGGAAGCCATCTGACATGCCAGGTGTACCCAGGGGACTGGCTGAGCACCTTTTGCGAGTCGACTCAAAAGCAAAACCCATTAAAGAGCATCTTCATCGGTCTGCCATGAAGAAGAGAAAGGCGATTCGCGAGGAGGTGGCTCGGCTTCTGGTTGCCGAGTTCATCCGCGAGATATACCACTCCGAGTGGCTCACCAATGTTGTTATGGTCCCCAAGAAAGATAAGTCACTTCAAATGTGTATTGATTTCAAGCACATCAATCGAGCCTGCCCGAAAGATCATTTTTCTCTGCCCCGCATCGTCTAGATAGTCGACTCAACTGCGGGATGTGAGCGATTGTCCTTTCTGGACGCTTATTCCGGGTACCATCAGATCCGACTGTATGGGCCCGACAAGATAAAGACAACTTTCATCACCCCATTCGGGTGTTTTTGCTATGTTACTATGCCCTTTGGCCTCAAGAATGCTGATGCCACATTTATGTGCATGATTCAGAAGTGTCTGCTCACTCAAATCAGTCAGAATGTGGAAGCATACATGGATGGCATAGTGGTTAAGTCACGCAAAGGTTCCGACCTGCTGACTCACCTCGCTGAAACCTTTGCCACCTTGAGAAGATATGATATCAATCTCAATCCATCAAAGTGCATGTTTGGAGTCCCAGGTGGAAAGTTACTCGATTTCCTCGTTTCCGAACGAGGAATTGACGCAAACCCAGAGAAGGCAGGCACAATCCTCCAAATGAAACGGCCTGTGCGTGTGCACGATGTTCAGAAGCTTACTAGTTGTTTGGCTGCATTGAGTCAATTCATCTCACGCCTCAGTGAAAAGGCATTACCTCTTTACCGACTAATGAAGAAGTCTGACAAGTTCGAGTGGAATGATGAAGCTGAAGCAGCATTTGAAGAGCTCAAAGCCCTGCTATCCACCCAGCTGGTGCTTGCTACTCCAATCAGCAAAGAGCCTTTATTGCTTTACATCGCAACTGGTCGAGTGGCAAAATGGGCGATTGAACTCCTTCCTTTAGATATCAAGTTTGAGGCAAAGAAAGCCATCAAGTCTCAAGCAGTAGCCGAGTTAGATTCAGTCGGAACATTGGACTATGTTCTTTGATGGATCCAAGATGTTGAATGGCTCTGGTGCAGGAGTGGTTTTAGTGTCCCCAAGAGGAGACAAGCTCAGTTATGTCCTCCAAATTCACTTTGATTCTTAAAACAATGAAGCTGAGTATGAGGCACTTTTGTATGCGTTGCGTATGGCCATTTCAATCGGCGTCCATCGCTTGATGGTCTACGGTGACTCAGACTTAGTGGTTAATCAAGTAATGAAGGAATGGGACATCAGGAGTCCAGCAATGACCGGTTATTGCAATGCAGTGAGAAAGCTAGAGAAGAAGTTTGAGGGGTTAGAGCTCCACCACATACCCCGAATCAAGAATCAAGCTGCTGACGATCTGGCAAAGATAGGTTCTACTCAGAAGCCTATCCCCAGCAATGTGTTCTTGGAGCATCTCCACACCCCGTCAGTACAAGAAGATCCCTACAAGGACGAGCTCCCGCAACCAATAAGTTCAACCAATTCGACTGAGATTGAAGTCCCAGCTATGGTTGACTTGATCATGGAAGTCTTAGTGATTACGCCTGACTGAACGGTGTCGTACATCGCATACCTCCTCAGGCAGGAACTCCTAGAGGAACAGGACTGCCAGATAGTCCGTCGATCGAAAGCTATCACTGTGATAAAGGGGCAGCTTTACAGAGAAAGTGTCATAGGAGTAGCTCAATTCTACATCACCCCAAAAGAAGGTCGAATGATCCTAAAAGATATCCACTCGTGGACCTGTGGTCACCATGCATCATGTCGTACCATCATGGACAAAGCATACCGAGCGGGATCCTGTTGGCCTCGTGTGAATGAAATGGCAAAGGATATAGTCGACAAGTGCGCAGGTTGCCAGTTCTACTCCAACATGTCTCACAAGCCTGCGTCTGCCTTGAAGACTATTCCACTCATCTGGCCATTTGCAGTCTGGGGGTTGGATATGGTTGGACCCTTCAAGACCGGCAGAAGTGGTTTCACTCATTTGCTCATAGCAGTCGACAAGTTTACCAAGTGGATCAAAGCCAAGCCCATCAAAAACCTTGACTCAAGCACTGCTGTCATTTTCATCAAGGAGTTGATATTCAGATATGGAGTTCCTCACAGCATTATCACAAACAACGGCTCCAATTTTGATTCTGATGAATTTAAGGTGTTCTGTGCTTCCCAAGGCACTTGGGTCGACTACGCGTCTGTTGCACACCCGCAGTCGAATGGGCAAGCAGAAAGGGCTAATGGTTTGATCCTTCAAGGGTTAAAACCCCGACTAATGCGCGATCTCAAGCACGCTGCCGGAGCTTGGGTGACTGAGTTACCATCCGTCCTATGGGGGCTGAGAACGACGCCAAACCGGTCGACTAACCGAACCCCTTTCTTCTTGGTGTACGGCGCCGAGGCTGTGCTTCTGAGTGACTTGCTGCACAATGCTCCCCGGGTGGACCTCTTCTCAGAAGCTGAAGCAGAACAGGCACGCCAAAACACAGTTGATCTCCTAGAAGAGGAACGTGAGATGGGTCTGATCCGGTCGACCATCTATCAGCAAGATCTGCGTCGATTCCATGCCCGTAATGTCAGGGGTCGAGCATTCCAAGAAGGAGACCTTGTGCTCCGAGTGGATTAGAAATGGCCTCACAAGCTTGCTCCGGCCTGGGAAGGTCCCTTCATCATCACCAAGGTGCTTCACAACGGAGAATACCACACCTACAACGCCAAGAATATGGACGAGCCATGCGTGTGGAATGTAGAGCTGCTTCACCCTTTCTATACCTAAAATCACTCGGATCAATGAGTTGTAATAAGAGTCCTTCAGTTTGCTTACCAAAGACAAGATTTTGTATTATCTTAATGATTGATTTCCCGTAATCATTTTTCTGAATCCCCCTGTGGGTGGCTTAACCGAGAACCTGTTTCGCCTAAGTTAAAAAACATTCCGAGTGGAGAGCAATCCTCTCATCCGGGGGCTTAGCTGCGACCCCGTACTCGCCTAAGTTAAAAAAAACATTCTGAGTGGAGAGCAATCCTCCCACTCAGGGGCTTAGCTGCGACCCCGTACTCGCCTAAGTTAAAAACGTTCTGAGTGGAGAGCGATCCTCCCACTCGGGGGACTTAGCTGCGACCCCGTACTCGCCTAAGTTAAAAAAACATTCCGAGTGGAGAGCAATCCTCCCACTCGGAGGCTTAGCTGCGACCACGTACTCGCCTAAGTTAGAAAACGCTCTGAGTGGAGAGCAATCCTCCCACTTGGGGGCTTAGCTGCGACCCCGTACTTGCCTAAGTTAAAAAACTTTCCGAGTGGAGAGCCATCCTCACATTCGGAGGTTTAGCTGCGACCCTGTACTCGCCTAAGTTAAAAAACGCTCCGAGTGGAGAGCAATCCTCCCACTCGGGGGCTTAACTGCGACCCCGTACTCGCCTAAGTTAAAAAACATTCTGAGTGGAGAGCAATCCTCCCACTCGGAGGCTTAGCTTGTTGGAGATATGCCCTAGAGGCAATCATTTATGGTGATATTTCCTATGTGTTTATGAATAAAGATAGTCCTTGGACATTATCAATGATGTGTATCAGCAAGTACGTGACTTGTTTGTGGGACTTTACATCGTATGATGATTGTCCTAAAAGGTCCCTAGTCGAAAGGGCTGCATGGACGCGCAGCCGACTTGACTAGCATATGACACGGTCGATGGCTCGGTCTCACTAGTCATGGAGCATTGGATGCTAACCAGATAATATGGACTTGGAAAGGTCTGGTCGGATTCAACGTAGTCAGATCCGCGTCGAGATAAGGTCCGAGTCGGACAGACCCAACTATGAGACACAGCGATATGTCATCTGTGAGTCTCTAGTACTACATACGTTCTATGTCCTAAGACCCGAGCTGACGCATGTACTCGGGATGGTGACAGACTTGCTTTGGGCCGACCAAATGCTACTCCGTGACTGGGTAGTTACAAAGGTAGGTTCCAGGTTTGTCCAGTCCCATGCTGCGAGACATGGTCGAGCAAGATGGGATTTGCCCCTCCGATTAGGAGAGATATACTCTGGGCCCCTTGTGTGATCTGACCAGGATAAGCACGGCCATGCAACAAGGATTATGAGATAATCCAGTTTGTGGTCGGTATCACTAGAACGAGAAAGAGGTCGGGCTAGCACAAGGATGACAGTCTCGCCTTGAGCCCGACAACATATATCGTGTGGCAAAGGGAACAGAAGTGTGACATGTTGTACAGGTTCGCCTAACCAGCTTCATAGTCTGCTTGGTGTTTGGTATGCCATGCTAGAGGCCGCTACCAACCGCGCAGTTCGGAGGTGATCCAAACTGTGACCATGCCGACTTGAACCTAAGGGGTCACGTGCTTAAGGGAAGGAACCTATGACGTCGGATCCGAGGACACTGGTCGGGTGTGATCCGAGCTGTATTCGGATTGTGGCTGAGTAGACTTGTGGGCTTTAGGGTCCGTGCGAGGCCCAAGCGTCGAGCCCGCGAAGGACGCCTATATAAAGTGGAGGTGCAGCACACTCATGCGGTTAATTGCTTCGGCTCTGTCATTAGGGTTTGCATGTGTTGCGAATAGCCACCTCCACTCGCCGCCGGTTGTGTGATCGGACCTAGCAGTCCGCCGCACGACATTCCTCCTGCATGCACGGATACCGTTAGGGGCGGTGCACTTGCACCGCTCCGGAAAACCTGATCGTGTGATCTGATCGGCTATGTGGGAGACCATCAAGGAGGAGGTCTCTGGAACGCGAGGCAACTACGGGAACGCGCTGCCTCAACTCTACTTCCACTGCACGGCACTACGCGTCTAGTGGTAACAATCTGTGATCCATCTCCAGTAGCATGTTCTTGGTTGTTCTGCGCGTAGGAATTTTTAATTTGCAGTCGATGCACCCTACCGTAGATCCCAACATAGCTAGGACCCCGTACTCACCTAAGTTAAAAAACATTCCGAGTGGAGAGCAATCCTCCCACTCGGGGGCTTAGCTGCGACCCTGTACTCGCCTAAGTTAAAAAAATCTGAGTGGAGAGCAATCCTCCCACTCGGGGGCTTAGCTGCGACCACGTACCCTCCTAAGTTAAAAAACATTCTGAGTGGAGAGCAATCCTCCCACTCGGGGGCTTAGCTGCGACCCCGTACTCGCCTAAGTTAAAAAAACATTCCGAGTGGAGAATAATTCTCCCACTCAGAGGCTTAGCTGCGACCCCGTACTCGTGTAAGTTAAAAAACACTCCAAGTGGAGACCAATCCTCCCGCTCGGGGGGTTAGCCGCGACCCCAAACTCGCCTAAGTCACAAAGATCTTCTGAGCTGCATCACAAGTACAACGTACGCTCCATCCCGATCCGCAAGGACGACGAGGTGTTGATTGAACACATTGTCAGAGCTGCATCACAAGTACAACATATGCTCCATCCCGATCCGCAAGGACGACGAGGTGTCGACTGAACACATCATCAGAGGTGCATCACAAGTAGAATGTATGATCCATCCCGATCCGCAAGGACGACAAGGTGCCGATCGATCACGTTGTCCACGCCACTCGACGAAGGATGGAAGGGTCAAGTTCCACTCGGAATCAAAAAACATCCGAAAGCGATAAAAGCAAAGCCTTCATATTCAAAGAAAACCAAGTTCAGATAAATCCCACAAAAGTTCAGAACCGCAACAGGCAGAAGTACTCAGGCATCAGGCCTGAAAGAGTTTAACGGTTACAAAACCACTCGGCATTCCAAGGCAAATAAAGGTGGAGCATAATGTTTGTTCACTTAGCAGGAGGAGGACTTGCTGGCTCGGCAAAGCTGTCAAGGTCGACGCTGTCTGCGATACGAGTGGCAGCGTCAAGGAAGGTGTCCATGAAGGACTGGAAGTTGAGCTTCTTGGTGTTGGCAACGTTGAGGGCCGCCAGCTTGTCTTCTCTGATGTCCTTGCAGTGCACTCAGGCCAATGACAGAGCAACATCAGCGCCACAACGAGCAGACGACTTCTTCCACTCTCGCACTTGACCGAGGATTTCATTCGGTCGAGTCATCAGAGACTCGAGATCGTTTTGGAGTTCCGCTCGAGGCCAGAATTTGGTGTCAATCCGCGACATCGCCACCTTTAGGCGAGCAAGATAATCCACATCACTGTCCAGTCGGGACTCCAACCGCAGCATGTTCATCGCGGCATCATCTTTGACAGGAGAGTTTGGGGTCAAGACCTGTCTTGATCCGCCTGGTCTCAGCTTCAAAGTCTTGACAGAGTTCTGCATAGTCGGAAAAGCGGTGAGTCGACAGTTAAATAATAGTCGACAATGGCAAATCAGTCGAACGAGAGGAAGTACCTTTGAGCTTCAAGACCAGTTTCTCAGCAAGCCGCCCAGATAAGCCTCCAGTTCACCCTTCTTTGCCGTGAGACTTCCAACCTCGTCAGTCAAGGTATCCTTGTCCTTCTTCAACTTGGCAACCTCCTTGTTGGCTTCACTAACGGCAGCCTTCATCTTGGAGTTCTCCTCTTCCAACTTGTTGAATGAGGCCATCTTCTTATCGGCAAGTGTCGTCTTCTCTTGCGCCTCCTTTTGTGGTGCGGCAATGTCTTGATCCTTCTTCTCCAGAGCCTGCTTCATTTTATCTAAAGAAATAACATTCTTCAGACGAGCTTGGAGTTGACGGTTTTCACTACGCACATCTATTCGAGTGGAGTCACTCGGTTCAAGAGACTAAAAGAAAAAAGTCATAAGGTGGACAGTCGACGAATTATTACCTCCCATTGTAGCTGCTTCTTCCTGGGCCTTCTGGAGATTTTTCTTGGCCAGCTCCAGGTCGAAGTTGAGGCTGATCTGCTTCTTCTCCAGTTCAGCAAATTGGGCTCCAAGATCACAAGATTTCTGTGGTCAACAAATTAGATATGTCAGTGGACAGAGAAAAAGGTCAATCACAGCAAAAATTGCTCTAAGACTACCGCCGAATCAAACATCCTACAGTAGTCTCGGGGACTACACCCAGTGGGTGCACTTGGCGTGCCCCCATTGGTCCGGTTTTCCACTCTGCATGGTCTGCCCAGCATGAGTATGCAAAAAAAGGGAGAGCGAAAGATTCTCAGACCCCAGCCGACTACCAGCAGTCGACCACAGTCTCGGGGACTACACCCAGTGGGTGCACTTAGCGAGCCCCCACTGGTCTGGATTACACTCGGATCAAGCTATTCAACCGATTGAAAGAACAATGAAGTAACATTCGACAAAGACCCCCGCCACATCAAACACCCGACGGCGGTCTCGGGGACTACACCTAGTGGGTGCACTCTGCATGCCCCCACTGGTTCAGAAAAACACTCGACTCAATCTGGTCGACTCAAGTGGAAGAACTATTCAACACTAGGTCAAAACACCCAGTGGGTGATTGGATGCGAAATGCAGACCCATGATAGATGCACATAAAGGTTCCAAAATGCTCATCCAGGGGCACCTTACGAACAATGAAGCAGCAGTCGCAACTACCACTAATGGAGAGATCAGTCGGAAATCCAACTAACCTTGATATTAATGTGCAGAGCAGAACTGGCATTGTAGGCAGCCTGACTGGCCTCATGTACCACTTTCATCTGCTCCATCATAAGGTTCGCTTGGAGTAGAGCCTCTCTGGCGGCACCTGCAGGGTCATCTAGAGTGCGATGCACAGCAAAGAGCGACGATGGCGGTATGGTTGGAGCAATCACAGGATCTGAAGCATGGAGTTGTGCGAGCGCGACAGAGACTTGAGCAGTCGACGCCGAGGGACAGTCAGTCGACAGTGGATTGGCAAAAGAAACATTGGCCCGAGCCGGATCTCCGGATCGCTCGACCACCATCTCCGGTGCTGATGTCGCCTGAGACCCGTGGCCTGCGGCCGTCCTCCTGCTTGAAGCCCTGCCCCTCCTTCCCGTGTCTTTCAGAGGCGCTTCTTCATCATCGTCTGGAAGCTCAATGACGTCCTGTGGAGCTACAACAAAATGCAACCATAAGGGCGCAATCGACAGATAATCTAGTCGACAAAACAAGTTCAAGATTGCAAGATCGTACCGGCTTTGGAAGTAGCTGCGTCGTCAGTCTCTTCATCACCTTGGGCCTTGTCAATATCCATGGAGGTCCCGCAAGTTGCAACACTGAAAAGTTCATAATCCACTCGGTCAAGAGCAGGAGTGTGACGTAGGAAAACACAGAAAGACAGAACACTCATGCAGAAGCAACAGGAACATCCATCTTGATCTTGGGCAAGGTCTTCCGAGACTTTGAAGGATCGACCTTGGGCTGCTTGGCGACCTTCTCTGATGACTCCAGAGTCGAAGTCCGAGTGCGCTTATGCACTTGCGTGCTCGGAGCCACAACTCTGTTATGCCCGCCCGCTGGGTCATGAAACTGCTTGGACCAGCGCTCTATGCGAGGTGGTGAGTCGACCTCCTCATCTTCGTCATCCGACTCATCACTCTCTTCCTCCTCGCCGTCATCAGGAGATTGTCGGTCGCCGCTCTCTTGTGCACTATCCATTCCCTCCTAGACTTGTTCTTGGGCCTGTTCCCCGTTCAGCAGCGAGTACATATCGGTATAAACCTGCAAGACAAGAAGTTAATCAAATGACAGTTGGATTCGGTGACAGTTGCAAGACGGAATAAAGTACACTCGGTAACAAGGGTCAAACCTTTTCCATCTGGTTGTCAGCGTCGAATGGATCGACTCTCCTGGCTCCCCTGGGGTTATCATTGTTTCTGGTAATGCTCCTCAGCCACAGGGCCACAGTCGCATCGGGAACCTCCTCTGGGTGGACCCGAGCGGTGTCAGTGGAGCCCGAGTACATCCACATTGAGTGGTCACGGGCTTGGAGTGGCTGGATGCGTCGACTAAGGAACACCTCCAGTAAGTCTATGCCAGTTACACACTGACGGACCAACTTGACTACCTTCTCGACCAACATGTCCGTCTCTACTTTCTCCACTGCAGTCATGGTCAGTGAAGAAGGTTGTTGGGCTCGATCTAGGGTAAAAGGAGGAAGGTCGGCGACTGACCGGGGGTCGCAATGTCCTGGCAGTAGAACTAGGTCGACTACCAGCCCCTGACTGACTTGGGAAGTGTCATGGTAGGAAAAGCGCTCCTCTTCCTCATCTGGATCCTTAAACCCCCGCACATCTGGATCACGTGTGTCCTCTCGTCACTCTGATTTGCCTTCTTCATGGTCTGGGAGCAGATTGTGAAAATGTGTTTGAAGAGACCCCAGTGCGTTCGACAACCCAAGAAGTTTTCACACATAGACATGAACGCAACAAGGCACGTGATGGTATTGGGAGAGAAGTAGTGAAGCTGAGCACCGAAAAAGTTCAGAAAACCCTGGAAGAAAGGATGCGAAGGAAGGGAGAAGCCACGATCGACATGGGTAGCAAGAAGGACACACTCACTCAACCACGGCTGAGGTTATATCTCGCCCTCCGGCAGCCTCGCAGCCCCTGCGGCAGTCAAACCCGTGGCGGCCAGATCTTCCAGATCCTCTGGCCAGAGCATAGATTGGATCCAGTCTCCCTAAATCCAACCCGGCGGCAGCTCGGACCTCGACGACGATCCCTGATTCATCTTCTTGCCCTTCACCGTTGCCGTTGCCTTTTTTGCGTGCTCCAGCACTTCCGTCTTGTCATTCACCATGGTGGCGGGCTACGCAATGGCAGAGCGGCGGCGTCGAGGGAGAAAGAGGATGCGGTGGAGAGGCAGAGGGAGAAGAAGGGGAATGGGAGCGCATAGTGCAAATGCCTCGGCCTCTTCGCCTTTTAAGGGCCTACTTCCGAGTGGCTGGCGCGTGGGCCCGACGATCCTGTCAAATCCCGCAATAGTCGTGCACCGGATATGTGGCAAAAAAGGAGGCGCAGAAATCGATGCACCCCTGTCTATCCGTCCCGTTTACTATGGTGCACTCCGCCTCGCGTGCTTCCCCAAATTTTCAAATCCCGTGAGATCCGGGATCCACAGTAACCAATCGCGCCGAAGATTTCGCGTCATATCAACACTCGAAGAGTACCAACGTAAGTTCACTCGACAACCTCTAAATCGATCAAGGTGACTGAAATGAAGCCAAAGTTTTAGCATGGACCTCAAGTCCAGTTTGAATACTTGTGAAGCACAAGAGTCAAGGTAGGACCAACTTCAACCTTCTTTTCACTCAGACCTCAATCCATTCGGGGGCTAATGATGATGCCATAGACCTAGGGTAGGGTCATAGGCCTGACCTATACGCCCCACCCAAGGTCACTATCCTAGAAGCAAAGACATTCAAAGCACAACAAGAAGTATCAACTGAAGCCATCGAGTGCAATCCACTCGACCTGTCATCTCACTCGGATACCCCCAATTTCACTCAACCTGGATGGAGTCATTCGACCATACAGGAAACCACTCGGAGTATAGAAGACCTAGAGTCACTCAGGATGACAACGGTCAGGCGTTCACTCAGTAGTCTTAAAGATCATTAATAGTACTTTATAGCTGGCATTACCGGTAATGCCCGATCTTAATGTACATTGAACCCCTGTAACGGAGGACGGCTGGGGTCCTAGCGCACTCTATATAAGCTACCCCCTCCTCTGGGGCAAGGGTTCGCACCCCTTGTAACACACACCCTTATTCCAGTCGACTGCCTCAGGGCACCAAGACGTAGGGCTTTTACCTCCTCCGAGAGGGGACTGAACTTGTAAACTCGTGTGTACAACCTCGCCGTAGCTAGCGCCTCGCCTCCTCATATGTACCCCCTATTCTTACTATCAGACTTAGTACCATGACACCCCCCCCCTCAGCACCGACGATCGAGGTCATCAGCGGAGGAGAGCCACCAGAGGATGGCGCTAGAAGGCTGGCCTCTCCTCGCGGCTAGGGTTCCAGTCGAGTGGAAAATAAGTCGAGCGTACAACGTTTCGATTTGCCTCCTTGCCGGGTACCTCAAAACCGCCTCTATACGCCCTGGTAAAAAAACGACCAAGCTGGGCTCCTCAAACCGGCTCCAAACTCCCAGGTTGTCCAGCATCTCTCATATCCAACCCAAATCTAGGGTGGATATGACGAGGTTCCGACGTGTCCGGGTGCATCTGTCACGTCAGCTTGGCCCACCATGGCCCGTACAGACCCCACATATAATCCCAATCCAGATGAACCCTAGACCGCAGTCCACTCCAGTTCCAGTCGGATTTGTGCTGAGTGATGGAAGCAGCGTGGCCTCAAGTGGTGTCGGATCCGGTGCCGACGACTACGTGCAGGAGCTTGCCCTCCGCATTGTGCTACATCGGTTCGTCTGGACTAGTGTGGTAGCGAAAGCTCCGGATACGCGCCCTCTCCCGTTAACCAGCGATGCAGCACCGCCGACGTCACAGAACCCTCACGCCCATCGCGCAGCTCTGGTCGCTCCACGCCCGTCCAGGTACACGCCCACCACGCCCCCAACCTCAATCTGCTCCTTCGAAAGCATAATGTGCTCCGGAAGCGTGCCAAGGCACCGTTGGGTCCTCGTGCCAGCGCTAGCGCAGACAGGCCATCCGGATATGATACAGGACAATGACGGGGGATGCAATGGCCACACGTCGGGCAAGCGCGCATGCACCGATGGATCCCATGGACGTGTTCCATGCGTCGGTTGTCGTGGGAACGAGTCTGACAGTAAGAGTAGGGGGACGTAGGAGGAGGCAGAGTCCTAGCTACGGCGAGGTTGTACGCATAGGTTTATGAGTTCAAGCCCCTCTCGGAGGAGGTAACAGCCCTACATCTCGGTGCCTCGGAGGCTTGTCGAGTGGATATGTGTGATAGTTATAGGGGCGTGAACCTTGTGCCAGAGGAGGGGGTGGCTTATAGGGAGTGCGCTAGGTCCTCTCCAGCCCTCAGTTACACATGGTCCAGTGTGAGTAAAGACTAGAACGTTACTGGTAACACCTGTTATTAATGATCTTTATGACGATGGAGTGAATGCCTGACCGTTGCCATCCTGGGGTGGCTGTAGGCCTTCTGTACTCTGAGTCGATCTTTTGTATGGTCGAGTGAAGTTATCACGGTCAAGTGGAATTGGGATATCCGAGTGGAATCTTCCATCGAGTGGATTGCACTTCAGGGTGATTTCAATCGGTATCTTCTGTTGAACCTTGTAGGCCTTGGACTCTAAGGTAGTATCCTTGGGTAAGGTGTCTAGGTCAGGCCTAAGACCCTACCCTAGGTACATGTCATCGTCATTAGCCCCCGAATGGATTGAGGACCGAGTGAAGAAGGGTTGAAGTTGGTTCCGACCTGATTCAATGCTCTGGAGACATTTCCTCAAGGGTCTGAGAACATGTTGGTACTTCAACTCTTAACCATTCGCCTTGATCGATTCTTTCCCATGGAATTTCCGAGTGAACTATGTTGCATATCTTCGAGTAGATTGGAATGCATGTCTCTGATGTCTACTACGCAACTTTATTCTTGTAGACACGTGTTGGGCCTCCAAGCGCAGAGTTTTGTAGGACAGTAGCAATTTTCCCTCAAGTGGATGACCTAAGGTTTATCAATCCGTGGGAGCCATAGGATGAAGATAGTCTCTCTCAAACGACCCTGCAACCTAATACAAGAAATTTCTTGTGTCGCAACACATCCAATACAATGGAAAATTGTATAGGTGCACTAGTTTGGTGAAGAGATGGTGATAAAAGTGTAATACAGATGGTAGAAATATATTTTTATAATCTGAATAAATAAAAATAGCAAGGTAGCAAATAGTAAACGTGGACAAAAACAGTATTGCAAAGCTTGAAAACAAGGCCTGGGGTTTGTACTTTCGCTAGTGCAATCGCTCAACAATGCTAATATAATTGGATCACATAACCATCCCTCAAAGTGCGATGAAGAATCACTCCAAACACTGGTACAACGACATGCTATACAAATGGTTTTTAACGCCTTTCTGCGACGGTGTTTGGAGCTGTCTCTAAGTGAGTGTGGACGATAGGGGGTCCTTCCCACACGACCCATAAACCATCGGGGATAGGCCTGACAATGCCATGGACCTAGGGTAGGGTCATAGGCCTGACCTAGACGCCCTACCAAAGGTCACTACCCTAGAATCAAGAACATTCAAAGTGTAACAAGAGATACCGACTGAAGTAACCTTGGAGTGCAATCCACTCGACCAATTACATCACTCGAATACCCCAATTCCATTCGACCAAGATGAAGTCACTCGACCATACAAGAAACCACTCGGAGTACAGAAGACCTGGAGTCACTCAGGATGGCAACGGTCAGGCATTCAATCCGTAGTCTTAAAGATCATTAATAGATCTTTATAGTTGTCGTTACCAGTAATGCCCTGTCTTAATGTACATTGAACCCTATATCGGGGAACGGCTGGGGTCCTGGCGCACTCTATATAAGCCACCCCCCTCTTCTGGCACAAGGGTTCACACCCCCTGTAACACACACACCCATATTCCAGTCGACCGCCTCAGGGCTCCGAGACGTAGGGATTTTACCTCCTCTGAGAGGGGCCTGAACTCGTAAACTCGGGTGTACAACCTCGCCGTAGCTAGGGCATTGCCTCCTCATACGTACCCCCTACTCTTACTGTCAGACATAGTACCACGACAAGGCCCTCCTGGCACACAAGCTGGCTCATGTGCGATCGGGCGAGGCATTGAAACCCAATTGTTTCCGTTCGTATGTACATCCCACATGGTGAATCCCAGAATAACATTTCCGCTCGTATGTATATCACACACAATTTTTGTGTGGAAACGTTTGTGCAAGGTGTCCTAACACAAACAGTTCTCTGCCGGAAGCCATGTGTGATTGTTAGTTGATCGAATACGGCTAGTTTCTAGAAACCGTGTGTGTTGTTTGAGTTCATCGCCCACGGTGTTGTCTGAGTAACCGTCTACAATAGAAAACCCCAATAAGCAGGGTAATTAGCCTATTATTGATAATCCATGTACTAATCAAATTGATATTTCTTATAAAAACATACCAGATATTTCATATCCGTATAACAGCAACCAGGATTTCATAATCGAATTACATCAGATAGCTTCGGCACTCAGTTCCGCCATTACACAACAGCACCAAGTTTCACATGCAACATCAAAACCCTTTGGAAAGTAGCATCATACACGGTAAATAGACAGATGAATCTCATCTTAGAAACTGCAGAAGCGGAAGTCAAATGTTGAGCCTTCAGTGATATTGAATGTCCTTGCAACTTTAGGCCAGTGGCTACGGATAATTGCCCGCCCAACCTTCATCCTCTTCAGCAAGACTTCAATATTGTACTGTGGGTGTTGAATGAGTACCTTCCTAGCCTCTTGACCATGCAGGTAGTTTGAGAGGTAATCATCGGTGAACTGCTTTGAAAAGTACTAAAAACAAAGATATGCAAACAAGGTAAAAGAGTTAGTACCATCCTATAGTTGACTGATGGCGCAAGGGGTAAAAACAAGGTAAAAGAGTTAGTACCATCCTATAGTTGATTGATGTCTTTTTCATTGTGCAAACAAAGATCTTGTTGTTATTCTTTGCAAATTTCTTCATCCTAACAATCTTTCTGAGTTTCTTAACTTGACTGATATTCATGGACATCTCATTTCCCCATATGCAAAATGGGTCGAACAGTGGGTCTAAGCCTCTGATAACAGGACCTACATGTGCAAGACCAAATTGTAAGAAACCTAAATATTAGAATGATTCCTACAACTGCACAATAATGTGCTATTAGCCAAAGGACCATGCTTGAAAATACCTTGATGGTAAACCGCAGTGTCTCCCATTGTTTCCCTGCAACACAAATAAGGAAGATCTTGATCAGGTTAACTGAGAGTTGTCATACTATCAGTAGAATATGTATTGAGTACAACTGAATTCGATTTATTTCACATGCGTAATAATACAAAATTGTACCCACATCAAATGAAAATGAAATTGCAGAACTGAACCAAACAGTTAAATGGATATCAGACCAAATGAACCAAAAGAGTTAACTAAGCACGACATTGCAGAATAGAAACATGTATTAGAAGATAAGATAGTTAACAAAACAAATAATGCTTGAGAACACTACTATGAAATGTAGCAATTGTTGGACCAAACTGTTAACTGAACATTACATTTTAGAGGACCAAAGTGTTAACTGAACATTACATTTCAAAGGACCAAACTGTAAACTTAACATTAGATTGCATATTAATATTACAGAGGACAAATCACTAGAAGGCATTGGCAGTGGCCTTGAGAAAATAGCACGAACTGTATTTTAAAGTAGACAACCGTGTGGCGGTGTTGACGGTGGCCTCGAAGACGAGGTGGTCCTCCAAGATCTGGCAGTTAGCACGCATGACAGGCATAGCGACCTAGTGTGCGCGTGCAACCGCGATTTGCTTCTTCGCTGCCAGATGCTACTGAGCTCCACATTATACTGCGTGCAAAATGGTTGTGGGCGGCTCTTAATTGGACGAGAGGGACAATGATTTCGGCGGAAGGTGTCGTGCCGTCGGTCGGGGCATGTGGGACGGGAAAGGAGGAGGATGGTGTGGGTGGGATGTGGATTACCTGACCATATCGATGAGGCCACACAACAAGAAGAAGGGTCAGCGGCGAGGAGGCCGCACAACAAGAAGAAGGGTCGCCGGCGAGGAGGCGGAGCTGCAAGAAGAAGGGTCGCTGGCGAGGAGGCGGCACTGCAAGAAGAAGGGCCCCCGACGAGGAGGTGGCGCTGCAAGAAGGAGGGTCGCCGGCGAGGAGGCTGAGCTGCCAGTAAGCAGCAATGAAGGTTTGAACTTGGAAAGCAAGGAGGAACAGTTGAAATGTGGCTTTTGGTGGGAGGGAGGGGGCAGGGAGATAGATATTTCTGCGGTGACAAAAAAATTTCGCTCAGTGCCGCGAGAAACTGGCGCGCAAGTGTGGTTCAAGCGGGGGCAGTGGACTATAGACGACGAAGCTTCCTACGTATGCCAGACAAGACGGTGCGCCAAGATATTTTATATCGCATCCCACATGATTCGTTCTAGTAAACTGTTTGTGGTATACCTGATTTTTTTCATTATGTTTTGAAAGACAAAATGGTGTTACGGGGGGAAAGGATGGTGTTTCAATTGCTAGAACATTTATGTATAGTGAACATGCAACTACATGAGTGTCGTGTTTAAATTTGGAATTATTCCGGGTTCGTTTGGCATTTTTATGCATTAATTGAGTTTCTCGGCATTTAATGTGCACAATTCAAATTTGAACTACAAGCACATGCTCCAGTGCCCCAAAATTTGTTGAAAAATCACATGTGTGCCTTTGGGTGAATTTATAGGTCCCATGCAAGAAATGGGACTGAAATTCAAACATCTGGGCGTCGTGGCTCGATCGGGAACATTGAGAAACTTGGTTTTTAAATTCCTGGAAATTCAAAACTCGCCTAGCAATCATGGAACTTGGCATGGTGTCATTTCATGGCACCAACATGTTGTGGTAAAAAAGTTGGCGGCATTTGGACAAATTTTTGGTATAAGCTTCTTGCAAACCGGACTTTCTCTTGAGAAGACTCGTAGTTCCCGAGGGGGGCGGTGTCACCTTTGTGTTCGAAACGATATACGCTGCCTCCCCCCCTTATTTTTTACAGAGGCAACATAGAACTATATGAGTGCCGTGTGAAAATGTAAAATTATTTCGGGTTCGTTTGGACTTTGTTCTACATTAATTGAATTTCTGGTCATTTAATATGCATAATTCAAATTTGAACTACAAGCACATGCACCAATGCACCAAAGTTGGTTGAAAAATCACATGTGTGTTCTTGGGTGAATTTCTAGGTCCCATGCAAGAAATGGGAATGAAATTCAAACATCTTGGCATCGTGTCTCGGCAGGAAAGATTGAGAAACTTGGTTTTTTAATTGATGTAAATCCAAAACACGCCTGAAAATCATGAAACTTGGCATGGTGTCATGACATGGCATCAACATACTGCGGTAAATTTTTTGGCCGAATTGGGACAAGCTTTTTTATAAGCTTCTTGCAAAACAGAGCTTCTCTCAAGAAGGCTCGTGGTTCCGAGAGGAACGTGTCACCTCCGTGTGCGTAACGACATATGTACACTGCCTTCTCCCACCTTAATTTGTTTACACAGGCAGATTAGACCAAATAGAAGTATCATGCAAAATTTTGGAATTATTTCGGGTTCGTTTGGCCTTTTATATACATTAATTGAATTTCTGGGCATTTAATGTGCATAATTCAAATTTGAACTACAAGCACATGCTCCAGTGCACCAAAGTTGGTTGAAAAATTACATGTGTGTCCTTGGGTAAATTGTAGGTCCCATGCAAGAAATGGGAATGAAATTCAAACATCTGGGCGTCGTGGCTCGGCCGGAAAGATTGAGAAACTTGGTTTTTTAATTCATGTAAATCCAAAACACGCATGAAAATCATGAAACTTGGCATGGTGTCATGACATGGCACCAACATGCTGTGGTAATTTTTTTGGCCGAATTGGGACAAGGTTTGGTATAAGGTTCTTGCAAACCGGAGCTTCTCTCAAGAAGGCTCGTGGTTCCGAGAGGGAACGTGTCACCTCCGTGTGTGAAACGACATACGTACACTGCCTTCTCCCGCCTTAATTTGTTTACACAGGCAGATTAGACCAAATAGAAGTATCGTGCTAAATTTTGGAATTATTCCGGGTTCGTTTGGCCTTTTTTATACATTAGTTGAATTTCTGGGCATTTAAGGTGCATAATTCAAATTTGAACTACAAGCACATGCTCCAGTGCACCAAAGTTGGTTGAAAAATCACATGTGTGTCCTTGGGTGAATTGTAGGTCCCATGCAAGAAATGGGAATGAAATTCAAACACCTGGGCGTCGTGGCTCGGTCGGAAAGATTGAGAAACTTGGTTTTTTAATTCATGTAAATCCAAAACACGCCTGAAAATCATGAAACTTGGCATGGTGTCATGACATGGCACCAACATGCTGTAATTTTTTTGGCCGAATTGGGACAAGCTTTGGTATAAGGTTTTTGCAAACCGGAGCTTCTCTCAAGAATACTCGTGGTTCCGAGAGGGAAAGTGTCACCTCCGTGTGTGAAATGACATACTTACACTGCCTTCTCCCGCCTTAATTTGTTTACACATGCAGATTAGACCAAATAGAAGTATATCATGCTAAATTTCAGAATTATTCCGGGTTCGTTTGGCCCTTTTATGCATTAATTGAATTTATGGGAATTTAATGTGCATAATTCAAATTTGAAATACAAGCACGTGCTCCAGTGCACCAAAGTTGGTTCAAAAATCACATGTGTGTCCTTGGGTGAATTTCTAGGTCCCATGCAAGAAATGGGAATGAAATTCAAACATCCGGGCATCGTGGCTCGGCCGAAAAGATTGAGAAACTTTGTTTATTAATTCCTGTAAATCCAAAACACGCCTGAAAATCATGAAACTTGGCATGGTGTCATGACATAGCACCAACATGTTGTGGTAATTTTTCTGTCGTATTTGAGAAGGTGCACACATTAAAAATCAACAAAGTCATTTTGGAACAAGTGTTGTCACGTTACAAATTGGAAACACAACTATTAATGAAACCGTGGGTGTTCTACTTACAAATTATGTAACACCCCAAAAATTTAACCATATTTTGTTTATTAAAATTTTGCCAGGAAATTAAATTTTCATTTTTCTGGATTTATTTTTGATCTCAGAACCTCTCTTTTCTTCAAAGTTGTGGAGTTTTCACCCCAAGTGAAAACTTTCCAATTATTATTGGACTTGTTTACCCTCTCAAATAAAACAATTCTTTTATCAGTGGGATTATTTATATAATTATTTTTCCCTGAGCTTTATCTTTCCAAAATGGTTTTCATAAGTTTTAGGGTCCCATTTGTACTGCAACCCTTTTATAAATTCATGTAAAAATCTTAAAAAATTAGGGGATGTTAGTAGGAGTATATTATTCATCTTTGTGCAAAAACCCACTAATGTTCTTTGAAAATTTTGAGCAAATCATCCTCTTTTGCTCTCTGGTCCAGTTTGGCATTTTCTACTGCAACCATATTTTAACTTGCCCTTCTTCCCTTGATTCTTTTTCCTTCTTATGGTCCTCCCTACAAAACCCTTAAGTCCAGGAGAATGGACCTATTGGAGTGTTTTTGGTCCCTGGAATGATAGCTTTCAGTTTCTTTCCAGAACTAGTTTTCTCAAAAACTTGCACTAACAAGTTTCTATTTTTGACAAACTAACATTGCCACCCTCTCTATCACGTAAAGAGACACTGGTCTGAAGCTTTTGGCCACCCCAAGAGTTGCCTAGATACCCTTGGCATTTTGTCAAGCACCTTGTGTGCATGGTCAGATTTGACATAGCTGTTAGTTTGCACGTTGGACCTCCTTGCTTTGCCTAACCAGCATGTCTAATGGCTCTGCCCTAGCCTATAGCCCCACCCTGCTAACCCTCATGCGGTTTGGAACCTCCTGGCAAGCGTTGGCATTTTGCCGAACACCTTGCGTCGTCTTGTTGGCGCGCCAGCAGCAAGACGTTTTGCACGCCACAAGACCGAGTTGCCGCGTCCCACTGCCATCGCCTCGCGCTTGTTCTGGCCTTTCCCCACTCGCAGCCGATGCGCCCTGACTCCTCCCTCGCCGGAGAGCCACCCTGGCCCCCTCCTGGGGCCCTACAGCGCCACCGACGCAAGCCGCCACCACCACTCCGACAGCTCCTGCCGTGGACGGCGCCGCCCGAGCCATACGCGCGCGCCAGCTCGCCCTGAACAGCTCGAGCTCATCCCCTCGCCCTGCCAGACCACACCAGCCATCGTCAAGCGCCCCCTGGCTACAGAACGGTGGTTCGCCGTCGACCTTATCTCCGGCCGCCATGGAACTGAGCTAATCATGCTATAAAAGGAGCCCCGAACCCATCCGGACACTCAGGCGACCCCCTACCATCCCACTAGTGCGCCCGACGGCCAGCAAGCGACGGCGGGAAGCCTTCTTCCTCGCCTCTGGCTAGTTCGGTCGCTGCCGCACTCTGGTCCCATTCGTTGCAGTCAAGGCCTCCCCCGCCCAACCAGGGCCACCATTCTCTTCCCCTCGATTGTGCGGAGCCGCCCAAACCCTCAGCTGCGTCGGGGAACCACCATAGCCCAAAGCCCCAAACCTCCCGAAGCCACCAGCTGCCACGAAGCTCGCCGCCGGCGACTCCCTCCATCCCCGCCACCCCCTCGACGACCGGGAGGACCGCCCTAGACTGGCGGATCCATCCCCGCCCTCAGAACCCCACGGGAGCCACCGTTTGCCGGCGACGATCGCCGGAGCCCCGCCTCTGTTCAGCCAGAGGAGGAAGGAGGCGGGGGCGACCGGTCAAACCTGAACAGTGGGCCCCCTGGACCCACTGTCAGTGACCACGGGCCGGTCCACGCTGGCGTAAGTGGAGGCGTAATCCTAAGTACGCCTTCGACGTGTATTATTTTCAAACGTTTTTCCTTTTCCTGTTTTATTTAAAATCAGAACTTTGACTAAACTTTGACTGGACATATCTTTTAAAATAAAACTCCAAATGAGTTGATTCTTTTTCCAACCTTTCTCAAATTCTGTCTAGCTTATTTTCATATTAATTTGAAAAAAATTCACACAACTTTTTTGTACTGTTTTGAAACTATGTATTAATTCAAAATTTTAAAATAGGAATTGTTGGAGAGAGAAGAAAACTTTCAAAAGTTTTGGAATGCACCCTGCCTCCCCACAACTTGAAGGCAAGCATTCTGAACTCTAGCGTAATATTTTTGTGTGTCGTTTGAATACGGTTACAACACTCCTTGTCTCGGAGTTTTCGTTATTTTATGTGATGATATGAACATACTCATAAGTGCTTATTGATGATTCCGTGCTACTGAGATTTGATACGCTGTGATAGTAATCACCCTCGTATGCTTTTCATGCCTACCGGAAGGAAGCCGGGAAAGTCTCTGTCTTGGGTAGACACGAGCTTGTCCCTAGTTCCTCGGCGAGACGAGTGTGTCCGGTATGGCATGATGAGGTATGATGAGTGGTGATTCTGTCTGTTGATTGAAATATATTGGTTATGCTAATCATGCAGGGAATACTTAAACCTCCTGAGTCGACCATAGATCGAGTCTTGTTCCATAACCCCCATACTTGTTTCAGACTACCACTTGTCCTCGCCGCAGTAGGGTACGGTTCGAGAAGTTGTCAACCCTTCCTAGTACACACCGCATGAGAGGCCATGGTGGAAGATACAGATGCATCCGGAGGCAGGCCACCGTGCAGGGGCATGGGTGTTTCGGTTGGGACCGAGAGGGGGGCACCCCTTAGTAGCGCGCGGTATAAATTTGATCCCATGCTAATCGAGGTTGTAGCCTCCCCACTTAGAGTTTTGCTTGACAAGTGTCGTGGGTGATTCCAGACACCGGTAGGCTAAGCTGGTGTGTGCGGGTCAGGTGTGTTTACAACTAAAAGACCATAGGCAGAATTAGTCCTGATGGACTAATGGAATCCGTTACTCGTGGGTAAAGAGTACACCCTCTGCAGAGATTATATCTATTCGAATAGCCATGTCCATGGTTAAGGACTACAGTCTGGGTTGGGTCAAGTGTCGGTCTTCGGAGGAGAAACTACTAAACCAGAACATGGATCATGACCTGTGACTTATGATGATTGTGATTATTATTGTTATGGACTAACCCTTTATATTATTGGAATTATTGAGTATCCCTGGGAAGGTTCTACCTCCTGGATATTCACTGTGATTATTTTTCTTATAAGTCCTTTTTGCGGTGTGGCTCAGACGCCCGACTGTGGCATGCTTGTTATTGGTTTACTTTATAAGCCCTTTATGTGGTGTCGCTCAGACGCCCGACTGTGGCATGCTTGTTATTTACTTTACAAGCCCTTTATGTGGTGTCGCACAGACGCCCGACTGTGGCATGTTCGTTACTCGTCTTACCTTATAAGCCCTTTATGTGGTGTCGCTCAGACGCCCGACTGAGGCATGCTCGTTATTTACTACCCCTTCGAGGCGTCGCTTCAGACACCCGATCGGTGCATTTTATTACTACTCTGTTATTACATATTCATGTTGCATATAAATAACCTGCTTGCATGCATCAGGGATTTTATTTTATGACTGACGTTGTGATCGTAGAATGTTTTAGAGCATGATTATCGTTTGTTATATTATACCCGTGTTCATAATGTTTGCGAGTACATTCAAAGTACTCACTGGCTTGTCCCTGGCTATTGTCTTGGCCAGATTTCTTGCTTGGAGAGGAGCGTTGCGATGTCAGCCCCGGAACCCACGCAATGGTGACAATAGCCTCGCGAAGATAGGAGTTAACCTGGTCAGCTGTTCCTGTGGGAAATGGAGTCCCATGGCCACTGATGAACCGCAAACCGCTTCCGCCATCAACCAGTAGAAACCATTTGTTGTACTCACAGGCCGGAATGGTCTTGTACTACATATGATGTACTTTTCTTGGAATTTCTGTAACAAGTTGGTGCCTCATCAGCTAACAAAAATCCTGGGGCTGGTGAGCACAAGGGCAATTTTCTGGGAAATTGATATCCCGAAAAAACGGTCCTGACAAATTACATGCCGCCACGCATCCCTTATTTTATTGGCTAGGAGGTGCCGTGTGGGGTAGCTATTTGAGTACGGGAGGCGTGCGATCAGACCCCTGCACATGCTCATCGGGAGGAGAGCCCTTTGACCTCTATCCGCCATGCACCTCCCTCCCAATGTCTCTATTAATGGCGCCCGAGCCCCTGTTTCACGGTGTGTCCATGTCTCACTGGACTGAGATTTAAGAGAGAAAAGTGGAAATCTGGAAAGAAAGGTTTGCACGGATCTTGATGTAAGATCCGACGGGCCTATATAGCATCAACTGCGACTTATAGCAAGCATGATGAATATAAGGACGATGACAGTGGATAATAATTGTCTTACTTATCTAGGAAGATAACTCAAAAAGCCACATGCGGCTACGCCCGAAATACACAAGGGCAAAAGAAGAAGGAAGATGCATACAACGACCTGGCTCGCTGATCTCTACTTTCTTGATGCGCTGCAGGTCGTGGAGACAAGTTCTCGCAGTGAGCGGCGATGATGTCTTTCATCAGTTTCATGTCCTTAATACGCTGCTCAGTAGGAACCATGGATTCCTCCACCAATCTTTCGCACCCGACGCGGAGCATGGCATTCTTGTCCATAAGTTTCTTGACGATGACGCCCGTCCTCTTCAACAAGGCAGCGATGTCCTCTGCCTACTTCACCCTTCTGGAGATCTTCGCACTCAGCAGGTCGCGCTCGGCCCAGAGTTGTTCAAACGAGGCATTCAACTCGTCCTGCAGCTTCATCCAGTTGGAGAGCTGATCCATATGGCTATGGATGATCGCATGCATGCGCCTGTAAGAGTCCTCGCCTGCCCGTGAGAGATTTTCCAAGGCCGCCGTAGTGCGGGAGGACTTCTCTGCTGCATTCACGGCACGGCAATACATCTCTGCTGCTTCCGCGGTGCGGTCGGACCATTCTGCTGCATCAACGGCGCGGCGGGACCTCCGTGCTACTTTGGCGGCGCGGCGGGACCTCCGTGGTGCTTCGGCGGCGTGGCGGGACATGTCGGCTGCTTTTGTGGCTAAGCGGGACATCTCTCGTGCTTCCGCTTCCATGCTCGCCTCTCCCTGATGGTAATCTCTCGACCGAGAACTCAATCTGGCCATGGCAGACGCAAGAGAACGGTGCTAAATGACTTGTTTGATTTTGTGGATGAGGAGTTGAGGAAGGAATGTGTAGTCATCTTGGCATAGTATAGTATTTATAACTGAGTACTAATAAACTCCTAAGTGGGAAACCATTTAGGTTTTGATCAGTGGGAACAGGTTTGCAATTTGGAAGGTAATGGGATGCAGGCTCAAAATTTATTGACGATTCTATAATTTCTAAGTGCGACACTATTCCCGGACGGCGTAACGTGGGCACACTTTCTCGGCCAAGCAATGTCAGCACACGTCTTGTTCCCAGAACCGTGCGTGCTCATTATTACCATCGCGCACGCTTCTTTAAATTAGAATGTGTGCCCCACGCACACACGTTGATTTGTCTAACTATTTCTATTTGTTGTGGCTAATCGCAAACAATTCATCCATGTGAAGTGTATGCCATCAATCGCACACACCTTTGATCTGACTGACCGTTTTTGTTCTATGGCCTAATCACAAATAGTTAATCCTTCTGACGCGTATGCCTTTAATCGCACACACCTTTATCTAGCTGTCCATTTCTGTTGTTCCGCCTCATCACAAACAGTTAATCCGACTGAACTGTATGCCGTATATCACACACGCCTTCATCTGGCTGCCCATTTTCGTTCTTCTTCCTCATCGCAAGCAGTTAATTGAACTGAACCATCTGCCCTGCATCACACACGCAATTAAAATCCGAACAATGTTTGATGCATCCGTCATCGCATACGTTTTGCAGAGTTTTGACGGTTTTCTTACACCACCGTTTGCGATTATTGCATCGCACATAGTTTCTCGAAGGGTCTCTAATCATAGTGTCGCGTTAGCAACATCCTACAGTATTGAAAGTTCCTATCTAGCGGAGAACATAAGAATAAATTGTTTGTAGGGTACGAAACCACCTCAAAGCTATTCTTTCAGTTCAATCTATTTAAGAGTTTGTACTAAAATAACACAAAGCTATACTTTCCGTTTGATCTATCCTAGAGTTCGTACTAAAATAACACCAAAGCAAATTCATATTCATAATACTCAATCCAACACAAAGAACTTCAAAGAGTGCCCAAAGATTTCTACCGGAGAAACAAAAGACGAGAACGTGCATCAATCCCTATGCATAGATTACCCCAATGTCACCGTGAGAATCTGCGAGTTGAAAAACACATATCAAGTGAATCAATATGATACCCCATTGTCACCATGAGTATTCATATGCAAGACATATATCAAGTGCTCTATAATCCATAAAAGTATTCAATCCGATAACAGCGAAATCTCAAAGGAAAAAACTCAATTCATCACAACAAGATAGAGAGGGGAAAACACCATATGATCCAACTACATTAACAAAGTCCGCGATACATCAAGATCATGACATCTCAAGAACACGAGAGAGAGAGAGATATTAAACACATAGCTACTTGTTCAAACCCTCAGCCCAGAGGGTGGACTAGTCCCTCCTCATCGTGGTGGCCGTCGGGATGATGAAGATGGCCACCGGTGATGATTCCCCCCCCCCTCCGACAGGGTGCCGGAACGGGGTCTACATTGGATCTCATGGATACAAAGGCCTTGCAGCAGCGGAACTTCTGATCTAGGGCTACCCCGAAGGGTTTTGGAATATTTGGGAATTTATAAGGCGAAGAGGGGGTGCGGGGGGCCACTAAGTGGGCACAACCCACCGGGGAGCGCCTGGGGGCCCAGGCGCGCCCTAGTGGGTTGTGGCCCCTGCTGCGGCACCCCCAAGTGCTGCACTGGCCCAATGGATGTCTTCTGGTCCATAAAAAATCCACAAAAAGTTTCGCGGTGTTTGGACTCCGTTTGATATTGATTTCCTGCGATGTAAAAAACAAGCAAAAAACAACAACTGGCACTAGGCACTGGGTCAATAGGTTAGTCCCAAAAAATGATATAAAGTTGCTAAAAAATGATTGTAAAACATCCAAGAATGATAATATAACAGCATGAATACTTCATAAATTATAGATACGTTGGAGACATATCAGCATTCCCAAGCTTAATTCCTACTCGTCCTCGAGTAAGTAAATGATAAAAGAAATAATTTATGAAGTGTGGATGCTAGCAAAGTGCACAAGTTTTATCAATGACAATTTCAATCGCTTTTCCTAGCATCATAACAGCAATTCTTTCTTATAAAACTTCTCACGACCAAGTAGCAACCTATTCACATGTTAAGGTTCAAACAATTGCAATTGAACTTATTCAACAGAGTCTAAGTAAGAGCTCCACATACTCAACCATCATATAGTCTTCTATGATTGCTAACACTCACTGCATACACATGAGCAAAACGTTTCAACCGGACACATAGAAAGATAGGGGCTCATAATTTCGCCTCCCAACGTATTCACCTCAAGGGTGATGTCAACAATAATAACTCATGCTACCCATATCCAACTAGATATATGTGCCTAGATCTTTCCTTACCACATGATGCTTGCCAAAGGAGAAAAATAAAAAGGAATATAGAGAAAAAACTTTGTCTCTTGCATGAAAGTAAATACATAAAACTAAAGATAAGCCCTTCGCAGAGGGAAGCAGAGGTTGCCATGCTCTTATTTGTTTGTATGCTCAACCCCTTAGTGCAAAAGAATGTCACGTTATATTGCCCCTTATGATAGCAACCTTTATTATGCAGTCTGTCGCTTTTATTCTTTGCCATCACAAGTTCGTACAACGCTCAATTTTCTCTTACAGTAAATGATCTAACACTTTTAGAAGCAATTTTTATTGCCTTATTGCACTGATGACAACTTACTTGAAGGATCTTGCTCAATCCTTAGGTAGGTATGGTGGACTCTCGAAAATAAGCTTTGGTTTTAAGGGTTTTTTGATGCAGAAGTAGTATCTCTACTTGGTGCGGAAGTTTTGGCTAGCAAAGATGGGGGGAAAGCACCACATGTTGAAGGATCTATGACAATATAACTTCTATGTGAATATGAACAAACATAAATCATTACATTGTCTTCCTTGTCCAACGTCAACAATGTTTCCATATAATACTTTGATGGGGGCTCACAATCACGAAAGATTTCCAAGATAGTGTATTTGCATGTGAAAGTTCTCTTCCATATACTAATTATTCATGAATTTCTTGTATGACCAATATTGTGATTTTCAAGCTTCAAAAGATTTCACTTTCTAAACCCAATTTGAAGCTACCACTAGTCTTGATATGGTTTTAACTTCATGATATTCAATTTATTCAACAATTTACTCATAGGATATAAGTGAAGCACTAGAGCAGTTCCATAGAAAAGAGCTTCGTTGTCGGGATGTGAGTGTCGCTTACCTAGCCTCCCTGGCAACCATTTGAGGACTCTATTTTATTTAAAAACTTTCAGATCTAAGTATTTTATTAAAACAACAAGCAAAATGAAAATAAAATGACATTTCAATAATAGCACAACTCATGTGAAGAAGCAAAAACTTAGGCCCAACTGATACTTACCGATAATTGTTGAACAAGAATGGTGGGATGCCTACCAGGGTATCCCCAAGCTTAGATGCTTGAGACTTATTGAAATATAAATTTGGGATGCCTTGGGCATCCCCAAGCTTGAGCTTTTTTGACACCTTAATTCCTCTCATATCAGGGTTTCCCTAAATCTCAAAAACTTCATCCACACAAAACTCAACAAGAACTCGTGAGATAAGTTAGTATAAACCAATGCAAAAACTTTATCATTCTATAATGTAGCAAATCACTAAAATTATTACTCAACATTGCATACTAAATGCCTCTGCATATTTAATACTCCTATCCTCAAATAGAACCGTTAAACAAGCAAACATATGCAAACAATGCAAACATAACAGCAATCTGCCAAAACAGTACAGTCTGTAAAGAATGCAGGATTCATCATACTTCCCTAACTCCAAAAATTATGAAAATTTACAACACTGTAGAAAATTTATCAGAGCTTATTATGCAAAAATTCAACATTTAATCACATTCCGAATTTTCTCGGGAATTTTTGCAACAGCGATAAACTTTCTGTTTTGAAACAGCAACATGTAGACTTGCAAAATAAGCATGGTAGAGGCTATACTTGACATTTTTATTGAAAAGAAAGATGAAAAACATTATTCTAAGTAGCAGCAATCAAATCCTAGCAAAATAAAATGATGCTCCAAGCAAAACGCATATCATGTGACGAATGAAAATATAGCTCCAAGTTAGGTTATCGATAATGTTGGAGACGAAAGAGGGGATGCCTTCCGGGGCATCCCCATGCTTATTTTCTTGGATAATCCTTGAATATTACCTTGTGGTGCCTTGGGCATCCCAAGTCTTAGGGTATTTTCACTCATTTTCTCCTCATATCGACATCTCATCCAAAACTTGAAAACTTCAATCACACAAAACTTAACGGAACTTCGTGAGATAGGTTAGTATGATAAAGAGCAAACCATTTCACTTTGGTACTGTAAAAGACAAGATTCATAATTGTTTCCACACAATGCCTACTGTAGCATATCATTTCCACAATTTATATTTAGCAATATAAGCCATAGAAACTAGGAAACAAGCAAACTAAGCATTGAAAAGAGAATTTGTCAAAAACAGATTAGTCTGTAGTAATGTGTACTCCAATCATACTTCTGCAACTCTAAAAATTCGGAAAAATTAGGAAAATGTGAGAATTTTTTTTTGATCTTCTTAAAAAAGAATCAACTCAAAATAACTCTTTTGTTAAAAATGGTAATTACTTTCGTGAGTGCAAAAGTTTCTGTTTTTCAGCAAGATCAAATCAACTATCACCATAAGCCATCCCAAAGGTCTTACTTGGACCTTTATTGAAACAAAATCTATAAAACATGAGTACTACAGTAGATTAATCATGTGAACACACAAAAATAGTAGGTAAAAGTGTTGGCTTGTCTCCCAACAAGCGCTTTTCTTTAATGCCTTTTAGCTAGGCATGATGATTTCAATGATGCTCGCATAAAAGATAAGAATTGAAACATAAAGAGAGCATCATGAATCACATGGAAAGCACATTTATGTCTAACCCACTTCCTATGCATAGGGATTTTGTGAGCAAACAATTTATGGGAGCAAGAATCAACTAGCATAGGAAGGCAAAACAAGCACAACTTCAAAACTTTCAACATAAAGAGAGAAAACTTGATATTATTGCAATTCCTACAAGCATATGTTCCTCCCTCATAATAATTTTTAGTGGCAGCATGAATGAATTCAACAATATAACCATCACATAAATCATTCCTTTCATGACACAAAAGCATATAAAACTTATTACTTTCCACATAAGCAAATTTCTTCTCATCAATAGTAGTGGGAGCAAACTCGACAAAATAACTATCATGAGAGTGAAAATTAAAATCATGATGACAAGTTTCATGGTTATCATTATTCTTTATAGCATACATGTCAGCACCATAATCATCATAGATAGGAACTTTGTTATCATAGTCAATTGAAACCTCATCCAAAATGGTGGATTCATCACTAAATAAAGTCATGACCTCTCCAAATCCACTGTCGTCATTGTAATCATCATAAATAGGAGGCATGCAATCATTATAACAAATTTGCAAATTCAATATTAGGGGACTAAAAATAGCATCTTCATCAAACAAAGCATCCCGAAGCTTATGGCTTTACATATCACTAGCATCATGGGTATTCAAAGAATTCATACTAACAACATTGCACTCATCCTCATCGTTTATGCCAAACATTCTATTGAATTCTTCTTCTATCAATTGAGCACAATTTTCATTTCCATCATTTTCACAAAAGACATTATAAAGGCAAATTATTGATGCAACCTCAATTCCCTTTTTTGTAGTTTTCTTGTATGAACCAAACTAGTAATAAACAAGAAACTAAAAGATTCGATTGCAAGATCTAAAGATATACCTTCATGCACTCACCTCCCCGGCAACGGTGCCAGAAAAGAGCTTGATGTCTACTACACAACTTTATTCTTGTAGACATGTGTTGGGCCTCCAAGCGCGGAGTTTTGTAGGACAGTAGCAATTTTCTCTCAAGTGGATGACCTAAGGTTTATCAATCCGTGGGAGGCGTAGGAGGAAGATAGTCTCTCTCAAACGACCCTGCAACCAAATACAAGAAATCTCTTGTGTCCCCAACACACCCAATACAATGGCAAATTGTATAGGTGCACTAGTTCGGCAAAGATATGGTGATAAAAGTGTAATATGGATTGTAGAAATATATTTTTATAATCTGAATAAATAAAAAAAGCAAGGTAGCAAATAGTAAACGGGCAAAAAAACTGTATCGCAATGCTTGAAAACAAGGACTAGGGTCCGTACTTTCGCTAGTTGTAGGATCGAAAGTATGTCTAGAGGGGGGGGGGGTGATTAGACTACTTGACAATATAAAAATTCTGCCTTTTGACAAAGAACAGTTTTTGGCAGATTCACAATTATGATCAAGTCAAGCATCACCCTACACATGCAATTCTAGAGTATAGGCAGCGGAAAGTAAATTGCACATGTAGTAAAGAGAGGTGGAGAAGAGCAAACGCAATTTTGGAGACGCGGTGATTTTTCTCGTGGTTCCGATAGGTGGTGCTATTGTACTTCCACGTTGATGGAGACTTCAACCCATAGAGGGTAACGGCTGCGCGAGTCCACGGAGGGCTCCACCCACGAAGGGTCCACGAAGAAGCAACCTTGTCTATTCCATCATGGCCTACGCCCACAGAGGGCTAGCCTTACTCGGGGTAGATCTTCACAAAGTAGGCGATCTCCTTGCCCTTACAAACTTCTTGGTTCAACTCCACATCTCGATGACGGAGGCTCCCAAGCGACACCTAACCAATCTAGGAGGCACCACCCTCCAAAAGGTAATAGATGGTGTAGATGATGATGAACTCCTTGCTCTTGTGCTTCAAATGATAATCTCCCCAACACTCAACTCTCCTCACTGATTTGGCTGTGGTGGAAGAAAGGATTGAGTGGAAAGCAACTTGGGAAGGCTAGAGATCAAGCTTCGTATGGTGGGAGTGGAGCAACTTGATCTCAACACAAGGGTAGGTAGTTCTGTTCTCAGAAATGTAAGGTAGGAGTGGTAGTTCTTTCTCTCCACGAATGAAGAGGGGGTGGAGGGGTATAAATAGCCTCCACACAAAATCCAACCGTTACACACATTTGAGCAATCTCGGTGGGACCGAAGTGGACAACTCGGTGAGACCGATAGTTCAAATAATGTGAACGTTGGGATTTTCGGTGGGACCGAAAATACAATCTCGGTGATTCCGATTCGTGCAATGACAAGAGCATGCCAGTTTCGGTGGGACCGACTTCATCATCTCGGTGACACCGATTTGATGACAGAAGGTTACAGAAGCTTGGCAACTCATGTTTCGGTGAGACCGAGTTCAGAATCGGAAAATCCGAGTTTGCTAGGGTTTGGCTTATGGCTGAGGTGGTTCATCTCGGTGTGACTGAGTTTGGAATATCGGTGGGACCGAGACTACTTATGAGTGTATATGGCAGTGAAAGTTGCGATAGTTTAGGAGATGTATCACTAAGCACTTGAGCAACCAGATCATCATCATAACCTCATCCCTTTAATAGTATTGGCTTTTCCTATGGACTCAATGTGATCTTGGATCACTAAACCAAAAATGGAGTCTTGAGCTTTTGCCAATGCTTGCCTTAGCATTTTGAGGGGTCCACTTCTTCAGTCCTTGCCATACCCATATCACTGAACTTTCTGAAATGATTCTCAAGTAACTTATTAGTTCAATGATTTATATGTTGTTATTAATTACCAAAACCACCCGGGGATTAGTTGCACTTTCAATCTCCCCCTTTTTGGTAATTGATGACAACATATAGATCAAAGCTTCGACAAAGAATATAATCAATGAATAATATCGTCGCTTTGAGAAGTATGTGATAAGCAAGAGCTCCCCCTAAATTTGTGCATTATTTAAGATTTGCATTTGAATGCAAATGCACAATCGATTAGGATCATGGGTCACTCTTCCATGTCACATACATCTTGGTGGAGCGCACAAAATGATAAGAATGAACAGCATGCACCCAATCACCAAAACATGAGTAAATGGTCATACGAGATAGGAATGGCATATGATAAGCATTAAGCACACATTAAAGCATAGTACGACCAAGCACTCATTAAGGTAGAATCAAATGGAGTATCAAGCACACTGAATGTCTCGAAAACCAAAAGTATCTCAAAGAAACCGCAAAAGAACGAAAGAGCAAAAGCGACAACAGCACTCTCTCTCTTGAAGTCCTATGATCTATACAATTTCTCCCCTTTGGCAACAAGTTACCAAAAGTTCAAAAAGCATAGAGCTAAGCGCCACTTGTGGACTCTGCTGGCGGCTCCGTGCAGGTTGATGTCGGAGTGGATATGACGGCATCGGCGAAGACTTCACTGATGTCTCAGGCTGGAGGAGTGGTCACCGAGCTGGAGCTGGAGTAGGAGCAACGCTGAACTGTGGAGGTCTTTCAAGCTGTAGTCCCGTGTCGATCCATCGAATAGCAGCTTATCGGGTCCTTTGGGAACCGGAGCGATCTGTTGATGAGAATCTGGACTAAGTCATCCCGCAACTCACGATAAGATCTTCCTTCTCTGCTTTGCTTCCTCAATGTCCGCCTCGAGCTTGTTGTGATCACTTGCACTTGATCCACTTCACGCCGAGCGTGGATCATGTCCTCAACTATCCTCTCTAAGCTCTCCGAGACTGCATAATGCTGGCCGACGTTGTTCAATCCTTTGGGTAGCTTCAAGAATCTGCTCTCCAAACTCTTTGGTTTAGCTGCCATCGCTGCTGCTTCCTTGTCGACTTTGGCTTTCTTAGCAGCTTCGATCTTGGCTTGACCTTCAACAGATGTTGGATCCTCCTCATCCATCACAACAACATTGTCTTCATGCTCGCTGCAACGGTAAATGTTCTCTATCCAACAAGAATGTGCCCGTGCCAAACTTGGCATTGATAAGCATCTGAATCATGGGCAAATCCACACGACCTTTTGTGGTCAGCTGCAGTCCTCTTAATGGTCTCTACCATCAAGTCCATCACCTTGAAAGGTGCTTTCTCATCAAGTATGTGCAGCATGTTGATAGAGTATCCTCCGATCATGCGATCATCTCTGACTTGGGCATCAAGGTATGCCTCAAAATGGTATTAGTGGTAGGTAGGCCTGCTCGAGATAGTAGATCGAGCCGAGCTTCCAGATTCCCAAATCCTCTGCTGGAATCTCTTTGTACATGTTCTTCATGGATTCATGATTCTTCTTTGGAATCCCATATACATCAATATCATCTTCTCGACCGAGCATTCTGAATTTCTGCCCATTCTTCAACAGAAGAAGAAAATCTTTGACCTTCACCATCCACACAATCTTTCCATCGGGGTAGAAGTGAGTGTGGCATAAAATTGCATTATCATCTCATCGCTCCAACTGGTCAATTTCGACCTACAAAATCTGCAACTCCACATGCAAAGTGAAACTTTCATGCACATGTGGAAAGAAATCTCTGTGCTTTTCGCTGTCAATGTACTTCCAATAACATATCGGGTGTCTCGCGACTATGGGCTTCTTGTCCATCAAGACGGTCTCATAGAAGTCCTGCTGCTCTCCGTGTGAAATCTGGGATCTACAAAGCAGTTCTTCTCCTCACGGCATATGGGTCGATTGTCTCCATAGCCTGAGACCTTTATCTTTCCTTGCCTTCATATTCTCAGCTTGTGGATGAGCATCATTATGAAGTGGCAGTTTTGGACGAAGTTTCTGCAAAACTGGTCCTTCATCGTCTGACTCAGCTGGTGGCACATCATCCTTGTTCTTCTTAGACGCTGGAATGTTCCTGACGGTCTTCTTGGGCTTGGCGGCGAGGCTTTCTTTGGAGCTGCCTTAGCTGGAGCAGATTGCTTGGGCTTTGATGTGGCTCCAGCCTTAATGGCATCACCCATGAACTTCGGCTTCTGAGGAGAAGGCTGGGGTGCTTCCTCATCCTCATCCTCTACTGCTGCATCTTCATGCACTATTCTCTTTCTCTTGGTGGTTTTCTTCACTTTGCTTGCAGCTGCCTCTCCCAAATTCAGCTTCTTAGCAACAGTTGACTGCTTGACTTTGCTGGTGCCCTTCTTAGATTGTTGACCTTGTTGCTCTTTGGCAACAACTTTCCTTTTAGGCTTTGAGGTCACCTCTTCCTCAACAACAAAATCTGAATCCTCATCATCTGAATTCCTCTTCTTTCTAGCTCGTGGCTGCAGGAGGCATGCCACTTGGTGTACTCCTCTCACCATCATCGATGAGCTTCTAGGATCGGGACTAGTGCACGCGCCTCGAATGTCTCGCAATGGGTGTCTCGACGACTGTTCGACTCACACGGCATCGACATGGCCGACAACCCGTGAATAGATAAGGTGTAGGCAGAGAAGAAGAGTCATCACAAAAGCGAAGTTTTGCAAAAAAATGAGTTCAAATTATAGTATTAAGTTTTCACAGAAGACATTTCGGTCGACGAAGTTTAAGATTCGTGAATCCAAGTGTTAAACAGAGCTTGGCACACCACTTTCGGTTGGACGAAGTGGGTTTCGATCCGCCGAGAACACTAGGGTTTCACAGAATTTTCATTTGGTCACACCGATTTGCACAACTCGGTTGGACCGAAGGGTGCGAGGTAATGGCTATAGGCCAAATCGGTCATACCGAAAATATAAAATCGGTCTCACCGAGATGTGTTCATGAAACCTAACCCTAAAACTTTTACTCAAATCTAGTTCAACCGAACCAATCGGTGTACAGGAGGATTTCAATCGTGGCAAGATACTAGGCAATCCAAACGTGCATTGAATCGGAGATGGGAGCACGAGTGGGATCAAACTCACCCTAACTTGGTGGAGTTTTTCACGCGGCAACAAAGCAGAGAAGATGTCCGCTGACGGCGACGGAGACTGCGGCGAGGGCGCTGAGCGGCATTTACGGCGACGATCCGGAGACCAAGGCGGCGGCAGCAAGGGTGTGGGGCTAAACGTTTGAAGGAGGAATCAACGCGCTGCCCTCGAGTATATATACCCTTCATTGTCGGTGGGACCGAGTTGTAAAACTCGGTGGCACCGAGATGGATAACTGCTAGGCGTTATTCACTTGATCACGCCGAAAATCACAACTCGGTTTCACCGAGATGAAAACCTAGATCAGTCCAAATGCTTTCGGTTTGACCGAATTTGAGTGAGTTGGTCCGACCGAAATCAATTAGAAGGTTTTGGAAATTAGCCCTTGACGGATCGGTGGCTCAAGTGCTCCTCACCCGAGGGTCCGAAAATGACTTGTTCAAAATTTGTGATGTAAGCATGAATAGAATTTGAGACAAGAAAGCATAGACAGCTAGGGAGGTATTTAGGCATTCTTGTCCATCCATTTGGTCGAAAAATCAAAACGACCAAAACAACAAATGGATGTCCTCGAATGGATAAAATTATGCATCCAACATGCTCACACAATAAGATAGCAAATGAAATATGTGTCAAACATGCACAACAAAAATTCTAGCAACTAACACACAATTTGTCGATGACTAGGTCATCTTTATATGAGTATATTGACTTAGGAGCCAAATGAGAACATTTGATCATAGGTCATACTCATCGTTTAAGCACAAGTGGGATTACCACTTTTACATAAAGCATTGATGTGTTCACATCATTTGAAGATGCTTTAGCTCAATTTTTAGAGCAAAGCTCCCCTAGATGTGAGAACCCCTTTAAAGGGTCAAACTAACCTTGGGTTGTCGAGAAGACTTCATGTAGATGTTGAAGATGTGGATGCTCAATGTTGATGAAGATCATCAAGAGTTGGGAGCTATCCTTTGGATTCGGGCACTTTCAATACCTACATGGGTTAGTCCCACAAGGAACAAACAAGGATATCCGTGGACATAGAATGAAGTTCACAATAGATGATGTCCATGAAAGCAATGATTACCTTGTCCCTTGACTTAACAACAAGAGGGTTTGTGACTCCATGAACTAGTGCACGATGTGGAAGTTGATTGCACAAGTTTTTGCCAAAATGAATGTGAGTGAAGTATGTTGGCGGAGTCACCCTCAAGAACTTTCTAGTTCTTCTTCTTCGGGATCCACATCATCTTGATGGGAATCCTTGGGGTTGTAGTTGAGCTTGACGAAGTAGAACTTGACGTTTCCTTGGGAACCCACTTGACCATGGCTTGAGGTGCTTCAACAAATGCATCAATCTCCTCTTGAAGCTTGTCCTTGCCTTTTAGCTTGTGGTCTTGTGGTGGAAGGTCATCTTGAGCTTGTTCCACATTGGAAGAAGTAGGATCATACTTCTCCTTTTGAGGAACAAACTGTGGAGTAGGATATTGACCTTCTTCCCACTCAACGCCTTCGGCGTTGAACTTTCGCTCAAAACCAATTCCTTGATTCTTCCGGTGCCTTCCTTGCTTGCGTAACAATTTCTCAAAATTCTTGCTTCCGCAAGGCTCTTGTAGACACCTTTCTCTATGATCCCTTTCAATAAACTATTTTCTTGCTCAAGTGTAACTTGGCTTGAAACATTGTTAGTGGAATCAAGAGAACTACTAGAAGCAACAACATTGGATTTAGCATGGTTATTGTTACTGCTAGAGGAAGAATTTTTCTTATGCTTGTCATGCTTAGTCTTAATGGGTGGCAAGAAATTAGACAAGAGAAGTCGTTTGGCAAGATATGAAGAACTCTTCTTTCGAAGATCGTCATTGATTGCTTTTAGAAACTCATGTTCTTGCTCTAGAGTGAGCTTCTCGAAGCGTAGCTTCTCATGAGATCTTAGGAGCTCTCTATGATCTTCTTGAGTTGTTTCATGAGCTAACTTAAGAGTTTTTAGTTCTTTAGTTAGACGCTCAATCTCCTTCATAGCATTGTCATTCGACTCTTCTCGACTATAAAGACTACTAGCATGTTCATCGTTACTAGGTTCATTGGATTTATCATGCAAGAGCTCATCTTCACCAAGCAAGTCATCCTCATCACTATCGAAGTCAATGAATTCAGGGTGTGATACCTTGGGGCCTTTAGCCATGAAGCATCTTCCAATTCCCTCATTTGGTGAATCAAATAAGTCGTAGAAGTTGGAGTTGGAGGATACGAGAGCAAGACCGCAACACCTTCATCTTGATCAGTAGTCGGAGTTGGAGTGATAGCTTCCTTCGGATTGATTGTCGGAGTCGGAGCCAAGACCCATTCACCTACATGAGCTTGATGTTTTCTTCTTGTGTAGCTCCTTGATGACTTGTCTTTCCTCTCCGAATCCTTGCTTCTGCGAGAGGGTCTTCGCTCATAACGATCATCTCTGCTCCTTCTCTCTTCCGAGGTGACTCGTCTCTTGAGCTTCTTCTTCTTGGAGATTCTTCTCTTCTCTTGTGGGGAGCCAGACACTCATTTGAGTAGTGTCCGGTCTTCCACAATTGTAGCAGTTTCGATCACGACTAGAAGATCTCTTTTCATCATATGATCTAGACTTTGAGCTTCTCTCTTTGCCTCTATTCTTGTAGAATTTGTTGAAGTTCTTGACCACTAGGCTTATCTCTTCATTGGAAACTAACTTGTCACTTGAGGTTGTGGGAGCATCACTTGTAGCTTTGTAAGCACCACTTGACTTGTTGTGAAGCTCTTCCTTATCCTTAAGTGTCATCTCATGAGCAACAATTCTTCCAATGACTTCAGTTGGCTTGAGATTCTTGTAGTTTGGCATCATTTGGATCAAAGTGCACACGGTGTCATACTTTCCATCCAAAGCTCTAAGAATCTTCTTGATGATGAATCGGTCGGTCATTTCTTCGCTTCCTAAGCCGGCAATCTCATTTGTGATGAGAGCAAGCCTAGAGTACATTTCAACGACTCCTTCACCATCCTTCATCTTGAACTTGTCAAGTTGACCTTGAAGAATATCTAGCTTTGATTCCTTCACGGACTCGGTACCTTCGTGCATTTCAACCAAAGTATCCCAAATCTCTTTTGCATTCTCAAGACGGCTGATTTTGTTGAACTCCTCGGGACACAAGGCATTGAAGAGAATGTCACACGCTTGAGCATTGTTTTGCAACATCCGCAATTCTTCCGGTGTAGCTTCGCGATCCGGAACTTTTCTTTCCTCGAAGAATTCACCTTGCATACCAACACAAATAATGCCCCATGCGGCTGGGTTATGATCAAGAATATGCATTTTCATTTTATGCTTCCAACTAGCAAAATTTGTACCATCAAAGTAAGGACCTCTACGAAAATTACCCTCACTAGACGCCATACTCTCCTAGGTTGTGAAACCAAGCTTATGGAATCCAATGCAATGGAAACCAATACAATGGAAACCAAAGCTCTGATACCACTTGTAGGATCGAAAGTATGTCTAGAGGGGGGGTGATTAGACTACTTGACAATATAAAAATTCTGCCTTTTGACAAAGAACAGTTTTTGGCAGATTCACAATTATGATCAAGTCAAGCATCACCCTACACATGCAATTCTAGTGTATAGGCAGCGGAAAGTAAATTGCACATGTAGTAAAGAGAGGTGGAGAAGAGCAAACGCAATTTTGGAGACGCGGTGATTTTTCTCGTGGTTCCGATAGGTGGTGCTATCGTACTTCCACGTTGATGGAGACTTCAACCCACGGAGGGTAACGGCTGCATGCTGAGTCCACGGAGGGCTCCACCCACGAAGGGTCCAAGAAGAAGCAACCTTGTCTATTCCATCATGGCCTACGCCCACGGAGGGCTAGCCTTACTCGGGGTAGATCTTCACGAAGTAGGCGATCTCCTCGCCCTTACAAACTTCTTGGTTCAACTCCACATCTCGATGACGGAGGCTCCCAAGCGACACCTAACCAATCTAGGAGGCACCACCCTCCAAAAGGTAATAGATGGTGTAGATGATGATGAACTCCTTGCTCTTGTGCTTCAAATGATAATCTTCCCAACACTCAACTCTCCTTGCTGATTTGGCTGTGGTGGAAGAAAGGATTGAGTGGAAAGCAACTTGGGAAGGCTAGAGATCAAGCTTCATATGGTGGGAGTGGAGCAACTTGATCTCAACACAAGGGTAGGTAGTTCTCTTCTCAGAAATGTAAGGTAGGAGTGGTAGTTCTTTCTGATGGCTCTCTCCATGAATGAAGAGGGGGTGGAGGGGTATAAATAGCCTCCACACAAAATCCAACCGTTACACACATTTGAGCAATCTTGGTGGGACCGAAGTGGACAACTCGGTGAGACCGATAGTTCAAATAATGTGAACGTTGGGATTTTCGGTGGGACCGAAAATACAATCTCGGTGAGTCCGATTCGTGCAATGACAAGAGCATGCCAGTTTTGGTGGGACCGACTTCATCATCTCGGTGACACCGATTTGATGATGAAGATTCTGAAGCTTGGCAACTCATGTTTCGTGAGACCGAGTTCGTAATCGGAAAATCCGAGTTTGCTAGGGTTTGGCTTATGGCTGAGGTGGTTCATCTCGGTGTGGTGAGTTTGGAATATCGGTGGGACCGAGACTACTTATGAGTGTATATGGCAGTGAAAGTTGCTGATAGTTTAGGAGATGTATCACTAAGCACTTGAGCAACCAGATCATCATCATAACCTCATCCCCTTTTAATAGTATTGGCTTTTCCTATGGACTCAATGTGATCTTGGATCACTAAACCAAAAATGGAGTCTTGAGCTTTTGCCAATGCTTGCCTTAGCATTTTGAGGGGTCCACTTCTTCAGTCCTTGCCATACCCATATCACTGAACTTTCTGAAATGATTCTCAAGTAACTTATTAGTTCAATGATATATATGTTGTTATTAATTACCAAAACCACCCGGGGATTAGTTGCACTTTCACTAGTGCAATCTCTCAACAATGCTAATATAATTGAATCACATAACCATCCCTCAAAGTGCGATGAAGAATCACTCCAAAGTTCCCATCTAGTAGAGAACATAAGAATACATTGTTCGTAGGGTACGAAACCACCTCAAAGCTATTCTTTCCATTCAATCTATTCAAGAGTTCGTACTAAAAGAACACAAAGCTATTCTTTCTGTTCAATCTATCCTAGAGTTCATACTAAACTAACACCAAAGCAATTTCAAATTCATAATACTCAATCCAACACAAAGAACTTCAAAGAGTGCCCAAAGATTTCTACCGGAGAAACAAAATATGAGAACGTGCATCAACCGCTATTCATAGATTACACCAGTGTCACCGCGGGAATCCGTGGGTTGAAGGCCAAAACACATATCAAGTGAATCAATATGATACCCAATTGTCACCACGAGTATTCATATGCAAGACATATATCAAGTGCTCTCTAATCCATAAAACTATTCAATCCGATAACAACGAAATCTCAAAGGGAAAAATCAATTCATCACAACAAGATAGAGAGGGGAAAACACTATATGATCCAACTATATTAACAAAGTCCACGATGATTGTGACATCTCAAGAACACGAGAGAGAGAGATTAAACACATAGCTACTAGTACAAAACCTCAGCCCGGAAGGTGAACTACTCCCTCCTCATCATGGTGTCCGACGGGATGATGAAGATGGCCACCGGTGATGATTCCCCCCTACGGCAGGGTGCCGAAACAGGGTCTAGATTGGATCTCGTGGACATAGAGGCCTTATGGTGGCGGAACTTCTGATCTAGGGCTACCCCGAAGGGTTTTGGAATATTTGGGAATTTATAGGGTGGAGAGGGGGTGCGGGAGGACACCCAGGTGGGCACAACCCACCGGGGCACGCCTGGGGGCCCAGGCACGCCCTGGTGGTTGTGCCCCCTCGAGGCACCCCCCAGGTGCTGCACTGGCCCAATGGATCTCTTCTGGTCCATAAAAAATCCACAAAAATTTTCGTGGTGTTTGGACTCCTTTTGATATTGATTTCCTGCGATGAAAAAAACAAGCAAAAAGCAGCAACTAGCACTGGGCACCGGATCAATAGGTTAGTCCCAAAAATGATATAAAGTTGCTATAAAATGATTGTAAAACATCCAAGAATGATAATATAACCGCATGAATACTTCATAAATTGTAGATACATTGGAGACGTATCAATCCCTGATGCGATTGAGCGCTCTACGGTTACCGGATCTTGTGGGATTCAAAATTTGGAGAAGCGCGTGGGACAGGACGCGGCACGATAAGCGGGGTGGACAGGTAGGGACTCCTCGATCTTCGTGCCCCTTTTTCACATGTATCAGGCCAAAGGCTGTTGCGGGATGCGCCAGGATTGCACGGGTCCACCAGTCAGTCACTCGAACATGAAGCCATAAAAGGCGTGGCTTCCGAGGCGTAGCACGGTGCGCTCCATTCACATCTCTTTCTATCTAATTCTCTGCCTCGTCTCCTCTAGCACTTCACCCTTTCACCCATCTCTTCGAGCTCCGCCACCATGGTGAAGGACAAGACGGCGGCCCTGGAGTGCACGAAGAAGGCCACAACGAAGGGCAAGATACCGGCGAAGGGATTGATGTCACGGTCCACTCATCCGCCTGGTTGGATCCAGGGAGATTGGATCCCCTCCACCATCACGGAGGGAGATTTGGAGAATCTCGCCACTGACGGCCTGATTATGGGGGGAACTTGGAGACTGTCAGAGGGGGAGCACGAGCCTCAGCCACGTGAGGGTGAGTGCGTTCTCCTCACGACGCATGTCGATCGGGGGTTTTCTCTGCCTCCTCATCTGTTTTTTCGAGCTTTCTTGAACTTCTTCGGAGCCCAGATTCATCATCGCCCCCAACACCATCGTTTGTCTTGTCGCCTTCGTTTCTATGTACGAAACTTTCTGGGGTGTCATCCGCACTAGGGTTTGTCCAAGCACATCTTCACTTGCCGATCTCAGTCGGTGAAAAAAGCTCATTCGACTGATGAGAGGACGCATGTTATCCAGATGTGTGGGGGTTAGGGATCCAGATAAGAGGTAGGAGCACTTTTCCTCCCATGACCTTTCGGAATTAGTCAGAGGGTGGCGGTCGACTTGGTTCTACTTTAAGGATATTCCGACTCCTGGTCAGTCGACTAGTCTTCCTCCTTTCACTCTGGAGAGACTCCAAAATCCTCCTTCGTTGGTAGTTTCTACGGAAGAGAAGAGCGAAGTAGCGATTTTGGTCGACGCGGTCGTTGCTTTGGTCCGGGGTGGAGTAACTGGCATGGATTTGCTTGAGGTGTTCCTCAGTCGGTGCATCCAGCCCCTGCAAGCCCATGACCACCCCATGTGGATGTATTCGGGCCCAGGAGACACCACTCGGACTCACCCGTAGGAGGTTGGCGAGGAAACGGTGGCTCAGTGGCTTCGGAGCATCACGGGGAACAAGGACAACCCTCATGGAGCCAAGAGGATCCTGGCATTCGACACCCAGAACTCTCCAGGAGAGGTCAGGCATGTCTATCGAGTGCTTGTATTTTGTTCAATATCCAGCAATCTTGAAATCCTACTAATGCTTGTAACTTGTGTTTTATAGGTCTTCACCAAAATGTACTCAATGCTGAATGGGGATCATCACCAAGAAAGAGTAGAGAGTGAAGGTGGAAGCGCCGATTTTGAATATGCAGATGACAACGAGGATGACAGCGAGGACTCTGATAGCAGTGAGGAAGTCGACTCACCGCCTTGCTCCAAGCAATGCTCCAAGCAATCACAAGACCCTGCGGGAGGACACGGCAAGGTAGTTGCGTCGAGTGCAAAGATTCCAAAGCGCACTCGAACGTAAACCCCAGAGTCGACGGAGAAGGCCGCAAAGGAGGCCAAAGTTGCCTCGCCCAAGCCTCGGAAGGCTCTGCCTAGGATCAAGGTGACCGTGCCCGTTGCTTCAACGTAAGTGTTTCTTTTCCTTGTCTTTCATTATCAATGCAGACTTCTTAACTTGCTTGACTGAGTGAAATTTTGGGCTTCCAGGGCTGCTACTTCTGCAACTTCCATGGACATTGACGAGGAGCAAGCCGATGCGGAGACCGCGTACGTGGCCACCTCTTGAGCAGGAATTATACCACGGCCATGCTAACATTCTGTCAATTGATTTCCTGGTCGACTAAAACCTCACTAACGAGTTTTGCAGCGCCAATTAATGTTGTCCCACTTCCAGATGATGATGATGACGACGAGGATGTTCCTCAGAGGTGTGCAGGGAGAAGAGGTAGAGCTCTGAGAAAGAGGGCACCTTCTGGTAGAGCGTCCCGTCTATCGTATGAGCCTGTAGTTCAACAACTTGGTGACCCAGTACGGGCTACTATCTCTTTTGTTGATCCTGTGTCAACTGACAAACCTCAGCGTCAACTGCCCAGACTTCTGGTCCGACTGCACCGATTGCACAGCTCTAGGCTTCAACCCCACCAACTACGTCATCGCCCCCATTTGTTATGCATCACATCCCGGAGGACCAAGTAGGAGCTGCCAAGGAAGCTATGATCCAAGTGGGTTTGATGACGGACCGACTAAAGGTGGTGTTTTTACACCAGCAAGGTTGCTTATGATGCCAGCTCTGCCCTCCAAGCCAATGTCTGAGTAAGTGGGATTGTAAGTTGATTTCCGATTGGCTTTCTAGCTTGACTCTTGCTCTGTTAGGATATGCTATCTGAAAACTGCTGCCGATTGGCTTTTCTAGCTTGATCCTTGCTCTGTTAGTATATGCTACCTGAAAACCGCTGATTTATTATTCGTAAGATGTCTGTGGATACCCACTGGGTGTTTTTTCTAGCTGTGTATCACTTTTACTCGAGTTAGACATGTCAGGTCGAGTGAGTACTTGATCCAGTGGGGGCACGCTGAGTGCACCCACTGGGTGTAGTCCCCGAGACCGCTGTCGATTGCAGGTAGTCGATGGTGGTCTAATTTTTTTTACTCTTCCCACTCAGGCTGGGCAGACCATGCCAAGTGGGAAATTGAACCAGTGGAGCCAAGCTAAGTGTACCCACTGGGTGTAGTCCCCGAGACTGTTATCGAATGCTCGATTTGGAGGTAGTCTTAGAACTCTTTTGCCATAGCAATATGAACTTGCTCTTTCTTACTCGGAAGTAACTACTCTTTGTTTCTGTCGACTGATTTATCTTTTCGTTGATTGCAGAAATCTTGCGAATTTGGGACACAGTATGCTTCCTTGGAAAAGGAGAAGATCCAACTCAAGCTCGACCTATATCTCGCCAAGGAGAACCTGAAGAAGGCCCAGGATGAAGTGGCCACCATGGGAGGTAACAATTTGTTGACTGTATGTCTTGTTATTTTTACTTTCCCATCCTCTTTTGAACCGAGTGAGTGACTCCACTCGAATAGATGTGCGTAGTGAAAACCGTCAACTCCAAGCCTGACTAAGGAATGTTATTTCTTTAGACAAAATGAAGCAGGCTTTGGAGCAGAAGCACACTGATCTTGCGGGAGCGCAAAAGGTGGCGCGTGAGAAGACTGAACTAGCTGACATGAAACTAGCTTTAGTCGGCAAATTGGAGGAGGAGAACGCCAAACTGAAGACTGCTGTTGATGAGGCGAAGAAAGAAGTTGCATAGATAAAGGAGGAGAAGGTGGTCCTGGCCAACAAAGTGGATGTTCTCACTCGAAAGAGGGATGGACTGGAGGCTTATCTGGGAGGTCTTACCAAGAAGATGTTCCTCATGCTCGAAGGTACTTTTGCTTATCCGATTGGATCGAAAACTTCTTCACAATGTTGCTGCCAACTCACTATTTTTCTCTCCATGTAGAGTTTTGTCAGAAATTCAAGGAGGAAGCCGGGCGGATCAAAATGAGACTGGACCCCATCAAATCTCCTGTCAATGACGAAGCTGCCATGAACGTGTTGCGACTGGAATCTCACCTCGTCGGTGTCTTGGACTATATTGCTCGACTGAAGGTTGCGCTGTCGCGAATAGACAAGGAGCTGTGGCCAGAAGATGTGCTTTAGAACGACCTCGAGTCACTGATGACTCGACTCAATGAAATCCCTGATCGAGTTCAAGCATGGAAGAAGTCAATTGCTTGTTGTGGTGCTTATGTGGCTCTATCAGTCGTCTGTGTTCATTGCAAGGACGCCAAGGAAGAGAAGCTGAAAGCTCTTCAGGTGGCAAACACTAAGAAGCTATAGTTTTAGTCTTTCATGGAGACCTTCATCGATGCAGCCACTCCCATCGTGGATGGCATTGACCTGGACACCTTCTTTGACCCAGCTAGTCCACCTCCCGTCGAATATAACCGTTAAACTCTTTCGGGCCTGATGCCCAAGTACTTTTGCTCATGGATTAGAACCTTGCCTGATTTATCCAAACTTGGTGGTTTTACCTGAGTTTTCTTGCCTCCAATGTGCTTGAATTTTTTAACTTAGGCGAGTACAGGATTGCAGCTAAGCCCCCGAGTGGGAGGGTTGCTCTCCACTCAGAGTTTTTTTGTAGCTTAGGCAAGTATGGGATCGCAACTAAGCTGCCAAGTTGGAGGGTTGCTCTCCACTTGGAGTTGGTTTTGTAACTTAGGCGAGTACGGGATCGCAGCTAAGCTGCCCAGTGGGAGGGTTGCTCTCCACTCTGAGTTGTTTTTCTAACTTAGGTGACTACGGGAACACAGCTAAGTCCCTGAGTGGGAGGATTGCTCTCCACCCAGAGTTGTTTTGGAACTTAAGCGAATCTGGTTCATAGCTAAGCCTTCGAGTGGGAGGGTTGCTCTCCACTTAGAGATGTTTTTTAAACTTAGGTGAGTACGGGATCGCAGCTAAGCCACCGAGTGGGAGGGTTGCTCTCCACTCGGAGTTGTTTTTGTAACTTAGGCGAGTACGAGATCGCATCTATGTCCCCGAGTGGGAGGACTCCTCTCCACTCGGAGTTGTTTTGAAACTGGGGCGGATCTGATTCGCAGCTAAGCCTCCGAGTGGGAGGATTGCTCTTCACTCGGAGTTGTTTTGAAACTTAGGCGATTCTTGTTCGCGGCTAAGCCCCTGAGTGGGAGGATTGCTCCCTGCTCGGAGTTGTTTTGAAACTTAGGCGAATCTGGTTCGCAGCTAAGCCCCCGAGTGGGAGGGTTGCTCTCCACTCGGAGATGTTTTTGTAACTTAGGCGAGTACAGGATCGCAGCTAAGCCGCCGAGTGGGAGGGTTGCTCTCCACTCAGAGTTGTTTTGAAAGTTAGGCAAATCTGGTTCGCAGCTAAGCCTCCGAGTGAGAGGATTGCTCTTCACTCATAGTTGTTTTGAAGGCAATTCTGGTTCGCGGCTAAGCCCCCGAGTGGGAGGATTGCTCTCCACTCGGAGTTGTTTGGAAACTTAGGTGAAATAGGTTCGTGGCTAAGCCACCCACTGGGGGATTTGAACATATGTTTATGCAAGAACAATCATTATGAGACTACAGGAATCATGTCTTTGATAAACAACCTAAAAGTATTCTTATTACATCTCAATGATCCGAGTGTTTAAGTATAAAACCGGTGGAGCATATCCACATTCCAAGAGCGTGACTCGTCTTTCTTCTTGGCTACATTGTAAAGGTGATATGCCCCATTGTGGAGCACCTTGGTGATGATGAAGGGGCCTTCCCAAGCAGGAGCGAGCTTGTGAGGCCGTTGCTAATCCACTCGGAGCACGAGGTCTCCTTCTTGAAATGCTCAACCTCTGACGTTTTGGGCATGGTATCGATGAAGGTGTTGCTAGTAAATGGTTGACCGAATCAAGGCCATCTCTCGCTCTTCCTCTAGAAGATCCACGTCATCTTGACGTGCTTGCTCTGTCTAGCTTCTGAGAAAAGTTCCACTAGGGGTGCATTGTGAAGCAAGTCACTCGGAAGTACTACTTCAGCCCCGTATACCATGAAGAAAGGGGTTTGATTGGTCGATCGGTTGGGAGTTGTCCTCAAACCCCACATAACAGACGGCAACTCAATCACCCACGATCTAGCTGCATGCTTAAGGTCGTGCATCAATCGAGGTTTCAACCCTTGGAGGATCAAACCATTTGCTCTTTCCGCTTGCCCATTCGACTACGAGTGCGCAACGAATGCGTAGTCGACCCGAGTGCCTTGGGAAGCATAGAATGCCTTGAACTCATCAGAATCAAAAATTGAGCCGTTGTTTGTGATGATGCTGTGTGGAACTCCATATCAGAACACCAACTCTCTGACGAAACTGATGGCTGTGCTTGAGTCAAGGTTCTTGATAGGTTTGGCTTCAATCCACTTAGTGAACTTGTCGACTCCTACGAGCAGATGAGTGAAACCACTTCTGCCGGTTCTTAACGGCCCAATCATGTCCAGCCCCCACACAGCAAATGGCTAGACAAGTGGAATAGTCTTCAAAGCTGATGCAGGTTTGTGAGACATGTTTGAGTAAAATTGGCATCCTTCACATTTCTTGACGATCTCTTATGCCATTTCATTGGCTCGTGGCTAGTAAAACCCCGCTCCATATGCTTTCGCCATGATGGTCCGAGAGGACGCATGGTGACCACAGGTCCCCAAGTGAATCTCATTCAAGATCAATCGACCCTCTTCTGGAGAGATGCATCGATGAGACACGCCAGTAACACTTTCTTTGAAAAGCCGTCCACCTATAACTGTGAAGGCTTTCGACCTAAGGACGATCTGACGTGCTTCAACTTCATTTTGTGGGAGTTCCTGCCTAAGCAGATATGCAATATATGGCACTGTCCAGTCGGGGCTGATTACCAAAACTTCCATTATTAGGTCGACAACTGCTAGCACATCGACTTCAGTCGGATTGGTAGAACTTATTGGTTTCGGGGGCTCCTCTGTAAAGGGATCTTCTTGCACTAACGGGGTATAGAGATGCTCCAAGAACAGATTACTGGGAATAGGTTTCTGAGTGGAACCTATCTTGCCAGATCATCAGCTGCTTGATTCTTGAGTCGAGAAACATGGTGGAGCTCCAACCCTTCAAACTTATTTTCCAACTTCCTTACTGCATTGCAGTATCCGGTCATGGCAGGACTCTGGACATACCATTCCTTCATCACTTGATTAACCACCAAGTCTGAGTCACCGTACACCATCAGGCGATGGACGCCAAGTGAAATGGCCATGCACAACCCGTAGAGAAGTGCTTGGTACTCAACCTCATTGTTGGAGGAATCAAAGTGAATCTGGAGAACATAACTGAGTTGTCGCCTCTTGGGGACAATAGGACCACTCCAGCACCAGAACCGTTTAACATCTTGGATCCATCAAAGAACATGGTCCAGTGTTCTGAGTGAACTTGAGTTGGCTGTTGTTCCTCAGTCCACTCGGCCAGGAAATTTGCGATTGCTTGAGATTTGATCGCCTTCTTAGCTTCAAACTTGATATCCTGAGGAAGAAGTTCAATTTCTCACTCAGCCACTCGACCAGTTGCATCTCGATTATCCAAAATTTCAGACAACGGAGCGTCGCTGACGACTAAAATCGAGTGGTCTCCGAAGTAATGTGCAACTTTTTTCGTAGTTAAGTAAATTCCATAGACAAGCTTATAGTGATATGGATACCTTTGCTTAGACAGAGTCGAGACTTCAGAAATGTAATACACTGGGCATTGAATAGGCCTTGCCTTCTTCTTCTCGCTCGTCTGTGAGCACTGTGCTAACAACCTGTCCAGTAGCTGCAATATATAAAGATAGAGGCTCTTTGTTGATCGAAGCAACAGGCACTGGCTGGGTGGAAAGCAGGGCTTTGAGCTCTACAAACGCTGCTTCAGCTTCAGGAGTCCACTTGATTGTATCAGACTTTTTCATTAGTCGGTAAAGAGGTAATGCCTTTTCACCGAGATGAGAAATGAATTGACTTAATGCAGCCGGACAACCCATGAGCTTCTGAATGTCATGCACACACACAGGGCATTTCATTCGGAGAATTGTCCCAATCTTTTCTGGGTTTGCATCAATCCCTCGTCTAGAAACGAGAAAATTGAGTAACTTCCCTCCCGGAACTCCGAATGTGCATTTGGATAGATTAAGTTTGATGTCATATCTTCTTAGATTGGCAAAGGTTTCAGCGAGGTCAGTCAGCAGGTCGGAACTCTTGCGTGACTTGACCACGATATCATCCATGTACGCTTCTATGTTCCGACTGATTTGAGTGAGCAGGCACTTATGGATCATACACAGGAACATGGCGCCAGCATTCTTGAGACCAAAAGGCATGGTGACATAGCAAAAACACACGAATAAGGTGATGAAGGCCATGTTTATTTCATCGGGTCCATACAGTCGGATCTGATGGTACCCAGAATATGCATCCAGAAAAGATAAACGCTCACACCTTGCAGTTGAGTCAACAATTTGATCGATGTGGGGGAGAGGAAAGTGATCTTTCGGATAGGCCCGATTGATATGCTTGAAGTCAATACACATACGAAGTGAATCATCTTTATTGGGGACCATGATGATGTTGGCGAGCCACTCGGAGTGGTATATCTCACGGATGAACTCAGCTGACAGGAGCCGAGCCACTTCTTCGCCAATCACCTTCCTCTTATCCACAGCGGACCTACGGAGATGCTCTTTGATAGGTCTTGCTTTTGGGTCGACATGCAAATGGTGCTCAGCCAGCCCCCAGGTACACCTGGCATGTCTGATGGTTTCCATGCAAAGATGTCCCAGTTCTCATGGAGGAACTGGATGAGCGCTTCTTCCTATTTGCTGTTGAGTGTCGCTGAAATGTGGGTCGGAGCAGCAGAGGGGTCTTCCGGGTGAATGTGGAATGGCTTCGTTTCGCTGGCCAACTGAAATGCTGATTCTGAAGCAGGCTTCTTGGCTCACAGCAAATCACTCGGATCAACATTTTTCTTATATTCTTCCAGCTCCACCACCCCATTTGCTCATCAGCAATTTTGGAGCCTTTCTGGAGGCACTCCTCTACTCTCTGCCTATTTCATGTGACTGTGATCACACCTCTGGGTCCAGGCATCTTCAACTTAAGATACACGTAACATGGTCGGGCCATGAAACGAGCATATGCGGTCCTGCCCAGAATGGCATGAGAAGCACTATGGAAATCCACCACCTCAAACGTCAACTTTTCCTTGCGGAAATTCCTGGAATCCCCGAAAACTACATCTAGAGCAATCTGTCCGAGTGACTTTGCCTTCTTCCCGGGGATGACACTGTGGAACTGCATCTTGCTCTCACTAAGTTTGGACACTGGAATGCCCATCCCTTGTAGGGGGCCTCTGCGTATAGAATGCTCAGACCACTGCCACCATCCATAAGGACTTTAGTCAGTCCGGTGCCCCCAACGACTGGGTCGACCACCAAAGCTTGCCGCCCAAGGGTAGCAATGTGCGCCGGGTGATCTGACTGGTCGAATGTAATGGGAGTTTTCAACCACTTCAAGTACGTCATAGTTGTCGGAGCAATCATGTTCACTTCTCTATTAATGACTTTCAGTCGACTTTTGCTCTCAACATCAGCAAAAATCACCAAGGTAGCATTGACCTTAGGGTAACCATCATCCTCTTCTTTCTCTTCATCCTTATCAGAGTGCTTTTCACTGGGCTGACTCTCTCATAACTGCCGAATCAGGAGTCTGCACTATCGAGTGGTATGCTTGGGTAGAATCAAGTTACCCTCTTCATCTTTCTTTGTGTGTATGTGACACGGCAAATCTAGGACGTCCTGGCCTGACTAATCTTTCACTTTTTTGGGCACCCGTGGCCCCTTAGGCTTTCCATTGAACTTTCCTTGTGTGTTCTGAACTACGGCTTCAGCAGGACCTGCAGCTTCGGCTTCGCACTTTTGCTTCCGACTGGAGATTCCACCTCCGGTGTCCTGGTCGACTGGTTTCCCCTTGCCATTGCATAGTCGGTCTTCCTCTTCACCATTTTCATACCGAGTGGCTATTTCCATCATTCCGCTCAAAGACATGTCTCCAGAACGACCAAACTTCAGGATAAGCTTTCTGTATCTGACGCCCTCCTTGAAGGCGTAAAATGCTTGATGTTTTGACACATTCTCCACTACATGGTGAAGGGTGGTCCATCTCTGGACGAAAGCTCTCAAAGTTTCATTCGGCTTCTCGATGCAATGCTGCAATTCAGTCAGCCCAGCAGGTCGCGTGCAGGTGCCTTCATATGTCTTGATAAACACTCATGCCAAATCATCCCAACAGAAAATGCTTCCAGGAGCCAACTGATTCAGCCAAGCTCTGGCTGAGCCTCCAAGCATCAAGGGGAGATGATTCATGGCTACATCATCATTTCCTCCACCAATCTGCACTGCCATTCGGTAATCTTCTAGCCAAGTGTCTGGCTTTGACTCACCAGTGAACTTGCTCACACTAGTGGCCAATCTAAAGTTGGGCGGGATCTCAGCGGCTCGGATGGCTCTGCTGAAGCACTCGGGGACCAGAAATGAACACCCTGCCTCCAGTCGGACGATCTCTGTCAAGCCCCTCTCTATTATCTCTCCCTCTGTCAACCAAACCTTCCATGAGGAGTGACCTCGTGTTGAACCCAGGCTCTCTTGGGTCGACTGGAGCCCTCTGCTCATCACTGAACGGGCACATGTCATCATACCGCTGGGGCGCGTACGAACCTCCCCTCGGAGGGGGTGTAGGCACTCAATGGCGGTCATCACGGGGATATCAAGGATTGAACTGTCTGTGGCCCCAACCAAGGAATTGGTCTTGGCGGTAACCATGAGCTTCACGCCATAGAGGCGATCTCGGGCTTTGTGCCAACTGAATCATGTCTGCAACCATAGATCTGCTATGAATTCTATTGCATGACTGAGAAACAGCTGAGTTCTGTTCTCCTGCCGCCCGGAGCAATGCCCGTATCTACTGCAAACCTCTACCTGCTTCTGAACAAGATGGCTGAATTGAATCTGCTATGCGTGCAACTGCCGCAACATTCCGAATCGGGGTACGGTATACCTGACATTCTTCTTGAGGCTCAGTCGAAAACAGCTGTCGTGGCCGTCGACTGGAACCTAGAATCTATTGGCGTGCATGCTCATCGAGTGCTTGCTGAAGATTCTCCAGACGCGTACGTTCAGCCAAGGTGGCCAAGCGCGCAGCCTCCAAAGCCCTATCCTCGGAGGTCTCCCCAACGATGGGGGTGTGGAGCGCCTGGACATTGCGGCGATGCATCTCTTCCCTCTACTCCGCAGTGAGGGCTTGCGGGTAGTATTCTTCATGATTATGCGACGGGTTGCCACTGCCGCCGCCGCCACGATGAAATCTGGGTGGACTGCACTGGAAGTTGACCATGAGGACTTCCATCGCAGGATCATTGCTCTCGCACTCAAAAAGTGTATCCGGGTCACCAGCCGGCAGTTTGAATAATCCATAGAGGGATTCATCGGGCTCGATTGCCGCGACTTGAGGGGTGGTCGACTGGCGAGCCACCGCGTGCTTCACCCACCACTGGAGTCGCGAACACCCAGATCGCTTGCAACGGCGGACGGCGGGGAGCGAAGATACCACGGGAGTCGACCGATACTGAGTCAATGGCTGCCGCAGGCACTCGCTTGGAAATGCGCCGCCCCGCGGATGGGGAGGTCCTCAACGTCGAGGGGGGCTTCTTGGATCCAGGCAGAGTCGTCGGCGACGAAGACGAGCGGGCCGAGATGGATCTCGCGGCACAAAATCAGACCACAGCCGGAAACCATGTTGACAGAGAACAAAATTCGCAACCTCACCAGAAGTCACTCGGACGCCTGCCCCACGGTGGGCGCTAACTGTCGTGGGAATGAGTCTAACAGTAAGAGTAGGGGGTATGTAGGAGGAAGCAGAGTCCTACCTACGGCGAGGTTGTATGCACAGTTTACGAGTTCAGGTGCCTCTCGGAGGAGGTAATAACCCTACGTCTCCGTGCCTCGGAGGCTTGTCGACTGGATATGTGTGATAGTTATAGGGGGTTCAAACCCTTGTGCCAGAGGAGGGGGTGGCTTATATAGAGTGCGCCAGGTCCTCTCCAGCCCTCAGTTACATGGGGTAAAATGTGAGTTAAGACTAGAATGTTACTGGTAATGCCTGTTATTAATGATCTTTATGACAACGGAGTGAATGCCTGACCATTGCCGTCCTGGGGTGGCTGTAGGCCTTCTATACTCCGAGTGGATCTTTTGTATGGTCCAGTGAAGTCATCATGGTCGAGTGGAATTGGGATATCCGAGTGGAATCTTCCGTCGAGTGGATTGCACTTCAGGGTGGTTTCAACTGGTATCTTCTGTTGAACCTTGTAGGCCTTGGACTCTAAGGTAGTATCCTTGGGTAAGGTGTCTAGGTCAGGCCTAAGACCCTACCCTAGGTACATGTCATCGTCATCAATACTCTTTCACTCCCTCACGCCAACGGAGATGGATGCGCGGTGGCTCCACCATAGAAATTACCAAAGCACTTCAACTTACCATCGATCTGTCGGAGTGTGATGCAACGGCCAAGGCGAAGGCGGTAGGGAATACCAAGGAGTGGGAGCGCCTGTCCGGAGGGTGACCACTAGCCAGATCTCCTCCAACAACGACTCGAACATCATCGATGGCTCCAGCTCCAACGCCGCCGCCTCTCCAACCGTCGACGCCTCTCCAACCGTCAATGCCTACACGGAGGGGTACAATCCCACCAACGACCGGAGGGGGAAGGGGCCAGTGAGGAATCATGATTTCCCCCGCCTTTCTCCGTCGCTCCGTTTAATTTTGTTCTTCTTATGTTTAAGTACCACCCGACGGTGAAACTTGTCATTTTGGTTGTCCGAGGACCGCTAAGATGTGAATTATGCCCGATTTAAGTCTGTCTGTTGCTAGTTTGTTGATCTATGTAGGTTTATTTTTTATGTTGCATGAGTTGCATGGATATGAGTGTTCATATATGAGGTACACAACCGCGGATGCAGCAAAATAACGTATGCCCAGTCCAGGCACATCCGCGGACATATGTGGGGCTAGATTAGGTGTATCTGGCTGTAGATGTTCTTACTGCTTCATCCCAAATAGTGAGTTCCCACCCCTACCCCCAACACACACATAGAGAGAAAATCACGTGACACGCGGCAAAAACTCCGCCTCCGTCAGCACACAGCCGACCGACGAGGGACCTTGGTCGCCATCCCGAGCTTGCCTTCGACGACCGTAACACCTCAAGTCCAGCTCTCTCATAGTCGGTTGCAGCTCCATGCGCCACCTCTCGTAGGTCCGCCGGCGACGATGTTTGCAACATGCCATCCATCACACTCCTTCGCCGAGCAGCAACTCCGATGTTGATGATTGAAACTCCACCATTGGTTGTAGCTTCACCATTGCCCCCGCTTGCAGCGCCATCTTGGGCGGTTGCAGCTCCCGTCGAAGACCATTGTAGCATCCCATCCCAACTTCTAGTTCCAGCACCCGACACTACCATTTCCAAGAACCACATGTAGGAAATATGCCTGCCAATTGCAATATAAGAACAAATTGATCGCGCTTACAAACTATGATGGTTATGCATGCCGTCACCAGCATATGGACCCACATGTAAGAAGCCACATCACCCACATATGGACCCTCTTGCCAGCATCCACCTCAACACCTCATTAGGCCCATATATCAGAATCGTTGATCGGTCAAATGCCAACATCATAACTTTTGGTGACGGGCACCGTCGCAAATGATGCCTGGTCCCATGTGTAAGTAGCCATGTCAGTATCCTCTGGGCCCATATGTAGTACCGTTGACCGGTCAAAATTGACGCCCTACTTGTTAATGGTGGGCACTCACGCCGATAAAACCTAAGGCGGCCCCGCATGGAAGTAGTCACGTCAGCAACTGCTAGCCCCATTTGTCAGAAGTATTGACTGGTCAAACCCACAGACCGATTACTGGTGGCGGATTATCGTCACCAAAAATGATCTTTGCTAATAGCTACCATGGGTGACAGTCTAGGCTGTCACTAAAAATGGCCGTTAATGACAAATTTGGGTTCGTCGCCTAAGACAATGACTTGCATGATAGAAAAAGTGGTACCGTCAAGAATTTGTTTTCAGTGACGGCGCTTCGGTGGCGATGGGGGGTTGATACGTCTCCGATGTATCGATAATTTTTGATCGTTTCATGCTATTGTATTATCAATCTTGTATGTTTTATATGAAATTTTATATCATTTTTGGGAACTAACATATTAACCTAGTGCCCAGTGCAAGTTTCTATTTTTGCCTATTTTATTGTTCCGCATAAAAACCATACCAAACGAAGTCCACATGCGATGAAAGTTTATGGTGATTTTTTCTATACTATAAGGGACCCTAGAAGCTTCGAGGGGAGACCAAAAGATGCATGAAAAGGCCACAAGCTTACATGGTGCGCCCCTAGGGGGCGTGCCATCCAGGCTTGTGGGGCCCTCGCAACCCTGTTTGATCTAATTCCAAGCCTATAAATTCCCTAAAATCGAGAAACCACCAGAGCAAGACCAGGAACAATTCTTCCACCACCTCAAGCGATTGCTTGTATCCACGCTGTTATTTTCCCGAAGAGGAGAGGATGATGCAGCACATCAACGGTAAGTATTTCCCTCAGTTATGAAACCAATGTATCAATCTAGTAGGCTGATCCACCGAACTATGTAAGCAGTACTTTCACACAAATAACAAAAACTTGCAACCCAACACGTAAGAGGGGTTGTCAATCCTTCCTCGGTATTGAGATAGATTAAACTGTATGAGATTGAATAAATAGATCTAACAAAAACACAAAATAAAATAGGTAAAGAAAAAGTGCAGCAAGGTATTTTTTGGATGTTTGGATTAATAGATCTGAAAGCAATATGATAGAAAATAGAACCGTGGACCGTAGGATTCTTTAGAGGTTTCTCTCTAGAAAATAGCATATGGTGGGTAAACAAATTACTGTTGGGCAATTGATAGAAGACCGGAACGATTCTGCATCTACTACTATTAGTCCACACATCAACCACTATCTAGCATGCATCTAGTGTATTAAGTTCATGGAAAAACGAAGTAATGCAATAAGAACGATGACATGATGTAGACAAGATCTATTCATGTAGGAATATGCCCCATCTTTTTATCCTTCATGGCAATGATACATGCATGTCATGTCTCCTTGTATCCCTGAGATTGAGCAATGCAAGATTGAACCCATCACAAATCACCTCTTCCAATGGCAAGAAAAATCAATCTAGTTGGCCAAACCAAACCAAAGTGTCGGAGAAGAAATACGAGGCTATAATAATCATGCATATAAGAGTTCAACAAAGACTCAAATAATATTCATAGATAGATCTGATCATAAACTCACAATTCATCGGATCCCAACAAACAAACCGCAAAAAAGAGTTACATCAAATAGATCTCCAAGAACATTGAGGAGAACATTGTATTGAAGATCAAAAAGAGAGAAGAAGCCATCTACCACTGCCTACGGACCCATAGGTCTGTGGTAAACTACTCACACATCATCGTAGGAGCACCAATGAGGATGATGAACCCCTCTGTGATCGTTTCCCCCTCCGGCAAGGTGTTGGAAAAGGGCTCTAGATTGGATCTCATGGTTATGGAACTTGCAGCGATGGAAACTCTTATTTCTCGACTCCCCTAGTGTTTCTGGAATATTTGGGTATTTATAGAGCTGAGAGGCAATGGAGGAGACTCCCATGGGCCCCACTACCCACCAGGATGTGCCAGGGGCCTCTAGGGCGCCCTCGTGCCTAGTGGGCACCACAGGTTTCCTCCGGTGCAACTCTTGGGCCTCTTGGGTGTCTTCCAGGCAGAAAAAATTCTCCAAAAAGTTTTGCTGCATTTGGACTCCGTTTGATATGGATATTCCGCGAAGTAAAAAAACCAAGCAAAAAACAGCAACTGGCACTGGGAACTATGTCAACAGGTTAGTCCCAAAAAATGATATAAAGCTATAAAATGAATATAAAACATCCAAGATTGTTAATGTAACATGGAAAAATCAAATGTTATAGATACGTTGGAGACGTATCAGCATCCCCAAGCTTAATTCCTTCTCGTCCTCGAGTAGGTAAATGATAAAAACATAATTTTTGATGTGGAATGCTGCCTAACATGTTCATCACATATTCTTTTCTTTTGTAGCATGGACATTTGGAATTTTAGATGATTCAAAGAAATAGTCTATATTTGATATGAGGAGATCAATACTCAAGCATATCAAGAAGCAATCATGTCTTTCAAAATATCAACAATAAAGAAAGTTATCCCTAGCCCATTATGCGCAATCATTGATCCATTCATGAAACACACTCAAATATTAACTATGTGCAATGCACAAGTATGATAATAGTGTTCCCTAGTTGGTGCTTTAGCACACAGTTTCATCGAAGGGTTTCTGATCGTAGTGTCGCGTTAGCAGCATCCTGCAGTAGTGGTTGTGTCTCCTAAGGTGTTTCGGCTACTTAGGGACCGTGCCTTCAACTCCGACACCGTGTATAGCCCATCATACCCTTCCGCCGCAATAACCCATTTGGTCCGGGTTTCCACCAATACTTTCGCAACCACCACCGCTTTTCTACTACCACCATTTGACAGTTGCCTTTGGAGATTTTGAGTTTGCGGTTTTTCCGTTTCCTAGGGTGTTTCGGCTAACTAGGAATGGTTTGACATCGACAATACCACCGCTCAACTTTGTCAAGGATTCAACATCGACCATGTTCACCATTTTGACACCCTAACCGTATGCAAGAACAGTAACATCTATATCACCTTGGTATCATGGTGATACATCTCCGTCGTATCTATAATTTTTTATTGTTCCATGCCAATATTCTTCAACTTTCATATACTTTTGGCAACTTTTTATACTATTTTTGGGACTAACATATTGATCCAGTGCCCAGTGCCAGTTCCTGTTTGTTGCATGTTTTATGTTTCGCAGAAAACCCATATCAAACAGAGTCCAAACGGGATAAAAACGGACGGAGAATTATTTTGGAATATTTATGATTTTTGGGATGTAAAATCAACGTGAGACGGTGCCCGAGGGGGCCAGGAGATAGGGGCGCGCCCCAAGGAGGCAGGCGCACCTTGGACTCTCCTGGTCCCCCTGTATGGTGGTTGACGCTCTTATTTTGCCGCAAAAAAGCTAATTTTATGAGAAAGATCTGGGCGAAAGATTCACCCCAATCGGAGTTACGGATCTCCGGATATAAAAGAAACGGTGAAGGGGCAGAATCTGAGAACGCAGAAACAGATAGATAGATCCAATCTTGGAGGGGCTCTCGCCCCTCCCAAGCCATGGGAGCCAAGGACCAGAGGGGAAACCCTTCTCCCATCTAGGGAGAAGGTCAAGGAAGAATAAGAAGAAAGGGGGATCTCTCCCCCTTGCTTCCGGTGGTGCCGGAACGCCGCCGGGGGCCATCATCATCACCGCGATCTTCACCAACACTTCCGCCATCTTCATCAACATCTCCATCACCTTCCCCCAGCTATATTCAACGGTCCACTCTCCCGCAACCCGCTGTATCCTCTACTTGAACATGGTGCTTTATGCTTCGTATTATTTTCCAATGATGTGTTGCCATCCTATGATGTCTGAGTTGATTTTCGTTGTCCTATCGGTGATTGATGAATTGCTATGATTGGTTTGAGTTGCATGTTTTATTATTGGTGCTGTCCTATTGTTCCATCCGTGTCGCACAAGCATGAGGGATTCCCGCTGTAGGGTTTGCAATATGTTTATGATTTGCTTATGGTGGGTGGCGTGAGTGACAGAAGCACAGACCCGAGTAAGTAGGTTGTTTGCGTATGGGAAAAAGAGGACTTGATACTTTAATGCTATGGTTGGGTTTTACCTTAATGAATCTTTAGTATTTGCGGATGCTTGCTAGAGTTGCAATCATAAGTGCATATGATCCAAGTAGAGAATGTAGGTTAGCTTATGCCTCTCCCTCAAATAGAATTGCAATAGTGATTACCGGTCTAGTAACATAGTCAATTGCTTAGGGACACTTTCACAACTCCTACCACCACTTTTCCACACTCACTTTATTTACTTTATTGCATCTTTATCTAAACAGCCCCTAGTTTTTATTTACGCTTTCTTTATTATCTTGCAAACCTATCCTATCACACCTACAAAGTACTTCTAGTTTCATACTTGTTTTAGGTAAAGCGAACGTCAAGCGTGCGTAGAGTCGTTTCAGTGGCCGGTAGGACTTGAGAGAGTATTTATTCTACCTTTAGCTCCTCGTTGGGTTCGACACTCTTACTTATCGAAATAGTCTACAACTATCCGTATACTTGCGGGTCATCACGTGGTATCCCATCATTGTACATTCTTGCCATTACATTGATAAACCCTAGCCCATTTTGCGTCACTTGCCTATCGAGACTAGCCATTGAGTATTTCCGGCCACGTTACTTACATTAGTGATCATCGATCTACACCTTCCATTGCATACATACCATATCATACTGGTATCATATCATCTCTTGTGCCACAAGTTTGTTCCCGCATATATATACAATTGCTATCTTGGTTTGTGCATTTCGCATAGTGGCCATACAAAAGACAAAGAAAGAAAGAAAAGAGTAAGATTTTAGCAAAGAAAAAGAGAAACAAAGAGCTTGTAAGCAATAGCCATAGCATCATACCACATTGCGTAAGATTGTCATATTCGATCATCTTGGATCACCTTGAGAGGAGCACCGGGAACCATACATACATAGCATACTTGGGATAGAGGTCGTTGCATTTTTGTCTATTATAGGTTGTGCGCAAGTGTCGTACCCGCCTATTGAGCAATCGAGATAGCGTCTCTCTAGTGTTGTGCAACAAGAGCATTTTCCATGGATTCCATATTTTAAGCTCATTCCTTGGTTGCGTGACCCCATTTATCTATCAGTGTGTTTGTTTGCGTGTGCCACATATTGCTATTGGTCTACTTGTTTCACTTGCGAATTTGTGAATATTTTTCAACATTATTGACTCTTGCTAACATTTTGCATCAAATTTTTTTGTGCCACTATCCTCACCAAGCTCCACCTAAAGCTTTACTTGTGTAGGTGTGAGAATTGATGAGATACGGTACCAATTGTGATATTTCCTTGCTACACTATTGCATGATCATTGATCCATTCTCAACATCGGTTAAGGTACATTTGGTATAGTTCTTCTCTTTCTCCCACTCACATTTGCTCGAGTCTTGTGATGGATAGGCAAAGCATTTCATCTCCGGTCTTCCCCGACAACGATGGCGGGAACAACTACATCACCAAAACGTCCATCTTCGATCTACAACGACAAATGCAAGGCGCACAATCAAGATTGAGAGAGTGCATCGACAACCTCGCCATCGACATACGACACTCTGAAGCACATACAAGAGACTACTTGGACGACAAGCTTTCCACACAAAAGGAGGAGGAAGATGCAAGGATGGAGAAGATTTGAGCTTTATTGGTCAACCGTTCTTCCCCTTCGTCATCCTCAAGGCGACGGCGAGCAAGTCGATCATCTTCGGAGCACCCAAGCAATGCAAGCACAATTTGTCCATGTCCACATCTCCATGGTGACCACCATCACATTCATGATCCGCATCGTCATGAAGGGAAAGTCACCTCCAAGCATCATGTGCACGACGACGACAAACAACATCTACTACAAGCTCAAGAACAACAACGACACCATCATCATGAAGATGCTCGCCGAGCACAAACCTACAAGTCCCAACAAGCTCTACATCAAGCTACGGCTAAACTTCATGAGCACAAGAGAAGACTGAGAGACAGGCACCACCAAGAGCAAGATATGGATGCCACCTCCACTTCGGCATGTTCACCAAGTGTTGTCAAGGCATCTTTGCCTTTGGACGTATGGCATCTTCGCCTACTTCCCCACGAGTTTTCCTACATCTACATCTTCAACAACAAGGCGAGCAACTACGAGCGAGGGCGACACTTCCATCTTCGGAAGCCCTTGAAGGAAGTTGGCCGAGCATGGGAAATTCCCTATGGTCATGGAGACGAGCTACGAGGTGCCACACCATATGGGCCTCCTACATGACGATGACAAGACGATTGAGCAAGGGCCATGCCCTTCTAACACGACGGCAAGCACGAACCTCTTCAACAACATGAAGACGACGCCCATATTGGACTCATACTCCGAGTCAAGCTACGAGACCGCACATGAGACCCTCTCTGTAACATCCCAAATTTTCAATTTGGAATGTTATACATTAGATCATTATAGCATATCATATTTTATTGCATTTTGGCTTGATCCTAGAAATTCTACGCAACTCAAGGACCCACGGAGAGAGTTGGGGATTTCGTTATTTTTCATATTTGAGTTTTCTCAAATTTTGAAAATTGGATCATTTGGTTTTAAGTATTTTCCTTTCCTAATAGTTCTAAAATAAAATATACAAGAGGAGATAAAATGACTTCTCCAAAATAAAAGAACTATTAGAACAAAAATATTAAAATCAATTTAATATTTTATTTGGAGTTTATTGCAATTTTATTTGAATTAGAAAAATTGCACGTTTTCAAAATTGCATTTTTAGGCCAAGAAATATTCATCTCATTCAAAATATTTTATTTAGACGGTGAAAAATTGTTTTGGCATTTTTAGATTTTTTTATTTTTCTAGGATTTATTTAAATTTCAGTGGAATTTTTTTTAAAAGTTTCTCCCACGGACCGAATCGGGTCAAGGCCCAAGAGAGCCCTGCGCCGCCACTCGCCCGGCGTGGCGAGCGGACTCGGCGGACTCGGGCAGCGCCACCGCCGCCGCCGGGCGCCCCCCTCCCCCTTTAAATACCCGCCCGCCGCCACTTCGCCCCACCCCGAGCCGCCGGCCGTTGTCGAAGACGCCACAGCCGCCGCCGCTCCGGCCGCCGCCGCCGCCGCGCCTCGCCGCCGCCTCCCATCACCGCGACGCCGTCGCCTCCGTCGCCGCCGCCGCCGCCCCCACGCCACCGACGCCCACCGGAGCCCCGCCGCCCGCTGGACCTCGCCGGAGGTACCTGAAGCCGCCGCCGCCGTTCATCGTTTTTTTTTGAGAAAAAACAATTCGTTTTTTTAAAACGTAGTTTGTTCTTTTGTTTAGATCGGTCAGTTTTTCCGGTTCAATTATTTAGCGAGCGTCCACTCGTTCGTTCGTTTTAACGAACACTGTTCACCGTTTAGCCACAGATAGCAAACATTCATTCTTTAGCCTGTTCGTCAGTTTTTCTTTTCCAGGGTTTTCCGGTCATTATTTTCGATCACGATTTCTGCCCTGATTTTCGTTTTAGTTTATATTTTCGCTCGTTTGCCGGAATCAGGCGATTCAAGCGCCTAGAGTTTCGTGTCGAAGCCCTCTTTCTGTTTAACCAACTTAAACAAGTTTTTTCTACTGAAAAATTTGACTTAAGTCCATATTAGTAAATGGAACTTGTTTCTTTCGCAGTTTGAGTTTCGTTGTTTCGTTTGATTTGATTCTTTTTGCAAACTAGAGTTCTTTAGTTGAACTTTCTAGTTAGAACTCTTATTTGAGTTTTACCCGTGCTTCTAGCTGAGTGCTTATTGTATGCTTGTTTGTTTGCGATAGAGTACCCGGAGTGCGAAGCGTGCTACTACGAGTCTCTAGGTTTCACAGATCATCAGCAAGGCAAGTAACACTTTGATCATGCTACTTTACTACCCAGTTTTATTGCATTAGATCAAACCTCAAACAATTGCATGGTTAGGATTTGTTTAATATGTGGGTTTTGGGAAGTAGATGAGGTAGTACCTATTGCCATGTTTATTATGAACCCTTTGGGAGTTACTTCTACGTTTGCTTATATTGCTATGTTATGCTTGTAGACGTGGATTGGGTGAGTGTATCCATGACAGATGTGAGTGGTGTTAATTATGGTTAACTTAAGGTGGCTACTTTAATACATATCTGGGTGGATTGAGGCACCTTGGGAACCCAGTGTTGCCTGTATTTTTTGGAAATCCCGGGGTACCATGTGATTCTCCTATGGACCGCCACCCAGGCTCAAAGGGATCATAAGATTATTCATGCTAGAAACTTCCGTGTGTAGCCGCAAGCTAATATGGGCTCTAGCATAGTTGAGTATGTTGTGTGACCTCTTTCAGTGGTAGACTAGCAGATGTCGGGGATGTAGGTTGTTACCGTCTACCCAGAGTAAAGAGTTAATGCTTCTAAAAGACTGTGTCTCGGTCATCCGTTTCTCTAACATCATGAAGTGTGAGAAATTAACGGAGGAGATCGAGTCTTGTGGGAAAAAGTGCACAAACCTCTGCAGAGTGTACAAACTAATCATGGTTAGCCGTGTCCCCGGTTATGGACATTTTGAGTATCTAGTTTCTTGGATTATCATGTGGATCTCATCACTCTTAATATAATTTGATTGGGTTTAATGATGATGCTTAATTGGGATTGAGTTGGGTGAACCTTCTCAATGTTTAACAACCACCATGATAGTTAAACAAAATTTATTCTTTTGTTGTAGGGAAAAATTGGCTTTATGCAAAACTGTAACCATAGAGCTTTCCACCATCCATATATGCATGTAGTGATAGAATTATTCTGTTCATTATTCTCTATGTTTTACATTGCCAACATATTCCATGTGCTGACCCGTGCAATGTTCATGTTGCAAACTTCTCAGATGACCAGTAAGGTGCCTTAGGTCGTGATCTTTCACTCAGTGATGCCGTTGGAGTTGATGGACTCGCTTTATCTTCCAAGCCTTCCGCTATTATCGTTATTAGATGGCCTTAAGCCATATTTATTGTAATAAGTTCTCTTTTGAGACATTCGATGTAATAAGTGTGTGATTGCTACTTTTTTATAAATCCTTCAAGTACTGTGTGTGTCAGCATTACCGATCCAGGGATGACACTGATGCATAGAGATCAGACTATTTGAGGTCTGGTCGCCACAAGATGGTATCAGAGCACACGCTGACTATAGGACACGACCACTAAGCTAAAGCCCTAGATCATTACTCTCTTCTCATTTCTAACTCCTCTCCCTTTTCTACTCTTTAGGATGGCGGATGCAAGGAACAAGTTCACGCAACCGGATGAAGATACACCTTTTGGACGCCACTTGAAGGAAGTCACCAGATACCTGAACATCGGAGTACCAAGCTTCACCGGGACCTACATCGCCACTTTTACCAGAAGAGGAGCATTGGATGATTTGAGTTCAAGTTCCAGGAAGGACGTTTGAGGGTGTCCTGGACTAGGGGGTGTCCAGATAGGCAGACTATCATCGTCAGCCGGACTCCAAGACTATGAAGATACAAGATTGAAGACTTCGTCCCGTGTCCGGATGGGACTTTCCTTGGCGTGGAAGGCAAGCTTGGCGATACGGATATGTAGATCTCCTACCATTGTAACCGACTCTATGTAACCTTAGCCCTCTCCGGTATCTATATAAACCGGAGGGTTTAGTCCAACCATTACAACAATCATACCATAGGCTAGCTTCTAGGGTTTAGCCTCCTTGATCTCGTGGTAGATCCACTCTTGTACTACGCATATCATCAATATCAGTCAAGTAGGAGTAGGGTTTTACCTCCATCGAGAGGGCCCGAACCTGGGTAAAAACATCGTGTCCCTTGTCTCCTGTTACCATCCGCCTAGACGCACAGTCCGGGACCCCCTACCTGAGATCCGCCGGTTTTGACACCGACATTGGTGCTTTCATTGAGAGTTCCTCTGTGTCATCACCGATAGGCTTGATGGCTTCTTCAACCAACAACAACGCAGTCCTGGGTGAGACTTTCCTCCCCGGACTGATCTTCGTATTCGGCGGCTTCGCACTGCGGGCCAATTCACTTGGCCATCAGGGGCAGATCGAAAGCTACGCCCCTAGCCATCAGGTCAGATTTGAAAGCCTAAACTTCACGGCGGATATCCGCAGAGACTTGATCTTCGATGGATCCGAGCCGCAGCCGAGCGTGCCGCACTGTCACGATGGGCATGATCTAGCTCGCCACGGATGTACCTTTGAGGTCCGACACGAATCCGCCCACCCATAGTCCGAGCCGATCGCGCAGATCAAGGACGGGTGGCTGGACACCGCCTCGGGAGATGCAACTTCCACGGCGATGGAGCCAAACACTGACCTCGTCCCTTATAAAGCCCATGACTCCGAGGTGCCGGACTCCCTGCCGGACTCCGAACCTCCCGCGCCCCTGCCAATCGAATCCGATTGGGCGCCGATCATGGAGTTCACCGCTGCGGACATCTTTCATCACTCACCCTTTGGCGACATCCTAAATTCGCTAAAGCATCTCTCGCTATCCAGAGAGCCCTGGCCGGACTACGGCCAGGATGGTTGGGATGCGGACGACGAAGAAATTCAAAACCCACCCACCACCCACTTTGTAGCCACTGTCGACAATCTAACCGACATGCTAGACTACGACTCCGATGACATCGATGGTATGGATGACGATGCCGGAGACGATCAAGATCCAGCGCTCACCGAACACTAGAAGGTCACCCCAACCCATGACGTATATATGGTGGACACCCCAAAAGGAAGCGATAACGAGGAACAACGGGGCGCGGCAAAGGATAATACCGCCAACAAACAACCAAAATGGCGACGTAGACGCCGCCCTAAGTCCCGCCTCGACAAAAACGGTAATCCTAATAACCCGGCAATAGAGCAGGGCAAACCAGTGGACGACAAACATGCAACCAAGCAACCGTCCAAACAGGACGAATCGGATAATCAATCCATGCCCGGTGAAACCGACAGTCCAGACGACCTCACGCCGGACACACCACCGGAGCATAGGAACCTTCACAAAAGACTCGTCGCCACTGCAAGAAGTCTAAAGAAGGAAAAACGGAAGCTCAAAACAGCGGAAGACATACTCAGAATGAGGTGGAGCAAAGTACTCAAGACCGCAGACAAATATGGCAATGGCCACCAAACAAAGAGCTACCTGAAGCGCAAGCTACTGCCAGAATTCGACGAGGAAGCCATAGAGCCCCCGCAGTCAAAGAACAAAGAGGCCACCTGGCCGGATAGACGGCCAGATGACAGGCCAAAAGCGACAAGCGGCGCCACACACAAGCCAACTCATGATCCTGGGAAAATAGATGGCCCAGCCAGGTGCATTTACGGGCCAAAAAAGACGGCCCCAGGAAGCAACACAACACGCCAAGTGTTCGAAGACAGCGGCACACCCAAATACAGGGGCGCCGCACACCCACTATGTTTCACCGATGAGGTGCTGGATCATGAATTTCCAGCAGGGTTCAAACCCATAAATATAGAGGCATACGACGGAACAACAGACCCTGGAGTCTGGATAGAGGATTACATACTACACATACACATGGCTAGAGGAGATGATCTCCATGCCATAAAATATCTACCCCTCAAGCTCAAAGGGCCAGCTCGGCATTGGCTCAAAAGCCTCCCAGAAGACACTATTGGAAGTTGGGAAGAGCTCGAGGACGCGTTTAGAGCAAATTTTCAAGGGACTTATGTCCGCCCTCCGGATGCAGACGATCTAAGTCATATAACTCAACAGCCTGGAGAGTCGGTACAAATTTCGAACAGGTTCCTTACCCAAAAAACCAAATAGTCGATCGTCCGGACAACAAGCCTTAGCAGCTTTTAAACACAACGTCTGAGACGAATGGTTTCATGACACCTCGGCCAAGAGAAGCCGAGGACAATGGCCGCGCTAACAAGCCTCATGACCCGCTTTTGCGTGGGGGAAGACAGCTGGCTAGCAAGATGCAGCACCAGCGACCCGAGTACATCCGAGATCAGAGATGGAAACGGAAAATCACGGCGCAGAAAAGATCAGCGCCGGAATAAAGAAAAAAGCCCAAAGAGCACGGCGGTCAACGCCGGATTCAAAAGCTCGCGGCAACACAATAAAACACTGCCTCTTAAGGACAACAGTGATGAGCTATCCAACTTAAACAAAATTTTGGATCGGATATGTCAAATCCACAGTACCTCCGGAAGGCCTGCAAATCCAAGATTGTTGGGTTTTTAAACAGTCCGGCAGACTCAATGCCGAACACAAGGGGCTCGACGCGCCAAGCGAGGACGATGACGAACCCCACCAGCAGAGCACCGGAAAACAAAAGACTTTCCCACAAGAAGTCAAAGCAGTAAACTCACTTAATGTGATAGTACGGAAAAACAATGCGACACCCGTTAAGATAGGTGTCGCACGGTCCACCCCAGCAGAACCTCGAGGTTGGATGTCAAAACCAATCACTTTTGACCGCCTGGATTACTCCAGAAGTATTCAAAACGCAGGATGGACTGCTTTGATATTGGATCCCATAATCGACGGACTGCAATTCACACAAGTCCTGATGGACGGTGGCAGCGATTTAAACCTGCTATATCCGAACACAATCCGCAAGTTGGGGATAGACCTTACTAAAATTCGACATAGCCGCACTTCCTTTAAAGGAGTGACGCCAGGCCCTTACGCCAAGTGCACAGGCTCCTTATTACTAGAAGTTGTGTTCGGGTCACCTGACAACTTCCGACGCGAAAAGCTAACCTTTCATGTCGCCCCATTTAAAAGTAGCTATCAAGCCATATTGGGACGTGAAGCTTTTGTCCGCTTTAACGCAATACCACATTACGCGTCTCTTACACTTAAAATGCCCGGTCCACGCGGCATTATTTCATTAAAAGGTCGTCTAAAGACCCCGGACACGGCTGGACGAGTCCGGAATAAATAAGCTGGGGGCTCCCTAGCCGCACACCCCTTCACAAGGGGCTGCGCATATAAGTGATAATGAGCTAATATAGGCTCAGCTTTATCAATTTGTTAATATTTCAATTTCTTATGCACGTTTCGCACGATTTCTTTTCAAAACTAAATTCCTCTCTTTTTACAGATGAACAACGTGCACACCCGTGCAGGATACGGCACAACGGAGACACAGGCGCAGACGTGCAGTAGGGACCCGTTGCAAGGATTCTTTTCAGATTAAGACCCTGCGTAAACCTCTTTTGCTGTCTCTTGTTGCTATAATCCCCTGGTTTTTCATGATAACCAGAGAGGAGACTGACGTTTCGGCATCGGCCGCATCAGAGGACCTCGCCCGTACCTTGACACTAGGGGCTTAGGGCATTGTTCTGCCCGTTATTATAAAGACCGAACACCTTAGGGAGTGTTCGGCGTCTCGAGTTAGGCCTTATATGCATAATCTCCGAATCATGTCTTTGGTCAAATGTTGGGTTTTCCCGGCTCTTGTGTTTTGCTACCTTACGTTCCGTATCATCGGCTAACGCGGCACCAAGAGAACTACTGTGATTGTGCCCCGATTCGCCGGGCGAGCACCTCAAGAGAGAAAGCCAAAACTGATCATCATGATACAATGAGAGACTGGTCAACCACTCGATCAACCACAGAATGTTTAGAATTCTCCGCTTTGACGTAGGGACCGTTCCGGTCAGTACATACGCGCCGAATTCGGATAGCGCGGTTCCCTGTGGGCTATATCGTAGCCCCACCCTCGAACTCCCATGGCTAAGTGAAAGTGATAAAGCATTATAGTCCGTTGCCTCATTTGCTACGCTACCACCTCCTTCACAGGACCGAGACGTCAGATTATGTGAAAATGCGCTTATTTTGCGAACACCCCGCACCTTTGCGTGGGTAATAAGTCGACGATCGCCATCTTTCAAAGTTATACTGACGTATACATAAACGGCGCGATAGGAGATATTTCAATACTTGAACGCACAAGTATAAAAAGCGCTACATCATAAACATTGTTTTACAAAGTAAAAACGTTCATTTGAACGTGACATTTTTTGAGCACTGCGACTCTATTATACGAGCACCACGCAGAACTTCCCCAAAATAGTGCTCGGCGGGTAACCGACTATCGTCCGAACCACGGGTCGCAACAGCGGTGGCATCCATCTCGCCCAATGTGTCTTCACACGGCGAAAGTGCCATCCGTGCACCTCTATGCAGGCCGACCGCTTATCGCTTTGATATGCGGTAATCGCCCCAAGAAATTGCTGCAATAAGCCAAAATAGCTCTTCGCTTGGGTCTATCCGCCGCATATGAGTCACGATATCCGTCATGGCAAGCCCGACAACCTATTCAGCTCAGCCCACTCGCCAACCGGTCGGTCACCGAAGTGAACGCCCGGACTATGGAATTGAGACCAAAACAGCTCTTCCGTCTTGTGATCCTTCGGGCTTCGAAAGTGCACAACAGCATCCGCCGCATTTGCCACTAAGTCCATATACGGATCCTCCGGACCCCACAGTTGGCCAAGTTGAGCATACTTTGGATCCGTGAATCTTCGGCGCAGCAGAAAGGGCTTGCCAGCTACAATGTCTCCGGCTTGGCGCAGCTCCTCCTTTATAGACCGCATTGCGGAGCGGGCATCTTTGGCTTCGGCGGTGGCCTTCCCCAGGCCTTCTCGCTCCGCTAGGTGCTCCTTTTCAAGAGCCTCACTGCGGTCGGTAGCATCTTTTAACTTCACGGTCATTTCGGCCATCTCTTCCCTGCTTCGGCAGTGTGCAGCCCTTTCGACTTCTAACTCCTCGGCCGCCCTTGGCTTGAGCAAGTTCGGCCTAAAGGCTCTCCACAGCAGCAGCACCATCTGCGTCAAGCACAAATATTATAAGACGTGGGCTCCGGCTCCCTTACTAGGTGACTGTGAAAAAAAATGAAAAAAAAACTTACCTTGCGACTCGTCAAGTCGCCTGTTGATTAGCGCGATGTCTGCATCCGCAACGTCGAGTTGCCGCTTTAGTTCAGCAACTCCATCAGTCCGGCTGGCCCCCGGACGATCCGCCACCTGTGTAGGAATGGCGAAAATTGAAACCTGCGATTTTGATCCTTGGCATGTTGTCGCTTTCGACAACCTACCGAGTCTCAGGGGCTACTATCTATATAGGGCGCACTTTATGTGTAAAACTGTCAAAAGGTGTGTCATTTTTGCATACCTCAAACCCCGCCAGCAAACTCCCGACGGCATTATGCAAACCGCTTTCGGCGGACGAAATCCTTCCAATCACCATACTCATCAATGCATGGTGATCTTCTGAGATGGACGCCCTCTCAAGCAGATCCTTCAGCTCCCCCGGCCGAACTCTAGTTGGCGCCGAACTCTTCGGCTCCACCGGGCTCGGGGATACCCTCCGTGATGACACTTCAGGCTCGTCCGCCCTATCCGACGGCGCAGCGGACGGAGGTGTCTCGCTCTCCACCATCTCCGGACGAAGGTCCCCCGAAGACGAGCTCATCTGAGAAGGTCCGAGATCCGAACTACAAGGTAAAAACTTCGGTTATCCTTAGAAGCACAAATAGGGATGTATCTTATTACTGAACTCCCTTTTTTCTACTCATGGCTCGCTGGAGGGCTGATTCTTTAGGGGAGACTGTGCGGCCGGGACCTCCCCGGACGCAGGACCCTCTGGTGAAGATTTCTTCCCCCACTTAGGGGCTTTGGCCTCCGGTTCTTCAGAGGCGGTCCTCTTCTCCCCCTGGAGGGAGGGATTCTCGATCCCCCCTTCTTCAAGAGCCTCCTTGGGCGAGGCGGTAGCTCCCCTATTTTCCCCTTCGCCTTCTTCTGAAGGCGCAGCCTCAAAGATCCCGACCAAAGACGGATCCGCCTGGTCTCTGGGAGGGGGACCGGACACCGTATCAGCTTTGCTTGCACTATCCACTCCAGTTAAAGGGCAATAGGTTAAAAGGGCGAATTATAGAAAGGCAAACAAACGGTATGTCCGGACTCGGAGCTACTTACTTGTGTATCCGGGCGATTGCAGCTTAGGCCGGCATCCTCGGTCAATTCCGGACACGCCTCTCGTGATCCGAAGAATAATTTGTACATCTCCACGGGTGTCATACCCATGAAGTGTTGAAGAATCTGTGGTCCCTCCGGATTAAACTCCCACAGCCGGAGAGGGCGGCATTTGCAGGGCAGGAGACGCCTAATCAGCATAACCTGCATTACCACAACCAGATCGATCTCCCTCATTTGGATGTCTCGAATCCGGCCCTGCAGTAGGGGCACGTCCTTTGGCGGCCCCCAGTTGAGCCCTTGGTTGACCCACGACATCAACCGTCGTGGAGGTCCCGAGCGGAATAAGGGCGGCGGCTTCTGCTTGCTGCCCTTCGGAACGGTGTTATAGAACCACTCCTGCTGCCACAAGCCGAGCTCCTCTTGGAAGGAGACCTCGGCCACGGGCATCGGCCCTCCCGCTTCGGCCGCCCAAGACTCGCTGACGCCTCGATCATCTTCGGCTCCATATTGAAGGTCTTCAGCCATAGGCCGAAGTGGGGGTGACGTGGAGGAAGGCTTCGCAGATGACAATAAATGCGGAAATATGGAGGATGGACTCCGGAGCCAAGTCATGGAATTCCAACCCATAGTAGGACATGAGCCCTCTCACAAAAGGATCCATCAGGAAGCCTAAACCCCGACGGAGGTGGGACACAAAGAAGACGTACTCGCCGGGCTCGGGGGTGGGGATGGCCTGCCCTTCGGCAGGCAACCTGTGCAAAACCTCGTAAGACAGGTACTTGGCCTCTCGCAGCTTTAGCACGTCCTCCTCCGTCAGGCATCCACCGGCTCTGAAGGTCGGAGCCGGACATTGTTGAAGGTCCGTTGTGCTCGAATCTGGGGCTCTGGGTGTTGGAACTTGGAGCAAGGAGAAGATTCGATGGAGGATTGAAGAAAAGGAATGAGCCTTGATCTATTATAAAGAGGGAGAATACCAAGAGCCGTCTCCATGACCGTTCGGGACTCGCCTTCGATGGAGGGGGCGTGACGACGGGCGCGGTTGGGTTACCCACGTCCGTATTAATGAGAATCCCCGAATAAGGGGAACACGATCTCTGCTTCGACAAGACGTGCCAAGGAAACCGCTTCGCTAAACGTGCTGAGGTGGTATGATAAAAAACGATTCAAGTAAAGGCTTGGTAGTGGTGTGACGTCATGCCACAAAATACGTCAACAGATTGAACTTGTGTACATATATTCTCTCTACGGTGGAGTGTGGAATTTATTTTGCAGAGCTGGACACTATCCTGGTGTTCACAATCTTCTATGAATTATTCGAAGGAGGAACCCGCCTTGCAATGACGAACAATATGCGCGCCGGACTCATCGTCATTGAAGCCTGGTTCAGGGCTACCGAGGAGTCTCGACTAGAGGGTGCCGGATAGCGGACTATCATCGCCACCGGACTCCAAGACTATGAAGATACAAGATTGAAGACTTTGTCCCGTGTCCGGATGGGACTTTCCTTGGAGTGGAAGGCAAGCTTGGCGATACGGATATGTAGATCTCCTACCATTGTAACCGACTCTGTGTAACCCTAGCCCTCTCCGGTGTCTATATAAACTGGAGGGTTTTAGTCCGTAGGACGAACAACCATTACAACAATCATACCATAGGCTAGCTTCTAGGGTTTAGCCTCCTTGATCTCGTGGTAGATCCACTCTTGTACTACCCATATCATCAATATCAATCAAGCAGGAGTAGGGTTTTACCTCCATCGAGAGGGCCCGAACCTGGGTAAAAACATCGTGTCCCTTGTCTCATGTTACCATCCGCCTAGACGCACAGTCCGGGACCCCCTACCCGAGATCCGCTGGTTTTGACACCAACAACGTTCATGGCAGTCACTGAGCCCATAGAGTTTTCCTTTGATGCACCAACCTGGAGTCTAGGAAAGAGCATGGCAGCCCACATCACCATGGGACGCATTGGAGAAGTTTACCACAAGGATCTCAAGGATACTATCTACCAGATTTGTGGGCACCGAGATGAGCAATGGGAGATGATCAGCACCAGGAAGGATAGATCCATTGCAGCTTTCATCCAGGAGTTAAACCAGCACATTTGACGCTAGGAGAACAAGATGCGCGCAGGCATGGTAGATCTAAAGAAAGAAATGACCAGGATCACCGAGCTGGAGGAAGAACTCAAGTCGACACGCGATGGATATGAGGAGGAAATCGTAACACTATTGGAGAAGAATGACGACCTGATTAAGAAGATCGGAGTGTTCATGGGAGACCCAGCGCCAAGAGAAGATGATGACGATTCAACCTGTCCGGAGAACTACATAATCATCGACGACACCGACTCGGACCATGACGACAGTGATGATGACTTTGTAGATGAAGCTAGAGCAGATATCATGGAGTCTTCGACCGATCAATTTTTCTAGTCAACCACCATAACAGTAGTAGTATTCCCCCATGTATATAGTATAGTCCGAGCACTTTTGTAATGATAGTTAGTCCATTGTATGCCCTTGTTTGAATTGATTAAAGTGATATGTTTGTGTTTGTCTCATGTGCATATGGGTAGTGTTTTCTCTATAGACCTCATTCTATTCTATATTCTCATCTTTTCTAAACCCCTCAGATGCCTCCGAGACGCGACAATGGATTTGCTTTCCCACCGGAGCTCACTCAGTTGATCCAGCAGCAGAATGCATTGATGCAGATACTAGTCCAGAATCAGAATCAGGGGAACAACAACAACAACAACCCACGGCCACCACCACCAGTTGATCACTTAGCCCGTTTCTTGAGGCTTAATCCGCTGGTGTTCTCTAGTAGCACCGAGCCGATAGTTGCAGATGATTGGCTCCACAAGACTGGAAGGGAGTTGACCACTGCAGGATGCATGGTGCGGAGAGAGTGCGTTTTGCCGCACATCAGTTGGATGGACCCGCAACATCTTGGTGGGAGAATTTCACAGCCACTGACCCCATCGACACTGTCACATGGGATCAGTTTCAGCAGGCTTTCCGTACTGCCCATGTTTCAGCAGGAGCTATGGCCATGAAGAATCATGAGTTTTGCAACTTGCGCCAAGGAGGACGCACAGTTGGCCAGTATGTGGATGATTTTAGTAAATTAGCACGTTATGCTCCAGATGACGTTGCTACGGATGCAGCTAAGCAGGAGAAGTTTCTGGAAGGACTGAATGATGAGCTGAGCATGCAGTTGATGGTGGCAACCTTCAACAACTACCAGGAGTTGGTAGATAGAGCTCTCATGATAGAAGGGAAGCAGCAGCAGATTGACAGCCACAAGAGGAAGTATGGACAAGGGAAGTACAATTCTGGAGCTCAGCAGAAGCCTCGTTTTACCCCGAACTCGTGAGAACCGTTTTAGCATAACCATGGAGGTCACACCCACAATGGAGGAAGTTCGCACAACCATAGTGGCCCAAGGAATGGGAATGGTAATGGAGGAAGCAATGGGCAGAACCGTTCCAACCCAGCAACACCAGCTAAGAAGGATCTGAGCCACATTAGTTGCTACAAGTGCCAGAAGACTGGACATTATGCCGATGAATGTCCTGAAGCTAAGAATGGAAATGGCAATGGAAGCTCTGGGAAGAAGCCTAACCCTTTCAATAGGGGACAGGTGAACCACGTCAACGTGGAGGAGGTTGAAGCTCAGCCAGATGCAGTAATAGGTAAGTTTTTGGTTAAGTCATTTACCGCAATCGTTCTTTTTGATACTGATGCATCGCATTCATACATATCAAGGGGATTTGTGGATAAGTATAAACTGCCAACCCAAGCCCTTAGGTCACCCATGTTAGTAACCTCGCCAGGAGCAGAGTATATGGCTAGTCTATGGTGTGATCGGTTACCATTAAGGATTGGTAACTACGTATTTCCCTCAGACCTAATTGTATTGGAATCACAAGGATTGGATGTGATATTAGGCATGGATTGGTTATCAAAGTATGGAGGGAACATTGAATGCGCCAGTAAGTCGATTTTGCTCACCACCCCAGAAGGAAGAAGGATTAAGTATGTATCCCGGCATGTGCCGAAGAGGACTCAAGTGAATTCCTTATCAGGAGTGGTATAGGAGGAAGTACCAATGGTGAAGGATTTCCCCGATGTATTTCCAGAAGAGTTGCTAGGCATGCCACCGGATAGAGACATTGAGTTTTTTATTAAGCTTTTGCCAGGCATAGGGCCAATATCTAAGAGACCGTACAGGATGCCCACAAATGATTTGGAGGAAATAAAGAAGCAGATTAAGGAGTTACTGGATAAAGGCTATATTCGCCCAAGTTCGTCACCTTGGGGATCACTAGTACTTCTAGTGGAGAAGAAGGATGGATCATTAAGGATGGTTGTCGATTATCGTGGATTGAATGAAGTAACAATCAAGAACAAGTACCCACTGCCGATGATCAATGATCTGTTTGATCAGCTGCAAGGAGCTAAGGTATTTTCCAAGATTGATCTACGATCAGGATACCACCAGTTGAAGATTCAAGAGCAGGATATACCCAAGACAACTTTTACCACAAGGTATGGTGTCACAGCCCTAGAAATCTTCTTGTAATTAGTGCCATTGCATCCATGCATCATTTTCATTTTCATTTAAACTTGAAATGGGGATTGCCTAAACCCTAGCATTAAAGGAATTCACTAGGTTCAACCAAAATATTTCCAGTAAATCCAAATGGCTTTCAAAAAATGTTCATCATTCTTGGAAATCCGGAAACAAGAATCAGAGGTGATGCACATTTTCCATGACATATTTGGGCTCTGGATTAAATCATACTCTATTTGCATTTGGGCATTTAAATGCTATTAAATATTTTAAATGCTCAAATAATCATAAACTAAAATGTTTCTTGAGGATATATACCCAACAGTGATCATGAGTAGTTTCATGATTTTTGAAAGAGTCTAAGTATTTTTAATAAAGCCCTAAAATTACAGAAAAATAGAAAACAGAAAAGAGAGAGAGAGAGAGAGACTTACCCGGCGTCCACCTGGCAGCCCACCTGGCCCAGTTCTAGCTGGCGGCCCAGCCCACTGGCCTGAAGCGGTCGTCTTCAACCACTGCCAAGAGGCGGGCGTGTCGCCAGCCTGGCCACCCCCAGCCACCTCCTGCTTCCTCCCCGGACCTTCTAGCGACACCACGGTGACGCCCCGTGGCCCCTCGCTCCTCTCCCTCACTCTTTGCTCTCTCCCTCGCCCTCTGCTCCCTCTCCCGAGCACACCCGAGCGGAGCTCATCGCTGCCGACGATGATCACCGTGGCCACCGTCCACCCTACCCCTCTCCGTAACGTCCAACGGCTCCGCCGAGACGCCCTCTTCCTCATCACCAAGCCACGTGACGCTGGGAGCCCCGTGCCGTCGTCCTCGCCCTCTCTTATTCCGTGGGATCCAATGACAACCACCGACGATTCGACGCCGCCCGGCCTCCCTCGAGCTCGCCGACCACCTCTACGAGCCTGCTGTGAGCCTCCGTGCAGAACCCCTCTCTTTCCCCTCGCGTTTGCCAGCTCTAGGCCATAGCTCCGTCGCGGCTGAACTCTGGCCGCCGCTGACCTTGTCGCCACCGTCACTAGAGCCGCTTGAGCTCGATTCGGAGCGTGTCACCGCGCTCAGGAAGCCACCAGGAGCCTAACGCATATTCTAACTCGCCCTCCCGTGCACCACAGCGCCAACCCCGCACTCACCCAAACTCCGGCGCCGCCGCGAGCTCACTTCCGGCAAGCTCCGACCACCCCGTGACCTGCCGCTGCCTCCGCTGGATGCGCGGGAGCGTGGGCTACCTCCAGGTGCCCTCAGCGCACCCAGCTGCGGCCCCTGGCACCACTCCGGCGAGCCACCGCCGCTCTGGGTCGTCGCCGTCATCTAACCGCCGGCGAATCCGACGTGGCCGTCGTTAGCGGCTAACCCCCCCACACACACACTAACCAACCCCCTAGGCCACTGACTCATGGGCCCCACGCCCTAATTAACATAGATTACATTTTCTGCTTAGTTTTAACTAACCCCAGTGGGCCCACGCGTCGGTGTTGACTACACTGACGTGGCCGTTGACCAGGCCCACCTGTTTGTGACCGTAGGCAGCACTGGCTCACTGACCAGCGGGCTCCACGCGTCAGGTTTGACTTGGACCGGGTCAGTTGACTGTTGACGTCATAGTGACGCAGTGCTGACACAGTAACTCTTTTTCTAGATTTATTCTTTTACAGGAAATTCCAGAAAATGTTATTAACTTCTAAAAATCATATAAATTTAACCGTAACTCAGAATGAAATAAATTATATATGAAAAATGATCAGAAAAATCCAATCTTTCCATCTGTACAATTTTCATGCATGTTAGAACACTTTAACCTTGCTGTTTAGATGAAACAAGTTAATGCACTAATATAACCTCTTAAAATGGGTTTGCATTTGAATCTTTGGTTCAAATGGACTAATCTCAATCTGTTCTAGCTTGCATTAGCCCAAAACACATTCATATTGCCATGTTAAAGCATGCATCATATTGTGCATTGCATTGATCGTGTTTCTTCTCTGTTTGCCGGTGTTGTTCCCCCTCGGTAGACGTTGTATCGACGTTGTGATCGTTGACACTGATGAAGACTCAATGCTATCTTCAGAAGTGCTAGGCAAGCAAATCCCCCTTGTTCATTCCGATACAATCCCACTCTCTCGCTCCTGCTCTCTTTTACTGCATTAGGACAACAACGATTCATTTGTTACTTGCTGCGGTAGTTGAACCCCTTATCCTCTGCATGACTGTCATTGCCACGAAGAATAGATGAAACCCACTAGCATGAGTAGGAGTTGTTTGAGCCCTGATGTGCCTACTCATTCATGCTTGTTTGTCATGCCTGCTATTGCTTAGAGTTGTGTCAGGTCTGATTCATCCGGGATGAATCAGAGGTGTGTGAACATGTCCTACTGTGTGTGAGCTAAGTGTGTGAACACGATTTGTCAAAGGTAGCGGTGAGAGGCCATGTAGGAGTACATGGTGGGTTGTCTCATTGCAGCCGTCCTTAGGAACTGAGTTCTGTGTTTGTGATCCATGAAACAGATACTACCACGCATTGGGCGGGAAACCAATGGACCCTCTCGGCTTCTTAATCACCCTTGTTCTCTGTCCAGGAGTTGCAACTAGTTTCTGGTGTTTGTAGGATATGTGTTGGAGGCTGTGCGTAGCGCTGACCCTAGGGGTGGGCTATGATGCGGTAGATACACCGTGGCCCGGTGTACCGAGCGCCCGTTTGGTGTCTCGGGAACCCTGCACACATCGTTTGGGGCTGTGAGCGAAATCCCGGCCGGATCTCCTCGCGGATGGAACCCGAATAGGCGATAAACCTGGACTAGAGACTTGAGTGTTTAGGTAGGTCGTGGCCGACACCCTCGTTGGGCTTCCGCTTGAAGGTTGTCGAGTACATGTCGTGTAAACGGCGGTAAGTGGTGAGAGCATGTGTGAATAAGTACACCCCTGCAGGGTTAACATCATCTATTCGAATAGCCGTGTCCGCGGAAAAGGACTTCTGGGTTGCCTACAACAGTTCATAGACAAGTGAAAGTGGATACTCTAAAATGCGCAAGATAAGCGTGAGTGCTATGGATGGCCTTCTCGTAGGGAGACGGGAGCGGATCCATAGTGGTGTATTGATATGGTGAATATGTGGACTCGTGTGCGCCACCTCAAAAGAGTTACTTGCAGTAATAGTTCAGGATAGCCACCGAGTCAAAGCTGGCTTGCTGCAGTTAAACCCCACCACCCCCTTTGTTGATAGTGATGCATATGTAGTTAGTTCTGATGTAAGTCTTGCTGGGTACATTTGTACTCACGTTTGCCTATTTTATGTTTTTGCAGAGAGACTTCAGTCTCGTTAGTAGTTCCGCCTGGACTTCGACGTTTAGCTTGATACCTCAGCTACGATCTTGTGCCCTCGGCAGGATCTGGTAGATAGTCAGGCTTCTAAGCCTTTTTCATTTGTAGATGTCTGTACTCAGACATGTTAGCTTCCGCTTGTGCTTTGACTTGTATGCTCTGAATGTTGGGTCGTGAGACCCATGTTTGTAATATCTCGCTCCTCGGAGCCTAATGAATAAATACTTGAGTTGTAGAGTCATGTTGTGTATAACGCCCTCGATGCGGCTATATCTCCCACGTGTCGAAGCACGACTTAGAGGCATAACCGCATTGAAAGCAATGTCGCAAGTGAGGTAATCTTCACACAACCCATGTAATACATAAGGGAAAGAGTTACATAGTTGGCTTACAATCGCCACTTCACACAATTACATGAATAAAGCATTACATCATCCAGATACACTCAAGGTCCGACTACGGAACCAAAATAAAAGAAGAACCCCAAATGCGACAAAGGACCCTGATCGACCCCAACTGGGCTCCACTACTGATCAACTAGAACGAAACAACACAAATGGCAAGATCTTCATCGAGCTCCTCCTTGAGCTTGGTTGCGTCACCTGTTCGGTAACATAGGCACCGCAAACTGGTTTTGAAGTATCCGTGAGCCACGAGGACTCAGCAATCTCGCACCGCGAGATCAAGACTATTTAAGCTTATGGGTAAGGTAAAGGCATGAGGTGGAGCTGCAGCAAGCGACTAGCATATATGGTGGCTAACATACGCAAATGAGAGCGAGAAGAGAAGGCAAAGCACGGTCGATAAAAGTATGATCAAGAAGTGATCCTATAGCAACCCACGTCAAGCATAACTCCAACACGTGTTCACTTCCGGACTCCATGAGAAGAGACCATCACGGTTACACACGCGTTGATGTATTTTAATTAAGGTCAACTTCAGGTCTTCTACAACCGGACGTTAACAAATTCCCATCTGCCCATAACCATGGGCACGGCTTTGAAAGTTCAAATCCTGCAGGGTGTCCCAACTTAGCCCATGACAAGCTCTCACGGTCAACGGAGGAATAGACCTCCACCCAAGACACTCCGATCGACTCGGTATCTCGGTACAACAAGACATTTCGACAGGTAAAACTAAACCAGCAACACCGCCCGAATGTGCCGACAAAACCCGATAGGAGCTGCACATATCTCTTTCTCGGGGCACACTCGGATGAGACTAGCTACGAGTAAAACCAACCTCAAGTTTCCCGAGGTGGCCCCTGCAGTAGCTCGGTTCGGACCAACACTCGAGATAGCACCGCCCGAGGGGTTAAAATAAAGATGACCCTTGAGTCTGCAGAACCCAAGGGAAGGTGGTAGGTTGTTAGTGCAAATGGTAAAACCAATGTTGGGCATTGCTGGAGAAGCTTTACTTAAGGCGAACTGTCAAGGGGTTCCCATTATAGCCCAACCGCGTAAGGGACGCAAAATCCGGGAACATAACACCGATATGACGGAAACTAGGGCGGCAAGAGTGGAACAAAACACCAGGCATAAGGCCGGGCCTTCCACCCTTTACCAAGTATATAGATGCATTAATTAAATAAGGTATATTGTGATATCCCAACAAGTAAACATGTTCCAACAAGGAACAACATCTCCATGTTCCAACAAGGAACAAGCTTCAATCTTCACCTGCAACTAACAACGCTATAAGAGGGGCTGAGCAAGCGGTAACATAGCCAAACAACGGTTTGCATAGGAAAGGTGTCAAAGGTTAGGGGTTTGACATGGCAATTTGGGAGGCTGACAAGCAAATGGTAGGCATCGCAGCATTGGCATAGCAAAAGAGCGAGCAAACTAGCAAGCAAAGATAGAAGTGATTTCGAGGGTATGATCATCTTGCCTGCAAGGTTCTCAGAGTTGTCGAAGGCTTGATCCTCGTAGGTGTTCTCAACAGGTTCCTCGCTCACGCACTCGCCTCCGGCTCTACCCAAAGCAACAACACAAGCAACGGAACCACAATCAAACAAGGAACAATGCACAAGCAATATGATGCAATACATGACATGCTATGCGAGATGTGATATGCAATGCATATGTATGCTCGGAAGGAAAATGATGAACTGGCATCAACTTGGCAAACCAAGTATGCCGCTGAAAGATGAGATGATTTCGTTGAAATCGATATAAAGATCACCGAATCGGATGCACGGTTTGCAAATGACAAGCAAAACAAGAATGATGCAAATCTGCGTTTAATGACCCGATGCTACTTAGCAAGCAACAAGAAACTATGCTACAGCACCCCAACATAAAAACAAAGCATATGGCAGCGAACTACAGGAGATTCTTAACAAAAGAGGAACACTGAGCTACGGCTAAGTCACATCATAACATGTTCAAACAAGCATGGTGAAAGTGCTAAAATATCAGTTCACAGACTTAGTGAAAATACTAACATGCCAGAATTAACATCAGAAGGCATGTTTAGAGCAAGCAAACAACATGCTACAGGAACTTATAATAGCAAAACAAGGCATGACATGATTCTACTCAAAGCATATATCAATAGTCCCTTACTGACCATAAGCCAAAAAGGACCTTAAGAAATGATGGCACCCATGTAAACATGGCAAGTTTTATTACAGATTTCAGACTTGGCAGAAAAACTGGGCATGGCAAAAACAGTTAACGAATAGGCATGTTCGTGAGCTCGAAGCACTCACTACAGAGAAATACATGGCATGGCAAGGCAACCAACAGTAAGAAGGCATGATTATGAAGCTAAGCATGGCAAGAGCAAGGTCATAGCATACATGGATCAACTACAACGACCTCGTGAAAGTTGAATCTCATGCAAACAATCTGCCAGGAAACATTTTCAAGCAAAAGTAGAGCACGAAAATGACATGCTAGACTACTCCATAAATACCAACAAAGGCATGGATGGATAGAGCACATCCACATGTTCAAAACACCCTTACTGATCATGCTCAAAAAGGGCATGGATCTCTCTGTAACAACATTAACATATGGCATAAAAATAACAGCAGGACAAGACTTAGTGAAAACACTAAGTTCCTGAAATCAGCAACATCATCATCCCTACTTTGCATGCTTGTTCTAGTCAACACATAACTCACAAAAATACATGGCAAACACCCCTGGAAAGATGGCATGGCAATGTTCAACTCACATGTAGGACTCAAGTTCATAAGGTGCACACATAATTCATGGCAAAAATGACAAAAGTGCTCGAGCTGATAAGATTCTGAAACTAACGATCTGAAGCCTTCTTCCAACAGCATTTCGGGCATCAAGATGAGCTCAAATGCAAATGATGCAATGTAATGAAATGATTTACTCTTCGAGACGAACAATTCTACATATTATGCGCCCAAAACGGAGCCACTAGTGCGGAGATGTGATGCTATGAAAATGCACGAAAATGTTAGAAAACAGGGACTTAATGAAAACGGGGGCAACCTCGGTTCTGCACGGATTTTGATGAAGGTCGGGGAGCTCGTCGGAGAACTTGCCGGAGATGGAGAGGAAGATCCCGGGGCGCTCTCCTCCTACCGGATCTCGTCGGATCCGGCACGGGACGGCGCGGGGACGGCGATGAAGAGACTCGGGGAGGCTGGGGAGGCGACGCGGGGCGCCACGGGATGGCCGGGGCGGCGGCGCTGCAGACCGGGCGAGGAGCTCGCTGGAGCTCTCGCAAGACGGGCGGCTGGCGGCGGCTCGGGCGCGGGAGCAGGGAGGCGGGCGACGCTACTCAGCGAAGCACCCGAGGAAACCGGAGGCGGGCGACGGGGCGGGGCGGCGGCGCGCGCCGGCGGTGGTGGCACCTGCGGCGCATGGCGGCGGGCCGGCGGCGGGGGCAGAGAGAGCTCGGGCCGGAGGCGACGGCGGCGGCGGGCGGCGGCGGCGAGATGGGCCTGCTGGCCCCGGATGGGCTCCATGGGCATGGCGGCGTGGAGGGCGCGGGAGGCCAGGTGGCGATGCGGGATAGGCTGAGGCGGCGGAGGAGGTGACGTGGTAGCACCCCATTGGCCGGGGTGACGCGCGGACATGTCCGGGCGCGGACCGGACGCGTCCGGCGGCGCGGGGAGGAGCTTGCTAGGGTTTGGACTGCGAAAAATCGGGGAGGCACACATATAAATAGGTAGAGGGAGCTAGGAGAGTCCAAATGAGGAGCGGTTTTCGGTCACGCGATCGTGATCGAACGACCGAGAGCATGGAGGGGAGTTTGGTGGGTTTTGGGCCACTTTGGAAGGGGTGTTGGGCTGCAACTCAAAGAGGGCTTTGCGGTTACCCGGTTAACCGTTGGGGTATCAAACGACCTCCAAATGGCACGAAACTTGACAGGCGGTCTACCGGTGGTATACCAAGGCCGCTTGGCAAACGTCGGTCCATTCCGAGAAAGTTTAATACCCGCTCACAACGAGAGAGAAGAAGGGGACGCCGGAGGACATAGGAGTGCCGGATTGCAAAACGGACAACGGGGAAAAGGCTCGGATGCATGAGACGAACATGTATGCAAATGCGATGCACATGATGACATGATAAAATGCAGATGATGACATGGCAAAGTGAAACACGCAAGCAAATGACAAGGCAACGACGGCGAATAACTGGCGGACACCTGGCGCATCGGATCCGGGGCGTTACAACACTCCACCACTACGAGAGGATCTCGTCCCGAGATCTAGGATGGCACCGGAGGGAAAAGGAAGAGGAAGAGGAGAGGTAAAACTAAGTTGCTTCTTTGTTAACAGAGTGAAACCACGAACCTTGAGAGGTTGAGCAAAATGAAAGGAAGAAAATAACAAAGATGAGCAAAGTTGAAAACACTCTGTTAGGAAAGAGGAGCAAGGGATACAACGAGAACCAAGAGGTTTAGTGATAAGATAGATATTGAAACCACTCCGGTTAAAACTAGATAGAGAAAGAATAAGATTGATATAATTTGGGCAGCACTCCGACTGAAAAGAGATGCAAGACTTGATGAGATGAAAAGATATTGAAGAGATGATACAACACTCCAGTTAAATGGATAAGCCAGAAAAGAAGACGATCCTCACAATCGAGATGATGAGTGAAAAGAGCAACATCACAATGCCTCCGTAAGAAAGAATAGAAGTAGATCATTGGAATAAAGGGACGGAGAAGAAAATGACAACTTCTACCACAATTGAATTTGGAAGGCATCCTTGCAAGAAGGTTAGAATAGAGTTGTTGGAAGACCAACAACGAAAAGAATAAGTTTGCAGTGGGCTTATGGAAAACATCTCGAGACTATGAGGTGACAACCGGCCACAAATGGAAACAATTGATTGGTTGAGAACACCAAAGAGATGAAAAACTTCATCACCGAGAGGATAGGAGAAAACTCGGATCATTGATATGCACCACAAATAGCAACATCCCTTAAGGAAAGGCTTTAGGTGAAATATAACCCAAGATAACTCCAATGAAGAAGTTGATTGGTCGAAAAGATCTCTTGAACGAAGAGAAAATGATGGATTTAAAATACCTCATTCTTGACAACAATATGAATCATGAAACATGAAGGAGATTGTCAAGAGTGACATAACACCATCTCAAAAGATAAGATAGAAGGAATTGCACTTTGGAATGCAAGATGAAGAATACTTGACCTCCTCAAAGCAAAACATGTGTTGAGCACCATGTTTAATTTAGAGTGTAGCTTGGCGGGTCATAACTTCAAGAGAAATCTTGAAGAACAATTGAAGAATGAAAAGAATCCTTGAGGAACCACCATGAAGAAACTCCATGAAGAACTCCGGTAATAAAAGAATGATCAAACGAAAGGAAGGTTGGAAACACAATGTGAAGCCTTGCAATGATTTAGATGGGTCTCCGTGATGATGAGAGCTTGGAACTCCGGGAAAAGAAAAGATGAAACAACTGAAACCGAGGATTATGATATGATGACCAACTCCGGAAAGAAAGATGAATCACTTATAAACAAGAATAAGAATTATGTTATGCATATCCTTCACCAATTAAATTGATGACAATCAACGGATTTGGCATACTACGTATTCTCGTAGAAAGGATTAAAAGAGATATATCAAAACTTGAGAGGGTATTGATGGAACCACCGGTGGGATTTCGAAACAACGAATGAATTGATATGATAATGAAGGAAGTGAAATCTTGAACGAACCACCGTAATAATTGAAAATGAACGTAGCAAAGGCACAATTCACCGGGAAGAATTAGCAAATGAACGAAGGTGCTTGAGACAAACTAGATACATGAGAACAAAGAGATCAAGAACTGATTAGAGGATATTCGATTGATGCACCGCAAGATAGGAGAATGATAACCGATACTGAGAATGAATAAACCTGAATTGATGGACTCCGGATGACAAACTGAGAAGACTCTTGAATATCTCCTGATGTGTGAAAAAGATTCTCACAATCGAAAACAATTATGAGAGGATGGCAACAAGCTAGAACCATGAATCTTGAAGAGAATGGAGCAAGATTTAAGAGAAACTCTTCTTCAGTCTTCAAATGATGAGAATGACAACGAGAAACACCACCAAGAATTATTGAGGAACACCGGAAGAATCAAAAGCGAAGAGGTTGAGCCAACTATGAAAAGAATTTGAAAGATCTTGGAGAAAAGCATTTGACTGATGATAACTCATTCTTACGCCAAACTTGGAGAAGAATTTAGGATAGCTCGGGAAAATAGAAGAGTCGTAAGATCCAGGAAAAACACGTGGGTTAGGGCCCACTCAAAAGAACACCGTTGAAAAGATTTAAAAGAGATGTTGCACCGGTTGAATTAAATGACTTGAATGAGATACCAATCTCGAAAGAGCTTGAACGAATGCAGAGTGGAAACACGAATCTTCCTGAGAAAATCTTGAGCACTCCGGAATAGCAAATAGCGAGACGAAGAATGATAATGAGGTGCACCGGTATGAGAAGACATTGAAATGAGGAAAAAGGTATGATCAACAAAACTTGACTTGAATCCACCGGAGAAGAAAAGAGAACGGAGGATGATGAACTAGTAGAACATCTTCTTGAGAACCACCGGGTAAGAACATTGAAAGAAAAGAATGAAGAAACTTCACAAAATAAAAGGATACTTGGTAAAGAAATCTTAGTCCTTGAGGAAAAAGGGTGGGTGGGCGGGAAAAACAAAAGCAACTTGGAGACGGATGAAACAAACACCGTTGAGAAGAAATGATAATTTGTCTTCTTGATGTTGAAGTGATCGGATCCACTTGAAGAGAAACACGCCGGTTGAACAGATTGACATGACAATCCCAATTGTCGAGAAGGATTGGTATTCACATCGGAGTATGAGAACACCATTTAGGAAAGGTATGGAATCAACACTTGACATTGAAGCAACTCGAATACCACAACTCAAAACAAAAACAAAGGACTGGCTTGCAGAATAAGCGGAACAAACATATGATAGAGATTTCGTCCAAGTTTTCGTGGTGGGGCCTACACGGGCTCAATCAGACAGCACCATCATGTACAAGGCAAGGCACATGACATCTGAAGTGTCCCAGTCGGCATAGCCAAGGACTCTTTAAGACACAACGAGACCATCAGAAACCAACCGTGAATAGGCGGACCACTAGACGTCGAACCCCAATTTCATATCATACATCCGCCGAAAGATATCCTAAGAGCTACTTGAATTCCCACCTATGAAACTCCCGAAACTTTTCGGTTATGCAATCGGTGTTGGGGATACAGGGAGCAATAATATCTCACACAAACTAACAATCCCTACATCCAGCTATATCCATCCGTCAACACATAACCAAGAAACCTTCGGAAATCGTCTACCTCAACCTTCGAAAAGCATCCTTTATACAAGTCATGGCAATACTCCCGTACTCACCTCAAGATCGGGTTAGCGGGTTATCTCACCAACAACTGCATAAAAGAGATTTTCGATGTCGCGCATTAAACTCGGGTATTCCAGAACTGCAATGATAAAATTATGACGACAACACCTCGGAGCACAACTCCCCGGGACACTGCCACAACCCCTAAATGTCAGGAGGCAACCAAGACAATGTTGTCATCATAAAACCATCGGAACGATTCTAAGATACCCGCGTGATCCTAAAAATTTTTTTTTAGTGAAATTTAAGAAGAGAAGAGTCAAAACTCTACGTCAGGATACCTCACCAGAAGGTCAAAGGGACTGGGGAGTAAAAAGAATTCCTAACTCTCCGATATATATAATCCTAAATGACTCAAAACATTTTTCTAGACACAACTCGGCCACTAAAAACGATCAAGCGGTGGGGCTCCTAAGGTCGGGAAGGCTCGATTACCAACTTATAACGCCTCAATGCGGCTATATCTCCCACGTGTCGAAGCACGACTTAGAGGCATAACCGCATTGAAAGCAATGTCGCAAGTGAGGTAATCTTCACACAACCCATGTAATACATAAGGAAAGAGTTACATAGTTGGCTTACAATCGCCACTTCACACAATTACATGAATAAAGCATTACATCATCCAGATACACTCAAGGTCCGACTACGGAACCAAAATAAAAGAAGAACCCCAAATGCGATAAAGGACCTCGATCGACCCCAACTGGGCTCCACTATCGATCAACTAGAACGAAACAACACAAATGGCAAGATCTTCATCGAGCTCCTCCTTGAGCTTGGTTGCGCCACCGCTTTCGGTAACATAGGCACCGCAAACTGGTTTTGAAGTATCCGTGAGCCACGAGGACTCAGCAATCTCGCACCCGCGAGATCAAGACTATTTAAGCTTATGGGTAAGGTAAAGGCATGAGGTGGAGCTGCAGCAAGCGACTAGCATATATGGTGGCTAACATACGCAAATGAGAGCGAGAAGAGAAGGCAAAGCACGGTCGATAAAAGTATGATCAAGAAGTGATCCTATAGCAACCTACGTCAAGCATAACTCCAACATCGTGTTCACTTCCGGACCACGGAAAGAGACCATCACGGTTACACACGGTTGATGTATTTTAATTAAGGTCAACTTGGTCTTCTACAACCGGACGTTAACAAATTCCCATCTGCCCATAAATCATGGGCACGGCTTTCGAAAGTTCAAATCCCTGCAGGGTGTCCCAACTTAGCCCATGACAAGCTCTCACGGTCAACGGAGGAATAGACCTCCACCCAAGACACTCCGATCGACTCGGTATCCCGTACAACAAGACATTTCGACAGGTAAAACTAAACCAGCAACACCGCCCGAATGTGCCGACAAATCCCGATAGGAGCTGCACATATCTCTTTCTCGTGGCACACTCGGATGAGACTAGCTACGAGTAAAACCAACCTCAAGTTTCCCGAGGTGGCCCATGCAGTAGCTCGGTTCGGACCAACACTCGAGATAGCACCGCCCGGGGTTAAAATAAAGATGACCCTTGAGTCTGCAGAACCCAAGGGAAGGTGGTAGGTTGTTAGTGCAAATGGTAAAACCAATGTTGGGCATTGCTGGAGAAGCTTTACTTAAGGCGAACTGTCAAGGGGTTCCCATTATAGCCCAACCGCGTAAGGGACGCAAAATCCAGAACATAACACCGATATGACGGAAACTAGGCGGCAAGAGTGGAACAAAACACTGCATAAGGCCGAGCCTTCCACCCTTTACCAAGTATATAGATGCATTAATTAAATAAGGTATATTGTGATATCCCAACAAGTAAACATGTTCCAACAAGGAACAACATCTCCATGTTCCAACAAGGAACAAGCTTCAATCTTCACCTGCAACTAACAACGCTATAAGAGGGGCTGAGCAAGCGGTAACATAGCCAAACAACGGTTTGCATAGGAAAGGTGTCAAAGGTTAGGGGTTTGACATGGCAATTTGGGAGGCTGACAAGCAAATGGTAGGCATCGCAGCATTGGCATAGCAAAAGAGCGAGCAAACTAGCAAGCAAAGATAGAAGTGATTTCGAGGGTATGATCATCTTGCTCGCAAGGTTCTCGAGTTGTCGAAGGCTTGATCCTCGAGGCGTTCTCAACAGGTTCCTCGCTCACGCACTCGCCTCCGGCTCTACCCAAAGCAACAACACAAGCAACGGAACCACAATCAAACAAGGAACAATGCACAAGCAATATGATGCAATACATGACATGCTATGCGAGATGTGATATGCAATGCATATGTATGCTCGGAAGGAAAATGATGAACTGGCATCAACTTGGCAAACCAAGTATGCCGCTGAAAGATGAGATGATTTCGTTGAAATCGATATAAAGATCACCGAATCGGATGCACGGTTTGCAAATGACAAGCAAAACAAGAATGATGCAAATCTGCGTTTAATGACCGATGCTACTTAGCAAGCAACAAGAAACTATGCTACAGCACCCCAACATAAAAACAAAGCATATGGCAGCGAACTACAGGAGATGCTTAACAAAAGAGGATCACTGAGCTACGGCTAAGTCACATCATAACATGTTCAAACAAGCATGGTGAAAGTGCTAAAATATCAGGTTCACAGACTTAGTGAAAATACTAACATGCCAGAATTAACATCAGAAGGCATGTTTAGAGCAAGCAAACAACATGCTACAGGAACTTATAATAGCAAAACAAGGCATGACATGATTCTACTCAAAGCATATATCAATAGTCCCTTACTGACCATAAGCCAAAAAGGACCTTAAGAAATGATGGCACCCATGTAAACATGGCAAGTTTTATTACAGATTTCAGACTTAGCAGAAAAACTGGGCATGGCAAAAACAGTTAACGAGTAGGCATGTTCGTGAGCTCGAAGCACTCACTACAGAGCAATACATGGCATGGCAAGGCAACCAACAGTAAGAAGGCATGATTATGAAGCTAAGCATGGCAAGAGCAAGGTCATAGCATACATGGATCAACTACAACGACCTCGTGAAAGTTGAATCTCATGCAAACAATCTGCCAGGAAACATTTTCAAGCAAAAGTAGAGCACGAAAATGACATGCTAGACTACTCCATAAATACCAACAAAGGCATGGATGGATAGAGCACATCCACATGTTCAAAACACCCTTACTGATCATGCTCAAAAGGGCATGGATCTCTCTAATAACATTAACATATGGCATAAAAATAACAGCAGGACAAGACTTAGTGAAAACACTAAGTTCACGAAATCAGCAACATTATCATCCCTACTTTGCATGCTTGTTCTAGTCAACACATAACTCAAAAAATACATGGCAAACACCCTGGAAAGATGGCATGGCAATGTTCAACTCACATGTAGGACTCAAGTTCATAAGGTGCACACATAATTCATGGCAAAAATGACAAAAGAGCTCGAGCTGATAAGATTCTGAAACTAACGATCTGAAGCCTTCTTCCAACAGCATTTCGGGCATCAAGATGAGCTCAAATGCAAATGATGCAATGTAATGAAATGATTTACTCTTCGAGACGAACAATTCTACATATTATACGCCCAAAACGGAGCCACTAGTGCGGAGATGTGATGCTATGAAAATGCACGAAAATGTTAGAAAACAGGGACTTAATGAAAACGGGGCAACCTCGGTTCTGCACGGATTTTGATGAAGGTCGGGGAGCTCGCCGGAGAACTTGCCGGAGATGGAGAGGAAGATCCCGGGGCGCTCTCCTCCGACCGGATCTCGTCGGATCCGGCACGGGACGGCGCGGGGACGGCGATGAAGAGACTCGGGGAGGCCGGGGAGGCGACGCGGGCGCCACGGATGGCCGGGCGGCGGGCAGACCGGGCGAGGAGCTCATTGAGCTCTCGCAAGACGGCGGCTGGCGGGCTCGGGCGCGGAGCAGGAGGCGCGGGCGACGCCAGACGAAGCGGCACCCGAGGAAACCGGAGGCGGGCGACGGAGGGCGGGCCGGCGACGGCGCACGGCGGCGGCACGGCGGCTGGCGTGGGCCGAAGCCAGCAAGGGCGGCAGAGAGAGCTCGGGCCGGAGGCGGACGGCGGCGGCCGGGCGGCGGCGGGCGCGGAGATGGGCCCCATGGGCCCCGGATGGGCTCAGCAGGCATGGCAAGCAGCGTGAGGCGCGGGGAGGCCAGTGGCGCTGGGATAGGCCGAGGGCGAGGAGGAGCTTGCTAGGGTTTGGACTACGAAAAATCGGGGAGGCACACATATAAATAGGTAGAGGGAGCTAGGAGAGTCCAAATGAGGAGCGGTTTTCGGCCACGCGATCGTGATCGAACGACCGAGAGCATGGAGGGGAGTTTGGTGGGTTTTGGGCCACTTTGGAAGGGGTGTTGGGCTGCAACTCAAAGAGGGCTTTGCGGTTACCCGGTTAACCGTTGGGGTATCAAACGACCTCCAAATGGCACGAAACTTGACAGGCGGTCTACCGGTGGTATACCAAGGCCGCTTGGCAAACCTCGGTCCATTCCAAGAAAGTTTAATACCCGCTCACAACGAGAGAGAAGAAGGGGACGCCGGAGGACATAGGAGTGCCGGATTGCAAAACGGACAACGGGGAAAAGGCTCGGATGCATGAGACGAACATGTATGCAAATGCGATGCACATGATGACATGATAAAATGCAGATGATGACATGGCAAAGTGAAACACGCAAGCAAATGACAAGGCAACGACGGCGAATAACTGGCGGACACCTGGCGCATCGGATCCGGGGCGTTACATTGTGATGCCATGTTGTATTGCACATATCGAGCATATTGTGTGTATGTTATTGAAATGCTTGGTATGTGTGGGATCTGACTATCTAGTTGTTTATCCTTGGTAGCCTCTCTTACCAGGAAATGTCTCCTAGTGCTTCCATCGAGCCTCGGTAGCTTGCTACCGCTCCGTAACACTTAGGCTGGCCGGCATGTGTCCTTCTTCGTTTCTGTGTCTGTCCCTTCGGGGAAATGTCACGCGATGAATACCGGAGTCTTGTTAGCCCGCTACAGCCCGGTCTACCGGAGTCCTGCTTGCCCAGTGCTACAGCCCGAATTCACTCGCTGATGACCGACATGTTCGATGCTGGGTCATGGATGCATGTCCCTTTAAGTCTGTGCCACTTTGGGTTTACGACTAGCCATGTCAGCCCGGGCTCCTTATCATATGGATGCTAGCGACACTATCATATACATGTGCCAAAAGGCGCAAACGGTCCCGGGCAAAGGTAAGGCGACACCCGTGGGAATACCGTGCGTGAGGCCGCAAAGTGATATGAGGTGTTACATGCTAGATCGATGTGGCATTAAGTCGGGGTCCTGACAGCTTTGGTATCAGAGCCTGACTGCCTGTAGGATTACCAAGCCAAACTGGTCGAAGTTGAGTCTAGAAATGCTTTAGTTATATAGGGGAATTGATTGTGGAAGGGAACATAAGGCTCTTTTTACTCCTTACCTTATGTCATTCTGATCCGAGTCAACCTCTTCTTTTCTACGGGGATTAAGAACTAGGCCTTCTCATCTATCTATTAGGATGACGGGTTACTATGTTAGAGACTTATAGGATTGTTGGTTCCAGTCCTCAATTCAGTTTCTACTACTTTTAGTATGTTGTCAGTTGAACTAGAACCTTGATATGATGTTGTTAAATGACTACGCAAATCCTTGTGAATGTCTCAAATCTTTTTCTGAGCATTTACAGCCGTTATGCTGTACGAGTCATCCGAGGTCTCTAAATAGTCTGATGCATTTGCAAATCCTTTCTTTCCATTCCTGATGTCCTTTATGGCAGAATAAGCACACTAACCGGTGCGTTGAGGTTATTTATTGCCTTGACATATATGTTGGAGCTATTAGTATGACCCTAGGTGTTTTAGGGAGTCACCTAGTAATCTAGCCATGTTTTGTGTTCCCGGTGTGATGATTCTGGCCACCATTCTCGAAAGCATCTCGTGATGCCATTTAGTAGTAGGTATTCTACTCCTGGGTTCTTGACCCAAGTTTCACTCTACTTACCTCGTGTTGATAGTGCTGCTCGTACCTTTAGGATATTAGTAACCTTTGAGATAGACTGCGAGGTCCGTGGTATATCATTCTTCCAAATACCATGAACCATCCTTGGCAGGAGTTCCTTTGAACCAAAAGATCACAATAAGAGTGCTCTTGATGAGTTCTTCATTCTACATTGTGAATCTGCCAACTCTACCTTCCTGCATGGGTTATCCGGAAGAAATGTTAAGCTTTACTCGACATACTAATCTATGCATCCACAACTCAGAAAATCAGATGTTATTTTGAGTTGTCTCTCTTTAGTTGTATTCTGACCCTTGTCTATCAATTGATAGTCAAGAGTATGCGTGCATTCGCTTATCGATGACTATTACTCTTGTGGTCTGTCAAGCCATTCTATCCAGAATGACTTGGAGAAACAAACTCTAGTACCTCATCCATATCCAGGATTGGGTCAAAGCAGTTGTAATCCGCAAATGAAATGCCAATCCAGCTTTTGATTATGTTCTACCTCAGAGTATTACCCCCTTTATGTCAGGATTGTCATGAGACTTGCACCATTTCTCATGAATTCTTGACGTAGTGATACTTCTCGCCATCATTGTTCATTCCTCGGTCCCGTGTTGTCGTAACCGGAATGCCGACAAGTGAATCATGATGTGTGAAATCAATACCCCTAGCAACCATGTTGAGTGGTTGATGGATGAACATCTCATCCGTAGTGTGTTGGTTACTGAATCACCATCCTGCGATTGATCGTGCTACCTAGTCCATTTTTCCTGGTGCACTCTTCGATCAAGGAGTCAGGATTGTGCTAATTCTTGCTTATTTGATCATATCGTCTTGCCTGAGAAGCAAGATTGTTCTCGGGCTTAGTAACATACCGGTGGTTCATGATTTTCCGAATTTCTTCTCGGAAGTATCACCAGGTTGTCACCTGGCTGCTATTTTGAGTTCGTGATCAAGTTGGTTTTCGAAACCACCCTTTCTCCAAGAATCGTTGACATCGTTAGATATTACCACTAGGTGTAAACCGCCAAGCTTGGGCCGGGTTAGCTCGCTAGTGGTGTAATCATGGAAAGGCCCAAGGCACGTAGTTGGTTTAGAACTTGTAGCCGTAAACCGCCCGATGTATGACTTGTATTGTAAGTTAGAATAGAGAGATACCAACCGATACGAGTATGAACCGTTGGGACTCGCAAACCGACAGGCGCACACGTGTATATAAGGGACGACCGGCGGCGGTTCAAGGACGGACAACCACAACTCGAGCCTAGGCGGCTTGTTTGCTCCCTAGCCATCGAGACTACATCAATTCCATCACAACTAGACGTAGGCTTTTACCTTCATCGAAGGGGCGAACTAGTATAAACCCTTGCGTCTTTGTGTCCGCTTAACCCCTACAAGTAAACCCGAAGCGATGGCTCCACGACTAAGTCCTTACGCTAGGACATCCGCCGTGACAAATTCATTTAAAGTTGGCGCCACCGTGGGGCTATCGTGACGACGGTTTGACGATCTTGGAGGGCAAGCTCAAAGGACTCGAAGGCTACGTCGTGGGCCGGATGACCAAGAGTCGTCGCGGCCGGATCTACATCGACGATGCTGGATGGGGTCCCGAGGCCGATTCAATCGAGTATGGATACCGGGTCCCCTTCGGCAGCATACACGTTTTCATCGGCAGGATCGGAGGGCCTGGGCCTGAGCCGGACATCTACACCGACCTCATCGAGACGGCTCAGCGCGCGCGACCAGCCCGGGCTAAACCGGCCATGAAGCATGTCTTCGTTGGAGTCACCCATGGAGGGGAGTACGACGCCGGTTCCGAGCACGGTAGCGAGACCGTCGTTTACTCCGGCGATGAATCTTCAGCAGGAGAGACCGAGTCATTGTACCATTCTGAGGATGATATGATCGGGGCTGTTCCGACGGTGACAAGATTCGGACCCCCAAGCCCGCTAAACCGGGTTGGAGTGTTCATGGCCGTACGCAAGCACAAATCTCTCTTCAACCGCGCAGAAGATGCTTTCGGTTCAGCAGCGGCAGAGGGCAGGAGGCCCGGGCGACCGCCGGTTCAAGTTCTGTCAGATCTGTTTGATGCACTAGCGGCGCCATGGCGGAGGACAATCCAGCAGATCAGGAGGCTCATAACGCAGAAATTGCAAAGGTGAAGGAACAGATCACGCAAGCTAAAGCGGATCTAGCGGCTGAGAAGGAGCGTATGGCTGCGGAGCGGGCCGCTTTGGATGCACAGGCTTACAAACTCATGCTCGACCAGAGCGCGTCACAGGAGGTGTTAAGGCGGAAGTACAGATCGCGCCTGCCATCTGGATTGGACCCTAGAAACATCTTTCAGATGCCCGGAGCCAGACCCAGTAACCCGCCCCGGCACAGGGAGGTAAACCGGATTGAGGCATCGGGAGCGGGAGCGACGGTCCAACCACGCCTGATGGAGCCCCCACAGTAGAACACGGTGATTCCTTCGCCGGTACAGACGCCCCCGGGCCATTACTCTAACCCTATGGACAACCTTGTTGCGGCTGCTGCACGATTGGAGGCGATCCCAGTTGAAGGAGATTCCCCAAGCGGTTGAAACACGCCGGTTAAGGAGCCCTTCTCGCACCGATCCAGCAGAAGCGATTCATACAGCCGCGATCGGATTCACTCTACGCCCGCCCAAGCCGGAGCTACAGCAAAGCGCATGGATGAACCGCCCTATCAAAGTAACGCGGGACCGTGAAGCGCCCGAGGCAATCACCAGATAGGTGGCGTTCGTGATGCTCGTGGAGGTGGTGGATCGGGCCCGCACGCAGAGAGGCTGAGTTAGCAGCGACAGATGATGCGGATCAACACACACCGGTTCGCCTACCACCTTCGCGGACCAGAGTCACATCCGCTGGGAGTGCCTGTTTAATCCCGCTTTACGCAATGTGCGTCTACCTAAGGATTTTAAAGGCCCGCGCAAGGTGCCGAATTACACTGCAGATCTATCTCCTGAAGCGTGGGTTGAGAGTTATGAGATGGCCATGGAGATGCTAGATGTTGACGAAGCCGCGTTTGCAAAGTACTTCACTATGATGATGGAGGGCACATCGCGTACTTGGTTGAAAAGCTTGCCGCCCAATTCTATCAGTTCATGGGGTCAGTTACGGGCCCGGTTCATCCAGAATTTCAAGGATACATGTAAGCAGCCCAAATCCATAGTAGACTTGGCGGCTTGCGTTCAGGAAGAAGGGGAGTCAACAACCCGTTGGGTACGCCGTGTATCTGAGATTTTACACTCTTCGGACCGGATCAATGCTGACTCAGCGATCATAACATTGGAAAGCAACTGCCGGTTTGAGCCCTTGAAATTTAAGCTGGGACGTATGAAGCGGTTACGCAATGATATGGGAACCCTCATGGCCTTTGGTGAAATATGCCGATCTGATAAAGTACCAAGGATCCCAAGCGGATGACGATGAAGCGAGGAAGGAAAGAAGAACGGCAACTCAAGCAGCAGATTTCAAACCGGCGGGTCATGGAACGGGGCAAGCGCAAGGCTGATGGTAATCCGGATTTCGTAGCCAACACTAATGCGCAGATGAGGTTCGCGCGCAGAGGCAAGGCGAAGTCGGGTCCGAATGCTAGTGCAAACCGCTTGAATTACTTGTTGAATCAGCCTTGTCCCAAGCATGGAACAAAGGAATCCCCATCGAATCATCTTTGGAAAGACTGTTATATTATGCAGGAGTTCAAAAATTCTGATGCTTTCCGATATGACCAGGGGTCAGGTGGCGGTTCAGGATCCGGTTTTCATGGGCCGGGTCAGGACGGAGCTTCTGGTTCGGGGCATAACTAGGGCAATCTCAATAATCAGAGTAATCAAGGTGGCCAGCAGCAGCAGCAACAGTCAGGCTATCAGAGCCAACCAAAGCAGTTGAATGGCGGGCAGTATCATGTTTTCACAACCAGCCTGGACAAGCGGGATCGGAAGCTTCACAAACGAGCAGTAAACTCTGTTGAACCGGCTTTGCCGCGGTATTTGCGCTGGTCAGAGCAGCCTATCGTATGGAGCAGAGAGGACCATCCCCCCGGGTTGATAATCCGGGTCAGCTGGCTTTGGTGGTAGATCCTCAGGTTGGGGGCTATAAGTTTACTAAGGTACTTATGGATGGAGGAAGCAGTATCAATATATTATATTATGACACTTTCCGTCGCATGGGTCTCACAGATAAATATCTCAGACCGTCCAATACAGTGTTCCATGGTGTAGTGCCCGGCAAATCTGCTTATCCTATTGGTAAGATAGCCCTTGATGTGGCTTTTGGAGATGAACATGATTCCCGGTCTGAAAAGCTAACTTTTGAAGTGGTGAAAATCCGGAGTCCATATCATGCCTTGTTCGGACGGCCAGCTTACGCTAAGTTCATGGCACGACCCTGTTATATTTACTTGCAGCTCAAAATGCCGGGTTACAAAGGAACAATGACGGTGCATGGAAGCCGCCGAGTCGCTTTGGAATGTGAGGAAGGAGATGCAGCTTATGCAGAGGCGGTCTGTGCCACGGAGGAGTTGAAATTTTATAAAGACAATGTTGATCCGGCAGATATGACCCCTTTGAAGAAGCCCACTACAGAGCATGAATCGGATCTGAAGTTTAAATCGGCAGATGAGACCAAGCTTGTTGACTTTGTGCCAAAGCGATTCGTCCAAGCAGTTCATCGTCGGTGCCAACTCGATCCCAATAGAAGGCGCGCCATCGAGTTCATCCGTGAGAACAGGACATCTTTGCATGGAAACCATCCGACATGCGGGTGTACCGAGAGAACTCGCCGAGCACACACTTAATGTGGATCCTAAGTATAAACCGTGAAATAGTTTCTCCGCCGGTTTAATGAAGAAAGGCGCAAGGCCATTGGGGAAGAAGTAGCCGAGCTTACGCGGCTGGCTTTATCATTGAGGTTTTTCATCCGAGTGGCTTGCTAATCCGGTGCTGGTCCTTAAGAAAACGGCACCTTTGGCGATGTGTGTGGACTACAGATCTCAACAAGGCTTGCCCAACAGATCCTTTTGCTCTCCCCGCATCGATCAGATTATTGATGCTACGGCGGGATGTGAGCGTTTAAGTTTTTGGACGATACTGGATATCATCGATCAAAATGGCGGTTAAGGACCAGGAGAAGACGGCGTTTATAACTCCCTTTGGAGCCTTCGCTATGTATCTATGCCTTTTGGGCTCAAGAGTGCCTGTGCTACTTATCGAGTGTGTGCGTAATTGCTTGCATACACAGATTGGCCATAACGTGCATGCTTATGTAGATGACATTGTGGTGAAGTCAAGACAAAAGGAGACACTGGTGGAAGATTTGAAGGGACCTTCGACAACTTATGATTTATAAGATGATGCTTAATCCGCCAAGTGCGTTTTTGGTGTTCGGTGCCGCGTTATTGGGGTTCTGGTGTCTAACAGAGGAATCGAGGCTAATCCGGAGAAAATTAAAGCCATCACTTCCTTGGCTAAACCGAAGTGTATCAACGATGTTCAACGCCTGGCGGGCCGGATTGCGGCGTTGAGCCGGTTTATCAGCCGCCTCGGGGAGAAGGCCATCCCCTTATACCAGATGCTGAGGAAGACGGATAATTTTGTCTGGAGTCCAGCTGCTGATGAAGCCTTTGAGGATTTAAAGCGGCAATTGGCCAACCCGCCTGTCCTTGCGGCTCCGGTTGACAAGGAACCGCTGTTGTTATATGTGGCAGCCAATGCTCGAGCAATGGAGCGAGCCATTGTGATAGAACGCAAGGAGGCAGGAAAGGAATATCCGGTTCAACGGCCGGTTTATTATATCAGTGAGGTGCTTATTGAGTCCAAGCAGAGATATCCGCATTGGCAGAAGCTAGTCTATGGTGTTTTTATGGCCAGCCGGAAGCTGAAACAATATTTCCAAGGGCATCCTATTACAGTGGTTAGTTCAGCTCCTTTGGGTGATATCATACAAAACCGGGAGGCGACTGGCCGGATTGCAAAGTGGGCCATCGAGCTTGGGCCACATGGGCTAAAGTATATACCGCGCAGCAAATAAAGTCACAAGCCCTTGTTGATTTCATTAATGACCGGACAGAGTTACAAGCACCGGAGGAGAAGCCGGATCACACATCTTGGACTATTCATTTTGACGGATCCGCATAATTGAAGGCTCGGGGCTGGAGTCGCTTTTAACTTCCCCACAAGGTGATAAGTTTTGTTACGTTCTCCGTCTAATGTTCCCTTGTACTAATAATGCAGCTAAGTATGAAGCCTTGCTCCATGGTCTCCGCATGGCTAAGGAGATGAACTTAACCCGGGTTAAGTGCTTTGGTGACTCGGACCTGGTGGCTCAGCAAGTATCTGGCACTTGGGATTCTAAGGACCCCCTCATGGCTGCATATCGTCGAGAAGTGGATAATATTGCAGGTTGCTTCAAGGGCTATCAAGTGGATCATGTGGATCGCCGGAAGAACGAAGCGGCAGACGCTTTAAGCCGTTTGGGTTCTCAGCATAAACCGGTTCCACCTAATGTCTTTCTGGACGTCTTGCACAACCGGCCAGTTCAGCTCCCTGGTGAAGCGGACTTGGCAATTCCTGATCCGGAGGCTCAGTTGGTGGCGGCGTTACATGCTATTCCGGATTGGACGGTTCCTTATCTTGCGTATATGACTCGAGGAGAGTTGCCAGACGATGAGGTTCTGGCCAGACAGATAATCCGCGCCCAAATCTATGACGATTATTAATGGTGAGTTGCATCATTGCGGTTTTTGGGCGTTTAACGCCTGTGTTTCCCGAGGAAGGCTGTGAAATTTTAAAAGAAATCCATGAAGGGATTGCGGGCATCACGCCGGTTCAAAATCCCCGTGGCGAAGGCATTCCGTCATGGATTTTCTTGGTTAACGCTCATGCCGATGCGGAGGACTTGGTCAAACGGTGCGACGGATGTCGAAATTCTCCAGCGTGCTCATGTACCGCACAGAATTGCAGATGATCCCAATAACGTGGCCGTTTGCGACCTGGGGGCTGGATATGGTTGGGCCTTTTAAGCGATCCAAAGATAAGAAGACCCACCTGTTGGTGGCAGTTGACAAGTTCACCAAGTGGGTTGAAGCGAACTCGTCGATAAGTGTGATGCGCAACAGCGTGTGCAGTTCATCAAAAGGTGATTTTCGGTTTGGTTTTCCACACAAGATCATTCTCGACAATGGCACTAATCTATCCAAGGAGCTATGAAAGAATTCTCGTGAACGTGAGCATATCCGCTTGACGATCATCGCGGCACACCCCATCCAATGGGCAGCAGAGCGTGCTAATCAGAAATCTTGCGAGGCATCAAACCCCGACTTCGGTTCCATTACAGAGAACACCGTGGTGCTGGGTTGAAGAGCTCCCATCGGTACTATGGAGTATCAATACTACGCCAAACCGGTCTACGGGGTACACCCTTTCTTCATGGTTTACGGAGCAGAGGCAGTTCTCCCCAGTGACATCAGGCACGATTCGCCCCGTGTAGCGGCTTATGTTGAAGCGGACAACGAGGTGGCACGATAGGACGCTTTGGACCTATTGGATGAGGAGCGTGATATGGCAGCCGCTCGTTCGGCGATTTACCAGCAAGATCTTCGTCGGTATCACAGCCGCCGGGTTAAGACCGAGCCTTTCAGAAGGAGATTTGGTGCCGTCTCATCCAAGACCGCACAGATATGCACAAGTTATCCTCGCTTTGGGAAGGACCCTTTGTGGTCGAGAAGAATCTACACAACGGTTCCTACTATCCGTTGATATTCGAGGCGTAAAGACTCACGTACATCGAGGAGGAGACCAATAGGCCGTGGAATATAGCTCATCTTCGACCTTACTACACTTGAGTCATCGGCTCGGTTTATGTACATAGCATAACAATGTATATATTATCTTCGATATAATAAAATCAGGACCTCGGCTAAAGCGGGGTCTCGCTCTTTCTTTTCATGTGTGGTTACATGGAGTGCTTACATTTTTTAAAGCGGCCTCCGGTTTACCCTTGACGATTATATTTATCACTTGGGGCTTGGTCGTGTCCGAACCAATGCAACACCTCTTGATAGGCGAAAGCCACCAGATCATTTGGGGACACGGTCACGTCTGAACCGTCACGCCTCTTGGTCGGCCAATAGGGCCAGCGTCACTTGGGGCTTGGTCGAACCCAACCAATGTCACGCCATTTGGCGGCGTACTCGCCAAGAGTCTTTTGGGGACTGGCCGACTAGCACCATCGCTACGCCTTCGGGGGGCTTGGTTGCGTCTGACCATGGTAATGCCATCTGACCAGCTCCATGAAGCTTTACTTTTGCAAAGAGTCATTGCCTTTGTTGCCATATTTTGACATATTTGGTTTTCGATTTTTGTTGTATTTTTCAAACCGACGAATATCTTTATCCGGTTTAGCTGTCAGTAACAAACTGACAGGACATGGTTTGGTATTACACCGCAGTTTTTCTCTGCTCGGTTTACCTTTTTTCCGGTTCATCCTTATGGAGTAACACGGGGGCTTGAGCTGTTTCAGCACGCCTATGTGGGAGTTATTGTCTCCCCAGACGGTCATGGTTTTTAAAGGCCTCCGCTTCAAGATTGGCTATGCCAGCTTCATGCCCAGATACGGCAGGTATTTGTATCGCATACTAATTGATTTTTCGATACACAAAATATATTGATGTTATAAACCGTGGCGGTGTCACCGCCAAGTTCAATTTTTGATTGCAGGAATCATGACTCAAACAAAAGTTCCATCTATGCACAAAGGCATATCCAGCAGCAAGTTTTAACTAAAGGCTATTACAAGGCAACACAAAGGCCCAAATGAGATCATTGTTCTTTGGGTTAAACCGCCACCGGTTCAAGATCTATTCTTCATCCTCCGCCGCTTCAGATCTTCATCCCTACCCATCGGCTGGAAATCCACAGTAGTCCAGTCGATTCCCATTAGCGCTTGGAAAACAGCCTCCTCGTGAATCAGAGACGACGGTTCAAGGTCAGGAGCGTAAGTGTGCTTACGGATTGGAGGGATCAAGTTTTCCGGTTCAAAGGTTGGAGCGGGCACACGCTTGTTCTGCTCGTTATATTGGGCTTGGTAGTGCTCCAAATCGGCTTCTTCTGCCAATTGACAAGCTAGCGGGCGTACCGCACGGTTTATCGCCCGCAAGTCATCTTCGCTGAAGTCCGAGCCATCTTCCTTAACACTGGGATAGCCTTGAGCTGCTTCCACGGGATCAAAATCCGGTACCCATGCCTTGGCTCGAATCAAGGCGTTGATGGCTCCGGTTCGTGCAGCAGATTTCTTCACCTCTTCAATCCGAGAAGGAAGGATGGATAGCCGGTTCAGGGTGTCTTGGATCAGGGACGGCGCTGGATTGTTATGTGACATTGTGGTAATCACGCGCTGGGCTCCGGTATACAACTGCTCCACTAAAGTGTAGACAGCCTTCAGTTTCTTCCGCACGTCATTTCCCAAGTGCCCAACGCGTGTGCCTGTGTTTGATAACAGGATAGTTTTAAACCGGAATAATGATGCAGCAGGAAAAGCATATTAAACTTATTCAGGGAGTTTACCGAAGATGGCTGCAGTCATGGAATGTACTTGCCGCTTCACGGCTGTCAGATCATCCACCACCGGTTTAAGGGCAGCTTCAGCATTTTCGGCCCGTTTGAGCAAGTTGGCCTTTTCAGTGGCCCAGACCGCCTGTTCCTTCTTCATGTTCTCCTTCACATGTTCAGTGGCAGTCAAGGCAATGGTTAGCTCCTTCTTGGCTTTTTCTGTCTCGGCCTGCTGGGTTTTTAAAGCCGCCTGCAAATCGGCAATCCGGTCATCCTTGATCTGAACCTCAGCCTACACATTGGTAGCATGATCAGCAAACAATTCAAGTTCAAGTCTCAACCACACAACACAGTTATATGCTTGACACTTGGGGGCTAATGTACCTTCAATCTTTCTACTGCTAGTATATGGCAAAGTCCCAAGTTCAATATGAATATTCAACTTGGTACTTGGGGGCTAATTACCATTTGATTTTACTCAAGTGTTGTCAAGAAATTTTTGGAGTACCGGTTCAGGTATGTATTGCTAAACCGGCCTTGGTGGTTATGAGGAAAGATTGCAAAATTTATCACAGAAAATTATCAAGTCCCAGTTTGATCAAAGATTACAAACCGGCCCTTGGGGGCTACAAGGACTACTATACTGGTAATAAGGGAAAGAGTGTTACCTCAAACTTGTCTCTCATTAGTTTCACCAAGCCAGACTTCATAATCACGGCTGCTGTAAAGCGGTTCAGATATCCGAATGAAGGTCTTGGGCACTCAAAGCGCATATGTTTCCAGCTCGGCAGCCCACTTTCCTTTGTTCAAAGTTGAAGAATCCTCCTTCACAAGATGCCGGGTCAAGGTTCTGAGATTCCCGGTTCAGAGCGCCCATGCCAAGATCACAACGCCATCGTCTTCGACTCGACGGATTGGGTCGGCACGGCTGCCTCAAGAGGGCTGCGAGGCTTTTCAGACCGGACAAGATGGCGGCGGATCAACAGACATTGAAACATTCACAGCCTCTCCTCAGAATAACATCTTCTTGAACCGGAGGGTCATTCGAATATCTTCAGAGGCAACATTTTGAGATCTGGCGCCGCTCATGATCTCAAGCGCGCCTCTTCAGCTGTTTTGTCCAAGCGAGCCTTCTTCTGGGTTTCGGCTTGGTTCAAGAAACAAAGATTCAGGAGCAAGGCGATACATTACGTAAGAAATCGAAAAGCATATGGCTGTATGAACTTACCCGACGGCTATCTTCAACGGCGGTAGCTGAGTGGTCGACGATTCGCCAGAGGATGAATGGGAGGTGACTGATAATCGGAGTCGGACGGATTAAGAGGTTGTGGAACAAACCCGCTTTGGAATTTAAGGCAATAAAAAGGTTGAAACCTCGGTGCGGCGCTTTCGAGCCGGGCTGTTGGGTAAACCGCAGAGGTAACTACCGTCCATTGTGTCCGGGTTGTGCGACGAGCCTCATGTTGCTGTGTCTTCATAAGAAGTTTGGGATCCAAGTAAGCAAGGGGGTGAGAAAAGTTAACTTTCCGGTTTGCCGTGAAATTTTGGTGAAGGCAAATTTGTTGAATCGAAGAGAGAATAGTTACCTCGGCAAATCCTGCGTTGTTTGGCTTCAATATCCCGACAAGCATCGTCATCAATAAGACGTGTAAAAAACAAGCCAAGAGAATCAAGTTCTGGATTACCCACATCATCATCAATGGCCGGATCAGACGAAGTAGTAGTCTTCCTCTTGTGGGCGGACTTCTTGACAACCTTTGTTTTGGGCGAATTGGCGCTTGACTTTGTCCGCTTTGTCTTGAGAGAGTTTTTTGCTCCAAAACGGATTATCGCCCTGGATCAGAAATAATTGAGAGTTGGACATATGAAAATAACAACGGGTTGTTATAATGACACAGTCAGAGACTTACCGCAGGTGGTGCGTTGGTGGTGCAGTAAGGAGCTAAGCCGGTTTGAGCACCGAGGTGCTCCGGTTCGTTCAGCATTCTCCTTACTGAATCCGTAACTTCAGCTTCAGACAGTTCCAGTTTGGTATGACGGAGTGGGTCATCGACGCTGCCGGTATATTGGCACATCAAACCGGAACGCCGGCTCAAAGGTAATATGCCCCAAGATAACCAGCAGCGTGCCAGGTCGATCCCAGTCAAACCGTTGGCCATGAAGGCTCGAAGCTTGGACAGTTGTGGGGCATATCTGCTTCTCTCTTTGGCAGTCAATCGTTGCGGAAAGGGATGAGTGTTGCTTAGCCGCTCTGGACGAAAGCCAGGTAAAGGATTTTCACCTTCAGGGGAAGTGTCTTTGCAGTAGAACCAAGTCGCGTTCCACTCTTTGGGGTGAGTATGGAGTTTAACATGGGGATAAGTGATCTCCTTCCTCTTCTGGATAGCCATACCGCCCAATTCTGTATTAGGGCCGTCGGTGAATTCAGTTCGACGGTTTAGGTGGAAAAGATCTCTGAACAGTTCAACGGAAGGTTCCTCTTGTAGATATGCTTCGGACAGTACTTGAAAGTGGCAAAGGTTGGTAACGGAGTTGGGGCCGATGTCTTGGGGACGGAGCTGAAAATTGGCCATCACGTCCTGGTAAAATTTTGACCCGGGCGGTTTGAAACCCCGGGCCAGGTGATCCGCGAAAACTACAACTTCTCCTTCCTGAGGTGTGGGAGGACACTCCTCTCCAGGAACCCTCCAATGGATTGTATTTTGATCATCTAAAGCGCCGATCGATACCAGCTCTTTCAACTGTGTCTCGGAGATGCGGGAAGGAACCCAGTTGCATTCATACACCTGTTTGGCCATCATGAGATCTACAAGGAGAAGGATCCGGTTTAAGAAAGTGCTTATTACAAAGTGATTGATCTAAGTTATGATAAACCGGAGGTGGTTCCTATAAATCAGTTCGTCATGAGATGATGTCGACACGTTACCGCAGTTCAACAAGGGGACTAATGGTGTACCGATGCGGTTTAGCAACTTTTACTATGGTGAGTTAAACCGCCTAATCTTGGCTTCAAGGTAATTGAAGTCATGGATGAAACAGGTTTCACACAATTTCATGTTTACTACGGATCAAACGCGGTTTTCAGAGAAGCGAAATGCGCCATGAAGTAAAAAAGAAACAGAAGTGGACTATAAGGCGTATATGTATATGCAGAAGATCCATGAGATTAAGATAAGCAAGTACAGCGGATACGCAGGAGTCGTCATTGGTACAGAATGGGATTCATAGCATGGTTCAAGACTAAAAAGATGAAGACGCACGAAGAACAGGGCATGAAGCTCGAACCCTAGAAACAGATCTAAACTGAAGGAACAGACTGAAGAAGGGCAAAGAAGCTTACCCGAAACGGAGGAGATGCGGAGAAAGGCCGCAGTGTTCTGGTAACGTACAGGTTGATGCAGCGGCCTAGGTCGAAGCGAAGTTGATGGCGACAATGAGCTCAAAGCGCGGCGCGAGGAAGAAGAAGAGGAAGCGAAGGGAGGAAAAGAATGACCCTTCGGTCCTATTTATAAGGCAGTAAAGCTAGGTCAAGCGCGTGAATCCAGGGACTGTCATTAAGGAAGGCGTTATAAAGGATAAACTTTAAGATGACGTCATGCGGTTTACAATGACCGAAGCGGCGATGTCATGCGGTTCTGATGATCGAAGCAATGACGATGTGACGGTTTATTAAACAAAAGAAGATGTCCAAGATGCGAGGTTACGTGAAGGATTGACATGAACCAGTTCAAATCAACTGGGCCTAATGTTGGGGATATTACCACTAGGTGTAAACCGCCAAGCTTGGGCGGGTTAGCTCTACTAGTGGTGTAATCATGGAAAGGCCCAAGGCCTGTAGTTGGTTTAGAACTTGTAGCCGTAAACCGGCCTGATGTATGACTTGTATTGTAAGTTAGGAATAGAGAGATACCAACCGGGATACGAGTATGAACCGGTTGGGACTCTGCAAACCGACGGGCGTCACTCGTGTATATAAGGGGACGACCCGGCGGCGGTTCAAGGACGGACAACCACAACTCGAGCCTAGGCGAAGCTTGTTTGCTCCCTAGCCATCGAGACACATCAATTCCATCACAACTAGACGTAGGCTTTTACCTTCATCGAAGGGGCCGAACTAGTATAAACCCTTGCGTCTTTGTGTCCGCTTTAACCCCTGCAAGTAAACCCGTAGCGATGGCTCCACGACTAAGTCCTTACGCTAGGACATCTGCCGTGACAAATCCACGACAGATACCCTGAGCAAGTTGCTTAAGCTAAACAACAAATTGGAGAGTTGGAAGATAAAAGCTTGTCCGACTTAGTTCATTTTAAGGGATATCTTTTGAGTGTGCGTTGAAGAAAGATGATATCTTCATCAATTGGTCCTCATGATCAGTTGTTGAACCTATTGTCTTAAAAACTTTGACTTGAGTATGGGCTATCATCAAGTCAAATCAGAACCAACGATGTTCGTAATGTTGTCTTACTCGTGGTTGATCCCTCAAGCATACACCATTACATATTTGGGTCTGACCAATGCTATCACCGTGTTCACATGATGGTGGAAGTCCAGTGATATGGAAAATTCCGATGAGTTGTTGTTGAACCATCAGCAGCATTTTGTCTCCCCCATGATTCATGCTGAACATCAACCTAGTGTTGAAAATTTTATAAGCAATGCCTTCGTGCTCCGTTCATGAAGCCTATGCTTGGATGAAAGAAGTGACCTCCTCGAATTCATGTGCATTTGGTGCAAGTTGCCGCCGTGAGTTCGAGAAAGATTGTTTTTGTTCCTCGGGAAACATCCCAAATCAGTCATGCATACGTGCGAAGTATTCTATGGTTTGGTAGATTAATTACCTCCACTCCATTCGTATTCCTAGCACACCAAGCCACTGGTTGATTTGTTCAAAGATAATAAGTTCTAAGTACTAGTCCTGAAGGTACCAGACGGATTTGTACAAGATTTCGTTATCCTCGATGATGGTCCCCCACCTGAACTCGGTAGAGTTTTATTATAAGACTACTATGTGGTCAAGCTTGTCTTGGATAGCTTGTTCATAGGTTTGCAGCAGAACTAGCTCATGTTTTGGAGCTTGCTATCGTAGTTCATTTCTCGAGAATTCCGCAACATCATCTCGTCGGTTTGTGTTGCAAATTTTCTTTCCCAGACATGATGTCTGAAATATTCTGTTACCAACCAGATCTGAATCTCAGGCAGATATGATGGTTGGAACTTTTCCAGGATCTATGATGTAGGTCCCGACAGGGTTGATGTTCTGGCCGACGCACCTAGCCGAAGGATCTATCACTATAGTATCTTGATTGGGCAATTTGTCCATTTTCTCCACGAGGATTTCATGCGGCTTATTCTATAAGTTGTTCCTTAGGGATTCTTGTGCTCTAGGTTTCCCCGATAAGCTATAACCATTCAAATGGTGGAATCACTCTCGTTGAGTTATTACCAGTTACCAGAATCATTCCCAGCATTTGCATTTTGTTTCCAGCTTGCACCTCAGTAACTACTGTTTGGGATCATCTTCAAAAGTGGTCGTACCATGGGTCCCGTCCACTTCCAACGATAAGCAAAATCATCCATTGTGTTTTCTTCAACAAGGTAGTCCACATCATCCATTCTAGTCTAAGTATGTTATTCTTTCGAACTCCTTCAAATGATCGATTGCGATTGCCTTGGGATGGTATAAAAAGTCTCAATGATATCTATATCAAAAGTAATTCTTTTTGCCACTTAAGGGAATATTTCTGTGGGTCACCTTCCTTAAGATGTCTCGTTATGGTATCATGGCAACTCAACTCCTCGCTACGTGAACAACCGTTCATCACCTTCTTAAGTGTGGAATTGTGTCTACGTAGTGAACCTTCGTCATCTGTTACACTCCATTCCTCTGGATGTATGTTTCATGTCTCAACTCCAGAAATGTTCAATGTCTCATTCCGCGAGTTGATCGTCGGTTGTTCGATCTTTGAGAAGATCGATCCTTCTAGAGTTTTCCCTTTCCTCTCATTGTCCTGATAGTTGGAGTTCTCGGAGCATGACATCGAGACAAAGATCGTGATCGAATCAATGATCTTATGAAGTGAAACCTGGATCATGAAGATTGTGTTGGTCTTGTACCCCCTCTGTCTTCTTACCTCATGTCTTGAATCTCGGGACGAGATTCTTGTTTAGTGGGGGTGAGTTGTCACAACCCTAGAAATCTTCTTATAATTGGTGGCATTGCATCCATGCATCATTTTCATTTTCATTTAAACTTGAAATGGGGATTGCCTAAACCCTAGCATTAAAGGAATTCACTAGCTTCAACCAAAATATTTCCAGTAAATCCAAATGGCTTTCAAAAAATGTTCATCATTCTTGGAAATCTTTGGAAGCAAGAATTTAGAGGTGATGCACATTTTTCCATGACATATTTGGGCTCTGGATTAAATCATACTCTATTTGCATTTGGGCATTTAAATGCTATTAAATATTTTAAATGCTCAAATAATCATAAACTAAAATGTTTACTGTAGGATATATACCCAACAGTGATCATGAGTAGTTTCATGATTTTTGAAAGAGTCTAAGAATTTTAATAAAGCCCTAAAATTACAGAAAAATAGAAAACAGAAGAGAGAGAGAGAGAGAGAGAGAGAGAGAGAGACTTACCTGGCGTCCACTTGGCAGCCCACAGCCCAGATTCGGTGGCGGCCCAGCCCTTGGCTCAAGCGGTCGTCTTCAACCCCGCCAAGAGGGCGAGGCGTGTCGCCTGCAGCACCACCCGCCACCTCTCGCTTCCTCCCGGACCTTCTAGCGACGCCACGGTGACGCCCCATGGCCCCTCGCTCCTCTCCCTCACTCTCTGCTCTCTCCCTCGCCCTCTGCTCTCTCTCCCGAGCACACCAGAGCGGAGCTCGTCGCCGCCGACGATGATCACCGTGGCCACCGTCCACCCTACCCCTCTCTGTACCGTCCAACGGCTCTGCCGAGACGCCCTCTTCCTCATCGCCAAGCCACGTGACGCTGGGAGCCCCGTGTCGTTGTCCTCGCCCTCGTCTTCTTCCGCGGGATCCGATGACAACCGCCGATGATTTGACACCGTCCGGCCTCCCTCGATCTCGTCGACCACCTCTACGAGTCTGCTGTGAGCCTCCGTGCAGAACCCCTCTCTTTCCCCTCGCGTTTGCGAGCTCTAGGCCATAGCTCCATCGCGGCCGAACTCCGGCCGCCGTTGACCTTGTCGCCGCTGTCACTGCAGGCGCTTGAGCTCGATTCGGAGCGTGTCACCGCGCTCAGGAAGCCACCAGGAGCCTAACGCATATTCTAACTCGCCCTCCCGTGCACCACAGCGCCAACCCCGCACTCACCCGAACTCCGGCGCCGCCGCGAGCTCACTTCCGGTGAGCTCCGACCACCCCGTGACCTGCCGCTGCCTCCGCTGGATGCGCGGCGGCATACCTCCAGTGCCTCTCGGCGCACCAGTGCGACCCCTGGCACCACTCCGGCGAGCCACCGCCGCTCTGGTCGTCGCCGTCATCTAACCGCCAGCGAATCTGACGTGGCCGTCGTTAGCGGCTAACCCCCCCACACTAACCAACCCCCTAGGCCACTGACTCATGGGCCCCACACCCTAATTAACATAGATTACATTTTCTGCTTAGTTTTAACTAATCTTGGTGGGCCCACGCATTGGTGTTGACTACACTGATCCGTTGACTAGGCCCACATGTTTGTGACCGTAGGCGACAGCTCCTTGACCGGGGCCCACGCTTGAGTTTGACTGGACGGCTCGATTGATCACGACATCACAAAGGACGTGATCTTGACACGATAAAGAATTTTTTTCGGATTTATTCTTTTACAGGAAATTCTAGAAAATGTTATTAACTTCTAAAAATCATATAAATTTAACCGTAACTCAAAATGAAATAAATTATATATGAAAAATGATCAGAAAAATCCAATCCTTGGTTTAGATGAAACAAGTTAATGCACTAATATAACCTCTTAAAATGGGTTTGCATTTGAATCTTTGGTTCAAATGGACTCATCTCAATCTATTCTAGCTTGCATTAGCCCAAAACACATTCATATTGCCATGTCATAGCATGCATCATATTGTTTATTGCATTGATCGTGTTTCTTCTATGTTTGCCGGTGTTGTTCCCCCTCGGTAGACGTTGTACCGACGTTGTGATCGTTGACACTGATGAAGACTCAATGCTATCTTCAGAAGTGCCAGGCAAGCAAATCCCCCTTGTTCATTCCGATACAATCCCACTCTCTCGCTCCTGCTCTCTTTTACTGCATTAGGACAACAACGATTCATCTGTTACTTGCTACGATAGTTGAACCCCTTATCCTCTGCATGACATGTCATTGCCATAGTAAATAGATGAAACCCACTAGCATGAGTAGGAGTTGTTTGAGCCCTGATGTGCCTACTCATTCATGCTTGTTTGTCATTCCTGCTATTGCTTAGAGTTGTGTCAGGTCTGATTCATCCAGGATGAATCAGAGGTGTGTGAACATGTCCTACTGTGTGTGAGCTAAGTGTGTGAACATGATTTGGTGAAGGTAGAGGTGAGCGGCCATGTAGGAGTACATGGTGGGTTGTCTCATTGCAGCCATCCTCAGGAACTGAGTTCTGTGTTTGTGATCCATGAAACAGATACTACCACGCATTAGGCCCGAAACCAATGGACCCTCTCGGCTTCTTAATCACCCTTGTTCTTTGTCCAGGAGTTGCAACTAGTTTCTGGTGTTTGTAGGATATGTGTTGGAGGCCGTGCGTAGCGCTGACCCTAGGGGTGGGCTATGATGCGGTTGATACACCGTGGCCCGGTGTACCGAGCGCTCGTTTGGTGTCTCGGGAACCCTGCACACATCGTTTGGGGCTGTGAGCGAAACCCGGCGGATCTCTCATGGATGGAACCGAATAGGAGATAAACTGGACTAGAGACTTGAGTGTTTAGGTAGGTCGTGGCCGACACCCTCGTTGGGCTTCCGCTTGAAGGTTGCCGAGTACATGTCGTGTAAACGACGGTAAGTGGTGAGAGCGTGTGTGAAGAAGTACACCCCTGCAGGTTTAACATCATCTATTCGAATAGCCGTGTCTGCGGAAAAGGACTTCTGGGTTGCCTACAACAGTTCATAGACAAGTGAAAGTGGATACTCTAAAATGCGCAAGATAAGCGTGAGTGCTATGGATGGCCTTCTCGTAGGGAGACGGTAGCGGATCCATAGTGGTGTATTGATATGGTGAATATGTGGACTCTTGTGCGCCACCTCAAAAGAGTTACTTGCAGTAGTAGTTCAGGATAGCCACCGAGTCAAAGCTGGCTTGCTGCAGTTAAACCCCACCATCCCCTTTGTTGATAATGATGCATATGTAGTTAGTTACGATGTAAGTCTTCTGGGTACATTTGTACTCACGTTTGCCTATTTTATGTTTTTGCACGAGACTTGGTCTCGTTAGTAGTTCAGCGTGGACTTGACGTTTATCTTGATACCTCAGCTACGATCTTGTGCCCTCGGCGAGATTCGGTAGATAGTCGGGCTTCTAAGCCTTTTTCATTTGTAGATGTCTGTACTCAGACATGTTAGCTTCCGCTTGTGCTTTGACTTGTATGCTCTGAATGTTGGGTCGTGAGACCCATGTTTGTAATATCTCGCTCCTCGAAGCCTGATGAATAAATACTTGAGTTGTAGAGTCATGTTGTGATGCCATGTTGTATTGCACATATCGAGCATATTGTGTGTATGTTATTGAAATGCTTGGTATGTGTGGGATCTGACTATCTACTTGTTTATCCTTGGTAGCCTCTCTTACCGGGAATTGTCTCCTGAAAGTGCAACTAATCCCCAGGTGGTTTTGGTAATTAATAACAACATATATATCATTGAACTAATAGTTTCTTGAGAATCATTTCAGAAAGTTCAGTGATATGGGAATGGCAAGGACTGAAAGAGTGGACCCCTCAAAATGCTAAGGCAAGCATTGGCAAAAGCTCAAGACTCCATTTTTGGTTTAGTGATCCAAGATCACATTGAGTCCATAGGAAAGCCAATACTATTAAAAGGGGATGAGGTTATGATAATGATCTGGTTACTCAAAGTGCTTAGTGATACATCTCCTAAACTATCAGCAACTCTCACTGCAATATACACTCATAAGTAATCTCGGTCCCACCGATTTCCTAAACTCAGTCACACCGAGATGAACCACCTCAGCCATATAGCCAAACCCTAGAAATCTCGGATTTTCCGATTCCGAACTCGGTCTCACCGAAACTTGAGTTGCCAAGCTTCAGAACATACGTCATCAAATCGGTGTCACCGAGATGATGAAGTCGGTCCCACCGAGATTGGCAAGCTCATGTCTTTGGACGAATCGGACCCACCGAGATTGTATTTTCGGTCCCACCGAAAATCCCAACGTTCACATGATTTGAACTTTCGGTCTCACCGAGTTGTCAACTTCGGTCCGACCGAGATTGGTCAAATGTGTGTAACAGTTGGATTTTGTGTGGAGGCTATAAATACCCTCCACCTCCTCTTCATTCGTGAAGAGAGCCATCGAAAGAACTACCACTCCTACCTTACATTTACGAGAAGAAAACTACCTACCCTTGTGTTGAGATCAAGTTGCTCCACTCCCACCATATGAAGCTTGATCTCTAGCCTTCCCAAGTTGCTTTCCACTCAATCCTTTCTTCCACCACAGCCAAATCGGTGAGGAGAGTTGAGTGTTGGGGAGATTATCATTTGAAGCACAAGAGCAAGGAGTTCATCATCACCAACACCATCTATTACCTTTTGGAGGGTGGTGCCTCCTAGATTGGTTAGGTGTCGCTTGGGAGCCTCCGTCGAGATGTGGAGTTGAACCAAGAAGTTTGTAAGGGCAAGGAGATCGCCTACCGTGAAGATCTACCCGAGTAAGGCTAGCCCTCCATGGGCGTAGGCCATGATGGCATAGACAAGGTTGCTTCTTCGTGGACCCTTCGTGGGTGGAGCCCTCCGTGGACTCTCGCAGCCGTTACCCTCCGTGGGTTGAAGTCTCGTGGATTGACGATAGCACCACCTATCGGAACCACGAGAAAAATCTCCGTGTCCCCAAATTGCGTTTGCTCTTCTCCACCTCTCTTTACTACATGTGCAATTTACTTTCCGCTGCCTATACTCTAGAATTGCATGTGTAGGGTGATGCTTGACTTGATCATAACTGTGAACCTGCCAAAAACTTGTCTTTATCAAAAGGCTGAATTTTTATATTCAAGTAGTCTAATCACCCCCCCTCTAGACATACTTTCGATCCTACAAGTGGTATCAGAGCTTTGGTCTCCATTGTATTGGTTTCCATTGCATTGGACTCCATAAGCTTGGTTTCACAACCTAGGAGAGTATGGCGTCTAGTGAGGGTAATTTTAGAGAGGTCCTTACTTTGATGGTACAAACTTTGCTAGTTGGAAGCATAAAATGAAAATGCATATTCTTGGCCATAACCCAGCCGCATGGGGCATTATTTGTGTTGGTATGCAAGGTGAATTCTTGAGGAAGGAAAAGTTCGGATCGTGAAGCTACAACGGATGAATTGCGGATGTTGCAAAACAATGCTCAAGCTTGTGACATTCTCTTTAATGCTTTGTGTCCCGAGGAGTTCAACAAAATCAGCCGTCTTGAGAATGCAAAAGAGATTTGGGATACTTTGGTCGAAATGCACGAAGGTACCGAGTCTGTAAAGGAATCAAAGCTAGATGTTCTTCATGGTCAACTTGACAAGTTCAAGATGAAGGAAGGTGAAGGAGTCGCTGAAATGTACTCTAGGCTTGCTCTCATCACAAATGAGATTGCCGGCTTAGGAAGCGAAGAAATGACCGACCGATTCATCATCAAGAAGATTCTCAGAGCTTTGGATGGAAAGTATGACACCGTGTGCACTTTGATCCAAATGATGCCAAACTACAAGAATCTCAAGCCAACCAAGTCATTGGAAGAATTGTTGCTCATGAGATGACACTTAAAGATAAGGAAGAGCTTCACAACAAGTCAAGTGGTGCTTACAAAGCTACAATTGATGCTCCCACAACCTCAAGTGACAAGCTAGTTTCCAATGAAGAGATAAGCCTAATGGTGAAGAACTTCAACAAATTCTACAAGAGTAGAAGCAAAGAGAGAAGCTCAAAGTCTAGATCATATGATGAAAAGAGATCTTCTAGTCGTGATCGAATCTGCTACAATTGTGGAAGACCGGACATTACTCAAATGAGTGTTCGGCTCCCCACAAGAGAAGAGAAGAATCTCCAAGAAGAAGAAGCTCAAGAGAAGAGTCACCTCGGAAAGAAAGAAGGAGTAGAGATGATCGTTATGAACGAAGACCCTCTCGGAGAAGCAAGGATTCGGAGAGGAAAGACAAGTCATCAAGGATCTACACAAGAATAAAACATCAAGCTCATGTAGGTGAATGGGTCTCGGCTCCGACTCCGACAATCAATCCGAAAGAAGCTATCACTCCAACTCCGACTACTGTCAAGATGAAGGTGTTGCGGTCTTGCTCTCGTGTCCTCCAACTCCAACTCCTATGACTTATTTGATTCACCAAATGAGGGAATTGGAAGATGCTTCATGGCTAAAGGCCCCAAGGTATCACATCCTGAATTCATTGACTTTGATAGTGATGAGGATGACTTGCTTGGTGAAGATGAGCTTTACATGACAAATCTAGTGAGCCTAGTAATGATGAACATTCTAGTAGTCTTTATAGTCGAGAAGAGTCGAATGACAATGCTATGAAGGAGATTGAGCGTCTAACTAAAGAACTAAACACTCTTAAGTTAGCTCATGAAACAACTCAAGAAGATCATAGAGAGCTCCTAAGATCTCATGAGAAGCTACGCTCGAGAAGCTCAATCTAGAGCAAGAACATGAGTTTTTAAAAGCAATCAATGGCGATCTTGACGGAAGAGTTCTTCATATCTTGCCAAACGACTTCTCTTGTCTAATTTCTTGCCACCTATTAAAACTAAGCATGACAAGCATAAGAAAAATTCTTCATCTAGTAGTAACAATAACCATGCTAAATCCAATATTGTTGCTTCTAGTAGTTCTCTTGATTCCACTAACAATGTTTCAAGCCAAGTTACACTTGAGCAAGAAAATAGTTTATTGAAAGGGATTATAGAAAGGTGTCTACAAGAGCCTTGCGGAAGCAAGAACTTTGAGAAATTGTTACTTAAGCAAGGAAGGCACCGGAAGAATCAAGGAATTGGTTTTGAGCGAAAGTTCAACGCCGAAGGTGTTGAATGGGAAGAAGGTCAATATCCCACTCCAAAGTTTGTTTCTCAAAAGGAGAAGTATGATCCTACTTCTTCCAATGTGGAACAAGCTCAAGATGACCTTCCACCACAAGACCACAAGCTAAAAGGCAAGGACAAGCTTCAAGAGGAGATTGATGCATTTATTGAAGCACCTCAAGCCATGGTCAAGTGGGTTCCCAAGGAAACATCAAGTTCTAATTCGTCAAGCTCAACTACAACCCCAAGGATTCCCATCAAGATGATGTGGATCCCGAAGAAGAAGAACTAGAGAGTTCTTGAGGGTGACTCCGCCAACATACTTCACTCACATTCTTTTGGCAAAAACTTGTGCAATCAACTTCCACATCTTGCACTAGTTCATGGAGTCACAAACCCTCTTGTTGGTAAGTCAAGGGACAAGGTAATCATTGCTTTCATGGACATCATCTATTGTGTACTTCAATCTATGTCCATGGATATCCTTGTTTGTTCCTTGTGGGACTAACCCATGTAGGTATTGAAAGTGCCCGAATCCAAAGGATTGCTCCCAACTCTTGATGATCTTCATCAACATTGAGCATCCACATCTTCAACATCTACATGAAGTCTTCTCGACAACCCAAGGTTAGTTTGACCCTTTAAAAGGGTTCTCACATCTAGGGGAGCTTTGCTCTAAAGAATTGAGCTAAAGCATCTTCAAATGATGTGAACACATCAATGCTTTATGTAAAAGTGGTAACCCCACTTGTGCTTAAGCGATGAGTATGACCTATGATCAAATGTTCTCATTTGACTCCTAAGTCAATATACTCATATAAAGATGACCTAGTCATCGACAAATTGTGTGATAGTAGCTAGAGTTTTTGTTGGTGCATGTTTGACACATATTTCATTTGCTATCTTATTGTGTGAGCATGTTGGATGCATGATTTTATCCATTCGAGGACATCCATTTGATGTTTTGGTCGTTTTGATTTTTCTGACCAAATGGATGGACAAGAATGCCTAAGTACCTCCCCTAGCTATCTATGCTTTCTTGTCTCAAATTCTATTCATGCTTACATCACAAACTTTGAACAAGTCAATTTCGGACCCTCCGAGTGAGGAGCACTCGGAGCCACCGATCCGTCAAAGGCTAAACTTCCAAAACCTTCTAAGTGATTTCGGTCAGACCAACACACTCAAACTCGGTCAAACCGCAAGCATTTGGATTGATCTAGGTTTTCACCTCGGTGAAACCGAGTTGTGAATTTCGGCGTGACCGAAGTGTGTAATCGCCTGCAGTTATCCATCTCGGTGCCACCGAAGTTTTACAACTCGGTCCCACCGACAACAAAGGGTATATATACTCGAGGAGGGCAGCGTTGATTTCTACTTCAAACGCCTCGCCCCCACACCCCTTGCTGCCGTCGCCGTGGTCTCTGGATCGTCTCCGTCGTCGCCTGTGCGCCCTCGCCGCAGGTCTCCGTCGCCAAGCGGACATCGTCTCCGCGCCGTTGCCGCCGAGAGGAACTCCACCAAGTTAGGGTGAGTTTCGATCCCACTCGTGCTCCCATCTCCGATTCAATGCGTTTGGTTTGCTGTAATCTTGCCACGATTGAAATCTTCACGAACACCAGATTAGTCTTTTGGACTAGATTCGAGTAAAAGTTTTAGGGTTAGGTTTCCGCCGAACACATCTCGGTGAGACCGATTTTACATTCTTGGTATGACCGATTTGGCCTCGGCCATTACCTTTGCACCTTCGGTCCAACGAGTTGTGCAAATCGGTGTGACGAAATGAGGATTTAGTGAAACCCTAGTGTTTTCGGCGGATCGAAACCCACTTCGTCCAACCGAAAGTGGTGTGAATGCTTCTGTTTGAACACTTGGATTCACGAATTTTAAACTCGGTCGACCGAAATGTCTTCGTGAAAACCTAAAACTGAAATTTGAACTCATTTTGTTTGCAAAAACTTCTGCAGTTTGTGATAACTCTTCTACTCTGCCTACACCTTATCTATTCACGGGTTGTCGGCCATGTCGGATGCGGTGACAGCCGTAACAGGTCGAGTCACCTATTGAAGATATTCCAGAGGCAGGCACTAGTCCTGAGTCCAGCAGCTCATCAGATGATGGTGAGAGGAGTACACCAAGTGGTTTGCCACCTGCAGCCACCAGGGCCAGAAAGAAGAGAAACTCTGATGATGAAGATTCTGATTTCACTGTTGAGGAAGAGGTCTCCTCCAAGCCAAAGAGAAAAGTTGTTGCCAAAGAACCTCAAGGTCAGCAGACAAAGAAGGGCACCAGAAAAGTGAAGGAATCCACTGTTGCCAAGAAGCTGAATTTGGAAGAGGCAACAGCAAGCAAGGTGAAGAAAACTTCCAAGAGGAAGAGGATTGTGCATGATGATGCAGCAGAGGAAGATGATGATGAGGAAGCACCCCAGCCTCCTCAGAAGCCTAAGCTCATGGGTGATGCCATCAGGGCAGGAGCCACTTCTAAGCCCAAGCAATCTGCTCCAGTCAAGGCAGCTCCAGCAAAGCCTGCTGCCAAGCCCAAGAAAACAGTCAGGAACATTCCAGCTTCAGAGAAGAAGAAAGATGATGTGCCACCAGTGTGTCGGATGATGAGGCACCAGTCTTCTTGAAACTTCGTCGAAACTGCCACTCCACAATGATGCTCATCCTCACGCCGAGAACATGAAGGAAAGGAAAGATAGAGGTCTCGAGGCTATGGAGACAAGCTGATCCATATTTGTGAGGAGAAGAACTGCTGTTGATCCAAGATTCCACACCAAAGAGCAGCAGGACTTCTATGAGGCTGTCTTGATGGACAAGAAGCCCATAGTTGCGAGACACTCGTCGTTGATTGGGCATACATTGACAAGTGAAAAGCACGAGACTTCTTTCCACAAGTGCATGAGAGCTTCACTTGCATGTGGTGTTGCAGACTTTCTTGGTCGAAGTTGACCAGTTGGAATGATGAAATGATTATGCAATTCTATGCCACACTCATTTCTATCCAGATGGAAAGATCACATGGATGTGAAGGCCAAACATTCTCTTCAACTGTTGAAGAATGGGCAGAACTTGAATGCTCCGGTGCCAAGAGAGGATGATGTTGATGTGTATGGTATTCCCAAGAAGAACCATGAATCTATGAAGAATATGTACAAAGAGGTTCCGACAAAGGATGTAGGAATCGAAGCTCGCCTCGATGTATTATCTCGAGGCAGGTCTACCTACCACAAACACTATTACGAGGCATACCTTGATGCCCAAGTGCGGAGATCATCGCATGATCGAGGATACTCTATCAACATGCTGCATATACTTGATGAGAAGGCACCTTTCAAGGTGATGGACTTGATAGTTGAGACCATCAAGAGGACTGCAACTGACCAGAAGAGGTCATGTGGATTTGCCCCGCATATTCAAATGCTTATCAATGCCAAGTTTGGCACGTGCACATACTTGTTGGATAGACCACACTTGCCACTGCAGCCTGAGCATGAGGACAATGTTGTTGTGATGGATGAGGAGGATCCAACGTCAGTTGAAGGTCAAGCAAAGATTGAGGCTGCCAAGAAAGCCAAAGCTGAGAAGGAAGCAAAGAAGCAGCAGCTAAACCCAAGAGTGTTGGAGAACAGCTACTTGAAGCTACCCAAAGGATTGAGCAACGCCGCCAGCATTGTACAATCTCGGAGAGCCTAGAGAGGATTGTTGAAGACAAGATCCATGCTCTGGATGTGAAGTCGATGAAGTGCAAGTAATGTCAACAAGCTTGAGGCAGATATTGAGGAAGCGAAGAGGGAGAAGGAAGAGCTCATGCGTGAGATGCAGGATGACCTAGTCCAGGATGCTTATGAACAGACTGCTCCGGTTCCCACAGGACCCCGATCAGCTGCTATTCCAATGACAGACACCAGGACTACAGCCTTAGCACCTCCCACAGCTCCATCAGTTGCTCCAGCTCCAGCTCCAGTGACCACTCCACCAGCTCCACAGACATCAGCAGAAGTCTTCGCAGATGCTGCCATCTCAACTCCAACATCAACCCAGACAGGAGCCGCCAGCAGAGTCCCCAGTGACGCTTAGCTCTATGCTGTTTCGAACTTTTTGGTAACTTGTTGCCAAAGGGGGAGAAATTGTATAGATCATAGGACTTCGAGAGAGAGAGAGTGCCTTTGTCTTTGCGCTTTTGCTCTTTCGTTCATTTGCGGTCTTTTTGAGATACTTTTGATTTTTGAGACATTCTGTGTGTTTGATACTACGTTTCATTCTACCTTAATGAGTGCTTGGTCGTACTATGCTTTAATATGTGCTTAATGCTTATCATATGCTATTCCTATCTTGTATGACCATTTACTCATGTCTTGGTGATTGGGTGCATGCTATTCATTCTTATCATTTTGTGCGCTCCACCAAGATGTATGTGACATGGAAGAGTGACCCATGATCCTAATCAATTGTGCATTTGCATTCAAACGCAAATCTTAAATAATGCACAAATTTAGGGGGAGCTCTTGCTTATCACATACTTCTCAAAGCGACGATATTATTCATTGATTATATCCTATGTGAAGCTTTGATCTATATGTTGTCATCAATTACCAAAAGGGGAGATTGAAAGTGCAACTAATCCCGGGTGGTTTTGGTAATTAATAACAACATATATATCATTGAACTAATAGTTTCTTGAGAATCATTTCGAGAAAGTTCATTGATATGGGAATGGCAAGGACCTGAAAGAGTGTACCCTCAAAATGCTAAGGCAAGCATTGGCAAAAGCTCAAGACTCCATTTTTGGTTTAGTGATCCAAGATCACATTGAGTCCATAGGAAAGCCAATACTATTAAAAGGGATGAGGTTATGATAATGATCTGGTTACTCAAAGTGCTTAGTGATACATCTCCTAAACTATCAGCAACTCTCACCGCAATATACACTCATAAGTAATCTCGGTCCCACCGATTTCCTAAACTCACCACACCGAGATGAACCACCTCAGCCATATAGCCAAACCCTAGAAATCTCGGATTTTCCGATTCCGAACTCGGTCTCACCGAAACTTGAGTTGCCAAGCTTCTGTAACCTTCTGTCATCAAATCGGTGTCACCGAGATGATGAAGTCGGTCCCACCGAGATTGGCAAGCTCATGTCTTTGGACGAATCGGACCCACCGAGATTGTATTTTCGGTCCCACCGAAAATCCCAACGTTCACATGATTTGAACTTTCGGTCTCACCGAGTTGTCAACTTCGGTCTGACCGAGATTGGTCAAATGTGTGTAACGGTTGGATTTTGTGTGGAGGCTATAAATACCCCTCCACCTCCTCTTCATTCGTGAAGAGAGCCATCAGAAAGAACTACCACTCCTACCTTACATTTCTGAGAAGAAAACTACCTACCCTTGTGTTGAGATCAAGTTGCTCCACTCCCACCATATGAAGCTTGATCTCTAGCCTTCCCAAGTTGCTTTCCACTCAATCCTTTCTTCCACCACAGCCAAATCAGTGAGGAGAGTTGAGTGTTGGGGAGATTATCATTTGAAGCACAAGAGCAAGGAGTTCATCATCACCAACACCATCTATTACCTTTTGGAGGGTGGTGCCTCCTAGATTGGTTAGGTGTCGCTTGGGAGCCTCCGTCGAGATGTGGAGTTGAACCAAGAAGTTTGTAAGGGCAAGGAGATCGCCTACTCGTGAAGATCTACCCCGAGTAAGGCTAGCCCTCCGTGGGCGTAGGCCATGATGGCACAGACAAGGTTGCTTCTTCGTGGACCCTTCGTGGGTGGAGCCCTCCGTGGACTCTCGCAGCCGTTACCCTCCGTGGGTTGAAGTCTCCATCAACATGGATTGACGATAGCACCACCTATCGGAACCACGAGAAAAATCTCCGTGTCCCCAAATTGCGTTTGCTCTTCTCCACCTCTCTTTACTACATGTGCAATTTACTTTCCGCTGCCTATACTCTAGAATTGCATGTGTAGGGTGATGCTTGACTTGATCATAACTGTGAACCTGCCAAAAACTTGTCTTTATCAAAAGGCTGAATTTTTATATTGTCAAGTAGTCTAATCACCCCCCCCCTCTAGACATACTTTCGATCCTACATCTCCTAGTGCTTCCACTGAGCCCTGGTAGCTTGCTACTGCTCCGGAACACTTAGGCTGGCCGACATGTGTCCTTCTTCGTTCGTGTATGCATCCCTTGGGAAATGTGACGCGATGAATATCGAGTCTGTTAGCCGCCACTGCCCGGTCTACGGAGTCCCGCTAGCCAGTGCTACAGCCGGATTCACTCGCCGATGACCGACACGTTCGATCTTTGGGTCATGGATGCTGTCCTGTAAGTCTGTGCCACTTTGGGTTTACGACTAGCCATGTCAGCCGGGCTCCTTATCATATGGATGCTAGCGACACTATCATATACGTGTGCCAAAAGGCGCAAACGGTCCTGGGCAAAGGTAAGGCGACACCCGTGGGAATACCGTGCGTGAGGCCGCAAAGTGATATGAGGTGTTACATGCTAGATCGATGTGGCATTGAGTCGGTGTCCTGACATACGGGCTATATGAGTATACCGTTATGTCATTTGGTTTGACTAACACACCTGCCTATTTCTTGAACATGATGAACAAGGTGTTTATGGAGTTCTTGGATAAGTTCGTCGTGGTGTTCATTGATGATATTCTAGTCTACTCGAAGAATGAAGAGGAGCATAAGGAGCATTTGCGTTTAGTACTTGGGAGGCATAGAGAACATCAGCTGTATGCCCAGTTCAGCAAGTGTGAGTTTTGGTTAAAGTAAGTTGGATTCCTAGGACATGTTATATCCGGAGAAGGAATAGCAGTAGACCCCACCAAAGTTGTCACTGTGACAAATTGGGAAGCACCCACGTCAGTTGGAGAGATCCGGAGTTTTCTTGGACTCGCAGGATACTACTGGAGGTTCATTGGGAATTTCTCGAAGATTACAAAACCCATGACAGAGTTGTTGAAGAAGGACACCAAGTTCAATTGGACTGAGGAATGTGAGGCCAATTTCCAGGAGTTGAAGAAACGCTTGGTTCCATCACCAGTTTTGATTCTGCCAGATCAGCGCAAGGATTATGAAGTATATTGCAACGCTTCTCGTCGAGGACTTGGAGCAGTGCTTATGCAGGAAGGAAACGTTGTTTCTTATGCCTCACGATAGCTTAAACCCCATGAGTTGAATTATGCTACACATGATTTGGAGTTAGCAGCCGTAGTGCATGCATTGAAGACATGGAGACATTTTCTCATCGAAAACCATTGTGAGGTGTACATGGATCACAAGAGTTTGAAGTACATCTTCATGCAGAAGGAGTTGAATCTCAGGCAAAGGAGATGGTTGGAGCTCATTAGGGATTATGATATGAGATTGCATTATCATCCAGGAAAGGATAACGTAGTAGCCGATGCGTTGAGCCGCAAGAGCCATGTCAACACCCTCTTAACCGGAGAGTTACCCATGGAGTTAGCCGAAGAGCTTCGCGAGCTATGTTTGGAGATAGTCCCGAGAGGCTATGTAGTAGCATTGGAAATTCAGTCTACTTTGATGGATAAGATCAGAGAAGCTCAGAAGACGGACAAGGAGATTGCCGAGATAAAGGAAAGAATGAGGAAAGGAAAAGCAAAGGGATTTCGTGAGGATGAGCATGATACCTCACTACAAAAAAAAAGACACATCCGTGACATTTTGGGCTGAACAAATTTTTTTTTCTGTCATAAATATGACACTTTTATGACAATAATTGTGACAAAACCCGGTATCATCATAGATGTGGTGGGCTCCTACTTCTATGACAAAAAATGGGCTTTTCGTCCTGGGCGGGCCGGAGACACAGCTGCATGACATTCTTTGGGACATCCATGACGGAAAAAACCGTGGTAGAAGCGAGGGGGAGGAAAAATTTGTGGAGTTCCCGGTTACGGTGGGAGATCAGGGGCCGAGCGGCGCGTTTCTCTCATACACGTACGCGCGTGTGTGCGAGGCGTTGGCTCTAACTGAACCCGAGCGAGGCGTTGGGCTCTAACTGAACCCGAGCGATTGCACTACAAGCAACGTGTTATCGAACCCGAGCGATTGATCGATGGCTTTAGCGAACCCGATCGGCGATTCGTTTCATCTGCTACTAATGAAGCCGATCGATTGGATGAGCAGTGGCGTTGCGGGGGTTTGGATGAGCAGTGGCGGGCGTTGCCTCCGGATGAACGAGACCCGTGGTGTGGAGGACTAGATGAATAGTAGGCGATGGAGGGTGCTCGTGGAGGGTGGTTGAGCAGAACCCCATGGTGTGGAGGCTGGATGAGCAGTAGATGGTGGAGGGTTCTGTGGAGGGTGGTTGAGCAAGATGGCGGTGGAGTAGCGCGCAGTGGAGGCTGGATGAACAGGAGCCCGTGGAGGCTGGAGGAGGTCGACAGTATCCCATGGAGGCTGGAGGAGGTCGACGGTGGAGATGAATAGTATCCCGTGGAGTCCCGTTTTTGCGGTACGCCACACCCCTCCCGATGAACAGGACCCCCGTTTCAACTGTAGGAGGTCCAATTCGTCCGTTTTGCGGTACGCCACACCCCTCCTGATCAACAGGACCCCCGTTTCGACCGTAGGAGGTCCGTTTCCTCCGTTTTGCTGTCACATCCCTAGTTCTGGCCTGCTCTGGGTTAGCTAGTCTTGTGTTGCATCATGTTTAAAATTTCTCTTAAATTGAAATGGGGATTGTTTCAAACCCTAGCATCAAACGAATTCACTAGGTTCAACCTAAAAATATTTTCAGTGAATCCAAATGGCTTTCAAAAATGTTCATCATTTCTGGGAAATGCTAGAAGCAATAACCAGAGGTGTTGCACATTTTTCCATGACATATTTGGGCTCTGAATTAAATCTTATAGTATTTGCATTTGGGTATTTAAATGCTATTAAATATTTTAAATGCTCAAATAATCATAAACTAAAATTTTTACTGCTGGATATATTCCAAACAGTAGTCATGATTAGTTTCATGATTTTTGGAAATGCCCTGGCATTTTTAATAAAGCCTAACACAATTACAGAAAATAGAAAAAGAAAAACAGGAAAAGAGAGAGAGAGAGAGAGAGAGAGAGAGAGTTAGTACGGCGGCACTACCTACAGCCCAGAGGCCCACTCTTGTGCGGCCCACTCACCGAGGCATGCCGTCTTCTTCCTTGACCCGGAGGGCGGAGGAGAGGCGTGGCGCGCCGCAGCGTCGACCGGCCACCTCACGCTTGCTTGCTGCTGCTGGAGGCGCCAAGTGCGCCACGCAACCTCCCGACCGCCTCGCACTCTCCCCATGCTCATTCCGCCTCCGCGCTCTCTCTCCCGAAACCGAGCGTCGCCGTCCCGCCGATCGCTGCCCACGCGCTCCCGCCGTCCCTCAACCGCTGTTGTGCTTGCGAGCTCCGCCACATCGCCTGCTACCTCCCCGTCAAGCTATGAGGCGCGAAACGCCCCGTGGAGCCGTCATCGCCGCCTTCTTCATCGCCGGCCGCCCGAGATTGCCATCACCGTTCCGCCCACGTCGGACCATCTCCGAGATCGCCATTGGCTTCACTGCGACCATTGTGAGCTTCTGCGTCGACCCCCCCCTCTCCTCTGGCCCTTTTGCTTCCGCTAACGCCATTGCCGTCGCGGCCAGGAGCTTGGCTCCGCCGGCCATGCCGCCGCCATGGCAACCGACACCTAGAGCCGCAACCGACCGCACCATAGCGCTCAGTGCATCACCAGGTGCCCGTAGCACCCCTCCGTGGCCCCTGCCGTGCAGTATAACGCCGACCCCGAGCACACACCGACACGCCCGCCGCCGCCACAAGCTCTTTTTTCCGGCGAGCTCCGCCACCCCAGCTGCTCCCACTTGCCCGTTGGATGCGCGCGTTTGCCAGCTCAGCGTAGATGCCTCCGCCTTGCTTTTGGTCGCGGAGGAGCGATCCGAGCCTCCGCCGCGTCACAGTCGTTGCCGCGGCTGAGACGCGATAGATTGGCCCCGGTTTTGACCAGGATTTGACCCTTGGGTCAGCGGCGCGGGCCCTTGACTAACCAAGTTAGTTAGGGTTAATTTTAATTAGGTTAGTTAGTCTAATCACTGACACGCGGGACCCACAGGTCAGGATTGACCTAGACCGTCTCCGTTGACTGCTAACGTCACGGCGACGCAATGCTGACGCAATAAAGTATTTTCTGGATTTAATCTTATTCTGAAAATTCCAGAAAATAGCCAAAACTTCTAAAATCCATAGAAATTCAACCGTAACTCCAAATGAAACAAGTTATATATGAAAAATGATCAGAAAAATCCAATCTATCCATCTGCACTGGTTTCATGCATGTTTAAGCAACCTAACCTTGCTGTTCATATCAAAACATGATAATGCACTTTATAAATTCATAGTTTGAGTTTGAATTTGAATCTTTGGATCAAATAAGCTCAAACCTTTCTGTTTTTAGTTGCATTAGCCCAACACACTCATTTTGCCATGTCATGAGCATGCATCATATTGTGCATTTCATTGATTGTGTTTCTTTCTCAGTCGCCGGTAATTGCCCCCTTTCGATAGACGTGGCTTCGACGATGAGTTCGATGACACCGATGAAGAATTATACTATCTTCAGAAGTGCCAGGCAAGCAAAACTCCCTTGTTCATTCTGATACAATCCCACTCTCTCGCTCTTGCTCTCTTTTACTGCATTAGGACAACAACGACATATCTGTTATTTGCTGCGGGAGTTGAACCCCTTTATCCTCTGCATGACCTGTCATTGCCACAGTAAATAGATGAAACCCACTAGCATGAGTAGGAGTTGTTTGAGCCCTGATGTGCCTACTCATTCATGCTTGTTTGTCATGCCTGCTATTGCTTAGAGTTGAGTCGGTCCGATTCATCGGGATGAATCGGAGGTGTGTGAACATGTCCTCTTGTATGTGAGCTAAGTGTGTGAACACGATTTGGTAAAGGTAGCGGTGAGAGGCCATGTAGGAGTACATGGTGGGTTGTCTCATTGCAGCCGTCCTCGAGAACTGAGTTACGTGTTTGTGATCCATGAGCAGTTACTACCACACATTGGGTTCCGTAACTCGACCCTCTCGGCTTCTTAATCACCCTTGTTCTCTGTCCGGGAGTTGCAACTAGTTTACGGTGTTTGTAGGTAGTGTTAGTAGTCTACCAAGTGGCACCAGTGCAGGTGGGCTTGGGACAGACTAGGCATAGTGGCCGGTGTACCAAGTGGCACCGGATGGTGGACTTGGGAACCCTGCACACATCGTTTGGGGCCGTGGCGACACCCGGCGGATCTCCTTGCGGATGGAACACTAATACGCGATAAACACGGACGAGAGACTTGAGTGTTTAGGTAGGTCGTGGCCGACTCCCTCGCCCGGCTTCGCTTGAAGGTTGCCGAGGTACATGGCGTGTCTGAGGCGATAAGTGGCGAGGCGTGTGTGAAGAAGTACACCCCTGCAGGGTTATCATTATCTATTCGAATAGCAGGATTCCTCGGATATGGAAACTTGGACCCCTTGCATAGTTCATAGACAAGTGAAAGTGGATACTCTAAAATGCGCAAGATAAGCGTGGGTGCTATGGATGACGTTCTCATAGGGAGACGGGAGCGGATCCATAGTGGTGTATTGAGATGGTGAATATGTGGACTCGTGTGCGCCACCTCAAAAGAGTTAGTTGCAGTCGTAGTTTAGGATAGCCACCGAGTCAAAGCTGGCTTGCTGCAGTTAAACTCCACCACCCCCTTTGTTGATAATGATGCATATGTAGTTAGCTCTGATATAAGTCTTGCTGGGTACATTTGTACTCATGTTTGCCTATTTTATGTTTTTGCAGAGAGACTTCAGTCTCACTAGTAGTTCCTCGTGGACTTCTACATTTAGCTTGTTACCTCAGCTACGATCTTGTGCCCTCGGCAGGATCTGGTAGATAGTCAGGCTTCTCAGCCTTTTTCATTTATAGTTGTCTGTACTCAGACATGTTAAGCTTCCGCATGTGCTTTGACTTGTATGCTCTGATTGTTGGGTCATGAGACCCATGTTTGTAATATCTCGCTCCTCGGAGCCTATTGAATAAAATACTTGAGTTGTAGAGTCATGTTGTGATGCCATGTTGTATTTGCACATATCGAGCATATTGTGTGTATGTTATTGAAATGCTTGGTATGTGTGGGATCTGACTATATAGTTGTTTATCCTTAGTAGCCTCTCTTACCGGGAAATGTCTCCTAGTGCTTCCACTAAGCCATGGTAGCTTGCTACTGCTCCGGAACATTTAGGCTGGCCGGCATGTGTCCTTCTTCGTTCCTGTGTCTGTCCATTCGGGGAAATGTCACGCGATGAATACCGGAGTCATGTTAGCCGCTTCTGACCAGTTCACTGAGTCTGCTAGCCATGCTATAGCACAGATTCACTCGTGATGACCGACACGTTCGATCTTTGGGTCATGGATGCTTGTCCCGTAAGTTTGTGCCACTTTGGGTTTACGACTAGCCATGTCAGCCGGGCTCCTTATCATATGGATGCTAGCGACACTATCATATCGTGTGCCAAAAGGCATAAATGGTCCCGGGCAAAGGTAAGGCGACACTGTGGGGATACCGTGTGTGAGGCATAAAGTGATATGAGTGTTACATGCTAGATCGATGTGGCATTGAGTCGGGTCTGACAGCTTTGGTATCGAGCTTATTTGCTGTAGGATTACCAAGCCAAACTGGTGAAGTTGTGTCTAGAAATGCTTTAGTTATGTAAGGGAATTGATTGTGGGAGGGAACGTAAGGCTCTTTTTACTCCTTATACCTCTTGGCCTTCTGATCTGAGTCATCCTCTTATCTTCTACGGGGATTAAGAACTAGGCCTTCTCATCTATCTATCAGGATGACGTGTTACTAATCCATAGACTTAGAGGATTGTAGGTTTCAAGCCTCAGTTAAGTTCCTACTATTTCCATATGTTAAATGTTGATCTCGAAACCTTGATATTGTGCTTCAGAGTGGCGATGCCACCATTTTTGTAACATGTCTCCAATCTTTTTGAGCATTTGCAGCCGTTATGCTGTCCGAGTCATCCCAGGTTTCTAAATAATCTGATGCATTTGCAAATCCCCTTTCCATCCCGATGTTTCTTTGGGCCAGATTAACCACGCTAATCGGTGAGTTGAGGTACTCTGCTGCCTCGACATATATGTTGGAGCTAATATTATGACCCTAGGTGTCTTAGAGGATCACCTAGTAACCCAGCCATGTTTTGTGTTCCCAGTGTGATGATTCTGGCCTTTATTCTCGAATGCATCCCGTGATGCCACTTAGTAGTAGGTATTCTACCCCTGGGTTCTTGAACCCGAGATTCACCCTACCTACTTCATGTTGATAGTGCTTGCTAGTTCCTTTAGGATATTAGTAACCTTTGCGATAGTCCTCGAGGTTCGTGGTATATCATTCTTCCAAATACCATGAACCATTAAGGCAGAAGTTCTTGAACCAAAAGCTCACAATCAGAGTACTTTTGAGGAGTTCTCCATTCATAATTGTGACTCTGCCAGTTCTACCTTTCTGCATGGGTTATCCAGAAGAAATATGTTGAATTCGTTCGACATGCCAGTCCATGCATCTACAACTTAGAGAAAAACATGTGTTCCTTTGAGTTGTCCCTCTTTAGTTGTTTTCTGGCCCTCGTCTATCGATTGATAGTCAGGAGTAGTTATGCATTCGTGTTCATCAATACCACTACTCTTGTGGCCCGTCAAGCCATTCTATCCGGGAATGACTAGGAGAAACAAACTCCAGTACCTCATCCATTTCTAGGATTGGGTCAAAGCAGTTGTATTCCGCAGATCAAAATGCCAATCTAGCTTTTGTTCCATTCTACCCTGGAGTATTACCCTCTTTATGTCAAGAAAGTCATAGGAGTTGCACACCATCCTATGAATTCTTGTTGTAGTGATACTTCTCGCCATCATCGTTCATTCTTCGGTCTCCGTGTTATTGTAACCGGAATACCGATAAGTGAATTATGATGTGTGAAATCAATACCCCTAGCAACCCCGTTGCTTGGCAGTTAATGGACAACACTCTCATTCTTAGTGTGATGGTTATTAAATCATCATCCTAAGATTGATCGTGCTACCTAGTTCATATTTCTGGTGCACTCTTCGATCTTTGAGTTAGGATTGAATCCCTTGCTCTTATGATCATGTCGTCTTTCCTTGAGAAGCAAGATTGTTCTCGAGCTTAGTAACATATCGGTGGTTCGTGATTTTCCGAATATCTTCTCGGAAGTATTACCAGGTTGTCACCTGACCGCTGTGTTGAGTTCGTGATCAAGTTGGTTTTTGAAACCACCCTTTCTCCAAGAATCTCTGCTGGATACCCCTGAGCTAGTTGGTTAAGCTGGACAACAACTTGGAGAGTTGGAAGATAAAATCTTGTCTGACTTAGTTCATTTTAAGGGATATCTTGTATGTATGTTGAAGAAAGATGATATGTTCATTGATTGGTCCATGTGATCAGTTGTTGGACCTATTGTCTTATCAAAACTTTGATTTGAGTGTGGGCTATCGTCAAATCAAATCAGAACCAACAATACTCGTAATGTTGTCTTACTCCTGGTTGTTTCCTCGAGCTTACACCATTATATTCTTGGGTTCTGACCAATGCTATCACCTTGTTCACATAATTGTGGTATTCCACTTATATGGAAACCTAGATGAGTTGCTGTTGAGCCCATCAGCAGCATTTTGTCTCCCCCATGATTCATGTTGAACATCCATCTAGTATTGGAAACTTTATAAGCATTATCTTCGTGTTCCGTTCATAAAGCATATGTTCGGATGAAAGAAGTGACTTCGTTTAGTTCATGTGCATTTGATGCAAGTTGCCGCCGTGAATTAGAGAAAGTTTGTTATGCCTCCTCTAGAATCATCCCAAATCGGTCATGCATACGTGCGAGGTATTCTGTGTTTTGGAGACTTGCAACCTTCATTCTATATGTGTCCCTAGCACACCAAGCCACTGATTGATTTGTTCAAGGAGAAGAAGTTCCTTTTTAAGAACTAACCCGGGCTTAATCAAGGACTTCATTATCCGCAATGATGGTTTCCCACCTGAACTCGGTAGTGTTTATTTATAAGACTACCACGTGGTCATGCTTGTCTTGGATAGCATGTTCACAGGTTTGTAGCAGAACCAGCTCATGTTTTGGAGCTTGCTATCGTAGTTCATTTCCTGAGAATCTTGCAATGTCATCTCATCGATTTGTATTGCAACCTTTCCTTTTCAGACATGTTGTCTGAAATATCATGTTACCAACCAGATCTGAATCTCAGGCAAATATGATGGTTGGAACATTTCCAACATTTGCATGTTGCTCCCAGCTTGCACCCCATCGTGCCAATTCTCCATGGGCTGTCCTTCTCAGCAGTTGCTGTCCAGGATCATCTTCAAAAGTGGACCTACCATGAGTCCCATCCATTTCCGGTGATAAGCAAAAGTCATCCATTGCGTTGTCTTCAACAAGGTAGTCCACATCATCCATTCTAGTCCGAGTATGTCATTCCTCTGAACTCCTTCAAATGATCGATTGTGGTTGCCTTAGGCTGGTATAAAGAGTCTCAATGATCTCTATATCAAAAGTAATTCTTTTTTCCACTTAAGGGAACTTTTCTGCGGGTCACCTTCCTTAAGATGTCTCGTTATGGTATCATGGCAACTCAACTCCTCGTTACGTGGACAACCATTCACCACCTTCTTAAATGTGGAATTGTGTCTACGTAGTGAATCTTCGTCATCTGTCACACTCCATCCTTCTGGATGTATGTTTCATGTCTCAGCTCGAGAGATGTTGCTATGTCTCATTCCATGAGTTGATCCTGAGTTGTTCGATCTTCGAGAAGGTCGATCCTTCTAGAGTTTTCCCCTTTCCTCTTGTTGTCGTATTAGTTGGAGTTCTCAGAGCAAGACATCGCGGCAATGATGGTGATCGAGTCAACGTTCTTTGAAGTGCCACCTGGATTGTGAAGATTATGTTAGTTTGCGTTCCCCCTTCATCTTACCCTACGCCTGAATCTCGGGACGAGATTCTTGTTTAGTAGGGGTGAGCTGTCACATCCCTAGTTCTGGCCTGCTCTGGGTTAGCTAGTCTTGTGTTGCATCATGTTTAAAATTTCTCTTAAATTGAAATAGGGATTGTTTCAAACCCTAGCATCAAAGGAATTCACTAGGGTCAACCTAAAAATATTTTCAGTGAATCCAAATGGCTTTCAAAAATGTTCATCATTTCTGGGAAATGCTAGAAGCAATAACTAGAGGTGTTGCACATTTTTCCATGACATATTTGGGCTCTGAATTAAATCTTATAGTATTTGCATTTGGGCATTTAAATGCTATTAAATATTTTAAATGCTCAAATAATCATAAACTAAAAATTTTACTGCTGGATATATTCCAAACAGTAGTCATGATTAGTTTCATGATTTTTGGAAATGCCCTGGCATTTTTAATAAAGCCAAACACAATTACAGAAAATAGAAAAGAAAAAGAAAAGAGAGAGAGAGAGAGAGAGTTAGTACCGGCGCTTACCTACAGCCCTGAGGCCCACTGTCTGTGCGCCCACTCACCGAGGGCATGCCCGTCTTCTTCCTTCAACCAAGATGGCGGAGGAGAGGCTGGCGGCGTGCGGCGTCTTGCTTGCCACCTCCTGCTTGCCCGCCGCTGCTGCTGAGGGCGCCAAGTGCGCCACGCAACCTCCCCGACCGCCTCGCACTCTCCCCCGTGCTCATTCCCGCCTCTGCCGCTCTCTCTCCCGAAAACCGAACGTCGCCGTCCCCGCCGATCACTGCCCACGCGCTCCCCGCCGTCCCCTCAACCGCCCGTTGTGCTTGCGAGCTCCGCCACATCGCCTGCTACCTCCCCGTCAAGCTATGAGGCGCGAAACGCCCCGTGGAGCCGTCATCGCCGCCTTCTTCATCGCCGGCCGCCCGAGATTGCCATCGCCGTTCCGCCCACGTCGGACCATCTCTGAGATTGCCGTTGGCTTCACTGCGACCGTTGTGAGCTTCCGCGTCGACCCCCCCTCTCCTCTGGCCCTTTTGCTTCCGTTAACGCCATTGCCGTCGCGGCCAGGAGCTTGGCTCCGCCGGCCATGTCGCCGCCGTGGCCACCGACACCTAGAGCCGCAACCGACCGAGCCATAGCGCTCAGTGCATCACCAGGTGCCCGCAGCATCCCTCTGTGGCCCCTGCCGTGCAGTATAACACTGACCCCGAGCACAGCCGCACGCCGGCCGCCGCCACAAGCTCTTTTCCGGCGAGCTCCGGCCACCCCAGCTGATCCCACTTGCCCCGTTGGATGCGCGCGTTTGCCAGCTCCGCGTAGATGCCTCCGCCTTGCTTTTGGTCGCCAGAGCGATCCGAGCCTCGGCCGCGTCGGTCGTTGCGGTGACTGGGCGCCGATAGATTAGCCCGGTTGACGAGGATTTGACCCCCAGGTCAGCGGCGTGCGAGGCCCGCCCGCCAACCAAGTTAGTTAGGGTTAATTTTAATTAGGTTAGTTAGTCTAATCAGCGACACACGGGACACAGGTCGAGATTGACTGGACCGTCTCCGTTGACTGCTAACGTCACGGCGACGCAATGCTGACGCAATAAAGTATTTTCTGGATTTAATCTTATTCTGAAAATTCCAGAAAATAGCCAAAACTTCTAAAATCCATAGAAATTCAACCGTAACTCCAAATGAAACAAGTTATATATGAAAAATGATCAGAAAAATCCAATCTATCCATCTGCATTGGTTTCATGCATGTTTAAGCAACTTAACCTTTCTGTTCATATCAAAACATGATAATGCACTTTCTAAATTCATAGTTTGAGTTTGAATTTGAATCTTTGGATCAAATAAGCTCAAACCTTTCTGTTTTTAGTTGCATTAGCCCAACACACTCATTTTGCCATGTCATGAGCATGCATCATATTGTGCATTGCATTGATTGTGTTTCTTTCTCAGTCACCGGTAATTGCCCCTTTCGATAGACGTGGCTTCGACGATGAGTTCGATGACACCGATGAAGAATTATACAATCTTCAGAAGTGCCATGCAAGCAAAACCCCCTTGTTCATTCCGATACAATCCCACTCTTTCGCTCCTGCTCTCTTTTACTGCATTAGGACAACAACGACATATCTGTTATTTGCTGCGGTAGTTGAACCCCTTTATCCTCTGCATGACCTGTCATTGCCACAGTAAATAGATGAAACCCACTAGGATGAGTAGGAGTTGTTTGAGCCTGATGTGCCTACTCATTCATGCTTGTTTGTCATGCTGCTACTGCTTAGAGTTGAGTCGGTCCGATTCATCGGGATGAATCGGAGGTGTGTGAACATGTCCTCTTGTGTGTGAGCTAAGTGTGTGAACACGATTTGGTAAAGGTAGCGGTGAGAGGCCATGTAGGAGTACATGGTGGGTTGTCTCATTGCAGCCGTCCTCGGAACTGAGTTACGTGTTTGTGATCCAGAACAGTTACTACCACACATTGGGTTCCGTAACTCGACCCCTCTCGGCTTCTTAATCACCCTTGTTCTCTGTCCAGAGTTGCAACTAGTTTCGGTGTTTGTAGGTAGTGTTAGTAGTCTACCAAGTGGCACCCGATGCAGGTGGGCTTGGGACAGACTAGGCTGATGGCCGGTGTACCAAGTGGCACCGGATGGTGGACTTGGGAACCCTGCACACATCGTTTGGGGCCGTGGCGACACCCGGCGGATCTCCTTGCGGATGGAACCGAATAGGCGAAAAACACTGGACGAGAGACTTGAGTGTTTAGGTAGGTCGTGGCCGACTCCCTCGCCCGGCTTCCGCTTGAAGGTTGCCGAGGTACATGGCGTGTCTGAGGCGATAAGTGGCGAGCGTGTGTGAAGAAGTACACCCTGCGGGGTTATCATTATCTATTGAATAGCGGATTCCTCGGATATGGAAAATTGGACCCCTTGCATAGTTCATAGACAAGTGAAAGTGGATACTCTAAAATGCACAAGATAGCGTGAGTGCTATGGATGGCGTTCTCGTAGGGAGACGGGAGCGGATCCATAGTGGTGTATTGATATGGTGAATATGTGGACTCGTGTGCGCCACCTCAAAAGAGTTACTTGCAAAGTAGTTTAGGATAGCCACCGAGTCAAAGCTGGCTTGCTGCAGTTAAACTCCACCACCCCCTTTGTTGATAATGATGCATATGTAGTTAGCTCGATGTATGTCTTCTTTGGGTACATTTGTACTCACGTTTTCCTATTTTATGTTTTTGCAGAGAGACTTCAAGTCTCACTAGTAGTTCCTCGTGGACTTGATGTTTAGCTTGTTACCTCAGCTACGATCTTGTGCCCTCGGCAGGATCTGGTAGATAGTCAGGCTTCTCAGCCTTTTTCATTTATAGTTGTCTGTACTCAGACATGTTAAGCTTCCGCATGTGCTTTGACTTGTATGCTCTGATTGTTGGGTCATGAGACCCATGTTTGTAATATCTCGCTCCTCGGAGCCTATTGAATACAATACTTGAGTTGTAGAGTCATGTTGTGATGCCATGTTGTATTTGCACAGATCGAGCATATTGTGTGTATGTTATTGAAATGCTTGGTATGTGTGGGATCTGACTATCTAGTTGTTTATCCTTAGTAGCCTCTCTTACGGAAATGTCTCCTAGTGCTTCCTTTGAGCCATGGTAGCTTGCTACTGCTCCGGAACATTTAGGCTGGCGGCATGTGTCCTTCTTCGTTCTGTATCTGTCCCTTGAAATGTGACGCGATGAATATCGGAGTCTGTTAGCCGCTTCTGCCCAGTTCACGAGTCTGCTAGCCAGTGCTACAGCCTGGATTCACTTGTTGATGACCGACACGTTCGATCTTTGGGTCATGGATGCTGTCCTGTAAGTTTGTTCCACTTTGGGTTTACGACTAGCCATGTCAGCCGGGCTCCTTATCATATGGATGCTAGCGACACTATCATATACGTGTGCCAAAAGGCGCAAACGGTCCCGGGCAAAGGTAAGGCGACACCCGTGGGGATACCGTGCGTGAGGTCGCAAAGTGATATGAGGTGTTACATGCTAGATCGATGTGGCATTGAGTCGAGGTCCTGACTTTTGCGGTACACCACACCCCTCCTGATCAACAGGACCCCCGTTTCGACTGTAGGAGGTCTGTTTCCTCCGTTTTGCGGTACGCCTCACCCCTCCCGATCAACAGGACCCCGTTCCGAACATAGGAGGTCCGTTTCCTCCGTTGTGCGGTACGCCAGGCCTCATTTCCATCGCATGTTCCGTCCAAGCCCTCCCGATGAATACGACCACGCATTCCGTTCAGACCCAGCCGGTTGGCTCCCATGTGTTCCGTTGCCTCCCGATGAACACGATGCATTCCGTTGCCTCCCCATCAACACGAGCATTCCGTTGGCTACCCATGAACACCATCCCTTGCCGTACATATGCACGAGTAGGCGTTCGAGACCCCGCCCATATGTACGTACATGGCCGTATTTTCTTTCTTGCACCCTGGCCATTGTACGTACGTGTACATGCTACATGCGCGCCTCTACTACGACACGTGCGCGCCTCTACATCGACCAGTATGTACGTACACGTTCGCGATCAGAATAACAATGCTACGTACGCTTCGACCAGGTGGGTCCCGACTGTCAGGCACAACCTTGCCTGCAAAGATGTAGCTGGTGGGTCCCCGTAGTCAGGGGGGCGAATCATTTTTCTGCCCAGATGCACTTCCTTGTGTGCGAAGATGTAGCTGGTGGGTTCCAGCAGTCAGGGGGAAATGTTTTTTCGCAAAATATGGTGGCCCATCCGATGGGTCCCCGCTGTCAGGTGGAGGAATAATTATTTTGCGCGTAATAAGGAGGCACTTCCTTGCTGCGGCCGTGGACCCAGCTGTTAGCCTCTCCATGTACAGTCCACATCCGATGGAAGTCGTTCCTTGACCACATTGACAACGCCGCGCTGAGAGCACCAGGGCGGTGGACGGCAGCGAGGCCTAGGAAGGGGATGATGCGGAGCCGGGGAAGATGCGGCAGTGGATGCCCACGCGTAGAGGAGTATGAGGGTTCACTGGATCGCTGCGGTGTGAGGCTGCCGTCGCCACAGAATAACAGGAGGTGTGGGTGAGTAGATGGATGGCATGGCCAGCGGTGGGAGTAGTAGGGGGCGGTGAGGCCACCGCCGTATCACAGCCGGCCACGGGAGGCAGGAGCACGTGGCACGACCGGCGCTGGTTTGGGCAGCTGGAGTAAGAAGACCAGAGGTTGAAGAAGCTCTACGGCCGTTGGATGGACATCGTACGGTCACTGGAGCTAGAATCGTGCATATTGACTAAGTTGACAAAGCCCTTCGTCCCTGTCAACTTAGTAGGCCCACAAGTCATCCTGCCACTATACTGGGTCCCAGCTAATAGGGGGAGTATTCATTTTTTGTGCGTAATAAGGAGGCACTTCCTTGCATGGGAAGATATAGCTGGTGGGTCCGAGCTGTCAGCGGCGGTAATGTTTTTTTCACGAAATACAGAGGCCCTTTCGGTGGGTCCCTGATGTCAGGTGGAGGAATCATTATTTTGCGCGTAATAAGGAGGCATTTCGTTGCGTGCGGCCGTGGACCCAGCTGTCGGCCTCTCCACGTCTGATCCACCAGATGCATGTCGGTTGTTGACCACGTTGACCAGAGGCGCGCGAGAGCACCAAAGCGGTGGATGACGGCGAGGCCTAGGAAGGAACGACACGAGGCAGGGAAGAGTCGGCGATTGTTTCCCGCGGAGGAGTATGGACTGCATGAGGTTTCTTGGTTAAATGCCGCCGCCAGAGAATAACAACAGTGTGGGTGATTAGAGTGATGGCTAGGCCGGCGATGGGAATCGGTGGGGCGATGAGGCTGCTTGGCGGCAAAAAGCGGTCGTGGGGAGGAGGACGAGCAGTCCCTTGGCGCTTGTTTGAGTGGCTGGAGCAGGAAGAGCAGAGATTGAAGAAGCATTACGGCCATTGGATGGCCATCCAACAGTCACTGCTTGTGCGTCAACCTTTTTTTTAGGAAAGCCTCAAATCTATGGAAAGCAGCATACAGCCCATCTGCCATTATTTCTAATAATTTACAGCCCATTTGCTAATTCTTAAGGTTTTTTTGTAGCCCATATTCTTTTTGTTAGCATTACAGCCCATATTGTGGCCACGGTTAAAAATTATCTGAAATTTTGCATATTTGGTGCGGTCGAACTGTTTTTAATCCGAAATTTGACTCACATTCAAACTGATTTTAAAATAAATGTATATCAATATAAAATCCAACAAATCCTCCACACATAAAAATTAATGTAATTTAAAATCTTGAAATGAAAAAAAATATTTGAAACTAATTGCCGGTTTGACGTGTTTTAAAAATGTACAGCCCATTTCTCATTACTGATGGGCCATTTTCTTGGCCAGCCGAATGAAAGCTCTCCTCGTCTTGAAAGAGAAAAGTGAGTTGTTTAGGTCCTGGAGGGTTGACGGGGAGAACCGCAAGTTTTCGGAGCCGAGATATTCATCCGAGTCACTATGGGCGTATTTGTCCAATTGACACGTCTGAAGGAATCAATGTTGGACTTACTGGATCCTTAGCAATTCATGCGAGAATTGATCACTTGTGGGGATCCATAGAGAGTCCGTTTTATGAAATATCTGCTGAGAAAGCAAAAGAAAAAAAAGAGAGACAGGTGGTTTATCTATCACCAAATAGAGATGAATATTATATGATAGCAGCAGGTTGCAGCCCAACAGGCCTGACAAAGCGACTTACTTGGCAAATCACAAAAAAAACTAGGTTGTGGCCGTGGAGCCAGCTGTCAGCCTCTCCATGTATAGTACTCTTCCGATGGAATGTCGTTGACCACATTAACCATATTGCGCCGAGAGCACCAAGGCGGTTGACGATGGCGAGGCCTAGGAAGGGGACAACGTGGAGCCGGGATAGACGCGGCAGTGGATGCCCACGCGGAGGGGAGTACGAGGGTTCACTAGTTCGGCTGCGGTGTAAGGCTGCCGTTGCTGCAGGGCCTGGCTAGCGGTGGGAGTAGTAGGGGGCGATGAGGCCTCAACGGCAGCACAGCCGGCCACTGGAGGCAGGAGCAGGCGGTCTCCCCGGCGCTGGTTTGGGCGGCTGGTGCAAGAAGAGCAGCGATAGAAGAAGCAGCAGGACCGTTCGATTCAAATCCAACGGTTACTGCTCCTAGAATCGTTTGTTGACTAAGTTGACAAGCCCTGCGTACGCGTCAACTTAGTAGGCCCATAGGTTAGCCTCCCAACCGGTGCACCCTAGATGTCAGTGGGAGGAATCATTTCTTTCGCGTAATAAGGAGGCAGTTGATTGCGTGCGGCCAGGCCAGCGGAGGGAGTAGGGTGGGGGCGCGGCTTCTTGCGACATCACGGCGGGCCACAAGAGGAGGAGCGAGCAGTCCCATGGCGCTAGTTTAGGCGGCTGGAGCAGGAAGATCAGAGATTGAAGAAGCACGTCGGCCGTTGGATGGACATCCAACAGTCACTGCTGCTAGAATCATGTGTTCATTGAGAAAGCCTTGCGTAAACAAGTCAGCCTCGAAATCTATGGCGTGTACAACCCATTTGCTATTATTTTTATAATTTTTACTCATTTTCTAATTCATATGGAATTTATTGCAACCCGTTTTCCATTTTTAGAATTGCTGGCCATTTTCTGGTCAGCACCAGGGTCAAAAAATTAACTAAATATGTGGGAAATTTTGAAAATTCGCAAATTTTTGCTGGGGAACGAAATATTCTTAATCCAAAAATTAATAGCCATACTAAAACAAATTTAAAAATAAATTAGTACTATGTCAGGTTAAATCCAATGAACTACATATAAGATATCAGTGAAGAACAAAAACAAAAAAAGAAACTAATATCCCATTTGCTATAATTTTTTTAGAATTTCAACCCCTTTTGATATTACTTTTAACAGACATTGACCATACTCTTTGGCCAGGACGGAATGCATCCCACCTCGTCTTGAAAGATTTGCAGCCGAGTAATTCATGGAAAACAAATAGGCCTAGCTTGGGTATTCTTCAAAAAGAAATACTGGGCTACCTATTTTCCCAAAGAACTGGTGCATGAGCATTTAGCTTTATTTATTTATTTACTTATTTATATTTAGGGGACCATGAGCATGTACCTGGGCCGGATTCATGTGAGAGCCTCCCTTCCAGTTAATTATGGGCTTCTCTATTGGGCTTTCATCAGTTGGCTGCATGTTATCAACAAGTGGAAAATGTGTTCCGTATGAAAAATAGTATGAGCTACGTACGGTACGGGGCACTAAAGGATCGAACCGTGCAACGACTTCCAAAACATTTTGTTTGTCATTCTAACAACACATTTATTCAACCAACACATGAAATATACTACTGATTGTACATTGAAAACAGCAGCAGCAACCAGGGCTGGGGGTGCAACAGAAGCAGTAAGCAGGCTAGAAGAGTGAAGACGTAGCTCTCTCTTCCAAACCAAACATCAGCCATCATTACAAAAGGGCTACCAAAAAAGAACAAGTGTATGCATCAAACTAAATAAAGATCCTACTACACCAAGTCTACGCATCTAACTAACTGGCTCAGTTAGACGTTACTATTTATTAAGTCTGTGGAGATTGGTGACGGCTTGAACCAGATGGGTGCTGACGGGAAACTCCGGCCAGGTCGAAGTCGATACTTGCGACCCTCTCTCCTACTTTGGGCTGCAGAGCATGGCGGCACATATCAGGGTATGGTGCATGCAGAGACGCATGGTACGCTGTGTACACACAGTTTTGCCTGATGAATGAAACCGCGCTGCCATCATGATCCTTGCCATTGGCTATGTCCTGGTTAATCGGATAATTCAGTCCGACAAACAGAGAGCGTGTACCAAGGCTACTTACCAGCCTCTAGTCAAAAATTCCTGAAGGCCCAGAGAAGCTGGGATCCTGCTCAAAGACCTTGCAGTGGCTGTGATTGTATTCCGCGAAACAACACGTCCGGTACATGCGAATGATCATCAATCTTTCGCCATCGTCTGATCGAGCCAGGAACCACCTGCAACTGCCATGCCGCTTTTCTTTGAAAGGTTCTGGGATTGGGAAGGGTAGGGACACCAGGCGGCCTATAACATCATATCAAGTTGGAGTCAAATAAAAAAGGGCTCTTGATTTAGTCAATCTTAAGAACAGCATGTTATGAGCATGAATATATTTTCAGTAAATGTTGACAGTAATATAAGCAAGCCATCATGATATCATAGGAAAGTAACATACTGCTGTAACAGCCATTTGTAGCGATGACTGCAGTGGGCTAGCAATACGTCCAGCCATAGAAGGAGTCGACAGCGTAAATGAAGCCCTTGTGTTCAATGGCATCAGAGAACCATGGAGGATGTATGATCCTACGATGGATGTGCAGATTTATCCACGTACCGCAGTGACCTGTCAGATAGGCGAGACTGCGGTTGAAGAACGCAATTAGCCTGAAGTCTTTATAATTTGCAGATCTTGTGGGAACTTGGCAGATTACAACCTTGAGCAAATCAAACTTGGTATCATGTTGGCTATTTTAAGATTCCGAGTATTCTGGGCCGCGGTGCCAAAGCAATGCACTGTTAATCGAAGGAAGGGGGATCAATCACCGGGTGTAGACCTCCACGAGCATCCAGCTGTCGCGACCGTCGACGAGCACCATCCAAGACGTGTTCATGCCGACCCAGTACATACCGTTAATGTAGTTGAGGCTGACGGGGATTGGATCGCAGTCAAGGGGGTTGATGCTCGCCACCCTATGATTGTTATGCTGGATGACACGCCGTTTCTGAAGATCAGGCGGCATCAGCAAGCAAGGAGCTGGCTTAAAAAGCTCCGGCTTGAGGGCTTTGAATAAACGGTACAGCCCGACGAGCACGCGGCGAGCGGCATGGTACTGAGATTGTCCACACGTGAAACAATGAGCTTGATTACCTCTGTGGGGAGCAAATTTTAGCCACTCTCTCGGCGGTCGCTGCACGGTTCTGCCATTGTTAGTGCTTGGGTTTCGGACGAGGGGGGAGGCGCCTTAGCGGGGATGGAAGATTGGACGAGATTATGTGCAGACAAAGATGGAGAAGCGAATATGTGCTGCGGGAAGTGGACAAGTGATGATGACTACAGCACTCTGCTTGACTTACGAGACACATACCAGCAGCGTAGGGTCATGTCGATGCCAGACACCTTGCTTGAGTGATCACAGTACTGGTACTCCCTACAGTACCTACTACAGTACTATGCACTAACTTGCTTGAGTAGAGTAGTAGAGTAGGACTCTGCTCTACTACTAGCACCGGAGGAGTAGTATATTCTAATCTAAAATAGTTACAAACTTCAATGCCCGAGCGTGGAACGACTACGAACCATACTCAAAGACCGTGCCTACGTGGTGTTTGGACTTATATGCAAAAAAATAGAAAGATGCCCGTGCATTGCACGGCACACCATCATCACCAACTCGGTTTTTTCTCTGCTCCTACTCCTATAAAAGACTTAGTTGGTTATGATGGAGGCGAGGAGGCGTGTTCAGCCGGGCGTGTAGCGGACGGCGCAGCACTATTCGATTTGTTATAAAAAAACAAAGAAGAGTAGTAGAGATAGAGACATAGGGAGGAGCACGAGGTTGTGGGAGATAAGGATGAACGAGGCAAGGCCTTATTTGTAAATGTGGAGAGAGGTGCGGGTATCTTTTGTAAAATTGTCATAGTTGGCTTTCTATCCGTCAGATATAGATCGGATGGTCTATATTACAAGATGGCAGGCATACCATCATCACCAACTCGGTTTTCTATAAGAGTAGATATATATAGATAGAGACTAGGGAGTACTAGTAAGGACACCATCTACTGCTTCGTGTACTACTCCTGCGCTCCATTCGGTGGCCGCAACGTCCTCTAGAGCCACTCCCTTCCGCGCTACATTCAGCGGGCGTTGTTGAAATTTGGGGAGCGCACTCTCGCGACTGCTGGCAGCCACGACTTCTTCCCCGACCTCGGCAACCTCTTCCTCAACGACATGGGTCACAACCTCAACGCCAACAGTGCTGCTCCCGTTGCACCGTATGTGTTTCTGTCCTTCCTGTTCGAAATCGTGGTAGAATTCATGTTTCTACTCTGTATCCTACTACTATGCTAGTCCACATGATTAGTTTCATCTCTGTTATAGCCGTCATGATTTACTTTGTGCTTATTCGGATTAAATCTCGTAGTAACTTGCTCATATATTCAAATGGCGCAATGTCCCCTACAGCCACTCCCGTTTCATGGACGGCCTAGTCGATGCCTCCAAGGAGCCCTTTGTCCACTGCTATGAGTGCCCGATGCCGTTTTGTGGCTCATCGGCGGACATGGTGCATCACCTCACGGATGCATGCATCGGTCACTGCTGGCCCTTGGCGGAGAACATCAAGTACGAGACGTGCTACCCGTTCACCATGCCGGAGTTGCTGGAGGATCACCGCCGCCTGCTAGTCTCGGAGGAGGACGGCAGCGTCTTCCTCTTGATCGTGGGCACCGGCGAGGCCCGCGCAGGCTGCCGCCCCGTCTCTGTAATGTGCGTCAGGGGTGATGCCGCTGACGCTGACACTGACACGAGGCCGATGTACATGTGTGTGGTCAGTGTTACTACCCCTCCGGGCGCGTGGGCGGCGACATCGGCCTCATCAAACGGACATGGACTCTGGGGAGCTGGGACTATCCCGCCAATGTGGACTTGGAAAACCCATGGCATCCTTTACCCGCCGACGCGGTGCACGGGGACTCCAAGGAGGTTCACTGGACATCGCATTATCAAGTTAAATGTTGATCATTAGTATTCGCTAAATGTAATCCACTGTCTAAGCATGTGGAGACTTCCATGCAGGATCTTGCTCTATTGGAGTATCGCGCATGAATAAAAGTGTATCCGTTTATGGTTTAGTCTAGAATCTTCCATGTATGAATTTTTACTACAATCTTGGTGAAAGACTTACGATGAACCATTTCTTACATCTCCTCCGCCCCTTGCAAGTCATCTGATTTAATCCCTCCGTCTAGGTGTATAAGGGTGTAACGCCTGATTCGTTCGGCCAGTGTCCATGATTATTCGCCTTCGTTGCCATGTCATTTGCTTGCGTGTTGCACTTTGCCATGTCATCATCTGCATTTCATATCATGTCGTCATGTGCATCTCATTTGGCATACGTGTTCGTCTCTTGCATCCGAGCATTTTCCCCGTTGTCCGTTTTGTGATCCGGCACTCCTATGTCCTCCGGTGTCCCTTTTTTTGTCTCTTCTCTTGTGCGTGTGTTAAACGTTCTTGGAATGGAACGAGGTTTGCCAGGAGGCCTTGGTACACCACCGGTAGACCGCCTGTCAAGTTTCGTGCCATTTGGAGGTCGTTTGATACTCCAATGGTTAACCGGGTAACCACAAACCCCTTCTTTTGTGTGCAGCCCAACACCCCTTCAAAGTGGCCCAAAACCCAGCAAACTCCCATCCATGCTCTCGGTCGTTCGATCACGATCGTGTGGGCGAAAACCGCACTCCATTTGGACTCTCCTAGCTCCCTCTACCTATAAATATGTGTCCCTCCCCGTCCAAAACGCAGATCAAACCCTAGCCTCCTCTTCCTCGCGCCGCCGGACACGTCCGCGCCGCCACCGGACATGTCCACCGCCCGCAGCCACGTCGCCCGGGCCAATCGCGAGCTGCCATGTCATCCCGCCGCCGATCCCCACCACTCGCGTCGTGCCACGCCGCCGCCGCCCGCCCACATCGCCGCCGCCGCCCGCGCCCACATCGCGCCGCCGGGGCCCAGATCCGGCCCGCCTCGAGGCCAAACGAACCTCGTCGGGCCCCTTCGCCGCCGCCCGCGCCCTGCGAGCCTCCGTTACCGCACCTCCGTGCTGGCGCCGCCCAGCGCCTTGGCTCCCGACCGAGCCCGCCGGCGTCCTCGCGGGCAGCGGCCATCTCCACCAGCCAGCCCGGCCCCTCGTGCCCTCCTCCGTCTTGCTCTCTCTCTCGTTACCTCTCTCTTCCTCTCACCTTGAGCTCTCTCTCTCTCTGGGACCTTGCGGGACAACCATAGCCGCCCGATCTCAGCGTCCGCGCCGCCCCTAAGCCGCCTAAATGCATGGGAATGGATTCCCCATGCCGGATCCACCCATCCGGCCTCCCGGCGCCTCCCGGAGCCCCCCACGCCCCCATGCGCCGTTGACTTGCGCCGGAGTCATCCTGTACGAGGAACAGAGCTTCCCCGATTTGGATCCCGTTTCTCGCTAGGTATAAATCGGCCAAGTCCTTTTCTGCATGTATTTTTATGTCATGTTCATCACATCATAACTCTCTGCATACTGCTCCGTTTCGTGTGTGTAATATGTCAAATTGTTCGCCTCGACGAGTACTTCATTTCATTCCATTGAGTCATGTTCATCTGAGCTCATCTTGATGCCCGAAATGCTGTTGGAAGAGTGCATGTTGCTGTTAATCTACTGAAACTGTTATAACTTGCTCATTTGTCATTTTTGCCATGATTGATGTGTGCATCCTATGAGGTTGATGTCTACATGTGTTTTGATCTATGCCATGCCATCTTTCCAGTGGTGCTACCCATGTATTTTTGTGAGTTGTGTGCTGAGTGCATCAAGCTTGTTAAGAAGGGTACTTGTTGTTGCTGTTTTCCTGACAGATTCTGTTATATTTTGTTGCTATGTAAACCTGCTTCTACAAGTCATTTCATGCATAATCTGGAGATGTTCACTAAGGATGAGTTGTTATACATGTCTTGCTCTATCCATTCATGCCCCTGGTTGCATTTATAGCCTGCTGTAGCTTGTTGTAATCTTGCTCCAAACTTGCCAAATGATGTTGCTGTCAACCTATTAACATGAAGTTCAGTTTTGGCCATGTGCTTTCCTAGTGATCCATGCATCCTATGACCTTGCTCTTGCCATTCTTAGCTTCATAAACATGTATTCTTGCTGGTGGTTGCCTTGCCATGCCATGTATTGCTCTGTGGTGAGTGGTTCAAGCTCACCAACATGCCTACTTATTGTTGTTCCTGCCATGTATGAATCTGTAATATAACTTGCCATGTTTACATGGGTGCCATCATATTTTCTGTGCCTTTTTGGCTCATGGTCAGTAAGGGACTTTTGATCTATGCAATTAGTAGATTCATGCCATGCCTTTGTTTGCCATGTTAAGTTCCTGTAACATGTTGTTTGCTTGCTCTAAACATTGCAACCTGATGTTATTTCTGCAAAGTCTGAAACTGTTATTATTTGCAATCTTACCATGTGTGTTTGAGCATGTTCTAGTGATTTCTGGAGATAGCTCAGTGTTCATGTTTTGTTATGCTTTACCTGTACTTCATGCTCATGCCTTTTGTTATTATGTTGGGATGCTGTAGCTTGTTGTTTTGATGCTTGCAAGATGCCTAGTTGCTGTTATGGACAGATTGTTGTTATGCCTTGTATAGAGTGTATGTGTTGCACCGTTGCTCCGTTTTGAGTGTGCTCTATATGAAACTTGCTTGATTTTGCATGTAGCTTCATATTATCATGTTGCATCCTTGTTTTGAGGTGTTTTCTTGATGTTTGGGTGCATTTTGCATCAATGCCATGTTTAACTTGTTTTGCTCATATCTTCTAGGCCGTAGCTCCGAATCTAATGAACTTTATATGTAACTTGACTAGAATTTCGTGTAGATCCTCTTGGTGCTCTTTAACTTGTTGTTTAACAACTTCAACTTAATGTTTATTCAGTTCTGGACCAATTTCGAAATATGCATATGAGGACTTACCGGAATTGTTATATGTTGTTTCCGGCCTCATTTAAACTTGCCTTGATGTGTTGGTCTTGTTTGCATCATCTCTTGCCATGAGTAGCTTCATGTAGCTTTGTCATGCATCATGCTTGTTGTTCATCATGTCTTGCCTATGTGTGGTGTGTTTACCATGTTGTGTGCTTCTTCTCGATAGTTCCCGTTTCGTTGCGATCGTGAGGATTCGTTCGTCTACGCTTGGTTCGTCTTCATGGCTTCATCTTATTCATGGACTCGTTCTTCTTCCTTGCGGGATTTCAGGCAAGATGACCGCTACCCTGGATCTCACTACTATCATTGCTATGCTAGTTGCTTCGTTCTATCGCTATGCTGCGTTACCTATCACTTGTTCTTCAAGCCTCCCCAAATTGCCATGAACCTCTAACCTTTGACACCATTCCTAGCAAACCGTTGCTTGGCTATGTTACCGCTTTGCTCAGCCCCTCTTATAGCGTTGCTAGTTGCAGGTGAAGTTGAAGATTGCTCCATGGTGGACAGGGTTATGTTGGGATATCACAATATCTCTTATATTATTAATGCATCTATATATTTGGTAAAGGGTGGAAGGCTCGGCCTTATGCCTGGTGTTTTGTTCCACTCTTGCCGCCCTAGTTTCCGTCATACCGGTGTTATGTTCCCGGATTTTGCATTCCTAACGCGGTCGGGTGATTTATGGGACCCCCCTGACAGTTCGCTTTGAATAAAACTTGTTCAGCAAGGCCCAACCTTGGTTTTACCATTTGCCTCACCACCACCTATACCCTTCCCTTGGGTCGGCCAACCCAAGGGTCATCTTTATTTTAGCCCCCCCCCGGTCCAGTGCTTGTCTAAGTGCTGGTCCGAACCGAACACCATGAGGCCCCTCGGGCAACTCGAGTCTGGTTTTACTCGTAGCTGTCTCATCCGGTGTTGCCCTGAGAACGAGATATGTGCAGCTCCTATCAGGATTGTCGGTGCATCGGGCGGTCTTGCTGGTCTTGTTTTACCATTGTCGAAATGTCTTGTAAACCGGGATTCCGAGACTGATCGGGTCTTCCTGGGAGAAGGTATATCCTTCGTTGATCGCGAGAGCTTATCATGGGCTAAGTTGGGACACCCCTGCAGGGTATAAACTTTCGAGAGCCGTGCCTGCGGTTATGTGGCAGATGGGAATTTGTTAATGTCCGGTTGTAGATAACTTGACACCAGATCCGAATTAAAACGCATCAACCGCGTGTGTAGCCATGATGGTCTCTTTTCGGCGGAGTTCGGGAAGTGAACACGGTTTCTGTGTTATGTTTGACGTAAGTAGGTGTTTAGGATCACTTCTTGATCATCTCTAGCTTCACGACTGTTCCTTTGTTTCTCTTCTCGCTCTCATTTGCGTATGTTAGCCACCATATCATGCTTAGTCGCTGCTGCAACCTCACCACTTTACCCCTTCCTTTCCCTTTAAGCTTTGCTAGTCTTGATACCCATGGTAATGGGATTGCTGAGTCCTCGTGGCTCACAGATTACTACAACACCAGTTGCAGGTACAGGTTGTGCGATGTTCATGACGCGAGAGCGATGTTTGCTTCTTTTGGAGTTATTCTTCTGCTTCTTCTTCGATCAGGGGATAGGTTCCAGGTCGGCAGCCTGGGCTAGCAGGGTGGATGTCGTTTGAGCTTCTGTTTGTGTTTCATCCGTAGTCGGATGTTGATCTTATGTATGATGTGATGTTGTATTCATGTGGCATTGTATGCCTTATGTATGTATCCCCATCTATTTATGTAATGTTGATGTAATGATAGCCACCTTGCAAAAGCATTCCAATATGCGGGTCTATCCTTGGTGGGACCTTCGAGTTGCTTTTGGATAGGGTCGCATATTGGGCGTGACAAAGGGCATGGTCAATATTACTTAATAGTATAGCCAACTCTTGACTATAAGAAAGTGCCATGTCATCTATAGCCAACATGTATAACAATCGATACTCAAAAACTAATTCTTAAGGATCATTTCTTGCAAAGCACAATAAGTGTTATTTCTTCACAGGTTTTGGATGTAGGTTGAACAGTTGAACGCTTTTGTTTGCAAAAGATACCTTTTTATCTATTTCACCCGGATGTTTGTGAGCTCTAGAGATGAAATAATATCTGAAGAAACCTATCGATACCTGTTACACATGAGATGACCCCCACATCCTTTGTCAAAATAAACAACTCCCCGATCAATGCATTTCACTCTTCGGTGCAACGCACGGGCACCTTACTACTGTAGATTAGTACGACCAAAAATTGAACTAACATTATATATAGTACGATAAATGCTGATGCATGTCACCTAAAATTATATCATTCAAAACTATGTTCAAATATGAATCCAACGATATAGTTTTTGTTGACATGCACTAACATTTTGTCAGTTAAATCTTTAGTCAAATTCAATGGGGGACTAATAAACCACGACCGATGTAGTACAAGTGTAGAGGGCGGCGCTGCACGGGAGTCTCACCTCTCACCCCGCTCGTGGCGCGACAGTAAAGTCGTCATATCACAAAACCCAACAACTCCCAGTAATAAGTGGCCTGGTAAAATAAATGGAGAAGCAACCATCACATCCCTCCGTCTTTTTTGCATTTCATCTCTCTGCATTTACTTTCTCCGGTTCATCTCGCACACTCGATCCCTAGCTACTACTCCTAGGGCCAGTTCTTTTGGCGGCTTCCCCAGCTTTTCGCACAAGACTAGTCATAGTGGAGAGTAACAATAAGGCACCTCACTCATTTATTTGGCTTCTAAACTACTACTCCATCCTGGTTTATTCCTCACCATTGTAATTTGTGATAAATTTTGACCAAAGATTTAACTGATAAAATGTTACTCCCTCCGTCTAGGTGTGTAAGTCATCTTACAAAAACTAAATAATCCAAAAACACTTAGACGCGGTGCATTAACTTCTACCTCGTTTCTTGTTTCTTGACATATCAACCAATAAGAGATAAAGAGTGTGCATGCTTTTAATGACTTGAGATATCAAACACGACATGCAGTGGTTAGTTCATTGCATGCAATACTATTAATTAGCAAATAAACATTAACGTTTCTCGTTTTCTCCTCCTCCTTGGTCACGGTGCACAGCCTAAGATGACTTACTCACCTAGACGGATGGAGGAGTGCATGTGACATGCACTAAAATTTCATTTGTTAAATTTATGATCAAAATTTGACACAGATTACAATGGGACCAATAAACCAGGACGGAGGTACTAGTTATGGGATTAATAATCTAGAAGCCTAAAAGAACTGGCCCCTACTCCTCCTACTTGTAGTAGTACTCAAGTTGGAATTCCAATTGCACGGCACAACTTGTTAGGCAAAAAATTCGATACAGGGTGTAGGAAGCGGTTTGGGAATTTGCATGCCTTTCCAACCATTGAGATACTCCGTACAAAGTACGACAGAGAAATAACCACAGAGAAGGAAGCTAAAACTAAACAATCAAACGAGCATTTTTGCATTTGTTTTGCATTGAATCGTTTCACAAGCTTGACTAGTGTTGTTTTTCTACTTTTACAAAAACCGCATCGTAATGTTAAAACGTGCATTTGCACGTACATAAGTAACAGTAGTACTCCCTCCGTCTAGGTGTACAAGTCTTCCCTCCTTCTTGGTCACCGTGCACAACTAAAGATGACTTATTGACCTGGACAGAGGGAGTAGCACAGTCTGCAAGCATATATCGAGAGAGACGTGTAGTCTGATAGTATATAGTGAAGTCTGTGCTATATGCACGTACTTGCAAAATGCATAATAATACACAAGGTTTCCATACTTTCCCTTTTACATACTTAACTAAGGACGCTAAAAATTCCTGAATGTTTGGGATATATCATTTGCGTCCCAAAACTAATGGGATCGCCTTACGAAACAATATTTATACTCCTCCTAAAAGCCACAGCGCTCGCAGGAGCGCTTGCGGCGCGCCACGAGTGTGTAACGCCCTCGATGCGGCTATATCTCCCACGTGTCGAAGCACGACTTAGAGGCATAACCGCATTGAAAGCAATGTCGCAAGTGAGGTAATCTTCACACAACCCATGTAATACATAAGGGAAAGAGATACATAGTTGGCTTACAATCGCCACTTCACACAATTACATGAATAAAGCATTACATCATCCAGATACAATCAAGGTCCGACTACGGAACCAAAATAAAAGAAGAACCCCAAATGCGACAAAGGTCCCCGATCGACCCCAACTGGGCTCCACTACTGAACAACTAGAACGAAACAACACAAAAGGGCAAGATCTTCATCGAGCTCCTCCTTGAGCTTGGTTGCATCAACTGCTCGGTAACATAGGCACCTGCAAACTGGTTTTGGAAGTATCTGGTGAGCCACGAGGACTCAGCAATCCCATTACCATGGGTATCAAGACTAGCAAAGCTTAATGGGAAAGGAAGGGGGTAAAGTGGTGAGGTTGCAGCAGCGACTAAGCATATATGGTGGCTAACATACGCAAATGAGAGCGAGAAGAGAACAAGCGGAACAGTCGTGAAGCTAGCAATGATCAAGAGGTGATCACGAACACCTACTTACGCCGAACATAACCCGAAACCGTGTTCACTTCCGGACTCTGCCGAGAAGAGACCATCACGGCTACACACTCGGTTGATGCGTTTTAATTCGGATCAAGTGTCAAGTTGTCTACAACCGGACATTAACAAATTCCCATCTGCCACATAACCGCGGCACGGCTCTTGAAAGTTTATACCTGCGGGGTGTCCCAACAGCCCATGACAAGCTCTCGCGATCATCGAAGAATAGACCTTCACGGGAAGACCCGATCGATCTCGGAATCCGGTACATCAAGACATTTCGACAATGGTAAAACAAGACCAGCAAAGCCGCCCGATCGCCGACAATCCCGATAGGAGCTGCACATATCTCGTTCTCGAGGCAACACCGGATGAGACAGCTACGAGTAAAACCAGCCCTCGAGTTGCCACGAGGTGGCCCCGCAGGCGGCTCGGTTCGGACCAACACTTAGACAAGCACTGGCCCGGGGGGGCTAAAATAAAGATGACCCTTGGGTTGGCCGACCCAAGGGAAGGGATAGGTGGTGGTGAGGCAAATGGTAAAACCAAGGTTGGGCCTTGCTGGACAAGTTTTATTCAAAGCGAACTGTCAGGGGGGTCCCATAAATCACCCGACCGCGTAAGGGACGCAAAATCCGGGAACATAACACGGTATGACGGAAACTAGGGCGGCAAAGTGGAACAAAACACTGCATAAGGCCGAGCCTTCCACCCTTTACCAAGTATATAGATGCATTAATAATATAAGAGATATTGTGATATCCCAACATAAACCACATCCACCATGGAGAAATCTTCAACTTCACTGCAGCTAGCAGCGCTATAAGAGGGCTGAGCAAAAGCGGTAACATAGCCAAACAGTGGTTTGCATAGGAAAGGTGTCAAGGTTAGAAGTTCATGGCAATTTGGGATGGCTGGACAAGCAGGTAATAGGTAGCGCAGCATAGCTAAAGAACAAGGCAACTAGCATAGCAATGATAGTAGTGAGATCCGAGGTAGCGGTCATCTTGCACGAAATCCCGCAAGGAAGAAGAACGAGTCCATGAAGAAGACAAACGGACGTGGTCGACGAATCCTCACAACTCCGGAGCGGAACGAAGCTATCGAGAGAAGCAACCGGAAAGAAGCAAACAATATGGTAAACACACAAGCATGAACATGTCATGATGCACAAACAAGTATGATGCATGACCGGTTTAATGAGGCATGGCATGGCATGGCAAAGTGCAACAAACAACAATACAAATTAAGTGGAGCTCAATATGCAACGAGTTGCATATTGACAAAACACCACATCAATTATTTAGTTCTCTCTTGTTTAAGCTACCCAACAATATTAAATGTTGTTAAACATGGCAAGGGGTGAAGCATAAGAAAACTACCTAGCTAGGCAAGTTTAAATGAGGCCGGAAACAACGAACAACAAGTCCGGAAAATCCCCATGTGCATATTTATGGATTAGGTACTGTTCTGCCCTAAACACAATTTTAAAGTTGTTAAACAGCAAAATAAAGTGGACCATGTTAAACTAGGCATTTTTCCACCCCATTTGCATATAAAGTTTATTTAAAACGGAGTTACGGTTAAATAGTTATGAAATAAATCATTTTAGCGTGGCATTTATGCAAATTTAAACAAACATCATTTTAATCATTTCAAACATAGATGAAAATGGCATATTATGAAACTAGATGAAATTCTAAGCATTTTACATATATAAATTATTTACAAAAGATGCATGGTTTGTGAGTAATTAAATGCATGAAGTTTGAGGGTTTTTCTGTAAAACTGCAGTTAACTGGATAAATAGAAAAATTCGCAGAATGGAAAAAAACAGGAGCTGGGCCGAATCTGAGATCTGGCCCAGGCGGGGGAGCTTCTCATTGGGCTGGCCGGTCGGTGGAAGCGGCAGCAGGGTGCTGGATCTGGATGGTGGGCCTTTTGGCGGGCGCTGGCGGGCTGGCGCTGGCTGAGCCTCAACGCTTTTGGGCCATGGGCAGGCGCGATGAGGAACAAGGCGAGGCCGGCCCTGAATCAGGAAGCAGTGACGCGGTGGCCCAGGCCCGCTGACGGCGCGGTCAACGCGAGCGGGCGGGCGAGCGGGCACGGTGGCGCTGCCGGAGGAGATGCAGGCGATGAGCTCGGGGTTGCGGGCGCCATAACGGAGGCGGGAAAACGGGGCTCCGGTCGAGCGCTCGTCGTCCTCTCTGCTCGAACGAAGCAGAGGAGGCGAGCAGGGCGTTGGGGCAGCAGGTCGATGGCGCGGGGCGAGGAACGGCAGCGCGGCGGCAGGAGATCCGGGCGTGGGGAGGAAGGCAGTCAAAGGGGCGAGCGGCGCCGGGGTTCTGCTGGCGAGGAGATCGGGGCGCAGGCGAGGCGCGGCTTGGTGGTGGAGCTGCTGCATCAGGGACCGAGCGGGAGCTCGGGGCGGGCGCCCTTAGGCGCCTGACGAGAAGGGAGCACAGGGAGGCGAGGCGGCACGACGAACTGCGGAGGCGACGGCCTTGGCTCCAGCGGGTGGCTCCGGCGAGCTGGTAACGAGGAGGTCGGGGAGGAAGGGGCTGGTTCGGGCGGCTTGGGGAAGAAACAGAGGAGGAGCCCGGCGTGAGGGAGACGAGGTGAGGATGAAGCGCTCTGTTGGAGGGTTCGAGCGACGGATGAAGCGGGCGGTGGTGCGGTTGGGATGGATCGATGGAATTGCCTGGGACGGATTGGGGTGATGGGGAAAACGAGGTGGAAGCTCGGGCTGTGGTCGTTGGTGGGATGGGGATCCCAAAGGAGGATCGTGGCGAAGGACAAACCCGAGGTACAAGGCGAGTGGGTGGCGGCGGGGAGGATTAGATGGATGGATGGGACAGGGCTAGGGTTTGCACTGATTTAGAATGTAGGTGGTCTTTATATATAGAAAGGAGAGAGTTTGGATCATCCGATAAAAATCGGACGGTCGAGAAAAATAGGCTAGGGAGTCCAAAAGAGAGAACGGAGATATTTTGTAGATGTTAGGGGATGATCCGGACCCAACGGTAATGACTGCCCGGGTCGGGTTCGGGACAGATTCGGACGCGCATGTGAGGGGTTCGAAGCACTATGCGGAGAGGGTTTCAGGCCGTGCGGTCGCGTCGGACAACTCTGGAAGCGAAGAGGGGAAGGAGGACAGACTAGGTGGGCTGGTCTGAGAGAAGAGGGGAGAGGAGGGAAGTGCAGCCCGACAACTGTTTTCGGAGACCGAAAACGTCCGACGATTAAACCGACTATATTGCGGTTGTAGGTTTAACGGTTGGGCTATCAAATGGACTCCGAATGCGATGAAACTTGGCAGGCGGTCTGTCTACACTATAATAAGACCGCATGACAAGTTGCATCCCATTCCGAGAACATTTTTATGCCACTTATAAAATAATAATTGGACGTGCCGCGAAGCGCGTGCAAGTGTGGTTGGTCTCGAGCAGCACAACGGAGAGAACTAAGAGACCGGACGGATGCAAGTTTTGAAAACATGGTGATGCAATGCGGATGATGACATGATGCAATGCAAATGATGCAATGAACAAAACAAATCACACGACGAAACTCGAAGTAGCTGGAAGTCTTCTGGAGCGTCGGTCTCGGGGCGTTACAACACTCCACCACTACGAGAGGATCTCGTCGCGAGATCTAGGATGGCACCGGAGGGAAAAGGAAGAGGAGAGGTAAAACAAAGTTGCTTCTTTGACAAACGAGTGAAACCAAAGAACCTTGAGAGGTTGAACAAATGAAAGAAAGAAAACAACGAAGATGAACAAAGTTGAAAGCACTCTATTTTAAAAGAGGAACATGGGATACGACGAGAACCAAGAGGTTTAGTGATAAGATAGATATTGAAACCACTCCGGTTAAAACTAGATAGAGGAGGAATAAGATTGATATAATTTGGGCAGCACTCCGACTGTAAATGGAAGGAGTTGAACATGAACTTGACAAATGAGAGGATACATGATGAAATCAACAACACACTGCATCCGGAATTGAAAGAATGGCACAAGGGTAAGAATCATTACAAACCGCCCTAAGGTTGAAAAGAGAGGCAAAACTTGATAAGATGAAAGAACTTGAATGGAGGACACGGCACGCCGGTTAAATGGATAAGCATGAAGAACATAATCCGCACAATTCGAGATGATGAGAGAAAAGAGCAACATCACAATGCCTCCGGAAGAAATGAAAGAATGGAATGGAATGAACGGAGGGAAACAATATCTTGAGAGAGCACGCTTACAAGAAATGCAAGAACGGAGTTGTTGGAAAACCAACAACGAAACGAATAAGCTTGTAGTGGGCTTATGAAAACATCTCAAAATTATGAGGTGAGCTTCTGCCACCAACGGAAACAAATGATTGAATTGATATCAACAAGGAGACGAGAAACTTATTTCACCGGGAGGACAAATGAAGAACTTGGGTCATTTATAAGCACCATAAATAGCAACAATCCTTAGGGAAAGCTTTAGGTGAAATATAACCCAAGATAACTCCAATGAAGAGACTGATGGATTTAAAATACCTCATTCTTGACAACATGTGAATCATGAAACATGAATGGAAATTGTCAAGAGTGACATAACACCATCTCAAAAGATAAGGTAGAAAGAATTGCACTCCGGATTACCATATGAAGAAAGCTTGAGCTCCTTAGGAAAGAATCTCGATGAAAACTTTGAGAAGGGAATTAAATCCTTGATGAACCATCATGTAGAACCTCCATGAAGAACTCCGGTAAACAAAAGGAATGAAAAGAAAGAGAAATTGAAATCACAAGGTGAATCCTTGCAATGATTTAGATGGATCTCCGTGATGATGAGAGCTTGGAACTCCGAAAAAGAAGGATGAGCAATTGAAACCAAGAATTTATTCATCATGAACAAACTCCGAAAGAAAAGAATTGAATCACCTTGAGGAAATAGGAATAAGATTTATTGTATGCTTATCCTTCATCCAATTAAATTGATGACAAGCAACGGATTTGGCATACTACTTATTCTCGTAGAAAGGATTAAGAGAGATATGGCGTAAACTTGAGAAGGTATTCAACGAACCACCGGTAGGATTTGGAAGCAACGAATAATTGATATGATAACAAAGGAAGTGAAATCTTGAACGAACCACCGTAAGAATTGAAAATGAACATAGCAAAAGCACAATTCACCGGGAAGAATTGGAAAACGAATGAAGATATTTGAGGGGATTTAGATACATGAGAACAAAGAGATCATGAACTGATTAGAGGATATTTGAACGATTCACCGGTAAGATTTGGAGAATGATAGCTACACGCTGAGAATGAAGAATTATGACATGATGGCCTTCGGAAGAAATAAATGGAAACAACTCATAAAATGCTCCGGATGGGTGAAAAGAATTGTCACAATCAAAAACAATTATGAGAGGATGGCATCAATCTAGAACCATGAAGCTTGAAGAGAATGGAGCAAGATTTAAGAGAAATCCTTCTTCGGTCTTCAAATGATGAGAATGATGACGAGAAACACCACCGAGAATTATTGAGGCACACCGGAAGAATCAAAAGCGAAGAGGTTGAGCCAACTATTAAAAGAATTTGAAAGATCTTGGAGAAAAGCATTTGACTGATGATAACTCATTCTTACGTCAAACTTGGAGAAGAATTTAGGATAGCTCGGGAAAATAGAAGAGTCGTAAGATCTCGGAAAAGACACGTGGGTTAGGGCCCACTCAAAAGAACACCGTTGAAAAGATTTAAAAGAGATGTTGCACCGGTTGAATTAAATGACTTGAATGAGATACCAATCTCGAAAGAGCTTGAACGAATGCAGAATGGAAACACGAATCCTCGAGATATCTTGAGCACTCCGGAATAATGAATAGCGAGAAGTAGAATGATTAATAGATACACCGGCATAAGAAAGCACTTGGAATGAGAAAAGAATATGATCAACAAAACTTGACTTGAATCCACCGGAGAAGAGAAAAGAATGAGGAATGACAAACCAGAAGAACATCTTCTTGAGAACCACCGGGTAAGAACATTGACAGAAAAGAATGGAGAAACTTCACATGAATAAATGGATACTTGGTAAAGAAATATTAGTCCTTGAGGAAAAAGGGTGGGTGGGCGGGAAAAACAAAGGCAACTTGGAGACGGATGAAACAAACACCGTTGAGAAGAAATGATAATTGGTCTTGCTGATGTTGAAGTGATCAGATCCACTTGAAGAGAAACACGCCAGTTGAAAAGGATTGACATGACAATCTCGATTGTCGAGAAGAATTGGTATTCACATCGGAGTATGAGAACACCATTTAGGAAAGGTATGGATTCAACATTTGACTTTGAAGCAACTCGAATACCACAAATAAAACAAAACAAAGGATTGGCTTGCAGAATAAGCCGGAACAAACATATGATAGAGATTTCGTCCGAAGTTTTCGTGGTGGGGCCTACACGGGCTCGATCGTACAACACCATCATGTACAAGGTAGTGCACATGACATACGATGTGTCCCCGAGTCGGCATAGCCAAGGACTCTTTAAGACACAACGAGACCACTGTAAAACCAACCGTGAATAGGCGGACCACTAGACGTCGAACCCCAATTTCATATCATACATCCGTCGGAAAGATATCCTAAGAGCTACTTGAATTCCCACCTAAGAAACTCCCGAAATTTTCGGTTATGCAATCGGTGTTGGGGATCAGGGAGCAATATATCTCACCCAAACTAACAATACCTACATCCAGCTGTATCCATCCTTCAACACATAACCAAGAAACCTTCGGAAATCGTCTACCTCAACCTTCGAAAAGCATCCGTTTTACAAGTCATGGCAATACTCCCGTACTCACCTCAGTACTGGGTTAGCGGGGTTATCTCACCAACAACTACATAAAAGAGATTTTCGATGTCGACGTACTAAACTCAGGTATTCCAGAACTGCAACGATAAAATTATGACAACAACACCTCGGAGCTCAACTCCCCGGGACACTGCCACAACCCTAAATGTCAGGAGGCACCAAGACAATGTTCTCGTCATAAGAATATCGGAACGATTCCAAGATACCCGCGTGATCCTAAAAAAATTTTAGTGAAATTTAAGAAGAGAAGAGTCAAAACTCTACGTCAGGATACCTCACCAGAAGGTCGAAGGGACTGAGGAGTAAAAAGAATTCCTAACTCTCCGATATATAATTCCTAAAAGACTCAAAACATTTTTCTAGACACAACTCGGCCGCTAAAAGCGATCAAGCGGTGGGGCTCCTAAGGTCGGGAAGGCTCGATTACCAACTTAGCGCCTCGATGCGGCTATATCTCCCACGTGTCGAAGCACGACTTAGAGGCATAACCGCATTGAAAGCAATGTCGCAAGTGAGGTAATCTTCACACAACCCATGTAATACATAAGGGAAAGAGATACATAGTTGGCTTACAATCGCCACTTCACACAATTACATGAATAAAGCATTACATCATCCAGATACAATCAAGGTCCGACTACGGAACCAAAATAAAAGAAGAACCCCAAATCGACAAAGGTCCCGATCGACCCCAACTGGGCTCCACTCTTGAACAACTAGAGCGAAACAACACAAAGGGCAAGATCTTCATCGAGCTCCTCCTTGAGCTTGGTTGCGTCAACTGCTCGGTAACATAGGCACCTGCAAACTGGTTTTGGAAGTATCTGGTGAGCCACGAGGACTCAGCAATCCCATTACCATGGGTATCAAGACTAGCAAAGCTTAATGGGAAAGGAAGGGGTAAAGTGGTGAGGTTGCAGCAGCGACTAAGCATATATGGTGGCTAACATACGCAAATGAGAGCGAGAAGAGAACAAGCGGAATGGTCGTGAAGCTAGCAATGATCAAGAGGTGATCCTGAACACCTACTTACGCCAAACATAACCCAGAAACCGTGTTCACTTCCCGGACTCCGAGAAGAGACCATCACGGCTACACACTCGGTTGATGCGTTTTAATTCGGATCAAGTGTCAAGTTGTCTACAACCGACATTAACAAATTCCCATCTGCCACATAACCGCTGGCACGGCTCTCGAAAGTTTATACCTGCAGGGTGTCCCAACAGCCCATGACAAGCTCTCGCGATCATCGAGGAATAGACCTTCACCCGGGAAGACCCGATCGGTCTCGGAATCGGTACATCAAGACATTTCGACAATGGTAAAACAAGACCAGCAAAGCCGCTCGATGCGCCAACAATCCCAATAGGAGCTGCACATATCTCGTTCTCGTGGCAACACCGGATGAGACAGGCTCCGAGTAAAACCAGCCCTCGAGTTGCCACGAGGTGGCCCATGATGGCTCGGTTCGGACCAACACTTAGACAAGCACCGCCGGGGGGCTAAAATAAAGATGACCCTTGGGTTGGCCGACCCAAGGAAGGGATAGGTGGTGGTGAGGCAAATGGTAAAACCAAGGTTGGGCCTTCTTTGGACAAGTTTTATTCAAAGCGAACTGTCGGGGGTCCCATAAATCACCCGACAGCGTAAGGGACGCAAAATCCGGGAACATAACACCGGTATGACGGAAACTAGGGCGGCAAGTGTGGAACAAAACACGGGCATAAGGCCGAGCCTTCCACCCTTTACCAAGTATATAGATGCATTAATAATATAAGAGATATTGTGATATCCCAACATAAACCCTGTCCACCATGGAGAAATCTTCAACTTCACCTGCAGCTAGCAACGCTATAAGAGGGGCTGAGCAAAAGCGGTAACATAGCCAAACAGTGGTTTGCATAGGAAAGGTGTCAAGGTTAGAAGTTCATGGCAATTTGGGATGGCTGGAGAAACAAGTAATAGGTAGCGCAGCATAGCGAAAGAACGAGGCAACTAGCATAGCAATGATAGTAGTGAGATCCAGGGTAGCGGTCATCTTGCCTGAAATCCCGCAAGGAAGAAGAACGAGTCCATGAAGAAGACAAACGGACGTAGTCGAGCGAATCCTCACAACTCCGGAGCGGAACGAAGCTATCGAGAGAAGCAACCGGAAAGAAGCAAACAATATGGTAAACACACAAGCATGAACATGTCATGATGCACAAACAAGTATGATGCATGACCGGTTTAATGAGGCATGGCATGGCATGGCAAAGTGCAACAAACAACAATACAAATTAAGTGGAGCTCAATATGCAACGAGTTGCATATTGACAAAACACCACATCAATTATTTAGTTCTCTCTTGTTTAAGCTACCCAACAATATTAAATGTTGTTAAACATGGCAAGGGGTGAAGCATAAGAAAACTACCTAGCTAGGCAAGTTTAAATGAGGCCGGAAACAACGAATAACAAGTCCGGAAAATCCCCATGTGCATATTTATGGATTAGGTACTGTTCTGCCCTAAACACAATTTTAAAGTTGTTAAACAGCAAAATAAAGTGGACCATGTTATACTAGGCATTTTTCCACCCCATTTGCATATAAAGTTTATTTAAAACGGAGTTACGGTTAAATAGTTATGAAATAAATCATTTTAGCGTGGCATTTATGCAAATTTAAACAAACATCATTTTAATCATTTCAAACATAGATGAAAATGGCATATTATGAAACTAGATGAAATTCTAAGCATTTTACATATATAAATTATTTACAAAAGATGCATGGTTTGTGAGTAATTAAATGCATGAAGTTTGAGGGTTTTTCTGTAAAACTGCAGTTAACTGGATAAATAGAAAAATTCGCAGAATGGAAAAAAACAGGAGCTGGGCCGAATCTGAGATCTGGCCCAGGGCGTGGGGGAGCTTCTCACATTGGGCCTGGCCCGGTCGGTGGAATCGGCAGGCCGGCAGGGCGCTGGATCTGCTGTGGTGGGCCTTCTTGGCCTGGCCCAGGCTGGCGCGGTGAGCCTCAACGCTTTTTGGGCCATGGGCGCGATGAGGAACGAGGCGAGGCCGACCCTGAATCAGGAAGCAGCGACGCGGTGGCCCAACACGCCGTGGGCCTTGTCAACGCGAAAGCGGGCGGGCGAAGGGCACGCAGATGCCGCCGAGGAGATGCAGCGATGAGCTCGGGGTTGCAGGTGCCATAACGGAGGCGGGAAAAGCAGGGCTCGGTCGGCGCTCGTCGTCCTCTCTGCTCGAACAAGCGAAGGAGGCGCAGCAGGCGTTAGGGCAGCAGTCGATGGCGCGGGCGAGGAACGGCAGTGGCGGGAGATCCGGCGTGGGAAGGAAGGCGATCAAAGGCGGCGGCGCCGGGTTTTCTTGGCGAGAGATCGGGCGCAGCGCAGGCGCGGCTTGGTGGTGGAGCTGCTGCATCGAGGACGGCGGGAGCTCGGGGCGGGCGCCCTTAGGCGCCTGACGAGAAGGGAGCACAGGGAGGCGAGGCGGCGCGACGAACTGCGGAGGCGACGGCCTTGGCTCCAGCGGGTGGCTCCGGCGAGCTGGTGACGAGGAGGTCGGGGAGGAAGGGGCTGGTTCGGGCGGCTTGGGGAAGAAACAGAGGAGGAGCCCGGCGTGAGGGAGACGAGGTGAGGACGAAGCGCTCTGTTGGAGGGTTCGAGCGACGGATGAAGCGGGCGGTGGTGCGGTTGGGATGGATCGATGGAATTGCCTGGGACGGATTGGGGTGATGGGGAAAACGAGGTGGAAGCTCGGGCTGTGGTCGTTGGTGGGATGGGGATCCCAAAGGAGGGGATCAGCGGCGAAGGGACAAACTCCCGAGGTACAAGGCAGAGTGGGTGGCGGCGGGGGAGGATTAGATGGATGGATGGGACAGGGCTAGGGTTTGCACTGATTTAGAATGTAGGTGGTCTTTATATATAGAAAGGAGAGAGTTTGGATCATCCGATAAAAATCGGACGGTCGAGAAAAATAGGCTAGGGAGTCCAAAAGAGAGAACGGAGATATTTTGTAGATGTTAGGGGATGATCCGGACCCAACGGTAATGACTGCCCGGGTCGGGTTCGGGACAGATTCGGACGCGCACGTGAGGGGTTCGAAGCACTATGCGGAGAGGGTTTCAGGCCGTGCGGTCGCGTCGGACAACTCCGGAAGCGAAGAGGGGAAGGAGGACAGACTAGGTGGGCTGGTCTGAGAGAAGAGGGGAGAGGAGGGAAGTGCAGCCCGACAACTGTTTCCGGAGACCGAAAACGTCCGACGATTAAACCGACTATATTGCGGTTGTAGGTTTAACGGTTGGGCTATCAAATGGACTCCGAATGCGATGAAACTTGGCAGGCGGTCTTTCTACACTATAATAAGACCGCATGAAAAGTTGCATCCCATTCCGAAAACATTTTTATGCCACTTATAAAATAATAATTCGGACGTGCCACGGGCGCGTGCAAGTGTGGTTGGTCTCAGAACGGACAACGGAGAGAACTAAGAGACCGGGACGGATGCAAGTTTTGAAAACATGGTGATGCAATGCGGATGATGACATGATGCAATGCAAATGATGCAATGAACAAAACAAATCACTGCATTTAAACTCGAAGTAGCTGGAAGTCTTGGGCGTCGGTCTAGGGCGTTCTGAGTGCCCGGTCTGTGGCCGTTCCCAGTAGCGCCCGACACAACACCTCTTCCTCACCCTCTCAACTCGCGAGGTGCTGATTGGCGGCTTGCCGGTGGGTGAGCGCGATCTCACCGGTGTGGTGATCCGGCGCCAACAGGTACTCCTCCTCGCTAGAAGCGTGCACCCGGTCCACGTACCGCCAAGCGTAGACGAGGCGCTTGGGCCCGACTGCACTCAGGGCGTGGGCACGGGCGTCCTCCGCCACCCTCACGGCCCTCGCACGAGCCTTCTGCCAAAGAGCCAATTGCCTGACTCTCTCGGACGCGACATAGGCCTCCCAGGCAGCTTGTTCCACGGTGCGCTTCTCTTCCTCGGCCTTCTTCTCCGCCTCTATTTTGGCGCGCTCTGCTGGAGGCAAAGCCTCCCACAAGGCGACATCCATTTCTTTCCAAAGCTTCTCAAGGCTGGGGGGCTCGGCGGGCGGCGTGGCATTCTCCTCGTGGCGGGGAGCCGACGCGTCCTCCGACGCGCGTGCTGGTGAGATTGGGAACGCCGACGCGTGCAGCTCGATACGTTGCGGCGAGGAGCGGAACGCTGACGCGTCCTCCTCGACTAGTGGCGGCGAGGAACGAAACAGCGACGCGTCGCGTCGCGGCGAGGAGTGGAATGACGACGCATCCTCCTCGACTAGTGGCAGTGAGGAATGGAACGGCGACGCGTCGCGTAGCGGCGAGGAGCGGAACACCGACGCGTCCTCCTCGACTAGTGGCGGCGAGGAACGGAACGACGGTGAAGAACGGAACGGCGATGCGTGACCGTCCGCGCCGTGCAGCGAGGGGCTCCTAGGGCTTGGGAGGGGCGATGCCATGGTGGTCGACGTGAGAGGGAGGGGGAGGAGATAGCGATGAACGTGAACATGAGGGGAGGAGATAGCAATGTCGTGGGAGGTGCAGTATTTATAGCGAGCAATGGCACCTACGTAAGATATGGACTGAGCTGCACTGACTTAACTGCAGGTCCAGTTTCGTCACTGACATGTCAGCAGTCCCCCTGTTGGGCCCATATGTCAGTGACCCAATGCACCTGAAGTTAAGTAAAAGCTATGTGGGCATATTTGCTGGAGTAAATTACAGGGGAGCGCAGGGGTGGAAATATTGCTGGTCACAACGGATTGGACGAGCGTGGTTGGAGGAGAGTCATGCATGCAGATTTTTCACATGTGGTGGAGTGGTGGGACCACGGAGGAGAAGGAGAGTTTGGTAGGCATATTGTTTCCACACATGGAGAGGAAAAGATTTGGAGACGAACGGGCTTCCTGCAGGTATGGGGAACGGTGCATAATAAGTCATCTTGCATGCCGGGCTAGGTATAGTCTCAAGTCATTAAAAACATACACGCCCCACACATGTTCATATTTAAAGGTGCACTAAATTATTGCATGTGATGATTAAGGCTGGCCATAATGGTGGTATCTTAGCTGGTATCATGCACACAGGAATAGCAAACATGCTGATGTAGCAAAGAATTAAAGAAGAGAGGGGGGTTAGAGTAACTAGTGTTCATGCATGCATTGGTAAACACATTTTTTTTGTGAAGAATTGCAACATTAGTTGAGTACTTTTGCAGACTTCAAAAACTATTCCACCGCCTCTACTATCTTGCTAAGAGTAGGTGAAAATTTTGAATCGAGCCCTTTAAACTAGAAGGGAAGTAGGGGTACTCTAATAGCTAGGTGCGTAAGTCATCTTACGAAAACCAAATAATCCCAAAACACGTAGGCGTGGTGCATTAACTTCTACCTTGTTTCTTGTTTCTTGACATACCAACCAATAAGAGATGAGGGTGTGCATGCTTTTAATGACCTGAGACTATCAAACATGACATGCAGTGGTTAGTTCATTGCATGCAATACTATTAATTAGCAAATAAACATTAATGTCTCTCGTTTTCCCCTCCTCCTTGGTCACGGTGCACAGCCTAAGATGACTTACTCACCTAGACGGAGGGAGTATCAACATTCACAATGTCAAATCAGTATTGTAGATATTGATATTTTTACTATAAATTTGGTCGTGGGATTTCCTTGATGCCTGTCAAAGCGTGGAGGAAGCGGAGCTTAGGGCTTGCATTGCCAGTCTCTGCATAGGTATTTCTCTTCATAATCCTGTAATTTTAGAGACTGATTGCACTTTTGTGGTAGCGTCTCTTGCATCGGGGGACTATGACAGGTCTGCTATGCGTGACCTGAAGATGAAAGCGTTGAGCATCTCGAAGTTGATCAACAATCTTCAATTGTCAAAGATTAGCCGTTCGGCCAATAAGGTGGCACACTTAATCGCTAAGTATAGCTTTGACAATAGATTAGATGGTATTCTTGTAAATAACGCATCATACGTGTGGTGAATATTGTATCGAATGAGTGTACTGGTGTGGCTAGTTAATTAATATAAGGTGGTGTTTAAAAAAAGTATAAATTTGGTCAAACACTTTGCAAACGGTTAACGGGAGTAAAAAGGACCAGAGGGAGTATCATGCATGCGGAGTAGGCAAAAAAATTGCTCATTTATAGCCGGTCGAAGTCTCAAAGGGCGCGACCGCGCGAGGGAGGCGAAGGTCATGGGAGGCGCGGCGGTTGACGGAATTAAGTGAAGTTACATCCACACGCCGGCATGGCGTGCGAACAGGCAGAAGCTATACCGTCAGGCCTACGATATGGGTCTAGTAGACATGACATCTAGTGGGTCCCGCATAGTTCTCAAGAACTCTTTGAGGGCTTGCAGCCGTTTATCCACCGGGCAAGCCAGCAATCCCACGCCGTTCGCACGCCCTACTCGTCCCCGTCTTCTACCTCACAACAGTTCGCTCCCAGTCGTCCCGTCCTTTCACATTAGTTCGCTCCCAGTTTTTGCGGGGTACAACAGTTCAACTTCTCCTAACCCTCCTCCAAAATACATGGCCTCCCAAATCTCCATGGTCGCCACTGAGTACCAGGTTAGAGCCATCACCGGCGATCAGTCCATCATCATCTACACACGTGGATCCGCGACGATGAAAGTATAGCTTGCTCGCTTCCTACACATGTTCAACAGTTCAACGGATGAGTGGATCGCTGGGCTAGATGTTGAGTACACCATAGTCCTGGGACGAGAGAAGGATCTAAAGGATGAAGAGAGGAAGAAACCCGCCGTGATCCAGGTTTGCGTACATAACGTTTGCTTGGTCTACCACATATGCCATGCCGACATTGAGTGCCAGGATTTTAAGAACTTCCTCAAGGACAAAAGAGTGAAATTCGTTACTGTAGGCTTTAAGAACGACAGGGATGTCCTACGTCGGATAGGTCTCGTTGTAGGCCAGCCCTTCGATCTCCATAAGGCAAGCCTGGTGTCCTCCTCTCCACCTTCAATGCTGACCCTAGCAGCAGCCATGATTGATCCTTCATATGCTAAACTGAAGAAACCTCATCATGAGTTTCATCGTGCATGGGAGTCGAAGACATTAGATGAAGATCACATCCTGTACGCAGCAATGGATGCCTACCTTTGTTTAAATATCTACAAGGGTTGGATGAAGAAGCGAGTCCGATGTCGGTTCAAGCAAAAGCGTCGCGAAGAGGAAGAGGAAGAGGGGCGAGGGCGAAGTCGAGGGCGTGGACTCGGACTCGAGTAGGTGGCGATGCCGTCGCTCATGCTGGTTCTCTTGCGGTGTGAAGCGGACTAGTTGCTTAGTTTATTTTCAAGGGTGTGTTGTCTTTGAGGCCCCAGCAGAACTATGTTTATGTTCTTTCTCGTTATTTGAACTCTTTAGTGCGCAGTAGTACTAGTACTATGTCTTACTACTATTCTTCTTGCAGTTGGTACTATGCGTCGTATCTTCGTGTTCCTCTGATTACTCAATACGTTCGTACTAGTAGTATAATTTGGGTCGGTCGATTTGTGAAAGAACTTGATGGGGCGAAGGAAGAAGGCGGCAAAAGAGGTGGAAGAATCCTTCTAGCCATCCATGTTGCATCAAACGGCTCACATGGTCGGTCGACCCAAATTGCTCCTTCAGATTGCGGGATCCACGTGGCATTCAAGGTCTCGAAGGTAGATTCAGCGTCCGCACCGGTTTGCGGGCTCGGCCTTATGTGCGACCGGCTTCCGCCGTGATAGCCACCATGCACGCCTCCTCCGCGCAGGCGGAGATGACAATGACACGCTAGTTCCTCCTCTCTGGTGGGCTGGAGCACGCGCTCGTCCTCCTCTTCGTACGCCGCGTGCATAGACGCGGCTCCACCAGCTGCTCACGTGCTTGGCAGCGCGGTGGCATGGCGAGGAGGGACTACAGACGACGTGAGCGGGCGAGCCTTCAGCTTCATGGCACGGGGATGGCGGTGACACGGCGGTGATGGGCGAGAAATTGTTGGCCGGAGCAGGCGGGTGCTGGCATGCGCAACGGTGGTGGAGGCATATTGATGAGTGCACGTGTGGGAGCTTACTTTAGTTTTATATAAGGTTGGTCAAACTTAAAAGAAAACTGTGCTTGTACACGTAAACATTAGACTTAGGCAGCGCTTTTATTAGTTTTTTTAAGTTAGTACCACAGCCACGATACGGAATCATGTGCAAGCGCATGAACTGCGGCCGCGCGGTCGATCGAACGGTGCGTCACTGTTTCGCGCTCGAAGGACATCCACCGAACCTTTTTTTTTTGTGAAAACAATCCTAAATGTTACTCAACTTTTTTTTCCTGGGAAAGTTCTTGACGCTGCAATATTTCCATATATTTGAATTTAGCTCTAGTTTGTGTTTATTTGGATTTGGACATTTTAGATGCGCCCTAGTTTTTTTAATACTTATTTTGTGTGTGTGACTGAGAGAGAACATGTGTATGTGTCCATATGTGTGTTGTGGCGGAAGTGGAATGTGGAGACGGTGTGCGTGTGATACAGACATAGAGAGGTGTGAATGTGCAAATGATCATGCATGAGTGAGACATAGACAGATGTCGATACGTTGTGTATACATGAGAGAACGGTCTTCTAGTTTACTTGTGTGTGTGTGAGAGAGAGAGAGAGGAGCATCCGTAACACAACAACCATCTCTCTCGATTCGTCCGTCCCTCGCACGATCGCATGCAACACATGCATCAACGCGCACATTTTGACACCCTCACGCGGCCCCTGCCCACCTCAAGGCCTGCACATTCTCTTTGTGAATACCTATTTCTCTCCTTAGGTTTGTTTTCTCTCAATATCTGACACACACACACACATCACAACACACACACACACACACACACTCCCCCGAGCACACAATTCATCCCCATCCAAGGTTATACGGCGACCACTCTCGCTTGTACTTCTTTGCACCCCAACATGCACGACACCTCAATCTTCAAAGAGGGCATCAAGCAGATCGAAGACGGCGACCACACCGTGCTAGGGAATGCGGGGTCATTTGGAAGCAGGGTGATGTGACGACGGCTGACTGACTCCTCTACCCACCCTCTCTCTCTCTCTCTCTTGCACAAAATTACCAATCCCTCTCTCCCCCGCACAAAATTGTCAACCCCTCAACCCACGATATCCTTCCCCTCTCGTCCATGTTTTTCCAGCTCTCTCATCAAACATGTTATCTCTTCTCCTTCCACGTATACAGAATCCGGATGCACACGCATCTCACGTATATTACATGTCTCCATCTTTCTCACAGACCTAACTTATTCCTCTCTCTCTCTTCTCTCTCTCTCTCTCTCTCTGTTTCGTTAGGTTTGTCTCCTACTCTCTCATCCACATACATACAATCTTTCCCGCCCTATCTGCTCCATCTTCAAAAGCTCTCTCTGCACGTTTCATCACACATTGGGATATGTCAAAATGTTGATTCTATAATGGCTGATGTAGAGTTATGGTTGTTTTTGTTGCATCCTACAAAGTAATAACTATGAAATGCATTTAGATTCTCATTTGACTGGGATTATGTGAGTTTGAGCATGTTGTGAAGTAGTATAGACCTTATATACATCTTGGGATTCGACAATGATTGTAACTATTGAATTGTATAGACCATTACATTCGAAGTCAATAGCCTAATATATTTATTTCACAATTTCAACAAGTGATTAGTTCACTACAAACTAAGAAAACAAATGTGTACTCCCTCCGTTTTTATTTAAGTCCGCGTATTAGCATTGGTCAAAGTCAAGTTTTGTAAACTCTCAGAAAGATTATAACAAAAAATATTAACATATAGAATAACAAATAAATACCATTAGATTCATTATTGAATGTACTTTCACATCATACATATTTGTTATGGTAATTTTTTATATTTTTCTATAAACTTGGTCAAACTTTAGGAAGTTTGACTTCGGTCAAACCTAATATGCAGAGTTTACTACTACTACTCGCTAGTTGCTTAGCCGAATCACTCAACACGCCACACGGGGAGTCCAGTGTCACAAAATTTTGAGGTCGGCGGGAAAATCTCTCGCGACCCTGATTCGAGTAGTGGGAAGTTACCATCATAGCATTCGGAACAGGCCTATGAATGACGCTTGGTAGGGGGCTGTTTTCGTAACTTCAGGTTCACCCTACCCAGCCAACCCCACCCCGGCACCCAGAGTAGTACACCTGAATACTCCCCATTTCTATCCCCACTGCAAAAAAACTTCTCCACGGCACCGCAGCCTTCGTGCTCCTCCCCTTTACATCGGCACACTCGTCCACCGTAGCGCATCTGCCTCATCGACGACCTCTTACGCCGCACTGGAGCTGGTCCACCATCGTCGTCGTACACGGAGCCTCTTCCCCAGCATCGTCTTCCACGGTCTCGGATCTGCTTCCCGGAAGCCGACGCCAAGCGCAGAAGTACCACTGTCATGGACAACGAACTGACTCCCGTTGCCGACCATGACTCACAGAGGCTGCCGCGACCATCGTTCTCCTCCTCGATTGGTAATGTGTGTATTGAATCACTTAGCAGTACATGTGCAGTTCCAATTTTGTTCATACCTACCCGTCAAATTTCCTGGGTGCTATTGTTCCCATAAAAGTAATTGGTTATAGCCTCCATTGTCCAACAGAATATCAGCTTGTAATTGTGCGTCGCTCCTGTATCGCGCTGTGCTTGGGTAGGTTTTTCCTCTGCAACCAGTAGTGTGGCAAATGATGGAAAGGTTTTTAGAAGTAGCAAAGATGCCCATGCGTTGCACGCATCAATATGCATTTGTATGAGTAGTTTATCTTGTGGGAGAAAAGGATGAACGAAGGAAGGCCTTATTTGCAAATCTAGAGAGGGGTATTGGTATCTTTTCGCAAAATTCCCATTCGTTTCCTTACTATCTGTCAGATATAAATCGGACGGCCTATATTGCAAGAAAAAAGTAGACAGTAAAGGAAGTAGAGATAAATATAAATTATTAAATATTAAATATTAAATAAATATAATAGTAGAGAAGAGAGTAGAGATAGCAGAGACGTCGGGAAAGGATCGCGCGTGCGGGAAAAAGCGGCCGGGCGTGCGCTAGTTTTGGCGCGCGGCGTCCTGCGCGCTTTATAAAATCCAAGGCCCTCCCACCGCTCTGTGCCTTGCCACCGCTCTGTGCCTCGCCACCGCTCTCTCCCCGCTCTTTTTCACCTCGCCCCCGCCGCGCCACCATGCCACCGCATCGCCGGGAAACTTGGGGATATCGCGGCGTCCGCGCGCGCCCCTCCGATGGCTTCTCCGCCGAGATCCGGTTCCGCGAGATGCGCGTCGGCCTCGGCAATGACGACACCGCCAATGAGGCCGCCCATGCGTACGATGCGGTGGCGTGGCGCCTCCGGTGGCCTCATAGAACATTGAACTTCCCCAATGTGCTGACGCGGGAGCGGGCGCAGGAGCTCGCGCCTCTGCTCGGGCTTAGCACCGACGAGGATCGTCGCGACAACCGTAGGTGGGAACACCATCTCGGCATCGCCGAGATGGACAAGGAAGCCAAGGCGCTGTGGCGCCAACACTTCCCACAGGACATCATCAACGAGCGCGAGTTCTACGTGCAAAGGAGGGCGGAGAGGGATAAGAGGAGGGCGGAGCGAGCCGCCTATCGCGAGGACAAGCGTAGGAGAAAAGTGGACACTCAATTCAAAATGAGGCTAGGAGCAGCGTCGCCCTGGGAATCCGACAACGATCGGTATCTTCACGCCTATAGTCAGACGTCGGAGGAGGACATCACCGAGGAGGAGTCGGACGACAAGGAGTAGTTGAATTATCTTTTTTTATCTATCTATGCTGAGAACTATCCTCTACTCTCTAGTATCTACTTCTCGATCTCAGCACTGTAAATACTTTTTTAAAGCGCCGCACGTTGCGATTCTGTTGGAGATGCTCTAACATGGCAGACGAGTGCTTTAATGTTGCCCACAAGATGCGCGAGTATTACTAGTAGTATATTTTTCTTGCCATGTTGAGATTTTAAAACCACGAGTGCGAACATGCAGAGGAGCAATGAAGACCAAACATGGGATATTCGGGACATCTTCAAGGAGCGTGGCAAGTTAAAGAGGAGCTGCACCGAACCTATAAAACGAGCTTTGGTAAGTAACACCCTTTCAATTACTTTCGTTTAGCCTCGTGTTCTTCGATGTGTATATGTTGTAGTTTCATTTCTCTTAAGCGTGGTGTTCTTGATGTGTAATAAGAAGAGTCTTAATCGTCATAATGCTTTCATTTTTAGCTTGATGTAGGAAGTGGGTGTTCTCACCTTGTAGTCTGTTTTATATTTCTTTTCCTTTTGAATTCACTTCTCCGAGTTACATTTATCCGCTTCTACTAAATGGATCTAGGTTGCTCGAGTATTGATCTAAAAAAGTAATTTCATCTCGGGATGCAGTTCTGCGAGGAGGAAGTATGGTCAACCTCGAGATCATGTTTCCAAAATGAGGCTGGATTACACACAAGGTGCAGTTCCTAATGATCTTTGGATTAGACACAAAGTGCAAATTCCCAGATGATGCTGGATTACACACAAGCCGTGGAGTCGCCACTGTTCGTGTCCTCGTAGCATTAGTAAAGGCTGAAAGAAAGCGTCAGCAGCCCTTGAGAATGTAGCTGAGTTCTGAAGAAGCTTAAAAGAGCAATCGGATGCTCTCTTCACCAAGCCAAAGAAGAGATGGAAGAAGCGAAATAAGCTAGCAGAGGCAGAGCAGGCTAGGCGTCTCCTGCTATCTAAAACTATTGTCAATACAAAATTTCCTTCATAATAGCTAGGTTCAAATGTTTATCCAGTCAGCAAACATGCCTGTTGTGATGTCTGTGCATCTACTGATGTGGCACAAAATGTTTTTTTTCGGGTCATGTAATAACAACAATTACTTTCCAAACAATAACAGATGAAGCATTGGACATGGTATAGTTCACGCGCAAGCCCGACATTCCAAGTTCAACTTCCACATCAAACTCATCTTCACAGATATCTGCACATTCATACATAGTGTCCACAACCATGATTCACTTCAAAGCCAAAAAAATGTGAGGAGAGTTATAAATAAAGAAAAACCTCTAGTAGTTTCTGCTACCAATGCGAGCACAACAAGTCAAGACCATGCGTAAATTAATTATATTTTATTCATTTTTTGTGTTCTAAAATGCCTGCCGGCTCGCGGAAGGACGTGTTGCCGGCACACGCGTGGATTCAATGAAGGCAGGCAGGGCAGTCTTAAGCCGGTTGCACACGGCGAGGAGGCGTGAGCTCGGCCGAACTGCAGCGAAGTCGGCCGTCTTGGCTGGCCGCGCGGCCAAGGCTCTGCGCTATGAGAGGTCGCGTCGTGTCGAGCAATCACTCCCTCCAGTCCTTTTTTCTTTGGGTATAACAAAATCTCGTTTTCCATTCACATTTTACAAGTAAAATTTGTGGACAAACTTTGACCCAAAGTACGATGGGTACTAGTAAACCAGAATGGAGGTAGTAGTTTTTTAATCAAAGAAGGGTTTCCCCTTCCGATTTTCATTGGCCCTATTTGGATCATGGGGTTAGAGCTAGTTTGGGTTAGTTGGGGGCTCAAATAACCCAAAAGTATCCAAACAGGGAGGGTTAGAGTGGGTAAGTTCCATCTAACCCAACTACTATCCCGGTGGAGAGGTGCTTATTTGGGTTAGGGTAGGTTAGACAATAACTCTAACTCTAACTGTGTTAGAGTATCCAAACATGGCCATTACTGAAAACCAGCATCTAATCTAAACCATAGTATTTTCCCTAGAACTACCAGGTTCAACATCTCGCAACATAAACCCATACAACCATACGCCAAGGAGGTACGTAGTACTATGAATTCCATTTTCGCTCCATACCAATCGTTCTAAAAACTACTTACTACTTATAACGTGCCATTGAAAATCGGAACTCTTAACCCCGCTAAAAAACGATATTTTAAATGTGGCTACTCGATCTGTGGGAACTGGCGAGCCACCACGCTCCAAGTCATTCACCTGTGTCCCGACCATCAACTCCTACGGATCAAATTATCACGCGAGCTGACTATTCCTACAAAGGTGCTCCACCACGTACCCGGTACCCGCGAATGCAGAAATCGTGCACCTAGGGTTTTAGGGTTTATTTGTTAACGTCACCTTTACGTAACACTCATGTGTGCGAGACAGCGAGAGGCCGACTGCATGCATGCGCCTCTTCTCTTCGTATATGTACTCCACCGTTTGTCTGGTGTCCAAAAAATTATAATAACTACTAGCAATGTGCCAATGTGTTGCCACACGATCAAAGTAGATTGATACATATTCACCGATTAGATAGAAAAAAAGTCTAGTTTTGAAATACGTGTATCACTAAAAATATGTTATGTTTCACACAAAATATATTCCTTTGGCGGTTTTGATGAGATAAGGGAGGAATGTTGTTGGTTTCAAGATTCGAGAAGTGGTATATGTCTAATTTCTACTCTTACTAGCAAGATGCCCGTGCGTTGCACGGAACAGCAAGATCTTGTGGGAGAAAAGGATGAACAAGGGAAGGCCTTATCTGCAAATGTGGTGAAGAGTGCGGGTAAATTGCCATATTTTCCTTCCTATCCGTCAGATATAAATCGGCCGACCTACATTGCAGGATGGCAGGCCCACCATCATCACCAACTATATTTTTTATCCCTACTCTTATAAAAAGCATTGTCGGTGATGATCGTGTGCCTGCCATCCTGCAATATAAGCCGTCTGATCTATATCTGACAGATAGGAAGGAAACTATGGCAATTTTGCAAAAAGTTACCCACACCCCTCCCCACATTTGCAAATAAGGCCTTCCCTCATTCATCCTTTCGCCCCACAAGATAAACTACTCATTCAAATGCATCTTGATGTTCCGTGCAACGCATGGGCATCTTGCTAGTTGTTGCAAAAAGCCCATGTGTGTGTGAGAGAGAGGGAGAGTGGAGGAGGACGGAGTGCATGTGTGACAAAGACACAAGGAGTGTGTGTGCGATAGGTATCAGCTTAAAATGAGGCGATAGTGTGTGTGTGCACGATCGAGAGGGCGTGTCTCAAGAAGGGAACAAAAAGCTACATAGATACAAAGAGCGGGAGAGAGACATGTATGTGATGGTGGAAGCACGAGTGTGCGGGTGTATAAACCTATCTAGAGGCTAGCTAGTCGATAAATGTTTGTGAGAGAAATACAAGTCGCGGTGCGAAAGCGAGAGTTTTGTGTGTGTGAGAGAGAGACGGTAGTTGGGAAGGGGAGTGGAAGCAGGAGTTGTGTGTGTGTGTCTATGAGAGAGAGAGGAGACGGTAGTCGGGGTTGTCTGATCGGTAAACATATGAATAATGTCAGTCTGGGATGGAGACGAAAAGGAGACCGCAACAAATGTTGTGTCTATAGGAGAGAGAGAGAGAGAGAGGGGGGGAGAGAGAGAGAGAGAGTAATTCTAGTGGTATGAGTCATATGTAGAGACATATAGGGTGTGTGAGAGAATCCCATAGAGAGAAAGACAAAGTGAAAGACGAGTGGAGACTATGTGTGTGGCGGTGAAAAAGAAAGCTTAGGTACTGAGTGATACCAGAGAACAGTAGAGACGTGAGAGATAATGAAAACCGTGTAATCTATAATTATAGGGAGAGTGTGACACTTCTCAAGGGAGGCGTCGAGAGACCATGTTTGCGAGGATAGGAGAAACATGAAGTGAGCGTCTTGGTGTGCTGGAGAAAAGAGAGTGATAGCTACGAAGGAGCATGCATGCGAGAGAGATGGGCGTGAAAGGAGTGAACAAAAAGGATTCAAATATTTGAATTGAGATGATAATACATGTAATCCATACTCGAACCAAAATTGATCTATCAAACATGCATACTCATATGAATTCACGCACATCTATGTTATTTAATATGTAGATATTATTGATCCATACATTTTAGTAGAACATAATTTGGTTAAAAAAATTTGAATTCAACCTTAAGATTTCGATATCGTTGTATTTGTAAATCATATTATACATATAAAGGAGCAGAATTCTTTGTTGTGCTTTTGAAAGTATATATAAAAAATGATGTATATAGAATGTAATTCCAATTGAAAATGGATCCCGCCCGAAAAAAATAGAATACAAACGGGATTCGAATTGAGTTGGCACGGTAAACGTGCACTTTGCAAAATTTGAACGAAGCAGGGAAAGTCGTAGTAACCGCCCGAAACCAAAATCTGTGAGATGGAAATCACTCGCCTATCCCCTCGCCATAAAGCCTATCTGCTGGATTTCTATAGGTTTCGATAGGGGTAGGTTTGTAATTTCACCCAAACATGACGTAACTGCCTCTCACCTGGATTCATACATGGTGGGCGCCAAAACATAGTGTGTCCTCGGCCGAAATCGACTCCCTCCCCAATTCATATTCATACACGGTGGGCGCCAAAAACAAACTCTAAATCGACAAATATTCGTGTATCTTGAGATTACCGTCCTATCCCCACCCGACTAATGTTGCTGTGATGTAGTACAAATTTGAAACGGGGGCTAAGTTTGTAAATTTCCTCACATTTGAGACAAGCACGCCCTAAATACATGGTTCCCCCCATCCTCTCTACCTCCCTTTTCCCCATTCATACTCCGTGGGTGCCAAAACACCCTCTCCACCCCACCCTCCTCCGTCCACCGCCGTCCGCTACCCCATCCACCACCATCCTCCTCCACCATGCCGGAGCTGATACCCCAACGCCGCCATCCATTACAAGAGATCGACCTCTCTCATCCACGCCTTTGGACCGGGATCCTTGCATCCCGTCCACTTGCTTCATCCCCGCCGTCCTCCACCTTGACGGCGCCGCTCCTACGACTGTCTCGTCCACCGCGCGCTGCCGCCACTGTCTACCCTCCTAGATCTGCTTCCACACCGCCGACAGCCATCGCTACCATAGCAGCGTCAAATTGTTAGCATATGTGTACACGGCGCCGCACCAGAGGCGGTACTCTTTCGTATCTGCTCAACTTATTTATCGCGACAAGAAAATAGATCGCCACTGCTTTACTCTGATTTCTTGTCTTGGTTGCAAAGTTGCCTTTGTCCGGTTTGCACCCTCAGATCCGCCATGGCACGCTCAACACTATACTCCCAATGCTTATGGTTTTCCCCTTTTATATTCCACACTAGTTAAATCACAGTAGACTAAATTTCAAAATTGGGTCAGTCGGTTTTTCAGAGCTCACCGGAGTTCGCCGGTGCGATCGAAGGGGCTCGGGTGGTAGTGGGGCCTCGCCGAATGAAGAAAACTCAACGCGGGTGGGGGTTGGGGCAGGGGTGGGGTGGGGGTGGTGGAGGAACATAGGCGGTGGGGGCCGGTGGTCCGGCCGGCGGCCCGTGCGGTGTTCTGTATGGGAAGAATCAGAGACGAGGAAGAAGAAGGGTTAGGAGACGTAGGATCTTCATCCAACCGCCTAGAATGGTCGAGAGACAGATGGGAGTTGCATTCTTAATGCGCTCTTGTTCATCATGTGTGGGCACTGTGCAACCAACATTTTATTATCCAAAATCTGCTTGCTCTTCTTTACCATGTTCCTCTTTCGTTCTTCTTTAATATGTACTCTCTCCGTTCCTAAATACAAGTCTTTGTATAGATTCCACCATGGACTACATATGGAGCGAAATGAGTGAATCCACACTCTAAAATGTATCTGGATACATCTGTATGTGATCCATAGTGGAAATCTCTACCAAGACTTATATTTTGGAATGGAGGGAGTATGATAGTAGTACAGTATGTTCCTTGTACTGAAGATGAGCATGGACATTTGCAGTGTAGAGGTCTATACGGTCGGTTGTGATGGACACTTTTAGCCTCTTTGATTCGTAGGATCTTGTAAACATAGGAATAGGATTTGTAGTGGCCTGCCCACATGAATCCTATAAGAATAGCAAGGAAATGCGGGGAGCTGTGTCGCCTTTGAGAGTTACATCGATATTAATGATGATCGCACCTTCACTTGAAGATATCTGGTATCCGAAGCCTTTCTAGCCGTACCGGCAATACTAGCACATATATTCCAGCAAGTTCCACTTTGCTTATTTTACTCTGATGCTTAAGGTTTTCTCGTTATATCTACACTATGACTTGTGTAGCTTCTTTGTGTTGCACTAGCAGCAGTCCACTCTTTAAGCTAAACACTGCAATCACTTACAAAACTGGCACCAAGGCATTGAGTGCCATTCTGGATGCAATGAAACTCATACGCTCCCCACCTGTTGACCCTTGTTCAGAATATGATCCTAATGACTATTCTAACCTCGAGGAGTCAAAGGCAGATGGCCTGTCCTGTTCACCCATCAAGGTGCATGTTCTAATTTGGCAATGTTTTATTGATTGCGGGTATCTTGCATATGTTATCTTGCATTTCTTATACTTTGTTGCACCGCCATCTGCTTAGTTTATTCATCATATATGAATAGATGCCATGCCCATTCATTATCAATACATATTCCATCTGTCATCATACCATGTTTTTTCACTCAAATGTTGTTCTTATGCATCAGACATCAAAAAGGAAGAGGGTGATTGCCGAACCTGAAGGAGCACCAGCAAAGTCCTTGAAAAACGCGGTTGTGCCAGAGAAATGAGACAGCACCCCACTTATATTGGCTGTACAACCAGTGACACAAAACGTAGGACCGACTCCAGCAGACTGTACCCATACTTCACTAGCCACACCACTAGCCCCAATACACAGGACCTGCACTCCAAGCAAAAGGTATACCAATTTCATTTGCCATAGCACCAGCTGTACCACAGAAAAATCCCACTCCAGCAAAAAGTACAGCAAGTCCACCGGCCGAAGACCTATCCGAACTGCAGAGACGGCCAATTCCTGCAGATTGGAACCCCATTCCATTTATTCCCAGTTTAAAAGACAATGCTTTCAATGTTGTTAGGGACTATGTGCATATATTCCCATCATGGGAAGATTATTGTGAAGACAAACACCAGTTTCACATCTTCCTGTCCAACTTACGTGTAAGTGCTATTATTCATGGTTATTATTTTCTGTTTTCGCTGATTGAACACATCAATGATTTACATTACATTGTTGTAACTAGGCGAGGGTCAATCTGGATAGTCATGACGAGCAAAGCTTGCTTGTGCTTTTCAAGGAAGCATTGCAGCGATGATCGGTGTTACGAGGAAATCACACTTTGATGGCAAGTCTATAAACAAATTTCCGATGAAGTCTCCCTGTGCTAAATTTAGAAGACATTGAATGGAAAAACCTTGTTATGCCTTGGTCTCGTTCGGGATGAGGTCTCGTCTATGAAATCACATGACAATTTGAACTTCTACTTTTCCGCATGTGCCTTATGGATATTTTTTGCAGGAAATCAGCTCGAAGAAGAATTCCGGTTTGAAAAGAACGACGGGATATCACAAATATGCTGCCCGCTGCTTTGCTCTTGTTAGTACCTGTTGTCCTGTATCACTGTACTTGCATACATACCTGGTTCATTATGTGACAGCAGTATGCATGATAGCTTGCTTATCAATTGTTCGCTCCAAATTATCTGATCTGTATGAATGCTTACATTAGTGTAGAATATATCTAATGTCAATGTTTTTTTAGCTCTACATTGTTCTTGTAAGTACATGCTATCCTTTATTAGTGTACTTATAATGACAGGTAGTTGTTCATGTACCATCACTCTGCGGCTTATTTTTCTTTGCCCTCCATTTTCTACACATTAGATCTATATTTACTCTTACCATAAGGTTGGTACTGAAGAAGTTTAGCTGTGCATTGCTCTTGGATGTACCTTTTGCCTGTATCGCTGCACTTACATTTATAGCTACTTGGTTATGTAGCATCACTCTTCATATTATCTTAAATATTCTCCATTTTTTCATATATTATCACATCTATATTTACTCTTAACAAAATGTAGAATAAAGGCAATGCTTATGAAGAATATTCTGTGGTAAACTTCTTGAATTGCCCCCCCCCCCATCAGCATGGACAAGGCCTTTATAGAGCCTGTCTTCACCAATAATGTAATTTTGTCCATCTCAAGCCTTCAAACTTTGTTCTATATATTTGGTTAGGCATGACTGCAACAGCTGTTTATTTTTGGTGTTTGCATCAAATTGCATGTTTAAAGTTTATTATGTATTTCATAAACAAAAGTGTGTCCTTTCTCAATTTAAGTTTTCAGTTGTACAACCAAGTTCCTTCTTCATACCATGTAAATTAAACTATCTGAGCAAGTGATCTTCTTTTGCTTTGCATGTATGCTTCATTCTTCATCCGTAATCCGGTGGTGTGGTGAACCTACCCACTATAGCACAATGTCATATTCTCGCAATGTCTTAACTATGAACAATGTCATATCATTCTACTACTCCCTCCGTCCGAAAATACTTGTCATTGAAATGGATGTATCTAGATGTATTTTAGTTCTAGACACATCCATTTTGATGACAAGTAATTCTGAACGGAGGGAGTATTATTTAAACCGTCTCTTTATTTGCCAATCTGAAATGTGATAAATTGACAGCACACTAACCATTGATACTTATGAGTTCTTGATCTGTAATCCAGTGGTGTCGTGAAGCTGCCAACTCCTTCATAATGTCATTTCCTGCCATGTCATGACCTGAACAATACCATATTGTGTTAATGCAATTTTAAACTGTGTCACTTTATTCGTCAGTAAGAAATGTGATGAATTGTTAGCACTGATACTTTTATGTGCAAAACATGTCATCTGTCTGCTTGTTTATCTTTCAGAGCGAGGAAGATATAAGTGTTGAACAAGTGCAGTCTCATCATATTGCTCAGCTGCTTGCGCCGCAGCTCCCCAGCAGGGCTAACCTTTCTTGAACTCTACTGAAGTGCTGTCAGTTTTGTATATTATTTTGTCGGCGTGTTTATTTGCACTAGTGGCGATCATTGATGCCCAGTGTATGTAATCTGCTGTCTGCTTGTGCTTTATTATCATAGTGGCGAACTTTGATGCCTAGTGGATGTAATATGCTGTAAATTCTTTATTGTATAGTCTAGGTTTTTTCTTATTCACGATGCTGCAGTTATTTTACTGTATATATATCCTGTCTTCGTAGTAAACCGGCCAAACCGTAAAATTACGTTACATAATCGGGCCGTCATGCAATCACGATGAAGGTTGGGCCTGAAACGTGCCGAACAGCTAACGGGACGGCAGCAGCCCGAAATGAACCCCGGCCCATGATTGTGCGAATCAAATCATGGGCTTTTAACAGGCCAAAATTGACTCGGTCCTTGTTTGGCCCAATCAGATATCCGCTGCGAGCAGGCCGGATGCAAACCGGGCCATAGTTAGGCTCAACTATATGACGGGATTTTAACAGGCCGAAATTAATATAGGGTCGAAATGTTAAACGGGCCCTTAACAGGCCAAAACTAATATCAGGCCGATTTACTAAGTGGGCCTTTAGCAAGTGGGCCCAAAAACATAGTGTCCAATTGACGGGCCGAATCTGATATGGGCCATAATTGAGCCCAAAGCCTCTTAAAGGGCCGGACCTGATCTGGGCCGTAATTTGGCCCAGAACGTGGTAGGCTTTTAACGGGCCGGATCTCATATGGGCCACTATTAGGCCCGGAACATGGCAGGCCATTAATGGACCGGATCAAATATGGCCCGGTATTTGGCCCAAAACATGGCAGCCAATTAATGGGCCGGCCTACTAAGGTCCTCAAAATCTTGTGGGCCTATAGTTGGGCCGGCCCATTAATGTCGGCGAAATCTCGTGGGCCTTTAGCCGAGCCAGCCCATTATGATCCGCAAGAATCTTGTGGGCCTTTACCTGGGCCGGCCCATTATGGCACACAAAAATCTTGTGGGCCTTTACCTGGGCCGGCCCATTATGGCCCGCAAAATCTTGTGGGCCTTTAGCTGGGCCAGCCCATTATGGTCCACAAAATCTCGTGGGCCTTTAGCTGGGCCGGCCCATTATGGTCCGCAAAATCTTATGGGCCTTTAGTTGGGCCAGCCCATTTAAACTTGATGGGCCGGTCCACGTGTCAACATATCATAGGCGCGTCTCGCCCATTGGATGAGTGACACCTGTGCCAGCGCGGATCTGACACGTGTCTCCTCCAGCCAATGATGATTTTACACGTGGAAAATCCCCATTGGTCGGGACTGTTAACGGGTTATCGGATCCAAAACCCGACCCGGTAGCTTAACGACGTTCCGTTACGGTGGATGCCACATGTCGGTCACCCTTGACGAAAGCACTTCTGTGATGCGCGATTTATCGTCATGGAAGTGGACACTTCCGTGATGATAATTTTGGTAATGTCATGGAACACTTCTATGACAGCACAGGTATGACTATCTTGATTCTGTCATAAATTTGTCATGGATGTACATGCATAACAAAAACATGACCTGTTGTGACAAACACGTACCATCACGGAAGTGTATTTTTTGTAGTGCCTTATGGTTTGAGGACCGTGTATATGTGCCTAATGACCCAGAGATCAGGAAGTTGATTCTGCAAGAGGCCCATGATTCGCCGTATTCAATTCACCCAGGAAATACTAAGATGTATCTGGATTTGAAGGATAGTTTCTAGTGGACCAGAATGAAGAAGCATATTGCGGAGTATGTAGCAGTTTGTGATGTATGTCATAGAGTAAAGGCAGAGCATCAGAAGCCAGCAGGTTTGCTACAGCCATTGCCAATACCCGAATGGAAGTGGGATAAGCTAGGCATAGATTTTATCATGGGATTGCCAAGACTCGTTCAGGCTATGACTCGATATGGGTTGTAGTCGATCGTTTGACGAAGGTAGCTCATTTCATCCTAGTGGAGACCACTTACACCAGTGCTAAGTTGGCAAAGATATACATGACCAGGATCGTATGTCTGCATGGAGTTCCGAGGACCATTGTATTAGATAGAAGAACCCAGTTTACCTCAAAGTTCTGGAATCAGTTACACGAAACTTTGGGTACCATGCTAGAGTTCAATACAGCCTTTCATCCACAGACAGATGGAGAGACTGAGAGAGTCAATCAGATTCTGGAGGACATGTTGAGAGCTTGTGCGCTAGATTATGGATCTATTTGGGACGACAATTTGCCTTATGCACAGATCTTTTACAACAATAGCTATCAATCCAGTTTGAAGATGACCCCTTCGAAGCTCTGTATGGAAGAAGGTGCAGGACACTGTTGTTGTGGGATGAAGTTGGAGACCATCAGTTGTTTGGACCAGATTTGATTAAAGAGTCTGAAGAGAAGGTTAAGCTGATTCGTGATAGACTCAAGGTAGCCCAATCCAGGCAGAAGAGCTATGCGGATTCTAAACGCAAAGAGACAGTTTACGAAGTTGGAGATAGTGTTTATCTTCAAGTGTCCCCACTTCAAGGAGTTAAGCGTTTTGGATTTAAGGGAAAGTTAGCACCACGTTTTGTGGGACCATACAAAGTTTTGGAACATATGGGAGAAGTTCCTTACAAGTTGGAGTTGCACGAAGGATTGTCAGGAGTTCACGATGTGTTCCACGTTTCTCGGTTGAAGAAGTTCCACGCTGAGATGGCTGATATTCCGCTAACAGATACAGTGCCACTGGAGGCGATTCAGTTGGATAGCGATTTGACCTACGAGGACAAACCAGTCAAGATTCTCGAGTTTGCCAGCCGAGTCACGCGCAGCAAAGTTATCAAGTTCTGCAAGGTTCAGTGGAGCCATCATACCGAAGATGAAGCCACCTGGGAGCGAGAGGAAGACCTACGGAAGGATCACCCTCACCTATTTTCTAGCCAACCCGAATCTCGAGGGCGAGATTCATCTTAAGGGGGCTAGGTTTGTAACATCCCAAATTTTCAATTTGGAATGTTATACATTAGATCATTATAGCATATCATATTTTATTGCATTTTGGCTTGATCCTACAAATTCTACGCAACTCAAGGACCCACGGAGAGAGTTAGGGATTTCATTAATTTTCATATTTGAGTTTTCTCAAATTTTGAAAAGAGGATCATTTGGTTTTAAGTATTTTTCTTTCCTAATATTTCTAAAATAAAATATACGGGAGGAGATAAAATGACTTCTCCAAAATAAAAGAAATATTAAAAGAAAAATATTAAAATCAATTTAATATTTTATTTGGAGTTTATTGCAATTTTATTTGAATTAGAAAAATTGCACATTTTCAAAATTGCATTTTTAGGCCAAGAAAATATTCATCTCATTCTAAATATTTTATTCAGACGGCGAAAATTTGTTTTGGCATTTTTAGATTTTTATTTATTTTTCTAGGATTTATTTAATTTTCGGTGAATTTTTTTTTAAAAAAAAAGTTTCTCCCCGCGGACCGAAATGGGCTGAAGGCCCAGCCGGCCCACCTGCGCCGCCGCCTCGCCCGAGCGTGGTCGAGCCGGACTCCGGCCGGAGTCCGGGCTAGCGCCACCGCCGCCGCGTGAGGGTGCCCCCACCCCAAGTCGGACGCCCCGCCCCTTTAAATACCCCCCCGCGCCACTTCCGCCCCCACCCGAGCCACCAAAGCCGCCAACAGCGCCGCCGCCCACCCCGCCGCCGCCCCACCCCATCGACGCCCTGCCGGAGCCCCACCGCCCGCCGAACCTCGCCGGAGGTACCCAAAGCTGCCGCCGCTGTTCGTCGTTCTTTTTATGAGAAAAACCGATTCGGTTTTTTTTGTTGAAAACCTAGTTTGTTTTTTTGTTTAGATCAGTCGGTTTTTCCGGTTCAATTATTTAGCGAGCGTCCGCTCGTTCGTTCGTTTTAACGAACGCTGTTGACCGTTCAGCCGCAGGCAGCGAACGTTCGTTTGTTAGCTTGTTCGTCAGTTTTTCTTTTCCAGGGTTTTCCGCGATTATTTTCGATCGTGATTTTTGCCCTGATTTTCGTTTTAGTCTATCTTTTCGCTCGTTTATCGGAATCAGGCGATTCAAGCGCCTAGAGTTTCGTCTCAAAGCCCTCTTTCTATTTAACCAACTTAAACAAGTTTTTGCTACTGAAAAATTTGACTTAAGTCCAGATTAGTAAGCGGAGCTTGTTTCTTTCGCAGTTTGAGTTTCGTTGTTTCGTTTGATTTGATTCTTTTTGCAAACCAGAGTTCTTAAGTTGAACTTTCTGGTTAGATCTCCTATTTGAGTTTTACCCATGCTTCTAGCTGAGTGCTTATTGTATGCTTGCTTGTTTGTGATAGAGTATCCGGAGTGCAAAGCATGCTACTACGAGTCTCCAGGTTTCACGGATCATCAGCAAGGCAAGTAACACTTTGATCATGCCACTTTACTACCCAGTTTTATTGCATTAGATCAAACCTCAAACAATTGCATGGTTAGGATCTGTTTAATATGTGGGTTTTGGGAAGTAGATGAGGTAGTACCTATTGTCCTGTTTATTATCAACCCTTTGGGAGTTACTTATATGTTTGCTTATATTACTATGTTATGATTGTAGATGTGGATTGGGTGAGTGTATCCATGATAGATGTGAGTGTTGTTAATTATGGTTAACTTAAGGTGGCTACTTTAATACACATCTGGATGGATTGAGGCACCTGGGGAACCGAGTGTTTCCTGTATTTTTTCAGAAATCCCGAGGTACCGTGTGATTCTCCTATGGACCGCCACCCAGGCTCAAAGGGGTCATAAGATTATTCATGCTAGAAACTTCCGTGTGCAGCCGCAAGCTAATATGGGCTCTAGCATAGTTGAGTATGTTATGTGACCTCTTTCAGTGGTAGACTAGCAGATGTAGGGGATGTAGGTTGGTACTGTCTACCCAGAGTAAAGAGTTAATGCTTCTAAAAGACTGTGTCTTGGTCATCCGTTTCTCAAACATCATGAAGTGTGAGAAATTAACGGAGGAGATCAAGTCTTATGGGGAAAAGTGCGCAAACCTCTGCAGAGTGTACAAACTAATCAAGGTTAGCCGTGTCCCCGGTGGACGTTTTGAGTATCTAGTTTCTTGGATTATCATGTGGATCTCATCACTCTTAATATAATTTGATTGGGTTTAATGATGATGCTTAATTGGGATTGAGTTGGGTGAACCTTCTCAATGTTTAAAAACCACCATGATAGTTAAACAAACTTTATTCCTTTGTTGTAGGGAAAAATTGGCTTTATGCAAAACTGTAACCATAGAGCTTTCCACCAGCCATATATGCATGTAGTGATAGCATTATTCTGTTCATTATTCTCTATGTGTTACATTGCCAGCATATTCACCCGTTTCGGACTGCAACGTTCATGTTGCAGACTTTTCAGACGACGAGTAAGGTGCCTTAGGTCGTGATCTTTCACTCAGTGATGCCGTTGGAGTTGATGGACTCGCATTATCTTCCAAGCCTTCCGCTATTATCGTTATTAGATGGCCTTAAGCCATATTTATTGTAATAAGTTCTCTTTTGAGACATTCGATGTAATAAGTGTGTCATTGCTACTCTGTTATAAATCCTTCAAGTACTGTGCGTGTCAGCATTACCAATCCAGGGATGACACTGATGCATAGAGATCAGACTGTTTGAGGTCTGGTCGCCACACTCTCTTTGGTCTCAGAGGAGCATAATGATTTGCCACTTCCTACGGCATTCATCTTTGGAGGCGTTATGGATGAGGAGGTTGAGCATTGGACTATCCCTTCAACCAAGGCGGCGATAGGAGTTGAGCATGGATACATTTGCACCCACATCTCTCCGACACCCATATATGATGAGATGCCCCAATTGCCATGTGAGGAGAGCCACCACCACATGAGTGACATGAGTGACTCCACCATATGTGACATTGAAAGCATTTCCTATGAGAGGATGAGTGTGACCACCACTAGCCCCACACTTGAGAGCATGCCACACATCCTATGTGAGGTTGAGAGCCATTTGAGTGACTCCACCAACCATATGAGTGAGAGCATCATGTTGGGAGTGAGTGAGCCACAGAACATAGCGAGTGAGGTAGTTGATAGGACATGTGAGGCCACTATGATTTCTAACGACTTAACCTCTACTCCAAGTGTGTTTTCTTCTTGGGTGCTAGGTCTCCTACATGTCTATCCTCGACAAGTCCATACCTCCAATGGAGACAACGATGGCCATGGTGGACGATGATGCACCCCCCACATGGTTCCATCAAGATGAAGATGACCACAACTTGGTCTTCAACACCTCACCTACAACACATGAGCGATGCTCCAAAGGTAACATAGGTGATGGTGCTCCTCTTGCCCCACAAGCGGACTATCTTACCAATGATTGCTTGCATGATGTTGACACACCTATTACCATGCTACATAGGATATCATGTGAAAATTCTTTTGGTCACATCATGTTCGACAACCCTTTAAACTTGTCATGTGCTATGAGTGAGATCTCCCACATTGCATCATTTCAGTCTCAACATAGTAACTATGCATGCCCCATTAAAATGAATCCCATTTGCACTTATGGCATAGATGACGAGACGATGGTCATTGGCTTTTGTTTTTCATGTGATGATATTGACATGCTTCCTTTACATGATTTGCGCAATTCATCTACTATGCCATGACATGATCGCATTGTTCCGGATATGCTTTTGTCTTCGATGTTGTCAATATTCTCCATGTGATGTTTCCACTAATGCTCATGAGGAGACCCCCATAGTTTCCTCATGCATATTAGGAGATTTTCACGCATTCCATACTTTGCATGATTCCCATGATTGTGTGCACCATATGCATTCCATGAATAACAATGCTCTACATATTTCTCATGATGCATTACACAATTTGAGTCTCCATTATGCTATACATAATAACAAACTTATCATGATGGATGACATGTTTCTATATCACGCATCTCATTTATTTGAGCATTGGCTATTTTGTGCTAACCAACACATACACATGCGCATCATGATGGATGATGTGTACATATACCACGCACACACAATTTTCCTTTTGCCTTTGTTTCGTGTAGGTACTCATGAATACTCGTCAACCTCACAATCCCATGAGTTGATAAAATGATCTCTTGAGAGCAACGACGATTTGGGTTCACGTGGATTGTCCTTACCATCGTTCTCTTCGTGCAGCTACTACGCGTCCCTCTTTTACTTGGCTCTCACACGGCTATGGGCTATTTACCACTTGTCACCTTATGCCCATTCTATCATGTTCACTATGCATGTTATGCCTCTTTACATGACTTTGCCATGCAATTGTGACCCTTGCTTGCATTTACCCATGATTCACCATTATGCTACTCCTATGTGTATTTGCATGCTTGGTGGAGATTCTAGTAGCTATTGCCATGATTTCTTTGTGCCCCATGCTATTGATGCTTGTTGTGTTGGGAGAGTCATGATGTTCCATTGCCATTTACATAGAACCTCTCGCCAATGCAATGATGATACTATGTTCCTATCTTGTTTTCATGATTGTGATATGTCATGTGCATTATATATGCTCACTATTTGCACCCATGACATGATTGTCATGATTACCTCTAGTACGTTGCATCTTCGCACTACTAGCTTGCTTGACTTGATTCATGTGATTACTTGCTTGGTTGCATCACCTATGATATATTCTTGCTTGTTTCATTGGGTTGATAGCATATATGTTCATGCCTCTCACGTGATATATCTTGATCATTGTCGCTTGTCTCCATTAGTTGTCTCTCTCATATCCACTTGTAGTGAGTGCAACCATGCTATGCTTATTGATCTTGGGGACATGGACATATTACTTGTGAAGCATGCTTGTTTGATTGTGCTTCATGTATTTGGTTGTTCCCGCATCTTATGCATACACACCATGCCCTGCACCCTTATACTTTCTTATGATAAGAATGATGTTGGGTATTTCACCACATGAATGATAGGTATTGCATTTGCACTAACCTCATTTGTTTTTTCGAGTGTTTGTCATGTTCTTTCATTTTGAAGGATTCACAAGGCGGCACCATCACGAGACATATTGGTTATGTGAAGGCATACAAGATGTGCAACTCCAACATCTTCGAGAAACTCCTAAATGTGATCTCCTTCCCTTTGAGCCATCCTCAAATACGCATATTGGACGGGTCATTCTTTCATTGTTGTTTCCTTCTTCTTGTCTACATGATACACATATTGGATGAAGGACCGACATTGGAGATGGACCCTATGGACCTTCAAGTTGAGGAGCGCCATGACATCGAGTTTTTGTACAACACCACCCATAACAAATTTGCATCTTATGCATGGATTGACTCACATTATGATTGCCTTGTTGCGTCTTGTATTTCTAGGTCATCCATGATATATGAGCTTGTGCACTTCCTAAGCAAATTTGTTGTGATCTTCCTTGATGGCATATTCATACATAATGATCACATTGCCTACCATCAATTGCATGATAACATAATCATATTGAGCATCCATTGCCATGTTCATGCTCTTGATATACCATCTCTCTGACATCATTTTGCACAATGGTAGAATTTATAGCTTTGTGCACCATGACATTGAAGGAAATATGCCCTAGAGGAAATAATAAAGTTGTTATTTTATATTTTCATATATCATTATAAATGTTTATTATTCATGCTAGAATTGTATTAACGGAAACTTGATACATGTGTGAATACATAGACAAAACATAGTGTCCCTAGTATGCCTCTTCTTGACTAGCTCGTTAATCAAAGATGGTTATGTTTCCTAACCATAGACATGTGTTGTCATTTGATGAACGGGATCACATCATTAGAGAATGATGTGATGGACAAGACCCATCCGTTAGCTTAGCATTATGATTGTTACAGTTTTATTGCTACTGCTTTCTTCATGACTTATACATGTTCCTCTGACTATGAGATTATGCAACTCCCGAATACTAGAGGAACACCTTGTGTGCTATCAAATGTCATAACGTAACTAGTGATTATAAAGATGCTCTAAATGTGTGTCCGAAGGTGTTTGTTGGGTTGGCATATATCGAGATTAGGATTTGTTACTCTGTGTATCGGAGAGGTATCTCTAGGCCCTCTCGGTAATGCTCATCACTATAAGCCTTGCAAGCAGTGTGACTAATGATTTAGTTGCTGGATGGAAAATTACGGAACGAGTAAAGAGACTTGCCGGTAACAAGATTGAACTAGTTATGGTGATACCGATGATTGAATCTCGGGCAAGTAACATACCGATGACAAAGGGAACAATGTATGTTGTTATGCGGTTTGACCGGTAAAGATCTTCGTAGACTATGTAGGAGCCAATATGAGCATCCAGGTTCTGCTATTGGTTATTGATCGAATATGTGTCTCGATCATGTCTACATAGTTCTCGAAACCGTAGGGTCCGCATGCTTAACGTTCGATGACGATTTGTATTATGAGTTATGTCTTTTTGATGGCCGAAGTTTGTTCGGAGTCCCGGATGAGATCATGGCGTTATGAGGAGTCTCAAAATGGTCGAGACATAAAGATTGATATATTGGAAGGATATGTTCGGACATCGGAAAAGTTTCGGAAGAGTTCGGACATTTTTTAGGGAACCAAGGGGTTACCGGAACCCCCCGGGGAAGTTATGGGCCTAGATGGGCCATAAGGGAGTAGGAGAGGGAAGGCCACAAGGTGGAGCGTGCCCCTCCCCATAGCAGTCCAAATTGGACTAGGGAGAGGGGCCGCGGCCCCCTCTTTCCTTCCCCTCTCCCTCTCCTTCCCTCCTTCCTCCTCTTGGATTTGGAAAGGGGGGGCGAAACCTACTAGGTTTGGAGTCCTAGTAGGACTCCCCCCCTTGGCATGCCTCCCCCTTGGCTGGCCTCCTCCTCCACCCTCCTTTATATACGGGGGTAGGGGTGTTGGTGTCAAAACCAGCAGATCTCAGGTAGGGGGACCCAAGCTATGCGTCCGAGGATCAATAGTAATAATGGAGAAGGGACACAATATTTACCCAGGTTCGGGCCCTCTTAATGGAGGTAAAACCCTACTCCTGCTTGATTATATTCGAGGGTATAGGGGTTACAAGAGTTGATCTACCACGAGATCGATTCGGCCAACCCTAGATAGCTAGCCTAGTAAAGTTGTGGTCCTGCCTCCGATCTACCCTCCGGTTTATATAGACACCGGAAGGGCTTAGGGTTGTACAAAGTCGGTTTTAAAGAAACGAATAAGATATCTAGACACCTATACTTTCCATCCACGTATACAGAAGTCCCCACCGGACACGAGAGATAATCTTCTGTCTTGTATCTTGACGGCCCACTAGTCCGGTCCACATCAATAGACCGGATGCCCGAGGACCCCCTAATCTAGGACTCCCACAGTAGCCCATGAACCAGTCTTCAATGATGATATATTCGGCGTCCAAATTGTCTTCGGCATTGCAAGGCAGGTTCTTTAGAGAATACACACTGGCTTTCCTCTGTAAAAGAATTATATCCAGCTTCTCACAATAAACACAACCCTTAGCTGCGAAGGCAGGATATATATAAGAAAAAAGAGGAAAGTGTCTTTCACTGACAACTTTTCCGGCGAAGCGTCAGACTTGACCTTTCGGCATTTCGAACCATTTTCACACCCCCGTGTTCCGTGTTTTGAGGCCACACCCCATTGGCACGTCTCGTCAAAATAAAGATCGTGCCCACTTAATACGGGATTGCATATCAATGATATCTGGGCAATCCAACCGACCGCGGCGCATACGCACATCGGGAATAGACGAGGTTTTAAGGCTAGGGAGGCGGGTGCTTGGTATTCACGGCTTATATAAACGGGTAAAGATTCATCTTTTCCATCCCACGCCTTCTTCCTTCCTTTGCCTCCCCATCTCCGAGCTCTAGCGCCCGATCCTTGAAACCTCCCACTGCCATCAACCTCTCCAATCATGTCCGGATCCGGCTTCCAGGGCAAGTGGGCAGCCTCCTCCGTGAGGGATAAGGACATCAAGGAGCTCTAGGACGCGGGGTATCTGAGTACGGACATCGCGTACAGGATCCTTGCCAAGAAGCAAGTCATCCCCACCCCTAAGCCTGGCAAAAGGGTGGTATTTATCCCCCACTTGCTCTGCGGACTACGGTTTCCATTTCACCCTTTCATTCGCGGCCTCATGTTCTATTACGGGCTAGATTTCCATGATCTAGCCCCAAACTCATTCCTCCACATTTTGGCATTTATCATCGTGTGCGAGGCGCTCCTCCGCATCCCCCCCCCCCCCCGCTTCAGTCTTTGGCTTAAAGTCGTCAACATGAAGCCAAAGGTGGTGGACGGGGAGCACGCAGACTGCGAAGGCGCGATGGTGAGCAAGCTTCCCAACGTCACCTAGCCCAAACGGGCATTTGTGGAAACTATGAAAATATGGCAGCAGGAGTGGTTCTATATCACCGAACCTCGCGGCGCCAACTGGGTGGACGCTCCAGAGTTTAGATCCGGACCCCCAATGCAGCTAGCATCATGGATCAACAAGGTTTGGAATGGGGGTCAACTGACGAGGTGTCGATGCTGTAAAATCGCATAAAAACATCATAAAAAGGAACACCGACCTCACCGACGTGGTTCAGGTGATGCTATTCCGCCGAACCCTTCCCTACCAGCACCGGCCTCTCCACATGTGGGTGTTTAATCTGAAGGGTCGCGGACCTTGCAACGGTTCTTCGGCATGATGCATGAAGATATCTGAAGGCTGCTTTTCAAGGCCCAAAAGCAGAAGTCATGGCCGGAGACGACCGATGATATCGGCCTCGACTGTGCTCACCCCACCACTCAGGTAAGTTCTTAGTTTCCGAACATAACTTAGTCCAGACATCACAGGGGTGTGTTGAGACTCTCATATTTGAAACAGGGTTAGACGAAGAAGGTGGAGCAAATCAAGTGTCCGGCTCCACTGCCTGAAGGCCCCGCTGATCCTCTGCTGATGAGGATGCTGGTTCCGGCGCCGTACCAGGCGCCGGAAAAGAAGACCAAGAAGAAGGGCAAGGAGGCCAGAAAAGGGCCCTCGGACACTATGTCTGGGGAGTCCGAAGCCTTTCCTCCCAGGAGGGAGATGAAGACAAAAAGGAGGAGGAGGAAGAGAGCAACTCTCCCCCTAAGGGGAGGAGAAAGAAAAGGGCAGCTTCCGCAGACCTAGAAGCAGAGGCGTCCAAAAGGGGGAGAGTGTCCCTCACGGACGACTTGGATTCAGATGCCAAAGTCATCCCCGAGCACCGCCCCAGGCAGAAGCCCCCAACCGAATCATGAGTATCTTTAGATGCCTCACATACATCGGCATTTATAGTTTTTAACATATTGCATTGTGTGTTTCAGCCCAACCTGCGATCTCCCTCAAATATCGTCTCCGAGAAATTCGCTGGAGCCAGGGATGGTGGAGAGCAAGACGCCTCCGCTGGCTTCCCCGCCTACCACTCTGGACGATACCAAAGTCATGTCCCGAAGAGCCTCTCCAGGCCATGAAGAGGTGCGGGAGGCCGTCAGGATGGTGCCAGAGGATAATACCTCGGCTGCTGAAGACATGGGAGGGCCAACCCCTATGGAGACTGAGGACGGGGGTCATGACCAATCCAACACCCAGCCGAACACTATTCCGGAAATCCGTATGGTTACGGAATCAGGCGAGCGACCCCATTTGAAGGTGGGGGAGCATGGACTCCACCAGCGAACTCAATGAACCCGGAAGCGCCGGATAATTTCACGGAAGCGCTTCGTCGTGCTTCCATCATGGAGGAGCACCGCACCCTGATGGGTGTGGTGGCTGAGAAGATTCAGTCCATCAAAAGCGGGCTGAACGAAGCCTTTACCAGCCTGTTAATGGGCTTTGAGGTATGCAGTGTAATTTTCTAACTGATTTCAATAAAGGGATGTGCCTGTGTATAGATAGTAGCCCCTGAGACTCTGTCCGGTTTGGATGAAACCGGACAGAGGATCACGTAGTGTTCAGGAGAGGTGACACTCTATTGTACAATAGGCTTCGCTACTGGCGGTGAGTGGCCAGTCCGCCAAAGTTTCCAAACTCACTCGGAAGCTGTGGCTGGCCGATGAAGAGGTTGTCCACTTTAATAAGCAGTTTGAGGAGATGCAGCGTATGCATACATTGAGTATATATCCTCAAGTATAGATGTTTTGCTCATTTGAAAACAGACTAAAAGTGTTTTAGTTATGCCAGCAGTTGACGCCGATGAGGTTGAGCCCCTCAAAAGCGCTATTGCTGAAGCCAGGAAGGAGGCAGAGGCGAGCAAGGCAGCCGCAGACAAAGCGGCCAAAAGCTTAGAGGAGGAGAAGACCACCCGCCAACGACATGAGGCGCAGGTGGGTGAGGTTGAAAAAGAGCTCAAGGACGCCATTGCTAGATGTGAGTCCTTGGAGCAGATGAGCTCGGAAAAGACCTCCGTGCTCACCAAGGCCCATGAGAGCCTGAAGGAAGCCCGGGCTAATGCCCAGGACACTCGCCAGGAGATCCAGGAAGAGAGGCGTATTGCGAATGGTAAGGCCTTCATTATGTAGAGTAGGTATACTAGTAGAAGATATATTTTACTAACCCAAGTTCGGAGTTCTCTGAGCGCGTTTGCCAACCTGCCAAGGAGCATTGAAGACGCCGCCGCATTCTTCCGAGCCGAAGAGGGTAGCTCAACGGAAAAACTGTCCTGGTCGCAATACCTAGCGCTGGAGTTTCCAGTGACCCTGAGCGACCAGATGAAGCAGTTGCCCGAGCTGCATAGGATAGCCGGCCTGGCCATGAAGGACGTGATAGCCCGTCTATGGCCGCCGAAGCCGTACCCAGCAGCCACTTCGGGCTCATGAAGAAGCTGCTGGTGGCGCTTCCTAGGATTGATGCCCTTATGCGGTCATCCTGTATTGAGGGTGCTTGGATGGTCTTTGCCCGCGTGAAGGTTAAGTGGGCGAAGAAGAAAGCCTCCAAGGTTGCCACTGCAGGGCCACCTGAGGGCAAGGAGCACCGTCGGTCGGAGAGGTACTTCAACGAGGTCCTCGAGCGAGCCCGTATTGTAGAGGGCTAGTGCTCCAAGGACATAATATTTGAGTAGTTTTGTCCGGTTTGTAAGAGTTATGTAACGAACTCGTAATGTGTGATAATTATGATTACACTTTATTATCAGTTTATCCTCCTATTAGCTGTTTATATGTTAGAAAGTTTACCAGTCGTCGGCTTCACCGCCACGTAGATACTATAGGGGTGTTCGGGACTGCATGACCGCACTTTATCCAACGTCTTGGTCCGATGTAGGAGGCGTCTTGCAAAGTGAACCAGGAAATCAGACTATGCGGTTTTAGTACTTTCCTTTTAGCCATAAGAGTCCATTAGTGGCGCTAAGTACTTAGCGCCTCATTGCATGATCGGCAATCCGGAGTGCGGTGCCTTTGCAACATGGCTGTTCAAAAACCCAGCCCCTCGTATAACACGGCATAAATCGCAAACGATTCGTAGTATAACACTGATTCACCGGATCGCTGATCTACTCTCGCTTATCATGATAGTCAGTTTTCGGCTTTCTCTACTGAGGTACTTGACCGGATGAACCGGAAATACAATCGCAGCAATTCTCCCTTTACTACCTTAGCCGAACTTGAGGAACATAAGGTGGCAAACATAGGAGCCAGGCAACCCAACTATAGATCCAAGACATGACTCGGAGCAGATGCATATAATGCAATATCCGGGACACCAAAGAGTTCCCTATGGGAGTTCGGACTTAAGAATTTTAGCAGGGCCGAAGACAACACCTTGTATGAAGACCGTGTCAAGCCACGTATGCCCGTCGACCATAAGGGGGAGAGCGGGTAACAAGGAGAAAATCCAAAGAGCCCAACCAAGAAGGTGATAAGCATCTATGCCCTTCGTATATTTATTGATATGACAACTACAGGCAATGTCGTTCAATATGAGGGTCATGTTACATGCCCAGAGAAAAAGGCAGAAGATTCTACATGAGGGAAATTTTATCACAGGGCCTAAAAAACCATAGTTCGGAAAAGAAATTCCAATGATGCCCTACCACACGTCTGCGACTTTCCTCTTTAGTAGTGAGCCCTTTGAGAGGATAGTTGGATGGTTGGGACCTGCCATCATTGAAAGGGGCTCCTGTGACGACCATCTTGTAAGTAGGGCTCTTGATGAACCTGTGTTAAAAGGAAAGAGATATAAGCGGTCCAATTATGGTCAAGGCGTGTAATGGACTTATTCCGCAGTGTGCCTCCAGCGCCGCCCAAGGTATTTTAAGTGCGTAATTATGTACACGCGGTACGTATGTCGTGACCTAATGGGGCGGTCGGCGGAGGCCGAACTGCTAATCAAGGTCCGGATCCGTTGACTTATCGCTACTATGCATGGACCGGACTCGTTTGGGTGTGTCGACGGCTTTATTGGCCGGCGAGCTGTTCGGCTTGATGAGGCCACTGTACACTTCGCCTGCAAGGGCCGTAGTGTCCTCTTCACTATGGAGTGATCGCTCCATATTACCGTTGACTGTAATAACACCACGAGGTCCAGGCATTTTGAGCTTCAAGTAAGCATAGTGCGGGACTGCGTTAAAGCGCGTGAAGGTGTTTGAAGACCCAACAGTCCCTGTTGGTATGATTTGCAGGTTTATAGCGTGTGCCATGAATCTGGCAGGGCCTCTCGAGGATTTTGTCTAAGCTGGATGGCCCATCCTTGCTACCTTTAAAAGGTTTCTTCCGCTAAGAGACTTAGGGCCACAGAATCCGGCGTTGACGTCAGTGCGATTGTTCCGACGTTTGTTTTTATTGCGGCGAGGTTTACCATTGCCATCCCGTACCTCAGAGGTGCTGGGGTCACCTGAGTTGTTGCTTCTACGAGCCAACAAGTTGTCTTCACCCGCACAAAAGTGGGTCATGAGTGTCGTTAATGCTGCCATGGTCTTCGACTTTTCCTGCCCAAGGTGTTGGGTGAGCCATTCATCACGGACGCTGTGCTTTAAGGCTGCTAAGGCTTCGGCGTCCGGATAGTCTATGATCTAGTTCTTTTTAGTTAAGAACCGATTCCAGAGCTTGCGGGCTGATTCACCTGGCTCCTGAATAACGTGACTCAAGTCGTCAGCATCCGGTGCCCGGACATAAGTGAAGGAAATATGCCCTAGAGGCAATAATAAAGTTATTATTTATTTCCTTATTTCATGATAAATGTTTATTATTCGTGCTAGAATTGTATTCACCGGAAACATAATACATGTGTGAATACATAAAAAAACATAGTATCACTAGTATGCCTCTACTAGACTAGCTCGTTGATCAAAGATGGTTAAGGTTTCCTAACCATAGACATGAGTTGTCATTTGATAAACGGGATCACATCATTGGGATAATGATGTGATTGACTTGACCCATTCCGTTAGCTTAGCACTTGATCGTTTTAGTTTACTGCTATTGCTTTCTTCATGACTTATACATGTTCCTATGACTATGAGATTATGCAACTCCCGATTACTGGAGGAACACTTTGTGTGCTACCAAATGTGACAACATAACTGGGTGATTATAAAGGTGCTATACAGGTGTCTCCGATGGTACTTGTTGAGTTGGCATAGATCAAGATTAGGATTTGTCACTCCGAGTATCGGAGAGGTATCTCTGGGCCCTCTCGGTAATGCACATCACTATAAGCCTTGCAAGCAATGTGACTAATGAGTTACTTATGGGATGATGCATTACGAAACGAGTAAAGAGACTTGCCGGTAACAAGATTGAGCTAGGTATTGAGGTACCAACGATCAAATCTCGGGCAAGTAACATACCGATGACAAAGGGAACAACGTATGCTGTTATGCGGTTTAACCGATAAAGATCTTCGTAGAATATGTAGGAGCCAATATGAGCATCCAGGTTCCGCTATTGGTTATTGACCAGAGACGTGTCTTGGTCATGTCTACATAGTTCTCGAACCCGTAGGGTCAGCACGCTTAATGTTCGGTGACGATCGGTATTATGAGTTTATGTGTTTTGATGTACCGAAGTTAGTTCGGAGTCCCGGATATGATCACGGACATGACGAGGAGTCTTGAAATGCTCAAGACATAAAGATCGATATATTGGATGACTATGTTTGGACTTCGGACGTGTTTCGGGCAAGTTCGGACATATACCGGAGTACCGGGGGTTACCGGAACCCCCCGGGGAGTGTAATGGGCCTATTGGGGCTTAGTGGAGAAGAGGAGGGGCGGCCAAGGCAGGGCCGCGTGCCACCTCCCCTCTAGTCCGAATTGGACAAGGAGGGGGGCGCCCCCCTTTCCTTCCCCCCTCTCTTCTCCTTCCCCCTCCTCCTACTCCTACTAGGAAAGGAGGAGTCCTACTCCCAGTGGGAGTAGGACTCCCCCCTTGGCGCGCCCTCCTCCTTGTCGGCCACCTCCCCCCTAGCTCCTTTATATACGGGGTCGGGGGGCACCACAAGGCACACAGTTGATCATTGATCTTTAGCCATGTGCGGTGCCCCCTCCACCATAATCCACCTTGGTCCTATCGTAGAAGTGCTTAGGTGAAGCCGTGCATCGGTAGCTTCATCAACACCGTCATCACGCCCTCGTGCTGACGGAACTCTCCCTCGAAGCTCTACTGGATCGTGAGTTCGTGGGACGTCACTGAGCTGAACATGTGCAGATCATGGAGGTGCCGTACGTTTGGTACTAGGATCGGTCGATCGTGAAGACGTGTGACTACATCAACCGCGTTGTCATAACACTTCTGCTTATGGTCTATGAGGGTACATGGACGACACTCTCCCCTCTCGTTGCTATGCATCACCATGATCTTGCATGTGCGTAGGATTTTTTTTTAAATTACTACGTTCCCCAACAGTGGCATCCGAGCCATGTTTATGCGTAGATGCTATATGCACGAGTAGAACACAAGTGAATTGTGGGCTATACAAGTCATACTTCTTACCAGCATGTCATACTTTGATTCGGCGGTATTGTTGGATGAAACGGCCCCGACCGACATTACGCGTACGCTTACGCGAGACTGGTTCTACTGATGTGCTTTGCACATAGGTGGCTGGCGGGTGTCAGTTTCTCCAACCTTAGTTGAATCGAGTGTGGCTACGCCTGGTCCTTGTTGAAGGTTAAAACATCACTAACTTGATGAAATATCGTTGTGGTTTTGATGCGTAGGTAAGAATGGTTCTTGCTCAGCCCATAGCAGCCACGTAAAACTTGCAACAACAAAGTAGAGGACGTCTAATTTTTTTTGCAGGGCATGTTGTGATGTGATATGGTCAAGCCATGATGCGAAATTTTATTGTATGAGATGATCATGTTTTGTAACAGAGTTATCGGCAACTGGCAAGAGCCATATGATTGTCGCTTTATTGTATGCAATGCAATCGCCCTGTAATTGCTTTACTTTATCACTAAGCGGTAGCGATAGTCGTAGAAGCAATAGTTGGCGAGATGACAACGATGCTATGATGGAGATCAAGGTGTCGCGCCGGTGACGATGGTGATCATGATGGTGCTTTGGAGATGGAGATCAAAGGCACAAGATGATGATGGCCATATCATATCACTTATATTGATTGCATGTGATGTTTATCTTTTATGCATCTTATTTTGCTTTGATTGACGGTAGCATTATAAGATGATCTCTCACTAAATTTGAAGGTGTAAGTGTTCTCCCTGAGTATGCACCGTTGCCAAAGTTTGTCGTGCCGAGACACCACGTCATGATCGGGTGTGATAAGCTCTACATTCACATACAACGGTTGCAAGCCAGTTTTGCACACGCAGAAATACTCTAGTTAAGCTTGACGAGCCTAGCATATGCAGATATGGCCTCGGAACACTGAGACCGAAAGGTCGAGCGTGAATCATATAGTAGATATGATTAACATAGTGATGTTCACCATTGAAAACTACTCCACTTCACGTGATGATCGAAACTGGTTTAGTTGATTTGGATCACGTGATCACTTAGATGATTAGAGGGATGTCTGTCTAAGTGGGAGTTCTTAAGTAATTTGATTAATTATACTTTAATTTATCATGAACTTAGTACCTGATAGTATTTTGCTTGTCTATGTTGTTGTAGATAGATGGCCCATGCTGTTGTTCCGTTGAATTTTAATGCATTCCTTGAGAAAGCTAAGTTGAAAGATGATGGCAGCAATTAAACGGACTGGGTCCGTAACTTGAGGATTATCCTCATTGCTACACAGAAGAAGTACATCCTGGAAGCACCGCTAGGTGCAAGACCCGCTGCAGGAGCAACGCCGGACATTGTAAACGTCTGGCAGAGCAAAACTGATGACTACTCGATAGTTCAGTGTGCCATGCTTTACGGCTTAGAACCGGGACTTCAATGACGTTTTGAACGTCATGGAGCATATGAGATGTTTCAGGAGTTGAATTTAATATTTCAAGCAAATGCCTAGATTGAGAGATATGAAGTCTCCAGTAAGTTCTATAGCTGCAAGATGGAGGAGAATAAATCTATCAGTGAACATATACTCAAAATGTCTGGGTATAATAATCATTGATTCAACTTGGAGTTAATATTCCTGATGATAGTGTCATTGACAGAATTCTTCAATCACTGCCACCAAGCTACAAGAGCTTCATGATGAACTATAATATGCAAGGGATGGAAAAGACAATTCCTGATATCTTCGCGATGCTAAAGGCTGCGGAGGTAGAAATCAAGAAGGAGCATCAAGTGTTGATGGTCAATAAGGCCACCAGTTTCAAGAAAAAGGGTAAAGGGAAGAAGAAGGGGAACTTCAAGAATAACGGTAAACAAGTTGCTGCTCAGGAGAAGAAACCCAAGTCTGGACCTAAGCCATAGACTGAGTGCTTCTACTGCAAAGGGACTAGTCATTGGAAGCGGAACTGCCCCAAGTATTTGGCAAATAAGAAGGATGGCAAGGTGAACAAAGGTATATGTGATATACATGTTATTGATGTGTACCTTACTAAAGCTCATGAGAGCACTGGGTATTTGATCTTGGTTCATTGCTAACATTTGCAACTCAAACAAGGACTACTTAATTAGCGAAGATTGGCTAAGGACGAGGTGACGATGCGCGTGGGAAATTGTTCCAAAGTCGATGTGATCGCGGTTGGCACTCTACCTCTACATCTACCTTCAGGATTAGTTTTAGACCAGAATAATTGTTATTTGGTGCCAGCGTTAAGCATGAACATTATATCTGGATCTTGTTTGATACGAGAGGTTACTCATTTAAATCTGAGAATAATGGTTGTTCTATTTATATGATTAATATCTTTTATGGTCATGCACCCTTGAAGAGTGGTCTATTTTTGTTGAATCTCGATTGTAGTGATACACATATTCATAATGTTGAAGCCAAAAGATGCAGAGTTGATAATGATAGTGCAACTTATTTGTGGCACTGCCGTTTAGGTCATATTGGTGTAAAGCGCATGAAGAAACTCCATACTGATGGAATTTTGGAATCACTTTATTATGAATCACTTGGTACTTACGAACCATGCCTCGTGGTCAAGATGACTAAAACGCCGTTCTCCGGAACAATGGAGCGAGCAACAGATCTGTTGGAAATCATACATACTGATGTATGTGGTCTAATGAATATTGAGGCTCGCGGCGGGTATCGTTATTTTCTCACCTTCACATATGATTTGAGCAGATATGGGTATATCTACTTAATGACACATAAGTCTGAAACATTTGAAAAGTTCAAAGAATTTCAGAGTGAAGTGGAAAATCATCGTAACAAGAAAATAAAGTTTCTACGATCTGATTGTGGAGGAGAATATTTGAGTTACGAGTTTGCTCTTCATTTGAAACAATGCGGAATAGTTTCGCAACTCACGCCACCCGGAACACCACAACGTAATGGTGTGTCCGAACGTCGTTACCGCACTTTATTAGATATGGTGCGATCTATGATGTCTCTTACTGTTGTACCGCTATCGTTTGGGGGTTATGCTTTAGGGACGGTTGCATTCACATTAAATAGGGCACCATCTAAATCCGTTGAGACGACGCCTTATGAACTGTGGTTTGGCAAGAAACCAAAGTTCTCGTTTAAAGTTTGGGGTTGTGATGCTTATGTGAAAAAGCTTCAACCTGATAAGCTCGAACCCAAGAAATGTGTCTTCATAGGATACCCAAAGGAGACTGTTGGGTACACCTTCTATCATAGATCCGAAGGCAAGACATTTGTTGCTAAAAATGGATCCTTTCTACAGAAGGAGTTTCTCTTGAAAGAAGTGAGTGGGAGGAAAGTAGAACTTGATGAGGTAACTGTACCTGCTCCCGTATTGGAAAGTAGTTCATCGCAGAAACCAGTTCCTGTGATACCTACACCAATTAGTGAGGAAGCTAATGATATTGATCAAGAAACTTTAGATCAAGTTACTACCAAACCTTGTAGGTCAAACAGAGTAAGATCCACACCAGACTGGTACAGTAATCCTATTCTGGAAGTCTTGTTACTTGACCATGGCGAACCTACGAACTATGAGGAAGCAATGATGAGCCCAGATTCCACAAAATGGCTTGAGGCCATGAAATCTGAGATGGGATCCATTATGAGAACAAAGTGTGGACTTTGGTTGACTTGCCTGATGATCGGCAAGCCATCAAGAATAAATGGATCTTCAAGAAGAAGACTGACGCTGACGGTAATGTTACTGTCTACAAAGCTCGACTTGTTGCAAAAGGTTTTTGACAAGTTCAAGCAGTTGACTACGATGAGAATTTCTGACCCGTAGCGATCTTAAGTTTGTCTGAATCATGTTAGCAATTGCCGCATTTTATGATTATGAAATTTGGCAAATGGATATCAAAACTGCATTCCTGAATGGATTTCTGGAAGAAGAGTTGTATCTGATGCAACCAGAAGGTTTTGTCGATCCAAAAGGTGCTAACAAAGTGTGCAAGCTCCAGCGATCCATTTATGGACTGGTGCAAGCCTCTCGGAGTTGGAATAAACGTTTTGATAGTGTGATCAAAGCATATGGTTTTATAGAGACTTTTGGAGAATCCTGTATTTACAAGAAAGTGAGTGGGAGCTTTGTAGCAATTCTAATACTATATGTAGATGACATATTATTGATTGGAAATGATATATAATTTCTGGATAGCATAAAAGGATACTTGAATAAGAGTTTTTCAATGAAAGACCTCGGTGAAGCTGTATATATTGGGCATCAAGATCTATAGAGATAGATCAAGACGCTTAATTGGAGTTTCACAAAGCACATACCTTGATAAAGTTTTAGTTCAAAATGGATCAAGCAAAGAAAGGGTTCTTGCCTGTGTTACAAGGTGTGAAGTTGAGTTAGACTCAATGCCCAACCACTGCAGAAGATAGAGAGAAAATGAAAAATTTTCCCTATGCTTCAGCCATAGGCTCTATCATGTATGCAATGCTGTGTAACAGACCTAATGTGTGCCTTGCTATTAGTTTAGCAGGGAGGTACCAAAGTAATCCAGGAGTGGATCAATGGACAGCGGTCAAGAACATCCTAAAATACCTGAAAAGGACTAAGGATATGTTTCTCGTTTATGGAGGTGACAAAGAGCTCGTCGTAAATGGTTACGTCAATGCAAGCTTTGACACTGATCCGGACGATTCTAAATCGCAGAACGGATACGTGTTTATATTGAATGGTGGAGCTGTCAGTTGGTGCAGTTCTAAACAAAGCGTCATGGCGGGATCTACATGTGAAGCGGAGTACATAGCTACTTCAGAAGCAGCAAATGAAGGAGTTTGGATGAAGGAGTTCATATCCGATCTAGGTGTCATACCTAGTGCATCGGCTCCAATGAAAATCTTTTCTTACAATACTGGTGCAATTGCCTTGGTAAAGGAATCTAGATTTCACGAGAGAACCAAGCACATCAAGAGACACTTCAATTCCATCCGTGACCAAGTCCAGGTGGGAGACATAGAGATTTGCAAAATACATACGGATCTGAATGTTGCAAACCCGTTGACTAAGCCTCTCTCACGAGCAAAACATGATCAGCACCAAGACTCCATCAGCACCAAGACTCCATGGGTGTTAGAATCATTACTGTGTAATCTAGATTATTGACTCTAGTGCAAGTGGGAGACTGAAGGAAATATGCCCTAGAGGCAATGATAAAGTTATTATTTATTTCCTTATTTCATGATAAATGTTTATTATTCATGCTAAAATTGTATTAACCGGAAACATAATACATGTGTGAATACATAAACAAACATAGTGTCACTAGTATGCCTCTACTAGACTAGCTCATTGATCAAAGATGGTTAAGGTTTCCTAACCATAGACATGAGTTGTGATTTGATAAATGGGATCACATCATTGGGAGAATGATGTGATTGACTTGACCCATTCCGTTAGCTTAGCACTTGATCATTTGAGCTTACTGCTATTGCTTTCTTCATGACTTATACATGTTCCTATGACTATGTGATTATGTAACTCCCGATTACCGGAGGAACACTTTGTGTGCTACCAAACATCACAACGTAACTGGGTGATTATAAAGGTGCTCTACAGGTGTCTCCGATTGTACTTGTTGAGTTGGCATAGATCGAGATTAGGATTTGTCACTCCGATTTGTCGGAGAGGTATCTCTAGGACCTCTCGGTAATGCACATCACTATAAGCCTTGCAAGCAATGTGACTAATGAGTTAGTTGCGGGATGATGCATTACGGAACGAGTAAAGAGACTTGCCGGTAATGAGATTGAGCTAGGTATTGAGATACCAACGATCGAATCTCAGGCAAGTAACATACCGATGACAAAGGGAACAACGTATGTTGTTATGCGGTTTGACCGATAAAGATCTTCATAGAATATGTAGGAGAAAATATGAGCATCCAGGTTCCGCTATTGGTTATTGACCAGAGACGTGTCTCGGTCATGTCTACATAGTTCTCGAACCCATAGGGTCCGCACGCTTAATGTTCAGTGACGATCGGTATTATGAGTTTATGTCTTTTGATGTACCGAAGGTAGTTCAAAGTCTCGGATATGATCATGGACATGACGAGGAGTCTCTAAATGGTCGAGACATAAAGATCGATATATTGGATGACTATGTTTGGACTTCGGAAGTGTTCTGGGCAAGTTCAGACATATACCGGAGTACCGGGGGTTACCGGAACCCCCCGGTGAGTGTAATGGGCCTATTGGGCCTTAGTGGAGAAGAGGAGGGGCGGCCAAGGCAGGGCCGCGCACCACCTCCCCTCTAGTACGAATTGGACAAGGAGGGGGGCGGCGCCCCCTTTCCTTCCCCCCTCTCTCCTCCTTCTCCCTTCTCCTACTCCTACTAGGAAAGGAGGAGTCCTACTCCCAGTGGGAGTAGGACTCCCCCTTGGCACGCCCTCCTCCTGGTCGGCCGCCTCCCCCCTAGCTCCTTTATATACGGGGGCGGGGGGCACCCCAAGGCACACAATCGATCATTGATCTTTAGCCGTGTGTGGTGCCCCCCTCCACCATAATCCACCTCGGTCATATCGTAGCGGTGCTTAGGCGAAGCCCTGCGTCGGTAGCTTCATCAACACCGTCATCACACCGTCGTGCTGATAGAACTCTCCCTCGAAGCTCTACTGGATTGTGAGTTCGTGGGACGTCACCGAGCTGAACGTGTGCAGATCGCGGAGGTGTCGTACGTTTGGTACCAGGATCGGTCGATCGTGAAGATGTACGACTACATCAACCGCGTTGTCATAACGCTTCCGCTTACGGTCTACGAGGATACATGGATGACACTCTCCCCTCTCGTTGCTACGCATCACCATGATCTTGCGTGTTCGTAGGAATTTTTTTGAAATTACTACGTTCCCCAACAATAAGTGCCCTGGAAGTTAGCCATAAAGGTATCTTCCAAGTCTTCCTAGGTTCCAATGGAGTTTTCTTGGAGGCTGTTTAGCCAGTGTCGTGCTGGTCCCTTCAGCTTTAGGGGGAGATATTTAATGGCATGGAGATCGTCTCCTTGAGCCATATGAATGTCGAGAAGGAAGTCTTCAATCCAGACGGCCGGATCCGTCGTTCCATCGTATGGTTCGATCTTTATGTGTTTAAACCCTTCCGAAAACTGATGTTCCATAACCTCATCAGTGACGCATAAGGGGTGTGCGGCTCCTTTGTATCTAGCGATGTCATGGCAGAGATCGACTGGCATCTGGGTTCGGTACTGACCCCAAACATAGTAGCGGTCATCATGCCGAGCTTCATGGCCATTATCTCGTGCCGGGGCACGCCCCCTTGATCTATAGATTGATCTGGTCTGACCATCTTTATAGGCTAGGTCATGTTGTAGGTCGTATGTATATCCCATGGCTGTAGTCTCCTTGCCTCTTCGGAGAGGGGTGCGGGTTGGTGTTCGGCTTGATATGCCGCTTTGTGCCGTCCACGTGGTGGTCGGTCTGGTTGGTCTACCTGATTGTATTTCGACGGTATTGGTTCAAGGACTTCGTCATCGAATTGAGGCAACAGCTCACGCCTAGGTAACTTTTGACAGGTCGTTCTTGGCTGTGTTCCTCAGCGGCCAAGACCTTAGTCCACCTCTCATTCATCATGTCTTGCTCTTCTTTGAGCTGCTGTTGATTCCTTTTCAGGCTCTGAGCTATGGCAATGACCTGTTTCTTGAAGCGCTCTTGATCGAGGGGTTCTTCTGGGATGATGAAGTCTTCGTCACCGAGGCTAACCTCCTCTTCGGATTCTGGCATGTAGTTGCTGTCCTCCGCATCTTTTTTATCAGCGTGTTCGGGGTTGTATTCACCCTCTTCCCTTTTGTCATGTTCGGACGTGGGCTTGATGGGGTATTTGGGATCTTCGGCGTTGTCCGGGGTCTCATTATCTCCGATGCCGGTATTGCTATCCTTTGCCCGACGCGATCGTGAGCGGCGCCGCCGACGTTGGCGCTTTGGTGGTTTATCGACGGGCTTGTTCTCGTCTGGTCTTGGGTTATCCTCATTGTTCTTCGGAGTGTCCACCATGTACACATCATAGGTAGAGGTGGCCGTCCAACGCCCCGTAACGGGTGGGACTTGGCTTGGTTTGTCTTCGGCATCGTTGTCCATGCCGTCGATGTCCTCGGATGAATAGTCCAACATGTCAGTTAAGTCCTTGACAGTGGCTATTAAGTGGGTGGTGGGTGGGGCGTAAAATCCCCCTCTCTCAGCCCCCAGTATGGGCTGGGTGTAGTTCAGAGGTAAAGCCTCCATGATGGCGAGAGACTGCATCAGACCCAATACTTCATCTAAGAGCAGGAGCGGGACCGGAAACCACAGGCCTTCCGCGCTGTGTTCGGCCTGGATTGCCTGATCGGGCCCGCTAAGTGCAGACCTTGGCAGTTCGGAGCAGTTTCCCAGAGCCAGGTTTAAGCCTGCATCTGGGTATTCGGTAGGAATTTTTATAAGGGGAATAAGTCCGGCGGGGCTTACGCTCCCGTCTTCGGACAATGAGGCCTGCCCCGGATCTAGGTCCGAGGTGGGCGTTGACCCCTGGATGGGATCTGACAGGGGATCCAAAGATTCTTCTTGGATGGGACACAGAGTGGCGACCGAGGTTGCAAAACCATCGAAGACTAAGTCTCCTCGGATGTCAGCAACATAATTCAGGTTTCCAAACCTAATCTGGTGGTCGGGGGCGTAACTATCGACCTGCTCGAGGCGGCCGTTCGGGTTGGCTCGAAGCACAAAACCACCAAACATAAAAATCTTTCCAGGAAGAAAAATCTCCCTAGACGCAGCGTCATCATTGACGAAGAGGTGAACCATCGATCCTTTCGTCGACGACACAGCGGAGCTCTCAATGAAAGCACCAATGTCGGTGTCAAAACCGGCAGATCTTGGGTAGGGGGGACCAAGCTGTGCGTCTAAGGATCAATAGTAACAATGGAGAAGGGACACAGTGTTTACCCAGGTTTGGGCCCTCTTAATGGAGGTAAAACCCTACTCCTGCTTGATTATATTCGAGGGTATAGGGGTTACAAGAGTTGATCTACCAGGAGATCAATTCCGCCAACCCTAGATAACTAGCCTAGTATTGTTGTGGTCCTGCCTCCGATCTACCCTTCGGTTTATATAGACACCGGAAGGGCTTAGGGTTGTACAAAGTCGGTTTTATAGAAAGGAATAAGATATCCGGACACCTATACTTGCCATCCATGTATACGGGAGTCCCCACCGGACACGAGAGATAATGTTCTGTCTTGTATCTTGACGGCCCACCAGTCCAGCCCACATCAATAGACCGGACGCTCGAGGACCCCCTAATCCAGGACTCCCACAAAGGGGGCACCCCAAAGCACAACAGACAATCTCTTAGCAGTGTGCGGTGCCCCCCTCCCCACAGTTTAACACCTCGGTCATATCGTTGTAGTGCTTAGGCGAAGCCCTGCGTCGGTAATATTATCAACACCATCGCCACACCGTCGTGCTGACGGAACTCTCCCTCGTCCTCAACTGGATCAAGAGCTCGAGGTACATCATCATGTTGAACGTGTGCTAAACACGGAGGTGCCGTACATTTGTTACTTGGATCAGTTGGATCGTGAAGACGTTCGACTACATCAACCGCATTAACATAACGCCTCTGCTTTCGGTCTACGAGTGTACATGGATACATTCTCCCCCTCTCATTGCTATGCATCTCCTAGATAGATCTTGTGTGATCGTAGGAATTTTTTTGAAATTGCATGCTACGTTCCCCAACAGTGGTATCAGAGCCAGGTCTATAGGTAGATGATATGCACAAGTAGAACACAAAGAGTTGTGGGCGATAATAGTCATACTTCTTACCACCAACGTCTTACTTTCATTTGACGGTATTGTTGGATGAAGCGGCCCGGACCGACATTACATGACCACGTTTATGAGACTGGTTTTACCAACATGTTTGCACACAGGTGGCTGGCGGGTGTCTATTTCTCCAACTTTAGTTGAATCGAGTTTGACTACAGCTGGTTCTTGTTGAAGGTTAAAACATCACACTTGGCAAAAAATCATTGTGCTTTTGATGCGTAGGTAAGAACGGTTCTTGCTAGAAGCCCATAGCAGCCATGTAAAACTTGCAACAACAAAGTAGAGGACGTCTAACTTATTTTTGCAGGGCTTGTTGTGATGTGATATGGTCAAGACATGATGTGATATAAATTGTTGTATGAGATGATCATGTTTTGTAACAGAGTTATCGGCAACTGCCAGGAGCCATATGGTTGTCTCTTAATTGTATGAAATGCAATCGCCATGTAATTGCTTCACTTTATCACTAAGCGGTAGCGGTAGTCATAGAAGCAAGAGTTGGCGAGACGACAACGATACTACGATGGAGATCGAGGTGTCAAGCCGGTGACCATGGAGATCATAACGATGCTTTAGAGATGGTGATCAAAGGCACAAGATGATGATGGCCATATCATGTCACATATTTTTTGAGTGCATGTGATGTTTAACTTTTATGCATCTTATTTTGCTTAGTACGACGTGCAACATCCCAATTTTCAATTTGGATGTTATACATAGATCATCCATATGCATTTCATATTTTATTGCATTTTGGTTTTTATTTGGTTGAGATCCAAGAAATCTTAAGCAACTCAAGGACCCAAGGAGAGAGTTGGAGGTTTCATAAATTTTCATTTTTGAATTTATTCGGATTTGAAAAGTGGATCAATTTGATTTCGACAAATTCTTTCCAATTATTTCGAAACAATAAAAATAATGAGAGAAGATAAAATGACTTCTTAAAAACAGAGGAGAAATGTTGGAAAAGAAATTTGGAAGTCAAATTATTTTTATTTGAATTTTATTTGCAAATTTTATGCGGTTGAATTAGGGAAAATATGCATTTTTAAAAATTGCATTTAGTCCAGAAAAATGTACACATTGTCCCAAATATTAGGTAGGGATGGTAAAAATTGTTTCTGAAATTTTAGAAATTTTATTTTTATTTTATTAGGATTTTTCTTTGCGGTGCTGTTTAAAAAAAGGTTCAACTGGGCCGGCCCAGCCGAAGTCGTGCCACGGCCCAGCTCGCCAACCGCCTTCGCCGTCCCATGTCGCCGCCGGACTCCGGTGGAGTCCGAGTCCGGGCCGCCGTCACCGGGCGCCCCCTTCCCCAAGTCGGCACACCCCCCCTCCTTTTAAGTTGCCGCCGCCGCCTCGCCACCGCCACCACGCCGCCTTGCCGCCCTTCGCACCACCGCCGCCGCTAGCCGATCTTCTTGCTGCCTTTGCCGCCCGCTTCTTTGCTATCTTGCCGCCGCTCGCCCTCGCCTCACCCGCCGTTGACCTTGCCGGAAGCCGCCGATACCGCCGCCTCTTCTCGTCATAAAAATCGCTAAATCCTAGATCGGTTTATTTTCAGTTTTTCCGGTCCGATCGGTTTTCTTCGGTTTTCTCGGTTTATTCATATAGATCGCTTTTATTTTAATTAGATCGATTAAATAGCGAGCGTCCACCCGATTAGTTCTGTTAACGAACGAGTTCGTTCGTTAGTCTTTGTTAGCGGACGTTCGTCCATAGATTTTTCTTTTTTTGTTTATTTTTTGGCTAGGGACCTATCCGTGAATAGTTTTATCGTGATTTAGCCCCTAATCTTCAAATTAGCGTAACTTTTAGCTCGTTTATCCAAATTAGGTAAAACCAACACCAAAATCTTCGTAACGATCTCGTCTATCCAGTAAACCAACTTGAACATGATTTTGGCAATTTAAAGTCTGAATTTTATTCAGATTAGTACTCGATCTTGTTTCGTTTGCTTCTTAAGTTTCGTAGCTCCGTTTGAGTTGATTCTTTTTGCAAATCATAGCTAATCACATGTACCTTCTGTTAAGATCAAATCCACATAAAAATAATGTTGTTAGGCTTTGTTTTCTGTTTAGTATAGTTGTTTGCTTGTTTCAAGTTTTATTTGGATCTTTTCTTGACTTCTGTTTGCATCGTTTGATTTATTGCTTATGTATGCTACTGTTTGTCTACGCTAGATTTCCGGAGTGCGAAGGTTGTTACAACGAATCTTTAGAGTTTTCCAATCGTCAGCAAGGCAAGTTACACTTTGATCATACTCTTCTATACCCGGTTTTTACTATGCATTAGTTTTTCCCCTCAAATAATTGCAGGAGTAGGATTGGGAACATGTGGTTTGGTTGTAGTACTTGAGGTAGGAACCTATTACCTTTGATCACCCTGGGAATATACGTTATGCTCAATTATTTCTTAGCCATGCATGTAGGCGGGGATTGAAACATGATACACATGGAAGTTGTGAGAGATATTAATCTTGGATAACATTAAGGTGGCAACTTTAATACAAATCTGGGTGGATTGGTTGGGGCACCTGGAGAATCCAATGCTAGCCTGTTTGGGAAATCCCGGAGTACTCGTGTGATTTTTCCTTGGTTTGCCACCCAGGCTCAAAGGGATCGTATGATATTTCATGCCTAGAAACTTCCATGTGCAGCCACAAGCCATTATGGGCTCTAGCGTAGTTGAGTAAGTTGCGTGAGCTCTTGAAGATGTGGACTAGCAAATGTAGGGGAAAGTAGCTGTACCGATCTACCCAGAGTAGAGAGTTAATGCTTCAGAAAGACTATGTCTCGATCTTCTGATCATGGATGCGGCCGAGTCTTGTGGGCAAAAGTGTGCAACCACTCCAGAGTGTATAAACTAAGCATGGTTAGCCGTGTCCCCAGTTATGGACATCTTGAGTATCTAGAAGTGGATATTATTGTTGATCTCATCACTCCTTAATTAATGTATTGGGTTTAATGATGATATTTGTTTAATGTTGGGATTTGAGTTGGAGCAACCTTCTCACATATTAGTTTAACTTTGTAGCAAATAAAATTTATTCCTTTGTTGTAGGGAAAACTTAGCTTTATGCAAAACATTAAACTTAGAGCCTCCACCAGCCAAATATGCATGTAGATATAGTTTCTTGCATTCATTGCTTTATAGTGTAACTCTGCCAGCATATTCAATGTGCTGACCTACGCGGCTGCAACATCTCATGTTGCAAACTTTACCGATGAAGAATAAGGTGTGATAGGTCGTTGTCATGCACTCAACTATGCCGTTGGAGTTGATGGACTCATTTATCTTTGAAGCTTCCGCAGTTATTTAGTTTACATGGCCTTCATCCGTTTTATTTGTGTAATAGATACTCTTTTGAGGTCCTCGATGTAATAAATGTGTGATTGAACTCTGTTATAATTCCTCGATTACTATGTGTGTCAGCATACCGATCCAGGGATGACCCTTAAGCACAGAGACTTCGGTCCATTGGGATCGTGGTCGCTACAAGATGGTATCAGAGCACACAATGACTGTAGAACGCGACCACTAGGGAAAGCCACAAGATTTCTTTTCTTTGCTCATTTCTAATTCCCCTCTATTGTACTCTATAGATGACGGACAGGACAGGCGTCGCCCCCATCCCCGATAAAGCGAAGGGACACATAAGCCTTGCATTAAATGCGTCTTGTCCTGTAATACTAGCGATAACCTTGCAATGCTATAGCACTTTCCACCTCCTGTGTGCCACTATGGCAGCCCCTTTCACCTATAAAAGGAGGCCCATGGCACACAGAGAAAGGATTCAGCTCTTTCGAACCCCACAGCACCCAGAGGTAGTTCAAGAGCTCAAGAACTCTCAATACATCCACCAAAGCAGGATCGTAGGGTTTTACGCATCTTTAAGCCCGAACCTGGGTAAATCCTTCTGTGCCGTCTGCTAGTCCTGCTCTCCTCACGATCCCCGCGCCCCGCAACCGTAGAAGGGATTCCAGTGATCCCATAGGTGTCGTTTCCCACCGACATTGGGCCTCCAAGTGCAGAGGTTTGTAGGACAGTAGCAAATTTCCCTCAAGTGGATGACCTAAGGTTTATCAATCCATAGGAGGCGTAGGATGAAGATGGTCTCTCTCAAACAACCCTGCAACCAAATAACAAAGAGTCTCTTGTGTCCCCAACACACCCAATACAATGGTAAATTGTATAGGTGCACTAGTTAGGCAAAGAGATGGTGATACAAGTGCAGTATGGATGGTAGATATAAGTATTTGTAATCTGAAAATATAAAAACAGCAAGGTAACTAATGATAAAAGTGAGCGTAAACGGTATTGCAATGATAGGAAACAAGGCCTAGGGTTCATACTTTCACTACTGCAAGTTATCTCAACAATAATAACATAGATAGATCATATAACACTCCCTCAACATGCAACAAAGAGTCACTCCAAAGCCACTAATAGCGGAGAACAAACGAAGAGATTATGGTAGGGTACGAAACCACCTCAAAGTTATTCTTGTTCTGGATGGATTGAGTGTTCTTGAGCTCTTGAACTAGCTCTGGGTGCTGTGGGGTTCGAAAGAGCCGAATCCTTTCTCTGTGTGCCATGGGACTCCTTTTATAGGCAAAAGGGGCTGCCACAGTGGCACACAGGAGGTGGTCAGTGCTACATCATTGCAAGTTTATCGCTGGTATTACAGGACAAAGTGCATTTAATGCGAGGCTTAGGTGTCCCTTCACTTTATAAGGGACGGGAGCGAGGCCCGTCCCGTCCGTCGCCGCTCCTTCTTGCATTGACACGCGCCCTGGCTAGCGATGCATGCGGTGCCATGTAGGCAGGCAGGCAGCCGAGGTGGCGCGATGGTGGAGCCTCCACGAAGGGCTACATGTTGCCACGCAGGTGCCTGCTCAGCTGGTTGGGTCGGTAGCTGCATGCGAACTGCGGCGGAGATTTTGCTGGCGTGGGCCTGGCAGTGGCCCTGCTGGCGCGCTTGGCGAGGGCCTTGCCGGGTGGCCCAGCAAGGGTCTTGCCGCGGCACGCCGTCTTCCCCGGCAAGGACCTTGCTGGGGGGGACTCATGGGCTCCCTCGGTAAGAACCCTGCCGAGGATTGTTGCCTTCCTATCCTCATTTTATCTTGACTATTCTTTGTCTTTACAAAGATTTGCAGGCCACCACGGAGGTGCCTCCGAGCCCTATCCCAATGCGTTTGTCTAGCGTTGGTGGGCTCCAGGGCGGCTCGCTCAGCTGGTGTGGGCAAGCTGCCCTGGCAAGGGTCTTGCCGGGGCCGCTGAGGCTGCCCCGGCAAGGGTCCTTGCCGGGGAAGCCTGCTTCGTCCGTCCGATCTTTGTGGCCTTGGTCCTTGTCGTTGCTTTGTTTGTCTTGTGCCTTCGGCTTCTCTCCGGCTTCCCTTTCCTGCCCGGTTATGCGTGGCCGTGGCGGGTGGCTCTGACTGCCCGTGCACAAGTAAAGGGGTAAAAAGCAGAGCCCCTACTTTTGCACACCGACAGGAGCCCCCGGGCCTGGGCCATACATAAGCGCAGCATGTTGTTGGGCTGGGCCCAGAATGGTGCGCGGGCAGTCGGGGCGGATTTTTACGGCGGTAACTATTCCGTCCGCTGCGCTTCCCCATGACCCGCGTTGAACGTGCGACGTGGGGGTCGTGCGCACGTATGACGGAAGCATGTTGGCGTCATCCCGTGGTGGACAGTAAAGAGGCGGCTTGCGTGTCTCTTTGAGACCGCAGGGCCACTACTCATTTACTGCCCTCGCTTGGGAACCATCGCTCCACGCTTTCCACTGCGCCTATCCCTTGTGCCATGTTTGCTGCATGCACGATGCAGGGCAAATCACAGGCGTGCGAGATGTGGGAAGTCGTGCGCGTGCGTGGGTCGAGCCCCATGCGCCCTCAATGGAGCGGGGAGGGCGATCGACGGCCCCGCTTGCTGTCACTTCAACGGGCCGGATTGGCCGAGAGGGGGCGGCCGAGCCTCGCCCCCGCCCCTTTATAAAGAGGAGAGCGGGAGGGACGGTGCCTCTCAACCCTTCGCCATCTGCCTCTCCCCATTCCTACTTCCTCCTTTCTTCTGCTATGGCGAGGGGGTGTAGCGATGCTTCATCGGTGGCGGCAAGGGTCTTGGCTCGACAACGCATCGCTCCTCCCTCAGAGCTCGTGGCGGCGAAGCCGCCTGTTAGTGGGAGGGGGAGGGGGCGAGGTCCAGGCCGCCATGGCGCTCGAGGGAGAGGAGGATGGGGCGGCAGATCGGCTTCGCCTCCGCCAGCGGCCCCTCCTCCAGTGGAGGGCCACGTCGGGGACAACCCTTGCAAGTTCTTCATCAGGTTGTGCCAGCCGCCGCGCCGTCGTCTTCGTCTCCCAACTCCGTTTGCGCGGGAGATGGAGCTGCATCCACCGCAGGCGTTGCGGCTGCATATGAGGGGTTGTGGGAACAGCGGCATATGGGCCGATGTCGAGTTCCCCGCCCCTCATGTCATGTACCTCCGTCAATGGTGGGAGACCTTCGCCCGTGCCCATAGCTTGACGGAGGGGCTCACTCTCCATTTCAAATTAATGGAGGGTGGCCTCCTCTCCGTCAAGATCTTCGGGCAATTCGGGACTCGCGTAAGGTGCTGCGTGGAGAGCTCCTCCGACGATCAAGACTCCTCCTCGAGCGAGGGTGACGAGGAGGACAGCGGCAGCGACGACGAGGGTAGTGGGCGGCAGGATGACGGGTCCGACTAGGTGTCGGGCGCCACTCCGAGTGGCATCGGCGACCCCATCATCCGTGTCGCCGGCTCCTTGAACTTCTCGGGGTCGCCTCCTTGGGCGGCTGGCGTGGGGAGGCTGTGGAAGAGGAAGAGGGCGGGCGGCAAGGCCGTTAATTCGGAGTACGCGGGCACCGACACCTTCGTAGCATATTTACAGTCCTGTCGCCTCGTCTTCCAGCTCTTCTACCGTCATCATCATCACCAGCCTTCCCTTGGGGTGGCCACCGGGACGTTCTCCTGGTGCCTTCTACTGCTCATGCTTCGCCTAGGCGCCCCTTTTGCCCTTTTGCCTTTTTGTTCCATTTCCTGAGGAGAGGGACAAGAAAGGGATTACGGGCACCTTATCTCTTTTTAGTCCTGTAAGCCTTCGGGCCTTTGTTAGATTTAGAACTTGTAATCCCCCTGTTCATGTTTTTCATTCTGTATGAACTGTACCTGTACGGGATGTTTTTAATGAAAAAGGGATGTTTGTCAGGCTTTTCGTTTGCGGGTGAAACCCACGGCAAGGATCGAATCCTTGTTGCCATCTAAAGTAAACGTTTTTTTTGCCCGGCAACAGGCCCCGCCGTTCCGCCATCTCGCTCGACCTTTCTCACGCTCTTGGCGGAGGCAAGGATGAGCTGAGTTTGGGCTCCACATCCTATCCCCTTGCTGCCGCGAATACGACCAACTTCGGACCCAGGAGATAATCCTTGGATTCGGAAAGAGGGGAGCACGGTAGCTTGGATATAAAACGCGGTTCAACATACCCCAGTTCATAACGAAATGCATGATAGAGGATAAAAGACTTATCTGGACCTGCAGCCCCCGGCAACCTTGGCTTGCCGCGGACGGATCCTTGTATTTTCAGCCCCCGGCAACCTTGTCTTGCCAAGGTCGGGGCACCGGTCCGTTCCTCTCTTCCAAACAACTCGGCAGAAATACATGTCCTATGAACCAAAAAGGACAGGGAAGAAACAAAGAGATGTACACTCGGCCTCTAAGCTAGGGGTTAGCTGCTGCCAAGAACTGTCAACCCTAACCGAGGAGGAGACTCGATCTAGCATGCAAGCTATAACTTAGGGCGCCAGCGCTTCGTTTATTAGTGCTCAAGGTCTGCGCCTGGCTTTGTACAAAGGGTTACATGCCTTGCGGCAAGGCTTGTACAAAAAGGGTGGCTTGCCAGGAGGCCCGGCAGCCGCGCCTTATGGGTAAAACTTGCGAAGATGCTCGATGTTCCAGGAGTTACTTACTGGAACGGCATCTTCGGTCTCCAGGCGGACTGCGCCGGGCCTGGGGACTCGTGTTACCCGATAAGGGCCTTCCCACTTTGGCGTCAACTTGTTGGAATTCTTGGCCGACTGAACATGCTGAAGAACAAGGTCGCCTTCCTCAACGCTCTGGGCACGGACCTTGCGGCTATGGTAGCGGCACAGGGCTTGCTGGTAGCGTGCTGCTCTCACAGCCGCCCGGAGACGATCTTCCTCAAGGAGCGTTGCATCATGTTGTCGCAACCGCTCTTGCTCAACCTCATCATAAGCAAGCACTCAAGGTGACCCATATATGAGTCCCGTGGGGAGAACTACTTCTGCCCCATAGACCAGGGCAAAGGGTGTCTAGCTGGTGGCTCGATTTGGCGTCGTTCTGATCGACCAAAGAACCGCCGGCAACTCATCAATCTAGCGTCTTCCACTTTTGCGCAGCCTGTCAAAAGTCTTTGTTCTTAAGCCTTGCAGGACCTCAGCATTTGCTTGCTCCGCTTGGCCGTTGCTCCGTGGATGTGCCACGGAGGCAAAACAGACCCTGCTGCCGAGATCCTCAATGTATTGCATGAAGGCATGGCTTGTGAACTGTGTGCCATTGTCGGTGATGATCATGTTGGGTATCCCAAAATGGCACACTAGTCCCTTGAAGAACTTGATGGCTGACTGCGACGTCACCTTCCTCACTGCTTCCGCCTCTGGCCACTTTGTGAACTTGTCGATTGCGACGTACAAGTACTCAAAGCCCCCGATAGCACGGGGGAAGGGGTCCAATATGTCGAGCCCCCAGATCGAGAAGGACCAGGAGAGAGGGATAGTTGGAAGGGCTTGAGCTAGTTGATGAAGCTTCTTTGAATGGAACTGGCACGCTTCACACTTGGTTACTAGTGCCGCGCATCCTGGAGGGCGGTGGGCCTGAAGAAACCTTGCCGGAAAGCATTGTCGGCAAGGGCCCTCGACCCTATGTGGGAGCCACATATGCCTCCATGTATCTCTGCCAACAGCTTTAGTCCTTCCTCCCGGGAGATACACTTCAATTTCACCCCATTCGGTCTTTTTCTATACAATACGTTATCAACGAATTGGTACAGAATAGACCGGAGGGCTACTCTTTCTGCCTCTTCCTGCTCCTCAGGAAGCTCTCCTTTTTGAAGGAATCGGACCATGTGCTGCACCCATGCCGGAGCCTGTGGCTCGACGACAAGGACCAAAGGCATCTCTTCTGCCACGGGAGCGGCCGTCTCCACGGCCATGACCTGAGGTCCTGCCGGAGTCGGTTGTCCCGCGGCAGGATCGGCATCCACGGCAACATCTTCACCGGTGGCTCCGGAGAGCTCGGTGGGGAGGTACTTGCCGGAGCCTAGATTCCTCCGCTTGTTCTTCCCGGTTGACGGCTCAACGGATGGTTGAGTTAACTGAAGCACAAAAGTACCTGGTTCCACAGGTAGCTTGAGGGCAGCGCGCTTTGACAGGTAGTCGGCGATGTCATTCTCTGTCTGAGGGACATGCTCCGCTTGTATACCATCAAAGCACTCCTCCAGTTTCCTCACCTCATCTACGTAAGCTTCCATCAATGAGATTTGATAATCTTTGTTGACCTGCCTGACGACGAGTTGCAAGTCGCCCCTGACGATGAGCTTTTTAACTCCGAGGTCCGCCGCGATCCTGAGACCGGCAAGCAAACCCTCGTACTCGGCGGTGTTGTTGGTCGACATCTCCCGGGGAAAGTGCATTTGGATGACGTACTTGAGGTGCTCTTCGGTGGGTGCGACAAGCAGCACACCAGCACCGGCGCCTTGCAGCGAAAAGGCCCCATCAAAGTACATGATCCAATTGCCGCTTGTTTCCTCGCTGGGGAGAGTAGTCTCATGTACCTCTTCGTCAGGCGTTGAGGTCTATTCTGCAACAAACTCCGCCAAGACCCTACTCTGGATCATCGAGGTACTTTCAAACTTTAGACCAAAACTTGACAGCTCTGGGGCCCATTCCACGATCCTTCCTGTTGCATTTGGGTTATGCAGTATCCGTTGCAACGATAGGCGGGTAACCACGGTGATCTCGTGCGCTTGGAAGTAGTGGCGCAGCTTCCTCGAGGCCATAAGGAGGCCGAAGAGCAATTTTCGCACACCTGAATACCTTGACCTAGCTCCCTGCAAGAGGGAGCAGACGAAGTAAACCGGGTGCTGCACCATCTTCTTCCTTTGCGCCACTTCACCTGGCCGCTCGGGTCCTGTCGTACTGGTGCCAGTCTTGCCGGGACCGAGCCCTGCTGGGGACACAGTCTTGCCGGGACCAAGCCCTGCCGGGGAGGGTTCTGGCCCGCCAACCGTTGAATCTGCCGCTGCTGCTGTCTCCTCGTCGACCTCTCTCTGTACCACCAATGTGGCGCTAACCACTTGGTTTGTTGCCGCTAGATATAGCAGCAACGATTCTTGTGGTTTGGGCGCAACCAGCACCAGGGTAGAGGAGATGTACTTCTTCAAGTCTTGCAATGCTGCCTCGGCCTCTGGGGTCCACTCCACTGGGCTCGTCTTCTTTAAGATCTTGAAAAAGGGGAGGGCACGCTCCGCGGATTTGGAGATGAATCTGCTCACGGCGGCAATGCAGCCAGTGAGCCGACGCACGTCCTTGATCCGTTTGGGTGCCTCAATCTGCTTGATGGCCCTAATCTTGTCTGGGTTTGCCTCAATCCCGCGTTGCGACACAAAGAACCCGAGAAGCTTGCCGGACGGGACACCAAAGACACACTTCTCAGACTTCAATTTGAGGTTGATCTTGCGCAGGTTTTCGAATGTTTCCTCCATATCTTGCATAAGTGTTGCTTTGTCCTTGGTTTTGACCACTATGTCATCCAGATAAGCTTCCATATTTCTATGTAGCTGGGGTTCAAAACCAATTTGGACTGCTCTTGCAAAGGTTGAGCTAGCACTCTTCAACCCAAAAGGCATCCGTAAAAAGCAATACGTATCACATGGGGTGATGAATGTTGTCTTTTCCTCGTCTTCTTTTGTCATGAAGATCTGGTGGTATCCTGAGTAGGCGTCAAGGAATGATAACAGGTCACACCCAGCCGTGGAGTCAACAATCTGGTCGATGCGCGGTAACAGGAAGGGATCCTTTGGACAGGCCTTATTGATGTCTGTGTAATCAATACATAGCCTCCACTTCCCATTTGCCTTGCGCACTACTACCGGATTGGCCAACCACGTCGGATGGAGTACTCCTCTCACCAAGCCTGCCGCCTCCAGCTTTCTAATTTCCTCTGTGATGAAGTCCTGCCTCTCCAGAGCTTGCTTCCTGACCTTCTGCTTGACGGGCCGCACATGAGGACAGACAGCAAGGTGGTGCTCAATCACCTCCCTGGGAATGCCGGGGATGTCGAAGGCTTGCCATGCAAACACATCGACTATGGCCCACAGGAAGGCGACGAGCTCGCTTTCCTATTTGCCGTCGAGGGTGGACCTTATGGTGAAGGTGCCCGTGTAATCAATACACAGCCTCCACTTCCCATTTGCCTTGCACACTACTACCGGATTGGCCAACCACGTCGGATGGAGTACTCCTCTCACCAAGCCTGCCGCCTCCAGCTTTCTGATTCCTCCATGATGAACTCCTACCTCTCTAGAGCTTGCTTCCTAACCTTCTGCTTGATGGGCCACGCATGAGGACAGACAGCAAGATGGTGCTCAATCACCTCCCTGGGAACGTCGGGGATGTCGGAGGCTTGCCATGCAAACACATCAACATACGCCCGCAGGAAGGCGATGAGTTCGCTTTCCTATTTGCCATCAAGGGTTGAGCTTATGGTAAAAGCTCCCCCCGTGTCGTCCTCCTTGACGGGCACCTTCTTGGTCTCTAGTGGTGTGGCTCTGGACTTCTTGCTCTTGCCAGCGGAGCTCTCTGGCACGTTCTCAATGGGAGCGCAACACCCCGAAGAGGTGCGCTTGCCGGAGTGGGTGTGAGGGGTCTTGTCGGTCTTCTCCCCCCTCGGGGCTCCGTCGGCAGGAGCAGATGCCTTAGCGGCAGCTGCTGCAACTGCTTCCCGGTAGAGTTGGTCGGTGCAGATCAGCGCATCTTTCTTGTCGGAGGGGACGGTGATGATGTTCATCGGCCCTAACATCTTCACCATGTTGTAGGCGTAGTGTGAAGCCACCATGAACTTGGCTAGTCCCGGGCGGCCGAGGATCCCGTTGTAAGGCAAGGGGATCTCGGCTACATCAAAAACAATCCTTTCCGTCCTGTGGTTCAGCTCGCCTCCGAATGTCACGGGCAGCATGACCTTTCCCTTTGGCTGGCTCCTCCCCAGGTTAACCGCTTGGAACGTGTCCGTTTCCTTAAGGTCTCCATCAGGGATCTACAGCCTTTCGACCACAATAGGCGAGATCAAGTTCAGGCCGGCCCCACCGTCAACCAACATCTTTGTCACCTTGAGGTTGCGGATTGTTGGTGAAACCAACAATGGCAAGCACCCGACCGCAGTAGTGCGGTCAGGGTGGTCCTCGGTGTCGAAGATGATGGGCGTGCTGGACCATTTCAGCGGCTTCCGTGCGTCGAACGATGGCTCCACCGCCGTGATCTCACGCGCCCACTACTTGAGTTGGCGGTGGGACGTATGCAGCGAGGCGCCACCATCGACGCACATGGCCTCTGTGGCTTTCTGAAACTCGGGGTCGCCGGACTCATCGTCCTCGTCATGATCATCGTCTTCCTTCTTCTTGTCGCGGCCTCGGGCGGGCCTCTCCTACTGATTATCCTTGCCGCGGCGGCCTCCTTGGCCGCCACGTTTCTTGTTGGATCCCTCGGCACCATCTGGGCCTTTCTCCTTGTCCCGCCGCTCATACTCGGCTTTCTGCTTCTCGGCGAGCAGCTCTACCTGCCGGCAGTTTTGGAGGTCATGGCCCTTGGTGCGGTGGATCTTGCAGTACTGCTTGTCGGAGCCTCCTGGCTTGTCGGCGACCGCCAAGGCCCGGCAAGTGACACACCCGGCAACCTCCTTGCCGGGGTCGCTCGCCTTGGTCTTCTTGGTGGCGCCGGTGTCGTCGGATCCATCAACGGCAAGCACGGCTTTGCCCTTGCGCTTCCTGTTACGGCGTCGGCCCTTCTTCGCTGGGGTGGTGGTGTCGCCAGTGGAGTCGGTTTCCGTGCCAGCATCTTTGTCGTGGTACTTCCTCCCCTCTTCAGCGCGAGCGCATTGATCGGCCAGGACATAAAGCTCGGCCACATCCTTGACCTTGTTCATCGCCAGCTCTTCACGCATCTTGCGGTTGTGCACATTCTGATGGAACGCTCTGATCACAGTGGTGGGATGAACATTGGGGATGTTGTACTGCACCCGGCTGAACCTTTGGATGTAGTTGCGCAAGTTTTCTCCTTCCTTCTGGGGGATGATGTGTAAATCACTCGCCCGGCCATGAGCTTGGTGACCTCCGGTAAAGGCGCCAACAAACTCATGGCACAGATCGGCCCAAGAAGAGATGGAATCCACCGGCAAGTGCATCAACCATGACATAACATTAGGCTTGAGTGCCAACGGGAAGTAGTTGGCAAGCACCTTATCATCGCGGGCCCTAGCAGCTTGCATCGCGATGGTGTAGATGCTGAGGAACTCTAACGGGTGAGTCTTGCCGTTGTACTTCTCACCAACGTCAGGCTTGAACGTACGGTGGGAGAGCCACTGGAACTGCCGCAAGTCAAAGGTGAAAGCCGGACAACCCACCTCGTAGGGTAGGCCACCGTAGCCTCCCGGCGCTGGGTGGTCTGTAGCGGGCCCTGCCCGCCTGTCCGACTGGTGGCACGCATCACGTCGGTGCTCGATGGTAGTTCGAGCGTCCTCATGAACCCGCTCCTGAAGGACTTGACGCTGATCGCGGTTGGTTCGCGGGTCGGACGACGCGATGGAGATATCATCACGAGCATTGTCACGACGGACCGACGCCCGAGGTGGCCGGAATGGAGGAGGGGAGTGCACCGTGGCCGCATTGCCTCCGGCATGGCCTCCGCTGGCATGCGGTGGCCCGGCGGAGCGACGGCCTACGGGTCCCGCCGGCCGCAACTCATCATTGTTGGCGATGCCGACGAGGCTCCGGACGGTGGCCTTCCACTCGTCGAGCTTCTCCGCGACAGGAGGAAAATCGAGGAGCAGCTGCGCGCGTGCTAGGGCTTCCGCTGGCGTGGGTGGCGGCGAAAGCTGGGTGGACCGCGATGCGCCTTGACTTCTAACCACGTTAGAAGGAGCTGCGTCACGGCCCCACAGCCGTTCGCCACCTCCGTCAGCACCCCGGCACGCATGCTGGCCCTCCTCATCATGTGATGGGCGCACGGGACTCTTCCCAGGGCGGCGCGCAGGGTCACCGGCAGGGTGATGCTGCTCATCACGCACAACCTGAGAAGAGCGCGCCGTGGGCGCCGGTGTTGGTGTCTTGGAGGTCGTCGTGGCGCCGTTTGGCGGGATGGTGGCACCCCTGGAGGACCCCGCGCCACCTGCGGGGGGCCCGACTCCCTCTCTGGAGCCCACGACTGGTGGCTCATCGCCTCGCACGCGAACGACGCCACTCGCCAGGCCCGGACCACCAGGGTGATGTGGATGTTCGCGGGCTGTGCCACGGGTTCTCTCCGCGACTGGCCCGCTACTGGTCCGCCCCGGTACTGGCAATCCGGTCCCGGACGAACCGATCGTCGTGGTCATCTTCTTCTTAGGAGCCATGGCGATGAAGAACAGCTAGGTCAATTGCTAGACCAGATTCTCACAATTGCGCACCCCTACCTGGCGCGCCAAAGATGTCGGTGGGAAATGACACCTATGGGATCACTGGAATCCCTACTACGGTTGCGGGGCGCTGGATCATGAGAAGAGCAGGACTAGTAGACATCACAAAGGGGATTTACCCAGGTTCGGGCCACAAAGATGCGTAAAACCCTACGATCCTGCTTTAGTGGATGTATTTAGTGTTCTTGAGCTCTTCAACTAGCTCTGGGTGCTGCCAGGTTCGAAAGAGCCGAATCCCTCTCTAGTGCGCCATGGGCCTCCTTTTATAGGCGAAAGGGGCTACCACAGTGGCACACAAGAGGTGGAAAGTGCTACAGTGATGTGAGCTTATCGCTGGTATTACAGGACAAAGTGCATTTAATGTGAGGCTTAGGTGTCCCTTCACTTTATCGGGGACGGGAGCGAGGCCTGTCCCGTCCGTCGCCGCTCCTTCTTGCCTTGACACGCGCCCTCGCCAGCGATGCATGCGGTGCCATGTAGGCAGGCAGGCAGCTGAGGTGGCGCGGTGGTGCAGCCTCCACGAAGGCTGCATGTTGCCACGCAGGTGCCTGCCCAGCTGGTTGGGTCGGCAGCTCTATGCGAACGGCAGCAGAGATTTGGCTGGCATGGGCCTGGTAGTGGCCCTGCTGCCATGCTTGGCGAGGGCCTTGCCGGGTGGCCCGGCATGGGTCTTGCCGCGGCACGCCGTCATCCCCAGCAAGGACCTTGTCAGGGGGTCTTGTGGGCTCCCTCGGTAAGAACCCTGCCGAGGATTGTTGCCTTCCTATGCTGATTTGATCTTGACTATTCTTTGTCTTCACAAAGATCTGCATGCCACCATGGAGGTGCCTCCCGAGCCCTGTCCCAATGTGTTTGTCTAGTGTTGGTGGGCCCCAGGGCGGCTCGCTCAGCTGGCGTGGGCAAGCTGCCCCGGCAAGGGTCTTGCCGGGGCCGCTGAGGCTGCCCCGGCAAGGGTCCTTGCCGGGGAAACCTGCTTCGTCCGTCCGATCTTTGTGGCCTTGGTCCTTGTCATTGCTTTGTTTGTCTTGTGCCTTCGGTTTCTCTCCGGCTTCCCTTTCCTTCCCTGTTATGCGTGGCCGTGGCAGGTGGCTCTGACTGCCCGTGCACAAGTAAAGGGGTCAAAAGCAGAGCCCCTACTTTTGCACACCGACACATTCAAACAGCAAGCAAAGCAAAATAAAATGACATTGCAAGGATAGCGCAACTCATGTGAAGAAGCAAAAACTCAGGTTCAACCGATACTAACCGATAGTTGTTGAAGAACAAAGGTGGGATGCCTACCGGGGCATCCCCAAGCTTAGATGCTTGAGACTTCTTAAAATATTATCTTGGGGTGCCTTGGGCATCCCCAAGCTTGAACTTTTGTGTCTCCTTAATTCCTCTCATATCATGGTTTCTCTTTTTATCAAAAGCTTCATCTACAACAAACTCCACAAGAACTCGTCAGATAGGTTAGTATAAACCAATGCAAAAGCTTATCATTTTCTACTGTAACAAATCACTAAAATTATTATTCCATATTTCATACTAAATTCCTCTGCACATTTAATACTCCTATCCTCAAATAGAATCATTAAACAATCAAACATATGCAAACAATGCAAACATAACAGCAATCTGCCAAAACAGTATAGTCTGTAAAGAATGCAAGATTCATCATACTTCCCTAACTCCAAAAATTATGAGAGAAAATTCCCACTGTAGAAGATTTATCAGATCTCAATATGCAAAAAAATTCAACATTATATCATTCTCTTACTTTTCTAGAGAATTTTTGCAACAGCGGTAAACTTTCTGTTTTCAAACAGCAACATGTATACTAGCAAAATATGCATGGTAAAGGCTATCCTTGACATTTTTATTGAAAATAAAGATGCAAAACATTAATCTAAATAACAGCAAGCAAATACTAACAAGAGAAAATGACGCTCCAAGCAAAACACATATCATGTGGTGAATAAACATATAGCTCCCAGTAAAGTTACTGATGAACGGAGACGAAAGAGGGGATGCCTTCCGGGGCATCCCCAAGCTTAGGCTCTTGGCCGTCCTTGAATATTACCTTGGGGTGCCTTGGGAATACCCAAGCTTAGGCTCTTGCCACTCCTTATTCCATAGTCCATCGAATCTTTACCAAAAACTTGAAAACTTCACAACACAAAACTCAACAGAAAACTCGTAAGCTCCGTTAGTATAAGAAAATAAAATCACCACTTAGGTACTGTAATGAACTCATTATAAATTCATATTGGTGTAATATCTACTGTATTCCAACTTCTCTATGGTTCATACCACTTAATACTAGCCCTAGATGCATCAAAATAAGCAAACAACACACGAAAAACAGAATCTGTCAGAAACAGAACAGTCTGTAGTAATCTGTATCAAACGTACACTTATAGAACTCCAAAAATTCTACCAAATTAGGAAGTCCTAAAAAATTTGTGTACCAATCCAGATAAACAAGAATCAGATCAGCATCACGTTTGTGTGAATTAACAAAACTAATTTACTGGGTGCAAAAGTTTCTGATTCTCAGCAGGATCAACACAACTATCACCGTAAGCTATCCTAAAGGTCTTACTTGGCACTTTATTGAAACAAAAGCTATAAAACATGATTACTACAGTAGCATAATCATGTGGCCACACAAAAACAGTAAGGATACATATTGGGTTGTCTCCCAACAAGCACTTTTCTTTAACGCCTTTCTAGCTAGGCATGATGATGGCAATGATGCTCACATAAAAGATAAGAATTGAAACATAACGGGAGAATCATGAAGCATATGACTAGCACATTTAAGTCTAACCCACTTCATATGCACAGGGATTTTGTGAGCAAACAACGTATGGGAACAATAATCAACTAGCATGGGAAGGTAAAACAAGCATAACTTCAAGACTTTAAGCACATAGAGAGGAAACTTGATATTATTGCAATTCCTACGAGCATATATTCCTCCCTCATAATAATTTTCAGTAGCATCATGAATGAATTCAACAATATAACCAGCACCTAAAGCATTCTTTTCATGATCTACAAGCATAGAAAATTTACTACTCTCCACATAAGCAAAATTCTTCTCATGAATAGTAGTGGGAGCATCATAAGAGACTTGAGCACGAAAAATTGTTTCCACATTAAAAGAGTAATGTTCAGAAAAAGGGTAATCATAATCATGACAAGTTTTATAATCATCACTACTTTTTATAGCATAAGTTTCATCACAATAATCATCATAAGTAGCAACTTTGTTCTCATCATAATCGATTGAAACCTCTTCCAAGATAGTAGAATCATTACTAAATAAAGTTGACACTCTTCCAAATCCACTTTCATATTCATCACAATAAGATTCAACATCCTCCAAAATAGTGGGATAACTACTTCCTAAAGTTGACACTCTTCCAAACCCACTTTCATCAATATAATCATCATAGTTAAGAGGCATGCTATCATCATAACAACTTTGCATATCAAAACTTGGGATGCTAACAATGTCATCTTCATTAAACATAGCATCCCAAAGCTTGGGACAAACATTAATTTCAGCAAATATATTCTCAAATATTTCATCCTCATCAAACATAGCTTCCCCAAGCTTGGGCACTTTCATATCATAAGCATAATCAATCTCATCATGAAAAATATGGATAGCACCAATAGTATAGCAATTATCATCATCACAATGAGTAGTAGGAGCAACATCATTTGGGAGGGATGCCTTTCTACCTTCGTTGCTCCTTCTTTTCTTTCAACCTTCCTCTTTGAGCTCCTTATTGACGAGATTGGTTGAATAGAAAGCTCCTCCTCATTACCTAATTCATCATAAGAAATTGTAGGAGGATATTGGGAAGTCTCTTCCCTTTCATTAGTGTCCTCCTCTTCTTCTATTTGCTATCTTTTCTTTAGGTAAGTGGCAATATAAGGATTTTCAATGCAATTCACCGCACAAAACATATAAATTGTCTCTAGATCAAAATCAAGAAGTTTATAACGGGCAAATTCTGGAAGGTGCTTAATTAAATGATTCATTTCTTCATAACCCATAAGCAAACTAAGTACATTATAATGTGCAAGGGAAATCAAATCATCACAATTTTTGGACACGATTCGATCATGAAACAACTTGCATCGGAGATATAAATGACCACTTTCATTGCAAAGTTCACAAGTACGGCCAAGGAAATATAATTTTTCCGCACTCTCCCTTAGCCTTTCTTGCAACAATTTAGTTTCTACATGCTTATGCCTCTTGCTATATCTATCTTCTCTATTTGGTGTATCTATGCAAACCCAATGCTCTCCACAAAAATCGACATGCTTATAGGAGACATTTTCATCATAACTAGTGCAATCATCATTAGTACTATGGATATTCAAGGAGTTCATACTAACAACATTGCAATCATGCTCATCATTCAAAGATTTAGTATCAAACATTCTATAGATTTCTTCTTCTAGCACTTGAGCACAATTTTCCTTTTCATCAAGCTCACGAAAGATATTAAAAAGATGAAGCATATGAGACAAACTTAACTCCATGTTTTTTGTAGTTCTCTTTTATAAACTAAACTAGTGATTGTCGGTGTCAAAACCGGCGGATCTCGGGTAGGGGGTCCCGAACTGTGCGTCCAGGCGGATGGTAACAGGAGACAAGGGACACGATGTTTTTACCCAGGTTCGGGCCCTCTCGATGGAGGTAAAACCCTACTCCTGCTTGATTAATATTGATGATATGGGTAGTACAAGAGTAGATCTACCACGAGATCAGAGAGGCTAAACCCTAGAAGCTAGCCTATGGTATGATTGTTGTTCGTCCTATGGACTAAAACCCTCCGGTTTATATAGACACCAGAGAGGGCTAGGGTTACACAGAGTCGGTTACAATGGGAGGAGATCTACATATCCGTATCGCCAAGCTTGCCTTCCACGCAAAGGAAAGTCCCATCCGGACACGGGACAAAGTCTTCAATCTTGTATCTTCATAGTCCAGGAGTCCGGCCAAAGGTTATAGTCCGGCCATCTGGACACCCCCTAATCCAGGACTCCCTCAGTAGCCCCTGAACCAGGCTTCAATGACGACGAGTCCGGCGTGCAGATTGTCTTCGGCATTGCAAGGCGGGTTCCTCCTCCGAATACTTCATAGAAGATTTTGAACATAAGGATAGTGTCTGTCTCTGCAAAACAAGTTCCACATACCACCGTAGAGAGAATAATATTTGTACAAATCTAATCTGCTGACGTATTCCGCAGCGTGACATCACGCCACGTCCAAGCCTTTATTCGAATCGTTTTACTGTCCCACCTCAGCGCGTTTAGCGAGGCGATTTCCTTGGCATGTCTTCTAGAAGTAGAGATCGTGTCCCCTTATTCCGGGATTCTCATCAATACGGGCATGGGTAACCCAACCGTGCCAATTGGTACGTCTCCTCGATCGAAGGCGAGTCCCAAACGGTCATGGGGAGGGCTCTTGGTATTCAACCTCTTTATAAAGAGACCAAGGCTCGACTCCTTTCTTTCAATCTCAATCGAATCCGCCTCTCGCCTTGAGTTCCAACACCAAAAGCTCCAGATTCATGCGCTTCGGACCTCCGATGATGTCCGGCTCCGACCTTCAAGGCCGGTGGATGCCTTCCTCCGTTACGGAAGAAGACGTGCTAAAGCTAAGAGATGCCAGGTATCTAACCGGCGAAATCTCGCATAGGCTGCCTGCTCAAGGGCAGGTTATTCCCACTCCCAAGCCTGGTGAGAGTGTGGTGTTCATGTCTCACTTCCTTCGGGGGCTAGGCTTCCCGACGGACTCCTTCATGAGGGGGCTCATGTTTTATTACGGGCTGGAATTTCACGACTTAGCTCCAGAGTCCATCCTCCATATCTCATCATTCATTGTCGTGTGCGAGGCCTTCCTCCATATTACTCCTCACTTCGGATTGTGGCTTAAGACCTTCAAAGTAGAGCCAAAGATGATCGAGGGGCAGCACGCGGAGTGCGGAGGTGCTGTTATAAGCAAGAATGCTGACGCTCCGTGGTCCGAGGGCTCTTTTCAAGAGGAGTTCAGCTTATGGCAACGAGAGTGGTTTTATATCATAGCTACCAGGGGCACCAAGTGGGTGGCGCCACCTGCCTTTCGCTCGGGTCCTCCACCACAGCTAGCATCATGGGTCAATAAAGGGTTTGACTGGGGGCCGTCCAAGGACGTTCCCTTATTGCAGGGCCGCGTTCGAGATCTCCTAGAAAGAGATATCAATCTGGTCGCAATGACGCAGGTTATGTTGATTCGCCGCGTCCTGCCCTACAAACGTCGCCCCCTCCGCCTGTGGGAGTTTAATCCAGAGGGACCACGAGCCCTCCAACATTTTGCGGGCACGACGCCCATGGAGATGTACAAATTGTTCTTCGGATCACAAGCAATGTGTCCGGACTCGTCCGAGGACACAGGTCTGAGCTGCAATCGCCCGGATACTCAAGTAAGTAGCCTTGTACCCGGACACGCTATCCGTATATTTATCATAAAATTGCCCTTAAAAGAGTTGTCCCTTAAACAGGAGTGGATAGCAAAGGTAAAGCTAATCAGGTGTCCGGCCCTCCTCCCTGAGACTACGCCGGATCCCATGTTAACCGGGATGATGGAGGTTGCGCCTTCGGAAGAAGGCGAAGAGGGGAACAAGGAAGCTACCGCCTCCCCGAAGGAGGCTGTCAGGAAAGGAGGAATCGAGAATTCCTCTAACCAGGGGAAGAAGAGGACTGCCTCTGAAGACCCGGAGACCATGGTCTCAAAGCGGGGGAAGAAATCTTCGTCAAAGGGTCCGGCGCCGGGGGGTGCCTCGGTCGCATTGCGTCCCCAAGGGGATCAGCTCTCCACCGAGCCGTAAGTAAAGAGGGGAGTTTTTAAAATGAGAGACATCCCTGTTCTATTTCTGAGGAAGATAACCGAAATTTTACCTTGTAGTTTGGATCTCATCCCTTCTCAGCAGAGCTCATCTTCAGGGGATCTTTGTTCGGAGATGATGGAGAGCGGAACGCCTCCCCCCGCCGTACCGCCTTACGTGGCGGGCGGCCCTGAGGTGTCGTGACGGCGGGTTTCTCCGAATCCGGCAGGGCCAGAAGGCAGTCGTATGGCCCCCCAAGGCCCTCCGTGTCCGGCCTTCAAAAAAGGCCATCAGACGAGTCTGGCACCGTCCGGTGCACGGTCGGAGGAGCTGAAGGATCTGCTCGGGCGAGCGTCTATCTCAGAAGAACACCGTGCGTTGATGGATACGGTGATTGGAAGGATTTCATCCGTGGAGAGTGGTTTGTACGAGGCCGTCAGGAGTTTACTGACAGGTTTTGAGGTACGCGAAATGATGTACCTTTTGACAGATCCGCATATATAAGATGCGCCATGTATAGATAGTAGCCCCTGAGACTCTGTGCATTGACAAAAATGACGGCGCGCCGAGGATCATAATCCCAAGTATAATATGCCGCCTTTCCTATATAGGTGGCGAAGTGTCCGATGGCTAGCCGGACTGATGAATTTGCCGAGCTAAAGCGGCAACTTGACGTGGCAGATGCCGACATCGCGATTGTCAACAAGTGGCTTGACGAGGCACAAGGTATGTAATTTATCCGAAGACACCTGGTAAGAGGAGCTTGATGCACGTACCTTACAACATGTATGCTTGATGCAGATGGTGCCGCTGCCATGGAGAACCTTCGGACAGAACGTGCCCAAGACAAGGAGCAGGCCAGGAAAAGCGATGCGGCTGCCTTAAAGGCGGAAGAAGAGCTGAAAGCCGAACAGGCTACTCACTGCCAAAGCAAGAAGGAAATGGCCAAGATGGCTGTAAAGTTGAAGGATGCTGCCGACCGCTGCAAGCTTCTTGAAAAAGAAGATCGGGTGGCATAGAAGGACCTAGATAAGGCCGCTACCGAGGCCAAGGATACTCTCTCTGCGATGAGAGCTATGAAGGAGGAGCTATGTCAGGCCGGAGATATCACGGCTGGAAGGCCCTTTATGCTGCGGATGAAGTTCGGGGATCCTAAATATGCTCCATTGGACCGGATGTGGAGTGCGGCGAACACTTATCTGGACTTGGCAGCGAGTGCCGCGGACGCGGCCGAACACTTCCGAGATTAAAAGGACTCCGAAGTGGAAAAGATCACAGTTCCACAATCCAGAGCGCCCACTCCCATTAACCGATCGTTTGGCCGCATGGGCGGAGCTGAATAGGTTATCCGGACTCACCATGAAATGTGTCGTGAGTCATCTGTGGCCGGAAAGGCCGAGCCGAAGAGTTATTTTAGCTTGGTGCAGCAGTTCCTTGGTGCGGTGCCGCATATTAATGCAATGAAGAGGTCGGCGTGCATAGAGGGTGCGCGGATGGCTCTTGCCCGTGTCAAGACATACTGGGCGGAGATGAAGGCCGTTGCTGTTGCATCCCAAGATTCGGACGAGAGCCGAGTACCTGCCGAGCACTATTTTCAGGAAGTTCTGCAGGGCGCTCCTTTAATAGAGACGCAGTGCTCGAAGGATATTATGTTCGAATGACATGTATTATTGTAGAACAATGTTTTGATGGAATATAAAAGCTTTTTATACTGGTGCTTTCAAGAATTAGAATGCCTCCTGTGCGGCCGTTAATGTATATGTGTATATAACCTGAAGATGGCAGTCTTCGGCTTCAGCCCCCACGCATATAATGCGGGGGTGTTCGCAGAAGGCGCATTTTCACACTTGATCCATCGTCTTGGTCCTATTAAGGAGGTGATGGCGCAGCGAACTAGGCAACCAGACTGTAATGCTTTATCACTTTCACTTAGCCATAGGAGTTTGACGGTGGGGCTACTATATAGCCCCTGGGGGCACCGCGCTCACCCGAATTCGAGGCGCGTGTGTGCCTGGCCGGGAAATGGCCCTTCGTTAATGCGGAGGAATCCTAAAGATTTCGACGGGTCATCGAGCGGTTGACCAGTCTCATGCTATATCATGATAGTCAGTTTTTGGCTTTCTCTACTCAGGTGCTCGCCTGGCCGAACCGGGGCACAATCGCAGTAGTTCTCCTGGTGCCGCCTTAGCCGATAGAGCGGAACGTAAGGCAACAAAACACAGGAGCTAGGAAAACCCAACATTTGACCAAAGACATGATTCGGAGCTGATGCATATAAGGCCAAACTCACAACGCCGAACACTCCCTAAGGTATTCGGTCTTTATGAAAAACGGGCTGAACAACGCCCTTGGTAAGAAGCCCCTGGTGTCCAGGTACGCGCAAAATTCTGACGTGGCCACATGCCAAGACGCCAGCCTCCTCCTCGGTTATACCAAGAAACCGGGGGATGTGTATCAACAAGAGACAGTGAAAAAGGTTTACGCAGAATCTTAATCTGAAAAGAATCCTTGGAACGGGTCCCTACTGCACGTCTGCGCCTGTGTCTCCGTTGTGCCGTATCCTGGACGGGTGTAGCACGGTGTTCATCTATAAAAGAGAGGAACTTAGTTGAAAAAGATCGTGGGAAAATCAATTTCATATTAAATAAACAAAGTATAATTCAGAAAATGGGTAAAAGTGAGCTTTATTGTCTCCTGTTGTACACGCGCGGAGCCCCTTGTACGGGGGCATGTGGCTTGTAAGCCCTTGTATGTTTACGCCGGACTCGTCTAGCCATGTCCGGGGTCTGAATGACCTGTTTAGGTGCTGAGATTAGTGAAGCCTATTTAGTGTGTGGCTGTCAAGGCAGCCGCACAGTCTTCCGCGCACGAGGAACGCTTGATATTTCCCTTTAATGAGATGATGCCTCGCGGACCGGGCATTTTAAGCATAAGGGATGCATAAGGCGGTATTGCGTTAAAGCGGGCAAAAGCTTCGCGTCCCAGTAGCTCTTGATAGCTACTTGTAAATGGGGCGATGTGGAAGGTTAGCTTTTCGCGGCGGAAGTTGTCGGGGGAGCCGAACATAACTTCTAGCAAGAGAGAACCCGTATAATGGGCATCTGGGCCTGGCGTTACCCCTTGAAAGGTGGTGTTGCTATGGCGAATTTTTGTTGGGTTTATCCCCATTTTGCGGATTGTGTCCTGATATAGCAGGTTTAGACCACTGCCGCCGTCCATTAGGACTTGTGTAAAGTGGAGTCCGTCAATTATCGGATCTAATATCAACGCAGTCCAGCCTGCGTTCCGGATACTTCTGGAGTAATCCTGATGGTCGAAGGTGATTAGTTTTAACAACCAGTGGCGGGACTCCTCTGGGATAGGCCATATGGCGCCTATCTCTATAGGCGCCACTCTGTTTTTCCCTTTTCTCACATGAAGTGAGTTTACTATTTTGACTTCTTGTGGGAAATTCGTTTGCTCTCCAGTGCTCTGCTTGTGGGGTTCATCATCGTCCTCGCTTGGTATGTCGAGCCCCTTGTGTTCGGCGTTGAGTTTGGCAGATTGCTTGAAGACCCAACAATCTCTGTGGGTATGGTTTGCAGGCTTCCCGGGAGTACTGTGGATTTGGCATATCTTGTCCAAGATTTTGTTTAGGTTAGATAGCTCATCCCTGTTATCCTTGAGGGGCAGCTTTTTCTGATTCTGCCGAGAGCTTTTAAATCCGGCGTTGACTGACGTGCTCTTCGGGCTGCTTCCCTTAGTCCGGCGCTGGTCCTTGCTGTGTCGCGGTTTCCCGTTTCCATCCCTAACTTCGGATGTACTTGGGGTCGCTGGTACTGTTTCTTGCCAACCAGCTATCCTCTCCTGCGCAAAAGCGGGTCATGAGGCTTGTTAATGCGGCCATTGTTCTTGGCTTTTCTTGGCCGAGGTGTCTGGCGAGCCATTCATCTCGAACGCTATGTTTGAAAGCTGCTAAGGCTTCGGCGTCCGGACAGTTGACTATCTAGTTCTTTTTAGTAAGAAATCTATTCCAGAGTTTCCGGGCTGACTCTCCGGGATGTTGAGTTATATGACTTAGATCGTCTGCATCCGGAGGTCGGACATAGGTCCCTTGAAAATTTGCTCGAAAAGCATCCTCGAGATCTTCCCAACTTCCAATGGTGTTTTCGGGAAGGCTTTTAAGCCAATGTCGGGCTGGCCCTTTGAGTTTGAGGGGTAAGTATTTTATGGCGTAGAGGCCATCTCCTCTAGCCATTTGTATGTGGAGGATATAATCCTCAATCCAAACTCCAGGGTCTGTTGTTCCGTCGTATGCCTCTATGTTTACGGGCTTGAATCCCTGTAACACCCCGGATCCGATGCGCCAGGTGTCTGCTAGTTATTCGCCGTTGTTGCCATGTCATGTGCTTGCGTGCTGCACTTTGCCATGTCATCATTTGCATTTTATCATGTCATCAGGTGCATTTCATTTCGCATACATGTTCGTCTCATGCATCCGAGCATTTTCCCCGTTGTCCGTTTTGCAATCCGGCACTCCTATGTCTCCCGGCGTTCCCTCTTCTCTCTTTTCGTGTGTGGGTATTAAACTTTCTCGGAATGGACCGAGGTTTGCCAAGCGGCCTTGGTATAGCATCGGTAGACCGCCTGTCAAGTTTCGTGCCATTTGGAGGTCGTTTGGTACTCCAACGGTTAACCGGGTAACCGCAAAGCCCTCTTTGAGTTGCAGCCCAACACCCTTCCAAAGTGGCCCAAAGTCCAGCAAACTCCCTCCATGCTCTCGATCGTTCGATCACGATCGCGGTAAAACCGCACCTCATTTGGACACTCCTAGCTCCTCTACCTATAAATAGACCCTCCCTTCCAAATTCGCGGATGAATCCCCGAAACCCTAAAATCTTCTATCCATGGCGCCGGACATGTCCAAGACCTTGCGCCGGACACGCCCGCCCTTGCGCCCGCCCACTCTGGCGCCACGTGGCTCGCCCGGCCGCCCAGCGCCGCCCCGCCCCGCCGCCCGCCCGGCCAGCGCCTCGCTCCTCCATGACAGCGCGGCGCCCGCCGCCCGGCCACCCGGGTCGCCCGCCGCCGCCGCGCCGCCACTGCCGCCGCGGATCCTCGCCGTCCGGCGCTGGCGACCTCCCGCCCGCGCGCCTCGCCCGCGTTCACCGCCGCCAGCGCCCCGCCTCCGCGCCTCCATGGCCGCCGCCCGCCCGCTTCCCCACCGACGCCCCTGCCTCAGCGCGGCAGCGCGCCGCCGCGCCGCCACGCCGGGCCGGCGAGCTCCTCCTCGCCGCCCACCTCCGGCCATCTCCAGCGCCGCCCCGGCCTCCCCGGCGCCGGATCCGGCCAGATCCGGCCGGAGGAGCTCTCCCCGGCCACGGATCCGGTCTTCTCCCCGTCCAACTCCGGCAACCGCGCCGCCCAGCTCCGGCGTGCTCCGAAAACCGTGCAGGTTGACCTCCCCCCGAATCCACTAAGTCCCTGGAAATTTTACATTCTGGACCCATTTTCATTGCATCACATCTCTGCATCCGTAGCTCCGTTTTGCGCGTATAATATGTCAAATTGTTCGCCGCGACGAGTACATCATTTCATTCCATTGCGTCATTTTCATTTGAGCTCATCTTGATGCCCGAAATGCTGTTGGAAGAAGGCTTCAGATCGTTAGTTCCAGAATCTTATCAGCTCGAGCTCTTTTGTCATTTTTGCCATGATTTATGTGTGCATCCTATGAGTATGAGCTCTACATGAATGTTGAACTTTGCCATGCCATCTTTCCATAGGTGTTGACCTTGTATTTTTGTGAGTTGTGTGCTGAGTGTATCAAGCTTGTAAAGTAGGGTAGTTACTGTTGCTGTTTTCCTGACAGATTCTGTTATATTTTGATGCCATGTTAACATGCTTCTAGTAATCATTCTATGCATAATCTGGAGATGCTCTATAAACATGTTTTGATATACATGTCATGCTATATCCATTCATGCCCTTGGTTGCAATTATAGCCTGCTGGAACATGTTGTAATCTTGCTCTAAATTTGCTTGAAAATGTTTCCTGACAGATTGTTTACATGAGATTCAATTTTCACGAGGTCGTTGTAGTTGATCCGTGTATGCTATGACCTTGCTCTTGCCATGCTTAGCTTCATAAACATGCCTTATTACTGTTGGTTGCCTTGCCATGCCATGTATTGCTCTGTAGTGAGTGGTTCGAGCTCACGAACATGCCTACTAATCGTTGTTTCTGCCATGTTTAAATCTCTAATAAAACTTGCCATGTTTACATGGGTGCCATCATATTTTCCGTGCCTTTTTGGCTCATGGTCAGTATGGGTCTTTTGATATATGCTATTAGTAGTTTCATGCCATACCTTTGTTTGCCATGATAAGTTCCTGTAACATGTTGTTTGCTTGCTCTAAACATTTCAACCTGATGTTATTTCTGCTAAAGTCTGAAATTGGTATTACTTGCAATATCTCCATGTCATTTTGAGCATGTTCTAGTTGTTTCTGAAGATAGCTCAGTGTTCATGTTTTGTTATGCCTTATGTGTACTTCATGCCCATGTCTTTTGTTATTATGTTGGGATGCTGTAGCATGTTGTTTTGATGCTTGTAAGATGCCTAGTTCTTTGTTTTGGATGATTGATGCTATGACTTGTATAGTGTGCATGTGTTGAACCGTTGCTCCGTTTTGAGTGTGCTCTATATGAAACTTGCTTGATTTTGCATCTAGTTTCATATTATCATGTTGCATCCTTGTTTTGGTGTGTTTGCTTGATGTTTGGGTGCATTTTGCATCAATGCCATGCTTAACTTGTTTCTCATATCTTCTAGCCCGTAGCTCCGAATCTAATGAACTTTATATGTAACTTGACTAGATTTTCGTGTAGACCATCATGGTGCATCTTAACTTGCTGTTTAACAACTTGAACATAAGGTTTATTCAGTTCTGGACCAATTTCGAAATTTGCATATGAGGACTTACCGGAATTGTTATATGTTGTTCCCGGCCTCATTTAAACTTGCCTTGAAGTGTTGTTCTTGTTTGCATCATCTCTTGCCATGAGTAGCTTCATGTAGCTTTGTAATGCATCAAGCTTGTTGTGCATCATGTCATGTTCATGTGTGGTGTGTTTACTTTGTTGTGTGCTTCTTCTCGATAGTTTCCGTTTCGTTGCGATCGTGAGGATGCGTTCGTCTGCGTGTGGTTCGTCTTCGTGGTTTCATCTTCTTCATGGACTCGTTCTTCTTCCTTGCGGGATTTCAGGCAAGATGACCGCTACCCTGGATCTCACTACTATCATTGCTATGCTAGTTGCCTCGTTCTTTCGCTATGCTGCGCTACCTATTACCTGTTTGTCCAGCCATCCCATATTGCCATGAACCCCTAACCTTTAACTCCTTTCCTATGCAAACCACTGTTTGGCTATGTTATCGCTTTTGCTCAGCCCCTCTTATAGCGTTGCTAGTTGCAGGTGAAGTTGAAGATTTCTCCATGGTGGACAGGGTTATGTTGGGATATCACAATATCTCTTATATTATTAATGCATCTATATAGTTGGTAAAGGGTGGAAGGCTCGGCCTTATGCCTGGTGTTTTGTTCCACTCTTGCCGCCCTAGTTTCCGTCATACCGGTGTTATGTTCCCGGATTTTGCGTCCCTTACGCGGTCGGGTGATTTATGGGACCCCCGACAGTTCGCTTTGAATAAAACTTGTCCAAAGAAGGCCCAACATTGACTTTTACCATTTGCCTCACCACCACCTATCTTTTCCCTTGGGAGTCGCTCTCTCAAGGGTCATCTTTATTTTAGCCCCCGGGCGTTGCTTGTCTAAGTGCTGGTTCGAACCGAGTAGATCATGGGCCCCCTCGGGCAACTCGAGGTTTGGTTTTACTCGTAGGATGTCTCATCCGGTGTTGCCTCGAGAGCGAGATATGTGCAGCTCCTATCGGGATTGTCGGCGCATCGGGCGGCTTTGCTGGTCTTGTTTTACCATTGTCGAAATGTCTTGATGTACCGGATACCGAGTCGATCGGAGTGTCTCGGGTGAAGGTCTATTCGCTTCGATGATCGCGAGAGCTTGTCATGGGCTAAGTTGGGACACCCTGCAGGTATAAACTTTCGAGAGCCGTGCCCGCGGTTATGTGGCAGATGGGAATTTGTTAATGTCGGTTGTAGACAACTTGACACTTGATCCGAATTAAAGCGCATCAACCGAGTGTGTAGCCGTGATGGTCTCTTCGCGGAGTCCGGAAGTGAACACGGTTTCGTGTTATGTTTGATGTAAGTAGGTGTTCAGGATCACCTCTTGATCATTGCTAGCTTCACGACCGTTCCGCTTGTTCTCTTCTCGCTCTTATTTGCGTTGGTTAGCCACCATACTTGCTTAGTCGCTGCTGCAACCTCACCACTTTACCCCCTTCCTTTCCCATTAAGCTTTGCTAGTCTTGATACCCATGGTAATGGGATTGTTGAGTCCTCGTGGCTCACGGATACTTGCAAAACCAGTTTGCGGTGCCTATGTTACCGGCGGTGGCGCAATCAAGCTCAAGGAGGAGCTTGATGAAGATCTTGCCCTTTGTGTTGTTTCGTTCTAGTTGATCAAGAGTGGAGCCCGGTTGGGGTCGATCGGGGACCTTTTGTCGCATTTGGGGTTCTTCTTTTATTTTGGTTCCGTAGTCGGACCTTGATTGTATCTGGATGATGTAATGCTTTATTCATCTAATTGTGTGAAGTGGCGATTGTAAGCCAACTATGTATCTCTTTCCTTATGTATTACATGGGTTGTGTGAAGATTACCTCACTTGCGACATTGCTTTCAATGCGGTTATGCCTCTAAGTCGTGCTTCGACACGTGGGAGATATAGCCGCATCGAGGCGATATAAGTTGGTAATCGAGCCTTCCCGACCTTAGGAGCCCCACCGCTTGATCGCTTTTAGCGGCCGAGTTGTGTCTAGAAAAATGTTTTGAGTCATTTAGGAATTATATATCGAGAGTAGGATTCTTTTTACTCCTCGGTCCTTAAATCGCTCGGTGAGGTATCCCGACGAGAGTTTGACTCTTCTCTTCTCAAATTTCACTAAATTTTTTTTTAGGATCACGCGGGTATCTTGGAATCGTTCGATATTCTTATGGCGAGAACATTGTTCTTGGTGCCTCGACATTTAGGGGTTGTGGCGGTGTCCGGGAGTTGAGCTCCGAGGTGTTCTCGTCATAATTTTATCGTTGCAGTTCTGGAATACCGAGTTTAGTACGCCGACATCGAAAATCTCTTTTATGCAGTTGTTGGTGAGATAACCCGCTAACCCAAGATCTTGAGGTGAGTACGGAGTATTGCCATGACTCGTATAACGGATGCTTTTGAAGGTCGAGGTAGACGATTTCGAAGGTTTCTTGGTTATGTGTTGACGGATGGATACAGGTGGATGTAGGGATTGTTAGTTTGGGTGAGATATATTGCTCCCTGTATCCCCAACACCAGATTGCATAACCGAAAATTTCGGGAGTTTCATAGGTGGGAATTCAAGTAGCTCTTAGGATATCTTTCCGACGGATGTATGATATGAAATTGGGGTTCGACGTCTAGTGGTCCGCCTATTCACGGTTGGTTTTCTGATGGTCTCGTTGTGTCTTAAAGAGTCCTTGGCTATGCCGACTGGGACGCTCAGTATGTCATGTGCCTTTGCCTTGTACATGATGGTGCTGTACGATTGAGCCCGTGTAGGCCCCACCACGAAAACTTCGGACGAAATCTCTATCATATGTTTGTTCCGGCTTATTCTGCAAGCCAATCCTTTGTTTTGTTTTAATTGTGGTATTCGAGTTGCTTCGAAGTCAAATGTTGAATCCATACCTTTCCTAACCGGTGTTCTCATGTTTCTACGTGAATACTAATCCTTCTTGATCATTGAGATTGTTATGTCAATCCTTTCCAACCGGCGTGTTTCTCTTCAAGTAGATCTGATCCCATCATTCTCCCCATCTGCAAGATCAATTCTAAGTTTTACCAACGGTGTTTGTTTCGTTCATCCCAAGTTGCCTTTGTTTTTCCCGCCCACCCACCCTTTTTCTTCAAGGACACAGATTTTTTAATCAAGTATCCATTTATTCATGTGAAGTCACTTCACTCTTTTCAATCAATGTTCTGATCCGGTGATCCCTCGTGAAGATGCTCACGAGCTTCAAGTTCATCATCTTTCATTGTTGTTTCTTCTCCGGTGGATCCTATTCAAGCTTTTGATATTCATCATATCTTTTTCCTCATTTCAATGTCTTCTCATACCAGTGCACCTCATTATCATTCTACTTCTCGCTATTTGTTATCCCGGAGTGCTCAAGATATCTCGAAGATTGTGTTTCCATTCTTAATCCATTCAAGCCATTTGGAGATTGTTATCTCATTCAAGCCATTTAATTCAACCGGTGCAATCTCTCTTCAATATCATTCTCAACGGTGTTTTCTTTTGAGTGGGCCCTAACCCACAGGTCTTTTTCCAGGATCTTACCTGACTCTTCTATTTTCCCAGAGCTATCCTAAATTCTTCTCCAAGTTTGACGTAAGAATGAGTTATCATCAGTCAAATGCTTTTCTCCAAGATCTTTCGAATTCTTTTCATAGTTGGCTCAACCTCTTCGCTTTTGATTCTTCCGGTGTGCCTCAATAATTCTCGGTGGTGTTTCTCGTCATCATTCTCAACATTTGAAGACCGAAGAAGAGTTTCTCCTAAATCTTGGTCCGTTCTCTTGAAGATTCATGGTTCTAGCTTGGGGCCATCCTCTCATAATTGTTTTCGATCGTGAAAATTCTTTTCACCCATCCGGAGCATTTCATGAGTCGTTTCCATTTCTTTCCTCCGAAGGCCATCATTTCTGAATACTACTCATTCTCAGCTTTCAGCTCTCGTTCTTGAAATCTTACCGGTGATTCGTTCAAATATCCTCCAATCAGCTCATGATCTCTTTGTCCACTTGTATCTAAATCACCTCAAGTATCTTCAGTCATTTTCCAATTCTTCCCGGTGAATTGTGCCTATGCTACTCTCTCTTCCAATTCTTACGGTGGTTCTTTCAAGATCTCTCTTCCTTGTTCATCATATCAATTCATTCGTTCTTTTCAATCCTACCGGTGGTTCATGAAGACTTCCTCAAGTTTTGCGTCATATCTCTCTTAATCCTTTTTCAATGAGAATAAGTAGTATATATGCCAAATCCATTGCTTGTCGTTAATTTAATTTGATGAAGGATAAGCATACAATAAATCTTATTCTTATTTCCTCGAGGTGATTCAATTCTTTTCTTTTCCGGAGTTCCAACTTTTCCACATTATCTCGTCGCGAAGCTACATCTAAATCATTGCAAGGATTCACCTTGTGTTTTCAAGTTCTTTTTCCTTTTATCATCCTTTTATTACCGGAGTTCTTCATGGAGGCTCTACATGGTGGTTCATCAAGGATTCTCTTCATTCTTCAATTGTTCTTCAAGATTTCTCTCGAACTTATGATCCGCCAAGCCATACTTCAAAATAAACATGGTGCTCAACACATGTTTTGTTTTGAGGAGTTCAAGCATTCTTCATCGTGCATTCCAAAGTGCGATTCCTTCTATCTTATCTTTTGAGATGGTGTTATGTCAATCTTGACAATTTCCATTCATGTTTCATAATTCATATTGTTGTCAAGAATGAGGTATGTTAAATCCATCAGTCTCTTCATTGGAGTTATCTTGGGTTACATTTCACCTAAAAGCCTTTCCTTAAGGGTTGTTGCTATTTGTGGGGATTATGCATGATCCAAGTTATATCTCTATCATCTTGGTGGAAGAAGTTTCTCTTATCTTCATTGATCTCAACCTACCTCTCAAGGTTCGTGGTTTCACTCGTTCGTCAAGGAAGCAACTTAGTTTTACCTCTTCTCTTCCTCTTCCGTTTTCCCTCCGGTGCCATCCTAGATCTCGGGACGAGATCCTCTCGTAGTGGTGGAGTGTTGTAACACCCCGGATCCGATGCGCCAGGTGTCTGCTAGTTATTCGCCGTTGTTGCCATGTCATGTGCTTGCGTGCTGCACTTTGCCATGTCATCATTTGCATTTTATCATGTCATCAGGTGCATTTCATTTCGCATACATGTTCGTCTCATGCATCCGAGCATTTTCCCCGTTGTCCGTTTTGCAATCCGGCACTCCTATGTCTCCCGGCGTTCCCTCTTCTCTCTTTTTGTGTGTGGGTATTAAACTTTCTCGGAATGGACCGAGGTTTGCCAAGCGGCCTTGGTATAGCATCGGTAGACCGCCTGTCAAGTTTCGTGCCATTTGGAGGTCGTTTGGTACTCCAACGGTTAACCGGGTAACCGCAAAGCCCTCTTTGAGTTGCAGCCCAACACCCCTTCCAAAGTGGCCCAAAGTCCAGCAAACTCCCCACCATGCTCTCGGTCGTTCGATCACGATCGCGTGGCCGAAAACCGCACCTCATTTGGACACTCCTAGCTCCCTCTACCTATAAATAGACCCTCCCCTTCCAAATTCGCGGATGAATCCCCCCGAAACCCTAAAAATCTTCTATCCCATGGCCGGACATATCCGCGCCGACACGCCGGACACGTCCCGCGCCTTGCCCACGTCCGCTCATGGCCGCCACGTGGCTCGCCTGCCGCCCAGCGCGCCGCCCGGCCCCGGGCCCGCCGCCGGCGCCCGCCAGCGCTCCTCCATGGCCGCGCCGCCGCCGCCGCCGCCGCCCGCCACCCGCCGCCGCCGCCGCGCTGCTGCCGCCGCGGATCTCGCCGTCGGCGCCGGCGACCTCCGCCGGCCGCGCCTCTCGCCCGCGTTCACCGCCGCCAGCGCCCCGCCTCCAGCGCCTCCATGGCCGCCCGCCCGCCCGCCCCCACCGCCGCTGCCTCTGCGCGCCGGCGCCGCTGCCGCCGCCGCACGCCGAGCCGGCTGCTCCTCCGCGCCGCCCACCTCCGGCCATCTCGGCGCCCTGCGGCCTCCGGCGCCGGATCCGGCCAGATCCGGCCGGAGGAGCTCTCCCCGGCCACGGATCCGGTCTTCTCCCCGTCCAACTCCGGCAACCGCGCCGCCCAGCTCCGGCGTGCTCCGAAAACCGTGCAGGTTGACCTCCCCCCGAATCCACTAAGTCCCTGAAATTTTTACATTCTGGACCCATTTTCATCGCATCACATCTCTGCATCCGTAGCTCCGTTTTGCACGTATAATATGTCAAATTGTTCGTCTCGACGAGTACATCATTTCAATACATTGCATCATTTTCATTGGAGCTCATCTTTATGCCCGAAATGCTGTTGGAAGAAGGCTTCAGATCGTTAGTTCCAGAATCTTATCAGCTCGAGCTCTTTTGTCATTTTTGCCATGATTTATGTGTGCATCCTATGAGTATGAGCTCTACATGAATGTTGAACTTTGCCATGCCATCTTTTCATAGGTGTTGACCTTGTATTTTTGTGAGTTGTGTGCTGAGTGTATCAATCTTGTAAAGTAGGGTAGTTGCTGTTGCTGTTTTCCTGACAGATTCTATTATATTTTGATGCCATGTTAACATGCTTCTAGTAATCATTCTATGCATAATCTGGAGATGCTCTATAAACATGTTTTGATATAAATGTCATGCTCTATCCATTCATGCCCTTGGTTGCAATTATAGCCTGCTGGAACATGTTGTAATCTTGCTCTAAAGTTGCTTGAAAATGTTTCCTGACAGATTGTTTGCATGAGATTCAACTTTCACGAGGTCGTTGTAGTTGATCCATGTATGCTATGACCTTGCTCTTGCCATTCTTAGCTTCATAAACATGCCTTATTACTGTTGGTTGCCTTGCCATGCCATGTATTGCTCTGTAGTGAGTGGTTCGAGCTCACGAACATGCCTACTAATCGTTGTTTCTGCCATGTTTAAATCTGTAATAAAACTTGCCATGTTTACATGGGTGCCATCATATTTTCCGTGCCTTTTTGGCTCATGGTCAGTAAGGGTCTTTTGATATATGATATTAGTAGTTTCATGCCATGCCTTTGTTTGCCATGATAAGTTCCTGTAACATGTTGTTTGCTTGCTCTAAACATTTCAACCTGATGTTATTTCTGCTAAAGTCTGAAATTGGTATTACTTGCAATATCTCCATGTCATTTTGAGCATGTTCTAGTTGTTTCTGAAGATAGCTCAGTGTTCATGTTTTGTTATGCCTTATGTGTACTTCATGCCCATGTCTTTTTTTATTATGTTGGGATGCTGTAGCATGTTGTTTTGATGCTTGTAAGATGCCTAGTTGCTGTTTTGGACAGATTGATGCTATGACTTGTATAGTGTGCATGTGTTGAACCGTTTCTCCGTTTTGAGTGTGCTCTATATGAAACTTGCTTGATTTTGCATCTAGTTTCATATTATCATGTTGCATCCTTGTTTTGGTGTGTTTGCTTGATGTTTGGGTGCATTTTGCATCAATGCCATGCTTAACTTGTTTTGCTCATATCTTCTAGCCCGTAGCTCCGAATCTAATGAACTTTATATGTAACTTGACTAGATTTTCGTGTAGATCATCATGGTGCATCTTAACTTGCTGTTTAACAACTTGAACATAAGGTTTATTCAGTTCTGGACCAATTTCGAAATTTGCATATGAGGACTTACCGGAATTGTTATATGTTGTTCCCGGCCTCATTTAAACTTGCCTTGAAGTGTTGTTCTTGTTTGCATCATCTCTTGCCATGAGTAGCTTCATGTAGCTTTGTCATGCATCATGCTTGTTGTGCATCATGTCATGTTCATGTGTGGTGTGTTTACTTTGTTGTGTGCTTCTTCTCGATAGTTCCCGTTTCGTTGCGATCGTGAGGATGCATTCGTCTGCGTGTGGTTCGTCTTCGTGGTTTCATCTTCTTCATGGACTCGTTCTTCTTCCTTGCGGGATTTCAGGCAAGATGACCGCTACCCTGGATCTCACTACTATCATTACTATGCTAGTTGCCTCGTTCTTTCGCTATGCTGCGCTACCTATTACCTGTTTGTCCAGCCATCCCATATTGCCATGAACCCCTAACCTTTGACACCTTTCCTATGCAAACCACTGTTTGGCTATGTTATCGCTTTTGCTCAGCCCCTCTTATAGCGTTGCTAGTTGCAGGTGAAGTTGAAGATTTCTCCATGGTGGACAGGGTTATGTTGGGATATCACAATATCTCTTATATTATTAATGCATCTATATACTTGGTAAAGGGTGGAAGGCTCGGCCTTATGCCCAGTGTTTTGTTCCACTCTTGCCGCCCTAGTTTCCGTCATACCGGTGTTATGTTCCCGGATTTTGCGTCCCTTACGCGGTCGGGTGATTTATGGGACCCCCTAACAGTTCGCTTTGAATAAAACTTGTCCAAAGAAGGCCCAACATTGACTTTTACCATTTGCCTCACCACCACCTATCTTTTCCTTGGGAGTCGCTCTCTCAAGGGTCATCTTTATTTTAGCCCCCGGGCGGTGCTTGTCTAAGTGCTGGTTCGAACCGAGTAGATCGGGGGCCCCTCGGGCAACTCGAGGTTTGGTTTTACTCGTAGGATGTCTCATCCGGTGTTGCCTCGAGAACGAGATATGTGCAGCTCCTATCGGGATTGTCGGCGCGATCGGGCGGCTTTGCTGGTCTTGTTTTACCATTGTCGAAATGTCTTGATGTACCGGGATACCGAGTCGATCGGAGTGTCTCGGGTGAAGGTCTATTCCTTCGATGATCGCGAGAGCTTGTCATGGGCTAAGTTGGGACACCCTGCGCAGGTATAAACTTTCGAGAGCCGTGCCGCGGTTATGTGGCAGATGGGAATTTGTTAATGTCGGTTGTAGACAATTTGACACTTGATCCGAATTAAAACACATCAACCGAGTGTGTAGCCGTGATGGTCTCTTCTCGCGGAGTCCGGAAGTGAACACGGTTTCGTGTTATGTTTGACGTAAGTAGGTGTTCAGGATCACCTCTTGATCATTGCTAGCTTCACGACCGTTCCGCTTGTTCTCTTCTCGCTCTTATTTGCGTTGGTTAGCCACCATACTTGCTTAGTCGCTGCTGCAACCTCACCACTTTACCCCTTCCTTTCCCATTAAGCTTTGCTAGTCTTGATACCCATGGTAATGGGATTGCTGAGTCCTCGTGGCTCACCAGATACTTCCAAAACCAGTTTGCGGTGCCTATGTTAATGAAAGGTGGATTTAATCAAGCTCAAGGAGGAGCTTGATGAAGATCTTGCCCTTTGTGTTGTTTCGTTCTAGTTGATCAGTAGTGGAGCCCAGTTGGGGTCGATCGGGGACCTTTTGTCGCATTTGGGGTTCTTCTTTTATTTTGGTTCCGTAGTCGGACCTTGATTGTATCTGGATGATGTAATGCTTTATTCATCTAATTGTGTGAAGTGGCGATTGTAAGCCAACTATGTATCTCTTTCCCTTATGTATTACATGGGTTGTGTGAAGATTACCTCACTTGCGACATTGCTTTCAATGCGGTTATGCCTCTAAGTCGTGCTTCGACACGTGGGAGATATAGCCGCATCGAGGGCGTTATAATCCCGCTGGAAATTCATGGTCCAGCACCTCATCGGTGAAACATAGGGGGTGTGCGGCGCCCCTATATTTGGGTGTGCCGTGATGTTCGGATACTTGCTGTGTTGCATTGCTTACTAGAGCATGCTTTTTTGGCCCGTAGATAGATCTGGTTGGGCCGTCTTTTTGATGCGAATCCTTGTGTGGATCGCGTGCCGGCTTGTGTGCGGTGCCATTCGCCACTCTATGTTGGCCATGGAGTTGTTTATCCAAGCAGGTGGCTTCCTTATTTTTCGATTGCGGGGGCTCTAAGGCCTCTTCATCGAATTCCAGCAGTAATTTTCGCTTCGGATAGCTCTTTCTGTGGCAACTGTCGCCGTATTTGTCTGCGGTGTTGAGTACTTTGCTCAATCTAATTCTGAGTACATCTTCTGCTGTTTTGAGCTTCCGCTTCTGCTTTTTCAGGCTACGCACAGTAGCGACGAGCCTTCTGTGGAGGTTCTTCTGTTCTAGCAGCTTGTCCGGCGTGAGGTCATCCGGACTATTATCTTCGCCGGGGACGGGTTGTTCGGTTTGTTTATCCAGGTTGCCCTGTTTGGACGGTTGCTTGACGGCATGTTCGTCGTCCGCCGGTGTGCCCTGCTCTGTGGCTGGGTCTGTATGCCTGTTGTCTCTGTCGAGGTGGGGTTTGGAGCGGCGCTTATGCCGCCGCTTTGACTGCTTTTCGAGGGAACGATCCCTCGCTGCGTCCCTTTGTTCCTCGTCGTCGTTTCTTTTAGATGTGTCCACCATGTATACATCGTGAGATGAGGTGGTTGTCCAGTGCCGTATAGGCGCTGGTTCCTGTTCGTCTCCTACATCGTCGTCCATACCGTCGATGTCTTTGGAGTCGAAGTTGAGCATGTCGGTTAAATCATCGACAGTGGCTACGAAGTGGGTGGTGGTGGGCTTTGAATTTCTTCGTCGTCCGCATCCCAACCTTGCGGACCATAGTCCGGCCAGGGCTCTCCTGATAAAGCGAGAGACTTTAGAGAATTCAGAATGTCGCCGAAGGGCGAGTGCTGAAAGATGTCCGCGGCAGCGAACTCCATGATCGGCGCCCGATCGAATTCGATCGGCAGGGGCACGGGAGGTTCGGAGTCCGGAGAGGAGTCTGACACCTTGGAGTCATGGGCTTCGTAGAGGACAAGGCTGGTGTTCGGTTTGATCGCCATAGAGATTGCAGCCCCCGAGGCGGTGTCCAGCCACCCATCCTCGATTGGCGCAGTCGGCTCCGAGCTAAGGGTCAGAGCGGACACTGGTGCGGCCTCCAGGGCACTGTTCGGTGGCAGAGTTAGATCATGCCCATCATGACAGTGCGGCGCGCTCGGCTGTGGCTCGAACCCATCGAAGATCAAGTCTCTGCGGACGTCAGCCGTGTAGTTCAAACTTCCAAATCTGACCTGATGGCCAGGGGTGTAGCTTTGAATCTGCTCCAGATGGCCAAATGAATTGGCCCGCAAGGCAAAGCCGCCGAATACGAAGATCTGTCCGGGGAGAAAAGTCTCACCCTGGACCGCATCATTGTTGATGATCGGAGGAGCCATCGGGCCTAAAGATGACGACACAGAGGAACTCTCAATGAAAGCACCAATGTTGGTGTCAAAACCGGTGGGGTCCTGAACTGTGCGTCTAGGCGGATGGTAACAGGAGACAAGGGACACGATGTTTTTACCCAGGTTCGGGCCCTCTCGATGGAGGTAAAACCCTACTCCTACTTGATTAATATTGATGATATGGGTAGTACAAGAGTAGATTTACCACGAGATCAGAGAGGCTAAACCCTAGAAGCTAGCCTATGGTATGATTGTTGTTCGTCCTACGGACTAAAACCCTCCGGTTTATATAGACACCGGAGAGGGCTAGGGTTACACAAAGTCGGTTACAATGGGAGGAGATCTACATATCCGTATCGCCAAGCTTGCCTTCCATGCCAAAGAAAGTCCCATCCGGATGCGGGACGAAGTCTTCAATCTTGTATCTTCATAGTCCAGGAGTCCGGCCAAAGGTTATAGTCCGGCCATCCGGACACCCCCTAATCCAGGACTCCCTCAGTGATAAAACAAGAAACAAAAAGATTCGATTGCAAGATCTAAAGATACACCTTCAAGCACTCACCTCCCCGACAACGGCGCCAGAAAAGAGCTTGATGTCTACTACACAACCTTCTTCTGTAGACGTTGTTGGGCCTCCAAGTGCAGAGGTTTGTAGGACAGTAGTAAATTTTCCTCAAGTGGATGACCTAAGGTTTATCAATCCGTAGGAGGCGTAGGATGAAGATGGTCTCTCTCAAGCAACCCTGCAACCAAATAACAAAGAGTCTCTTGTGTCCCCAACACACCCAATACAATGTAAATTGTATAGGTGCACTAGTTCGGCGAAGAGATGGCGATACAACTGCAATATGGATGGTAGATATAAGTATTTGTAATCTGAAAATATAAAAACAGTAAGGTAACTAATGATAAAAGTGAGTGTAAACGGTATTGCAATGATAGGAAACAAGGCCTAGGGTTCATACTTTTACTAGTGCAAGTTCTCTCAACAATAATAACATAGATAGATCATATAACAATCCCTCAACATGCAACAAAGAGTCACTCCAGAGCCACTAATAGCGGTGAACAAACAAAGAGATTATGGTAGGGTACGAAACCACCTCAAAGTTATTCTTTCGGATCAATCTATTCAAGAGTTCATACTAGAATAACACCTTAAGACACAAATCAACCAAAACCCTAATGTGACCTAGATACTCCATTGTCACCTCAAGTATCCATGGGCATGATTATACAATATGCATCACACAACCTCAGATTCATCTATCCAACCAACACAAAAGTACTTCAAAGAGTGCCCCAAAGTTTCTACCGGAGAGTCAAGACGAAAACGTGTGCCAACCCCTATGCATAGGTTCATGGGAGGAACCCGCAAGTTGATCACCAAAACATACATCAAGTGGCACGTGATATCCCATTGTCACCACAGATAAACACGGCAAGACATACATCAAGTGTTCTCAAATCATTAAAGACTCAATCCGATAAGATAACTTCAAGAGGAAAACTCACACTAGTAGAAAACGGAGCTTTAATACCGGTTCATAAGGGCCTTTAATACCGGTTCTGCAACCGGCACTAAAGAGTGGAGACTAAAGGCCCCCCCCCTTTAGTACCGGCTCAGCACGAACCGCCACTAAAGGCCCACCACGTGGCGTGAGCTCGCGCCGTGGTATGGGGGACCTTTAATACCGGTTGGTGTTACCAACCGGTACTAAAGGTATTTTTTAAAAAAAATAAAAATTTTGAAAAAAAAATGGTTTTTTTCAATTTTCAATTTTCTGAATTATTTGATGATTTAGTCTCTAATCGCCCCTCTTAACTACTCAAGTGTGGATCACTCATTCCAAATCGTCTAACTTCCCGACCGGTCACCCATCCTCTCACCCCCCGGCCTGAGCACGCTTAACTTTGGAGTTCTATTCCCCCTACTTTCCAAGTCTGCACTTGTTGTTTTCCTGACAAATGTAAGCTGTAAATCCTATTAACCCTTAGCAGTTTAGCTTGAACATTAGGTCACACATTTCACCGTTTGAGTTTGAAACTATTATTCTAAAAAACAGTAATTATTTAGTAACACAAATATTTCTTAAATAAGTTTGACCATAGTTTGACCATAGTTTGACCAGATTTGACCAAAATTCAAAAAATGAAATAATTATTTAGTAACACTAATATTCTTGAATAAGTATGTAGTAACATTAATACTTCTTGAATAAGTAGTTTGACCATAGTTTGACCAGATTTAACCAAAATTAAAAAACTTAAATTTGAGCATATCTTTTTCTCCTTTTGGAATTTGAGGATTCTAAAAAATTGCAAACAGGCCGTAGGCTATCAAAATCGGATGTGGATTTTCGTGCTGAATTTTTTGATATATTATACGTTTTTTTCCGACATCGTATGCAAAAGTTATAGCCGTTTTACATTTTCCCTACACTTTTTGCAAAACATGTCCAAATTTAAGTTTTTTAATTTTCCTAACTAGTAGATGTAGTAATATAACTACATCTCGAAGAATTTTATTTTTTAAATTTTTTATCATTTTATTTTGTATTTTTCAAAACTGAAATGGCGATATACCGGGGTGTAGAGATTGAAAATTGCCCTTTAGTACCGGTTTGTGCCACGAACCGGTACTATAGGTCAAACCCCTTTAGTATCGGTTCGTGGCACGAACCGGTACTAAAGGTTAGCCCTTTAGTACCGGTTCGTGGCACGAACCGGTACTAAAGGTGATCGGGACCCTGGCCCGACGCCACCACATCATCCTTTAGTACCGGTTCGTGGCACGAACCGTACTAAAGGTTCAAAATGAACCGGCATTAATGCATAGCCGTTCGAACCGGCACTAATTATACCATTAGTACCGGGCCAAAATCGAACAGGCACTAATGTGTCTCACATTAGGTCCTTTTTCTACTAGTGTCAATTCATCACAAGAGAGTAGAGGGGGAGAAACATCATAAGATCCAACTATAATAGCAAAGCTCGCGATACATCAAGGTCGTGCCATAGAGAGAACACGAGAGAGAGAGAGAGAGAGAGAGAGAGATCAAACACATAGCTACTGGTACATACCCTCAGCCCCGAGGGTGAACTACTTCCTCCTCGTCATGGATAGCGCCGGGATGATGAAGATGGCCACCGGTGAGGGATCCCCCTCCGGCAGGGTGCCGAAACGGGCTTCAAGAGGTTTTGGTGGCTACAGAGGCTTGCGGCGGCGGAACTCCCGATCTATCTTCGCCTTCGATGTTTTTAGGGTACGTGGACTTATATAGGGAAAGAAGTCGGTCGGGAGCCTCGAGGCCCAGAGAGACAGGCGCGCCGAGGGGTGGGCGCGCCTCCTATCTCCTGGCTTCTCGAACCTTCCCCAGCTTGAACTCCAAGTCTCCCGGATCATATCTTTTCCAAAAATCACGCTCCCGAAGGTTTCATTCCGTTTGGACTCCGTTTGATATTCCTTTTCTTCGAAATACTGAAATAGGTAATAAACAGCAATATGGGCTGGGCCTCCAGTTAGTAGGTTAGTACCAAAAGTAATATAAAAGTGTATAATAAAGCCCGTAATCATTCAAAACAGATAATAAAATAGCATGAATGCTTCATAAATTATAGATACGTTGGAGGCGTATCAAGCCGCGGGATGGATTTTCCATGTACAACCTCCCAAGCTGGGTGAGCTGCTATCTTTTTCTCAACTCCATTCATTCCTGCATTCTTCATCACAAATATTTACCTTGCTAATTCATAGCAGGAACTACGAAAAGCTGTGAGGGAGGTGCACAGCCTATCTCGACAGCCAGAGGACCCTGACTGGGCCCTCGACCCCGGACTCAAAGAAGATCCGGACATATTTGTGGAGCTCGTCGACAGGATGTTTTTCCAGTTAAGCTGTGACGGTGCCTTAGTGGCCACCATAGCTGATTATCCCGGCCTAATACCTGCATCATGTGTAAGTAAAACCGGAGTCCTAACCTCCGAGATGGATCCCTTCTTTGCGCCTTACCCACCACACATGTATTATGTTTTACAGGGAAGGCCATCAGGGTGCCGTGCCGAACCCGCGGTGCCTCGTCAACAGGGGGCACCGAAGCCGGGTAGGCTTAAAATGAAGGCGGTCAGGACCGAGATGCCGTTGCAGAGGTATGATTAAAAACCTGCTCCGTGATTATCGTCTTTAAAATATAATAATGTCCGTGGTCCCTGGCAGAAAAAACGCTCGCCGGACTGTGTCTGGAGAGCCTGCCGGGCACGCCTCCACCAGCCGGACTCCAGAGCCGGACTCAGGGGCGGAGGCTAATGCGGCGACAACGCCAGATGGTCCTCCTACAGAGGATGCAGATAGAATGTCCGCTATGAATTCCGAAGTGGAGAGCGCCATGAATCACAGGCGTCGACGTGCCATACTCTGTGACCCTAATCTCTCCGAAGAGGCGTTCAATGCCTTCAATTCAGGAGATGCGTACATCCGAGCTGCTCAAGGTGGCCTCGCTAGAGCCACGGGCCAATATGTAAAGGATATACGGGTAAGAAAATCTGATAATTATGTATATCAGTAGCCCCTGAGACTTGAAACAGTTGGCACAACTGATTTAAAGATCATTGTATGCATAGGTTCTTACGGAGAAGAATACCCAATTGTCTCAAGAGCTGGACGAGTGCAAAGCCCAGCTACGGGCCGCAATTGCCGGAATGGAGGAGTCCAAGAAGGCCTCATCTGGTAATACTTGTCTTGATCAAAAAGAATGTAATGACATGTACCAGTTAGTATTCGGCATGCATGCAAATCTAATAATAGATTCTGCAGACAATCCCAGAGGTAATCCAGAGATCGTACCAGGGGATGAGCAACATGCTCAATGACAGCTAGAGGCTGGCGAGCGCGTGCTTACACAGGTTATTCGAGAGAGAAATGATCTCCAGGATGCCCATACCCGGTTGGGCGTTGAACTGGGAGATGTTCGGGCCCAGCTTGCAGACTCCATGAAGGAGAACAAGAGGCTTCGACGCGGCATTTTTAGTATGTGCTCAATTGAACCTTTGTATAGTTCGGCGAAGAAACGGGCTAACAGAGTTATATCTGTAGGTATGCTGACAGGTCGCCCCGAAGAGGAGATGCCCGGATCCGCAGGCGATCTTCTGCAAGAGCTTTCACAACTGCACGAGCGAGCTCGGCAGGTGATGCAGGGTATTGCCCAGGCCTTGTGGCCATCCGCCTCCCTGCCAGGAGGCATGGAGGAGCTTGTAGAGATGCTCAAGGGAGCACGGCGGCGCTTCCGATTATGGAAGATATCGGCCTGCCAACAAGGTGCGAGGGAAGCCTGGGCTATGGTGAAAACGTGGTACACCAAGGTTGACCCGAATCACATGGCCGAGGTCGGGCCTGTAGGGTCAGATGGGAAAGAGATCCCCGTTAGTCTGGTATATGACTAGGTAGGTTTAGCCGCAAAGTATTCCCAACAGGATTGTATGCTAGACAGCCTGTTGGATGGTATAGAAGAAGAATTTAGTCAGTCTAAGAGTGACTGTGTACTTCAAATGACATATTTTGTCCCTAGCCAGATTGTAAATCATTTGTCATGGCGGACCTTTTCGGTTCAACCTCCGGACCCGACAGTCAGGAGTGTATCCGAATACCCGCCGATTATGTAAAACCGGGCACGCATGGAAACCGGGCATAGGGGTCATAAGTGCTTGAATGCATAAGTACCCAACTAGCTATGTTATATTACATGGATAGTAAGAAACATCTTCCAGGGAGAATAGTTCCGTTAAGGGTTCCTTTCCCTGGGCACGCATGCATTAATGTGCATGTCCGAACTGCGAAAAGAGACGCAGGATATAAACATCTAGGGGCATGTATTGTGATAGGTAAGAATCATCTTTTGTTTACCGACCGAATATTCCCTTAAGAATGCTAGCTTTCGGCTTCACCCAGTCTGAGGTACACATTCAGCTAATCCGGCTGTAACAATCACAGAGGTGCTCCCCTTATGCCCTAGCCGAACTAACAGGAACATAGGGCATAAACACAGGAGCCAAGCAACCTAGCTTGGCCAAAACTTAAGTCATATCGATACATATAATGGCGAAAAAAGGTACATATGGAGAAGCGACACATATGTAATGGGCATAAAGCCCGGGAGATAATTATATTAAGCTTCCGTATAAGAAGCCCCCAGGTATAATGAGCACGCAGGGCGTGTCAAGATTGTGTAGTGAAGACACACTTTAAGCTTTTAAGGCCATAAAGAAAAAGGAAGAAAGAAAGAAAGAAAGCAGATATAACTTTAAAAAAAGGCGGAGGTAAGGAGACGAACACAGAGTCTGGCACTAGGCGTAGAATCTTTAGAGTCTGGCCGTGTTCCATGGGTTTGGCTCGAGTCGATTATCAGATGCATCACGCAGACGGTACGCTCCTCCGGTGAGAACTTTATCAATGATGAAGGGACCCTCTCACTTGGGCTTGAGCTTGTCCTTTTTCTTCTCCGGTAGGCATAGAACGAGTTCGCCAACGTTATAAGTTTTGGTCCACACTTCTCTGCTTTGATACCTTCGAGCCTGTTGCTGATAGAATGCGGAGCGGGCTTTTGCAACATCACGCTCCTCCTCCAGGGCATCTAAACTATCCTACCGATCAAGCTCAGCTTCTATCTCTTTGTACATGTGCACTCAAGGTGAGTCATGAATGATGTCGCTGGGCAATACTGCCTCTGCACCGTAAATGGTGTGTATCCGATAGTGCGATTCGGCATGGTCCAGAGCCCCCATAGTATGGAGTCGAGCTTCTCAACCCAGTGCGTATCTGATTCCTTCAAGGATCGCACTAGTCCGGGTTTGATGCCGCTCATAATAAGACCATTTGCTCGTTCGACTTGACCATTTGTTTGGGGGTGATAGACGGAGGCGTAATCGGGCTTGATGCCCATGTTGCCGCACCAAGTTTTCACCTCGTCGGCTGTGAAGTTGGAGCCATTATCGGTGATGCTGCTGTGGGGGGCACCCTAACGGTGTACGACCCCTGATATGAAGTCTATCACTGGTCCGGATTGGGTCGTTTTAACTGGTTTGGCTTCTATCCATTTGGTGAATTTATCCACCATGACCAACAAGTATTTTTTCTTATGGCTTCCTCCTTTAGGCCTTGTTCGGTTTGGGAGGGTTTGAAGAGGTTTGAAAGGGATTGAAGGGGATTAAATCCCTTGCAAGTCAAAATCCTTCTCAAACCTCCCCAATCCCCTTCAATCCCTGTGGCAAGGGGATTAACCGAACATGGCCTTAAGGGGTCCAACCATATCGAGCCCCCAGACCACAAAGGGCCAAGTTATGGGGATTGTTTGTAGAGCGGTAGGTGGCATATGGCTTTGATTTGCAAAAGGCTGGCAACCGATGCAATGTTGGACGAGGTCCTGTGCGTCTGCTCGGGTTGTTGGCCAGTAGAAACTTGTACGGAAGGCCTTGCTTACAAGGGCCCGAGCTGCGACGCGTTGACCGCCAAGTCCAGCATGAATTTCGGCCAAAAGCTGTCGCCCTTCCTCTTCAGAGATGCACCTTTGGAGTACTCCAGTAGCGCTTTTCTTATAAATCTCTCCCTCGTGAACCTTGTAGGCTTTAGAGCGCCGCACAATGCAACGTGCCTCATTTTGGTCCTCAGGGAGTTCTTGCCTATTTAGGTAGGCTAAGAAGGGTTCTGTCCACGGGGCTATGACAGCCATAATCACGTGGGCCGAAGGTGTTATTTCGGTGGCGGAGCCTCCGATTACGTCAGAGTGTTCGGGATCTAGGGTTGTGGTCGGATGCAGACTGTTATTGCCGGTCTCCCCTTCCCACACGACGGATGGCTTGAACAGCCTTTCCAAGAAGATATTAGGTGGGACGGGGTCGCGCTTAGCGCCGATGCGGGCAAGGATATCCGCCGCTTGATTGTTTTCTCGGAACCGAGCTGACATTTTGAGCTGACATTTTGAGAACGGCATTGCGGTAAGCCGCCATTTTTGGGTCCTTGGCGTCAAAGTCTCCATTTATTTGAGATATTGCGAGGTTCGAATCCCCACGCACTTCTAGGCGTTGAATGCCCATGGAGACTGCCATCCGAAGACCATGCAACAGAGCCTTGTATTCGGCTGCATTGTTGGAGTCTGTGTATAATATTTGGAGTATGTATTGGACTGTGTCTCCGGTGGGGGATGTCAGGACAACGCCTGCTCCCAGACCAGCCAACATCTTAGAGCCCTCAAAATGCATGACCCAATTGGAGTACGCGTCGTACTCTTTAGGGAGTTCGGCTTCTGTCCATTCGTCGATGAAGTCAGCCAGTACTTGCGACTTAATGGCTCGCCGTGCTTTGTATATGATGTCGAACGGGAGGAGCTTGATAGCCCACTTAGCAATCCGGCCTGTGGCATCGCGGTTATTTATTATATCGTTGAGTGGTACTTCAGAGGCCACCGTGATTGAACACTCTTGAAAGTAGTGTCGTAGTTTCCAGGATGCCATGAAGACCGCGTATGCTATCTTTTGATAATGTGGGTACCGTGACTTGCATGGAGTGAGGACAGTGGATATGTAGTATACTGGCTTTTGAAGTGGGAACTTATCACTACTAGGGAAAAGGCTAGCAGCAGCGCGGGTTTTCAGGCTAGCAGCAGCGCGGGTGGCCGCGCTACTAATAAGGCGCTACAGCTAACTCATAGTAGTAGCGCGGCCCCAACCCGCGCTACTACTGTTGAACGATATCAGCAGCGCTTTTTGGGAACGCGCTACTATTAACTAGCTGTAGCGATTTCTTCATCCCACGCTACTGCTATATCTTTCATCATTTTCCCACTGCCCCATTCCCTTTCAATTCTCCTTTCACTTTCAGTTCTCCTTTCAGATGCTAGATACTAGGTACTACTAGTAGATATCAAATTCATAAACCATTACTAGATGCGGTAGTACTTTTTCGTTTCAAATTACTCGTCGTGGTTTTAGTTCAAACCACGGACGAGTAATTTGGAATGAAGGAGTACTAAGATAACAATTTCATGCATAGCCAACATGCATCCTCAAGCAAGATACATGGTCATATCAACGCCATCATCATATGTAGTTCTAGATGATATCGACGACGATCATCATATGTAGTTCTAGATAATATAGCCACACACACATATGTAGTTCTAGCTAGATGATATAGCCACACACACATATGTAGTTCTAGATGATATAGCCACACACACATATGTAGTTCTAGATGATATCAAGACAATCATCATCCTCAAGCACGGGCGGTTGGTGTTCTGATAGTAATTAGGATGGCCTGTCCAACACGAAGATTCTTGCCATCGAGGAATTTCTTCCACCCAACCGAGCTTAAGTGTGTGCGATCGTCCGTGTCCACACGGTAAGTACAGAGTTGTGACGGAGCCCCTTGCAAGAAGGCGTAGTCCGGTGAGCCTTCTTCATCGTGCTCGATACCATAACTCACAGATATGCTCTTTGCCAATTTCTGAATAAGAAAACATATCAATTAATAAGCATGTGATCGAACTCTACACTAAAACATATATATCATCGACTAGATTCCACACAACATACCATATCATTGGACTGTACACTAAGTAATTCACACTATTAATTTGCATTTGTAAGTATAACATACCATATCATGTCGATCAACCATGGTATTTGTCAAGCGGGTCACGAATGGCACCCGACAAAATCAGCACGTGGCGGAATTATGTCCCACAGGTTGACACCTCCTCCTCACTCAGCCTTGTTCTTTGAGCTACGATGGCTTCATGAAGTGGGTCCTCATCATCTTCATTGAGTGGGTCCTCATTATCTTCATCATCTTCATCATCTTCGTCATCTTCATCATCTTCCACGAGGTTGAGATAAATGACAGCTAGCTTGGGTCTTTCGCTCGGAAGTTGAAGCTGATCAACTCACCACCAAGAAGATGCATGCGAGCGATTTAAACGGGCCCATCCATCTCCTCCAATCAGTGACATATTGCGCCCTTTCGGACCTCCATGGTGTACTGCCCCCAGAGCCTCAAATGTCACAAGTGTATCCCGTCACTTGTTGAATTTCAACCTCACATTGCATCGGATGATCTGTGTAAACTAAGCAAAATGACACAATGCAGTAATGCCAACACTAAAAATAAAATAGTTATTACATTTCATCTAATTTCTTACCACCGCATGACTAAAACTCTTTGGAAGTAGATGCCTAACAGCTTGCTGGGTTGCAAGGTTGTGGCAAGATCTTGACTTGCACAATTGACATAGTGGTGGTGGTGGTGGCGCCATTCTTCCTAAAGCAATATGAGCAAAGGATTACTAAATCAACTAAATCAAAATGTTCCTAAGTCAACTAAATCAACTAGCCTACTAAATCAACTAAATCAAAATGTTCTAAGTCAACTAAATCAACTAACCTACTAAGTCAACTAAATCAAAATATTCTAAGGCAACTAAATCAACTAGCCTACTAAATCAACTAAATCAAAATGTTCTAAGTCAACTAAATTAACTAAATGAATTAGCCTACTAAATCAACTAAATCAAAATGTTCTAAGTCAACTAAATCAACTAGCCTACTAAATCAACTAAATCAAAATGTTCTAAAGTCAACTAAATCAACTAGCCTACTAAGTCAACTAAATTATATCAACTAAATCAAAATGTTGCATATGAGCAGGAGGGAGAAGGAGGGCGACTCGAGGAGGGAGAAGAGAGTAGGATGGAGGAGGAAGGCGGAGCGAGGAGGGGCCGGCCGGCGCGGCCAGTTGAGGGAGGACGGAGGAGGAAGGCGGAGCGAGGAGGGGCCGGCCAGCGGCGAGTGGAGAGGGAGGACGGAGGAGGAGGCCGGTACCGAGTCCAGCAAGGAGGAGGAGGTGACGGCGCGCGGCGCAGACGGAGGAGGGGCGACGGAGGCGCATGGCGCAGACGCGTGGAGGAGAGGGGCGACGGGGGCGCGCGGCGCAGATTTTGAGTGGCTGTGTGTGAGTGGATCCGAAGGGAGGAGATCAGGGAGATGGATGGCTTAGCAGTAGCGCTCTTGACAAAACACGCCATGCTAAGCTATCTAGCAGCAGCGCTTTTCATAGTAAAGCGCCATCGCTATATGTCAAGATGCAAAAATACACATTGATCATCAACGATCTTTTGTGTACAATCTGATTTGATAATATGAGTCCTCACCGTTTAGGAACAGTGAAGACTCATATTGCAACCACAAATTCTACACATAGAGTTCAATGAAGATCAAGTGCTTGTCAAAGTGTGAGAAGTAACATATTTAAGGTGGTAGAAACTCTCTTCACGGAGCGAGGTGGGACTAAATTTTGTAGGAAACTTAGCAAGAGCGCTTGTCGTGGAAATGCGCTGCTACTATGCTACGTAGCAAAGAGCGTCGTCGTTTTAACGCGTTGCTGCTATAACTAGCCTCGCGGGCGGCCTCAGAATTATAGCAGCAGCGCGTCTTTGGGTGGACGCGCTACTGCTATATTTGTCTCAGCAGCGTGTTTCAGTGGTCCGCGCTGCTGGTAGTTAGCAGCAGCGAGTTATTTTGAAGCGCGTTGCTGATAAGATTCTGTGTATAGGCTTTTCCCTAGTAGTGTATGTCTGTCCATCTCTCGTTCAACGACGAGCACTGTGCTTACAACCTGGTGTGTTGCAGCTATATATAACACCATAGGTTCGCCGATATTTGGCGCGGCCAGGATTGGATTGCTGGCCAAGAGGGCCTTTATTTCTTCCAGTCCGGCCGTAGCCGCATCCGTCCGCTCGAAGTGTTCGATGCGTCAAAGTGGGCGATAAAGAGGTAGTTCCTTTTCTCCAATCGGGAGATAACGCGGCTTAGGGTAGCCACACATCCAGTTAATTTCTGGATTTGCTTGAGGTCTGTTAGGGTAGCCAACTGTGGCAGAGCTCGGATTTTAGCCGGATTTGCTTCAATTCCTCTATTGGAAATGATGAAGCCCAAGAGCTTTCCGGCAGGCACGCCGAAAATGCATTTTTCCGGATTGAGCTTGATGTCATATGTTCATAGATTGTCGAACGTAAGCCTCAAGTCGTCTATTAAAGATTCGACGTGTCTGGTTTTGATGACCACATCGTCTATGTATGCCTCCACTGTTTTGCCGATTTGTTTTTCCAGGCATGTCTGAATCATGCATTGATAGGTTGCACCGGCATTTTTGAGCCCGAAAGGCATGTGAAAGGATCGATATGGTTGACTAGAGGGGGGTGAATAGGCAACTAACAATTTTTAAGCTTTTCTTTACCAAATTAAACTTTGCAACAAAATAGGTTGTCTAGATGTGCAACTAAATGAGCAACCTATATGATGCAATAACAACTAGCACACAAGCAAGCAAAGGATGTAAAACAAGTAGGCTTGCAAAAGTAAAGGCACGAAATAACCAAGAGTGGAGCCGGTGGAGACGAGGATGTGTTACCGGAGTTCCTTCCTTTTAAGGGGAAGTATGTCTCCGTTAGAGCGGTGTGGAGGCACAATGCTCCCCAAGAAGCCACTAGGGCCACCGTATTCTCCTCACGCCCTCACACAATGCGAGATGCCATGATTCCACTATTGGTGCCCTTGAAGGCGGCGACCGAACCTGTACAAGCAAGGTTGGGGCAATCTCCACAACAATTGGAGGCTCCCAACAACAACAACAACAACAACAACACCACGAAGCTTCACCACAATGGAGTATGGCTTCGAGGTGACCTCAACCGTCTAGGGTGCTCAACACCCAAGAGTAACAAGATCCGCAAGGGATAAGTGGGGAATCAAATTTCTCTTGGTGGAAGTGTAGATCTGGCCTTTCAACCAATCCCGAGCAAATCAACAAGTTTGATTGGCTAGGGTGAGAGATCGGCGAAAATGGAGCTTTGAGCAACAATGGAGCTTTGGGGAAAGAGGTAGGTCAACTTGGAGGAAGAAGACACCTTTATATAGTGGGGAACACATCCAAACGTTACCCCATCGAAAGCAGCCCCAAGACAGAGCGGTACTACCATCGGGGGGCAGGCGGTACTATCACGAGGGCGGTATTATCAAGCACCCTACCCAGCGGTACTACCGTGCTGGAGAGGAAGCCAGGCCACTAGCCCCAGAGCGGTACTACCGCGGGAGTAGGAGCGGTACTACCGCTCGGAGCGGTACTACCGCTTTTACTACCACTGTTAGTGCCACAAAACCCGACACGAGAAAACACCATCTCAAATCGAGGCGGCAGTAGGCGTGGTACAACTGCGGTACTACGGCCAAAGCCCGCGAGCGGTACTACCGCTAAGAGCGGTACTACCGCTTCGTGGAGCGGTACTACCGCTGGAGGGCTTCGGCAGTACTACCGCTGTAGATCGCGGTACTACCGCTGGCACAGAGCGAAGCAGGTACGGAAGAGAAGTGCAGCTCCAGAGATGCGAAGGGAAGACGACGGGTGTGAATGGGATGTGTATGTGTTGATTCCACCCTAGTCTTACCAAAGCGGATCCCCTCTTAATAGTACGGTGACTCCTACGAAACTAGTCCACAAACAACGAAACATAGGAGCTACACCGTCTTGAGTAAAACACCGAGGGGAGGAAATCGTCTCGTGCCAATGAATGATTCTCGGAAATAACTTAACGCACACGATTAGTCCGCAAAAGCATTGTCATCAATCACCAAAACCACTAGGGGGTAAATATGCCCTTACAATCTCCCCCTTTTTGGTGGATTGATGACAATACGGGATTTGCATAAACAAGATATAGAGTAAGCATACAAACCCCACGGTCCTAACATGTAGATGGGCTCCCCCTAGATGTGTGCTATTTAGATAAGTGCTTTGGACTACACAGCACACATGCTAGGATCAATGCTCCCCCTACATTTTAGAGACCAACAATCTAAGCATGGTGTACGAGAGCAGCATAGATGATATAACAAGAAAAGCATGCAGCTCATAAGCTAGATAGTGACATAGATAATGATACTGGAAAGGTAAGGTGGCATATGTCTCACACCATCTGACTCGTACTTAAGTCTCACTCGAACTTAGGTCTCACAGACAAACCAACCAAAGCAAATGTGAGGAAAACACGAACAAGACACGAATAAGAGACGAAAGACACAACTCAAGAATCCTAAACTCTCTCCCCTTTGGCATCGAGACACCAAAAGGAGAGGGAGTGTTGCTACGGCTCGTGTGAGAGCAAAGAGGGACACACGATCGAGCCCAGCGGAATCATCGGCACCACCGTCGTCCACCGAAGTGCTCGGCCTCGAATCGGTCCACGGCAAGGTTGCTGAATCCACTCCTCCTCCTCAGTAAGCTGGTCCTCAGATCCACTCTTGACTGTAGCACCCAACTGACGCATGAGCTTCTTGTGACGACCTCGAGCCTTCTTCTCAGCCACATGAGTCATGTACTGACCATGAGACTCCATGCAGAACAGCTTCTTCATCTTAGACTAGAGCTTCTTAGCCCAAGAGGGCTCTGCCTCAGAAGGCATGTAGTCATCATCCTCATCATCATCAGCTGCAGGCTCCTCCTCTGTCTCCATGGCAGCAGCAGACGAAGGAACTCCAGTCCTAGGGGCCTGAGTGCCCTAGTTGTCCTTCTTCCTCAGACGCTTGACATCGTGAGAGTTCAACTCTCCAGACTCCAGTGGCACCTTAGGATATACATGATCCCAGGCCTTCTCATTGAGCAGCATGATGAACGGACCATAGATCGGGCACTTGCGCTCGGAGATAGCAGACAGCAGCTCAGACCACATAACATGAGAGATATCCAAAGACTCTCCGGTGGGATTTTCCTTCTCACGCTGGCAGAAAAGAAGCATGTCCACGAGATAAGAGTGAACCTGGTCTAGATTCCCAATGCGAGGGAAAAGAGTCTCTCTGAAGATGTGGTGAAGGATATCCAGATAGGCAGGCAGCTCATAGGTTTCCTTCATGTCTCTGGTTGATCTTGAGTGCAAGATGGCGGAGAGCTTGCTTGTGAGTGCAATGGGCGCGGGCGTGAGGGCGAAAGCCAACAGGAGACTCAAGACCTAGATCTTGCACCCCAATCAACTGCATGAACGCTCTCCACTTGACGAAAAGCAACTTGCCATTGGTCATCCAGGTGAGTGTCCTGTCCTCATCAGTCCCAAGGTGAACCGTGGCATAGAATTGGGCCACCATATCAGCATCAAAGTCCTTGTTGAATTTCATGATCCCAAGAATGTTCAGTTGAGTGCACATCTGAAGAGCTTCACCAAAGTAGTCAGGATCTTGCTCCATATGGTCGGTGTCGATGGAGTGCACTTTGACATAGAAATTCTTCTTGGCTTTGAGAACATCGAAGAAGATGGCAAACTGGAACCTGTTCCAGAACGGACGGTTGACTAAAGTGGGATCTTGGTCGGCTTCGTACGGGTTGCGGCGGCGCCTTGCCCAGAACTCCTTTGGCGGCATTTCTAGCACTATCTTGCTGGGCTTTGGCTTGACCCCAGACTTCTTCTGGAGTTGAGGTGGAGGTGGAGGTGGAGGATGAGCACTTGAGGATCCTCCGGCAGGCTCGGTGGTGCGGTAGAGCTTGGACGTGGCACGTCCGGGATTGACACGACGAGCCTGATGCTCAGGGACCTCATCACCTGGAACCACACACAAGCACACGCAAACAACTAGAAAGCACGAGCATAAGCCACAAAACACGAGCAAAAAGATCACTGAAAGGTAGAAGTAGAGTGGAATTTGGTAGAGAGCGGTAGTACCGCGACCAGATAGCGGTAGTACCGCCACGAGCGGTAGTACCGCTCCACAGGGAGCGGTAGTACCGCCTTGGAGAGGGCGGTAGTACCGCTCGGGACGGGGAAACAGCAGTTTCCTACTACCGTGGTCAGATCCGGCACTACCGTCCTACCAAATTCAAAAATACTCCAACCAAACATCAATCCAAACTGCCTAGAAGAATTCTCCATCCTACTCAAGCCTAGATTTGGCCAAAAATCTAAAGATGCAACTCACATCGCCCTAAGATGCTAGATTGGAAACCTAGACAAAAAGAACAAGAGAACGGGGCAATACCGGCATCCATGGCAAGAGGACAAGGTGGGGATCGTCTCCACCAAGGGAATGGAGAGGGACGGCCCGAGAGGGAGATCCACGGAGCCCTCATGGCGCCGGATTCAGAGAGAGAGGAACAACGAGGGGGGCGGCGAATGGGTATGGGGAGAAGAAACCCCCGCCCCGATATAACCCCCGCGCCTCTCAAAAAGTAGTATCACACTGGAGGGCGGTAGTACCGCTTGGAGCGGTAGTACCGCTCGCCAGCGGCGGTAGTACCGCCAGCAACCACAAAATTCTTCTAGACTAAAAGAAAAACTCAAACACACCGAGAAGAACGGGAAGGCAAAGACAAGAAAAAGACCAACAAGACAACACACACAAATCAACGAACCGGAACCCACTCCTTCAAAGCAACCAACCAAAAGAAGAGCGAGCTCTGGCCTCTCTCAAGAGAGGGCGGTGGCAGGAGCCACCTATGTTTGAGTCAATTGGTATGGCACCGCGAAGAATTATCCTTGGGCCCATGACCAAAACTCGTCTTTGAAGCACAAGTACCATCAAAAATGGCTAATGTGAAAGAGTTGATCATTTTATGCATAATGGGGGGAGGGAGAGTTCATTGAGAGAACAACACTCCCCCTATGTCCATGCCTACACCTAAACTAGACAGCAAGTTGAGTGTGGTGGGGGGTGCACGGGTTCAAGTCACATTGCTCAAATCAATGATATTTAGCTCATGCCTTAACTCGCGAAATCTTGCTTCATCCAAGGGCTTCGTGAAAATATCTGCAAGGTTATCATGAGTGTTGACATACTTGAGCTCGATCTCCCCTCGCCTAATGTGATCCCGGATGAAGTGATACCGAATCTCAATGTGCTTCGTCTTGAAGTGTTGCACCGGGTTGAGAGAAATCTTGATGGCACTTTCATTATCACACCAAAGAGGCACTTTGTCAAAAATGACACCGTACTCCTTTAAAGTTTGCCCCATCCATAGGAGTTGAGCACAACAACTACCGCCGCCACATACTCCGCTCGTGGACGAGAGACACACAACTTTGCTTCTTGGAAGACCAACTTACCAAAGAGCAACCAAGAAATTGGCACCCTCCGGAAGTGGACTTCCTATCCACTTTGTCTCCCGCCCAATCGGAATCCATGAAACCTTCAAGCTTGAAGTTTTCTCCTCTTGGGTACCATAAGCCAAAGTTTGGGGTATGAGCCAAATATCGAAAGATTCGCTTGACCGCCACAAAGTGACTTTCCTTTGGTGCGGCTTGAAAATGTGCACACATCCCCACACTCAACATGATATCTGGTCTAGATGCACAAAGGTAAAGCAAGGAGCCAATCATGGAGCGATATACCTTTTGATCCACCGCTTTACCATTGGGATCGATGTCAAGTTGGCACTTGGTAGGCATTGGTGTAGAAGCTGTCTTGACATCACTTAGCTTGAATCTTTTAAGCATGTCTCGTGTGTATTTGGCTTGGTTGATGAAGGTTCCTTCTCTTCTTTGTTTGATGTCAAAACCAAGGAAGAACTTCAACTCTCCCATCGAAGACATCTTAAACTTGGAGGTCATGAGAGCGGCAAATTCCTCATTGAAAGCTTTGTTAGGAGAACCAAAGATAATATCATCAACATATAGTTGGCATACAAACAACTCCCCGTTGACCATCTTAGTAAAAAGAGTGGGATCGATTTGTCCTACTTCAAATCCACGATCTTGTAGCAACTCGGTAAGCTGGTCATACCACGCACGTGGGGCTTGTTTAAGGCCATAGAGTGCCTTATCGAGTTGATACACATGATCCGGGAAGTAGGGGTCCTCGAACCCGGGGGGTTGCTTGACATAAACCAACTCACTAATAGGACCATTAAGAAAAGCACTTTTCACATCCATTTGTTGCAACTTAAAGTTGTGATGAGAAGCATGGGCAATCAACAAACGTATGGATTCAAGACGAGCAACGGGAGCAAAGGTTTCACCGTAGTCGATACCCTCGACTTGGGAGTAGCCTTGTGCTACCAATCTTGCCTTGTTGCGAACGATGTTCCCATGAGCATCTTTCTTGTTCTTGAAGATCCACTTGGTTCAAATGACATTGTGGTTCCCCGATGGCCTTGGCACCAATCTCCATACTTTGTTGTACTCGAAGTTGTTGAGTTCTTCATGCATCGCATTGAGCCAATCCGAGTCTTCGAGCGCCTCATAGACCTTTTGGGGTTCAACACAAGAGACAAACGCGTGATGTTCACAATAGTTTGCTAATTGTCTACGAGTGCTTACCCCCTTTCTTAGGCTTCCAACCACATTTTCCATGAGATGGCCTTGGGTTGTGAGCTTGGAAGCAATCTTCGCGGCACGACGCTCTAATTCCTCCTCGGATGTTGAGGGAGGAGGGTTGACTTGATCATCTTGAGCGCCGTCTTGAGCTTGATCTTGAGCTTGCTCTTGATCTTGAACTTGCTCGAGGGGGAGAACTTGACTTTGGGCATCATTTAGAGGTTCACCACCATCTTGAGGTTGATCTTGCCCTTGGTCTTGTTCACAAGGTTGAGGGCCTTCACTTTGTTCTTGAGCGTGTGGGTCCTGATGAGGTGATGGCTCTACTTGAGTAGAGCATTGTCCTTCTCCTTCGGCCACAAGGGGTTCCTCAATGGGTAGAATTTGACCAATACCCATTCTTCTTATGGCTTGGGGAGGAATTTCATCACCTACATCACAAGTACCACTTTGCTCTACTTGGGAGCCATTATTTTCGTCAAACTCCACGTTACACGTCTCCTCAATGAGTCCGGTGGACTTGTTGAGGACACGGTAAGCATGAGAGTTTGTAGCATAACCAACAAATATGCCCTCATGAGCTGTAGCCTCAAATTTAGACAAACGAACACCTTTCTTGAGAATGAAACACTTACAACCGAACACCCGGAAGTACTTGAGGTTGGGCTTGTTGCCGGTGAGTATCTCATAAGGAGTCTTGTTCAATCCTTTGCGAAGATAGAGCCGATTGGATGCATGACATGCGGTGTTGATGGCTTCGGCCCAAAAGTTGTACGGAGACTTGAACTCCTCCATCATGGTCCTTGCCTCATCCATCAACGTCCGGTTCTTCCTCTCCGCAACACCATTTTGTTGAGGGATATAAGGTGCCGCATATTGATGCTTGATCCCCTCATCACTAAGAAACTCATCCAAGGTGTAGTTCTTGAACTCGGTGCCATTGTCACTTCTTATTGTCAAGATCTTTGCATCATGTTGACGTTGAGATTCATTTGCAAAGTCGATGACGGTTTGTTGAGTCTCACTCTTCCTCTTGAAGAAGTATACCCAAGTGTATCTTGAGTAATCATCCACAATCACCAAGCAATACTTTCTCCCTCCAAGACTATCAAAAGATGGAGGCCCGAAGAGATCCATGTGAAGGAGCTCCAAGGGTCTCTTCGAGTAGATGATGGTTGAAGGAGGGTGAGCCTTTTCATGAAGCTTTCCTTCAATACAAGCACTGCAAGCACGATCTTTGGCAAAACTAACATTTGTTAGTCCACGAACATTGTCCCCCTTGAGAAGACTTTGCAAAGATCTGATATTGACGTGGGCTAAACGGCGATGCCAAAGCCATCCCACGTCAACTTTAGCCATTAGGCATGTCGCGGTCTTAGTGGGTCACTCCGAGAAGTTAATCACATAGAGACCGTTCTCGACATGCCCAACAAAGGCTACTTTAAGAGTCTTGCTCCACAAGAGGGCCATGGTATCAATATCAAAGAATGTAGCAAAGCCCATGAGTGCAAGTTGACGAATGGAAAGTAAATTGAATGCAAGGGACTCAACAAGCATGACTTTCTCGATCGTTAGATCATGAGAAATGACAACCTTGCTGAGACCTAATACCTTAGAATGTGATGCATCACCCCACTTGACATTGGTGGGCATAGATGGAATCTCTTGCACGTCCACCACCAAGTCCTTGCTCCCGGTCATATGATTTGTTGCTCCACTATAGAGCAACCATGATCCCCCACCGGAAGCAAACACCTACACGAGATCAATGCTTGGTTTTAGGTACCCATTTAGTAATGGGTCCTTTGATGTTAGTAACAAGGGTCTTGGGAACCCAAATAGACCATTCAATGTACTCATAAGAAGAACCAACAAATCTAGCATAAACATGTCCATCACTAGCACGGCACAACACATATGACGGGTTAAAGTCGCCGGCTTTGTTTGAGGAAATGCTTTTGCCCTTTTGGACATCAACTCCCTTCACTTTCTCCTTCTTCTTCTTAGAAGCACCCTCTCCCTCTTTCACAAACGTTTGTTTGAGAGGAGGAGGACGATGGGTCTTGTTGTTCTTCTTCTTCTTGCTCTTGGACTTGGGTGCAAACCAAATTCCTTCTTTGGCCACAACTTCCTTTTGATTGATCAAAAGGTCGTTGAGGTTTTTCTCACCTTGAATGCAAGACACAAGACCTTTCTCAAGTTGATCCTTCAACTTGGCATTTTCCTCCACAAGATGCACATGCTCACAACATGGGTTAGTAGCACATGCATTATCAATTAATACCATATGAGGAAAGGTGGCCTTTTCCTTGATTAGCTTAACTTGGAGTTGAGCATGAGACTCTTTGAGGCTAGCATGAGTACCCTTCAAGACCTTGTGGGCCTTTTCAAGTATCTCAAACTCCTCTTTGAGTCTAGCATGATCAACCCCAAGTTTAGCCTTCTCGGAAGTTAGCACACGAGACATGACAAGAGCATGATCAAGATCTTTCTTTAACTTAGAATGGTCATCATTGTGTGACTCCTCAAGAGTCAAATGATGCACACGCTCTTCCTCAAGAGCATTAGAGAGATCTGATATCTCATCGGCATAGTCCCGACTATGACCTTCCATCTTGGAGATGGTTTCTTCGTGAGCCTCGATCATGTCATTGGCCTCACCAAGTTGTTCCAAGAGAGCAACAAAGTGCTTCTTGGACTTTCCCTTGAGCTTACTCATAAGACTCAAATTCATTCACTTCCTCATTAGACTCAACATGTCCATCAATGCAATCCTCCAAGGAGGGATTAGTAAGATGGTGGTTGTGATGTTGGGGGTTACCTTATTTGAAGCTTTAGCCATGAGGCATCTAGCGGTGATGTTTTCGTTGGGTGATTCAAAGAGAGACACTTGGGGAGTGGTAGCAATGGCAACGGACGCCATGGCCATTGCTTCTTCATTTTCATCATCATCGTCATCCTCTTGGTATTCTTCTTGAACCACCAACCCACGAGTGGGAGTCTTCTTGGCGAAGTTGTTCTTGTTAGGGAAGGACATGGCTTTGTCCTTTCGAATGAACTTGCCACCATTGTCTTCCCGCTTCTCGTAAGGACAATCCGCAACGAAATGGCTCACATTTCCACAGTTGAAGCAAGTTCTAACTCGTTGCTTGCCCTTGACGCCACTTGAGTTGTTCTTGTTGAATTTGGGTCTTGAACTCTTATTGCTCCAAAATTGTCTTGAAGCAAGGGCCATGTGCTCATGGTAGTCAAACTTGGTGTCTTCGGGGTTGCTTTCCTCATCTTCCACTTCTTCCTCTTCTTCTATAGTAACCTTGGCCTTCAAAGCAAGGTTAGGCTTCTTTGCTCTTTGAGAACGGAGCACCGCATTGTCGGCGGTCTTGTCCAAGATGCTCATTGCAACGAACTCATCTAACACTTCACTTGAGGTCATGGAGTGGAAGTCCGGTCGTTGACGAATGACGGAGGACATGGCTTTGTTGTAGGGCATCATGGCCTTGAGGAACTTCCGCTTGATCCAATTGTCATCTGTGTCCTTGCTTCCATGATCTCGAAGTGCGACCGCGAGTTTGGTCACTCTTCGAAAGAGCTCACGAGGTTCTTCATCTTCTTTCATTGCAAACTCATCAGCTTCATCTTGCACCACTTCATAGTTGGAGCGTTGAATGCTAGCACTTCCACGATAGAGACCCTCGACACATTTCCATGCTTCTTTAGCCATGACATGGGGTCAAGATGAGGAGATCTTGGGAAGGATTGCATCTTGGATGATGAAGAGAGCACTCTCATTGAATTGATTGTCCACGGCTTCTCGAGGGTGAAGTTGCTTGGGTCATGAGGATAAAAACCTTCTTCAATGATTCTCCAAAGGTTAGTGTTCACATGTTTCAAATGACGCTTAAAGCGATAGACCCAAGAATCAAAATCTTCATGTTTCTCATATTTAGGAGGAGGACCGGCATGATTCAAATGAGTGGAGGGAATTGGCCCTCCATAAACCGGGGGTTCCACATGGGCAAAGATGCCGGTACCATTTCTACCACTAATAGAAGGACTCTTATCAATGTTAGCTTCCCCCTTGTCGGAGGGAGCATCCATCACCTTGTTGGTGGGATCACCCACTTTCATCGGCGAGGTAGATTGTTTAAGTCCTTCTAGGAATTCCTTAAACATGTCCTTGACCTCGGTCGTCATGGAGGTTTTCATTGTTTCCAAAGCAACATTGAATTCCTCACGTGAGATCGAGTTACCCCCATCTCCCATAGATGAGATCGGATTCGCACCGGAGTGCTCTCCCACCTCATCTACGACATCAACCATACTCTTTGGACGGTAAAGTCCTTATAAAGAGACGAGGCTCTGATACCAATTGAAAGGATCGATATGGTTGACTAGAGGGGGGGTGAATAGGCAACTAACAATTTTTACGCTTTTCTTTACCAAATTAAACTTTGCAACAAAATAGGTTGTATAGATGTGCAACTAAATGAGCAACCTATATGATGCAATAACAACTAGCACACAAGCAAGCAAAGGATGTAAAACAAGTAGGCTTGCAAAAGTAAAGGCACGAAATAAACAAGAGTGGAGCCGGTGGAGACGAGGATGTGTTACCGGAGTTCCTTCCTTTTAAGGGGAAGTACGTCTCCGTTAGAGCGGTGTGGAGGCACAATGCTCCCCAAGAAGCCACTAGGGCCATCAGATATCCTCACGCCTCACACAATGCGAGATGCCGTGATTCCACTATTGGTGCCCTTGAAGGCGGCGACCGAACCTGTACAAGCAAGGTTGGGGCAATCTCCACAACAATCGGAGGCTCCCAACAACAACAACAACACCACGAAGCTTCACCACAGTGGAGTATGGCTTCGAGGTGACCTCAACCGTCTAGGGTGCTCAACACCCAAGAGTAACAAGATCCGCAAGGGATAAGTGGGGGAATCAAATTTCTCTTGGTGGAAGTGTAGATCTGGGCCTTCTCAACCAATCCCGAGCAAATCAACAAGTTTGATTAGCTAGGGAGAGAGAACGGGCGAAAATGGAGCTTTGAGCAACAATGGAGCTTTGGAGGAAAGAGGTAGGTCAACTTGGAGGAAGAAGACACCTTTATATAGTGGGGGAACACATCCAACCGTTACCCCACTGAGCAGCCCCGCACAGAGCGGTACTACCGCTGGGGGCAGGGCGGTACTACCGCTCCCTACCCAGCGGTACTACCGTGCTGGAGAGGAAGCCAGGCCACTGGCCCCAGAGCAGTACTACCGCGGGAGTAGGAGCGGTACTACCGCTCGGAGCGGTACTACCGCTTTTACTACCGCTATTAGTGCCGCAAAACCCGACACGAGAAAACACCGTCTCGAATCGAGGCGGCAGTAGGCGCGGTACAACTGCGGTACTACAGCCGAAGCCCGCGAGCGGTACTACCGCTTTGTGGAGCGGTACTACCGCTGGAGGGCTTCGGTGGTACTACCGCTGTAGATCGCGGTACTACCGCTGGCACAGGGAGAAGCAGGTACGGAAGAGAAGTGGAGCTCCAAAGATGCGAAGGGAAGACAACGGGTGTGAATAGGATGTGTACGTGTTGATTCCACCCTAGTCTTACCAAAGAGGATCCTCTCTTAATAGTACGGTGACTCCTACGAAACTAGTCCACCAACAACGAAACGTAGGAGCTACACCGTCTTTAGTAAAACACCGAGGGGAGGAAGTCGTCTCGTGCCAATGAATGATTCTCTGAAATAACTTAACGCACACGATTAATCCACAAAAGCATTGTCATCAATCACCAAAACCACTAGGTGATAAATATGCCCTTACAGCATGGTGTTAAAACAGAAGGCGTCGTATGGTGTGATGAATGCCGTTGCGGCTTGATTGGACTCCACCATTTTGATTTGATGGTATCCAGAGTATGCGTCGAGGAAGCACAATGAGTCGTATCCTGCGGTAGCGTCGATGATTTGATCGATGAGGGGAGGGGGAAGGGATCCTTGGGGCAAGCCTTATTGAGGTCCTTGAAATCGACACATAGGCGCCAGGATTTGTCCTTCTTTGGTACCATCACCAGGTTTGCTAGCCAGTCCGGATGTTTTATTTCTCTGATGAATCCTTCCTCGAGTAACTTGGCTAGCTCCTCTCCCATGGCTTGTCGATTAGGTTCTGAAAAACGTCGAAGAGTCCGCTTGACAGGTTTGTATCCCTTTAATATGTTTAGGCTATGCTCGGCCAGCCTGCATGGGATACCTGGCATGTCTGAAGGATGCCAGGAGAAGATATCCCAATTCTCGTGCAAGAACTCTCGTAGTTCGGCGTCTATTGTGGGGTTCAGTTGTGCCCCGATGGATGCTGTTTTTGTAGGGTCCATTGGGTGGACCTGGAATTTGACTATTTCGTCCGCTGGTTTGAAAGAGGTGGACTTGGGTCGTTTGTCGAGTATCACGTCGTCCCTGTCCACTTTGGAGCGCAGCGCAGTTAGTTCTTCGACCGTGAGGGCTTCGGATAATGCCTCAAGGGCCAGTGCGGCAGTTTTATTTTTGGCGCGGAGTGCTACATCCAGATCACTAGCTAGAGTGATGATTCCATTGGGCCCAGGCATCTTGAGCTTCATGTACCTATAATGGGGTATAGCTTGGAAGCTCGTGAATGCATCCCGCCCTAAAAGGGCGTGGTATCCGCTACTAACGGGGCCACTTGGAATGTGATTTCTTCGGACCTATAATTCTCCAGCGCGTCGAATACCACATCTAGTGTGATTTTTCCGGCACATCATGCCTCCTGACTAGGGATGATTCCTCTGAAGGTCATGCTGCTTTGCTCAATGCGGCTCTTGTCTATTTCCATTTTGTTGAGAGTTTCCTCATAGATGAGGTTTTATCTTCTGCCACCGTCCATGAGTACTTTAGTAAGCCGGAAGCCGTCCACAATTGGACTAAGGACCAAAGCGGCTGGTGCTCGGACTGTTCAGAATGGAGGTTCGTCACTGGCATTGAAGGTTATGGCCGTGTAGTTCCATGGATTTATTGTTGCGACGTGGCAGACTTCGGCGAGGCTGTGGAGTGCTTGCTTGTGCCTATTAGTTGAGGCGAAAGTCTCGAAGACTGTCAATACTGTATTGTTATTTTCCGCGGGATGATGCTCTGTGGTATTGTTGATGAGGAGATCCTCGCCGCTCTTGGCCACATGCCGGAGTATCCAGCATGCTCTAAGGCTGTGTGTTGGTATGGTATCCGGTGTACTGTGAATTTTGCATGGCCCATTGAGCCATCCCTCCAATACGGTTCCACGCCCTGTAGTGGGCTTTGGTTTATTTGTAATTGGATCGGGTGACTTGCGAGAGTGCATCCTTTTAGTTCGGACGAGGGGTTTAGTGAGAGCCGGAGGATTCCAGAATTTTGTTTGGATTTTCTAGGCGCTTTCCATCGCACAGTACTTCTATACTATGGCCGCCAAGTCAGCGAAGTGTGCTATGTCACGGCGACTTATGGCGTTGAGGATTCCCCTATCTGTGCAATTTTTGCAAAAGAATGAAATTATGTCTTCCTCGCGACAGTCCTTGACCTTGCTCATTACAAGGAGGAATCTGGCCCAGAAGTGATGTACTGTCTCTTGGGGCTCTTGTCTAATGTGGGAAAGATCACTTGTATCTGGGTGGGTGGGTAGATTTAAGTCCAAACCCTGACCCGATCTGAGACCCAGGGGCAGAGGAGCTTCCGAGCTTGGCAGTTCGGGCTCCGGGATGTTGCCCAATTTTTCTGGCCCGCTGTCCGATTCTAGGTTCGGAGCTTGGGCCATGTCCTCCCGTAGACGAGTATCCGGCTCGGAGAGCTAGGAATCCGAACATAGTTCATCCTCAAAATAGAGGAAGAATCGCTGCATTGCTCCTCCACCACCGCTATCTGATGGGTGACCGGCGGAGAGTTAATTTCCCTTTGGTCGGGTTTAAGCCCGATCAGATCATAGTCCGTAGCAACTCCCAGGGCGGCGATGCGATCCAAGAGCTCATTCCGGGAGGAGATCTCCATTGGATCCATCTACTCGGTGAATTCCGAGATGACATGGAGGCTGTTTTTGATGACCTGAGAAGTCATCATCGGCGCGGCGGCCGAACGGTCGGTCATGACAAAGCCGCCTAGTTGGCCTACAGCCAGGGCTCCCCCAGATGTGATGTTGTCCTTGACAACAAGGTGAGCCATCAAGCCTTACCGTGACGGCATAGTGGAACTCTCAATGAAAGAATCAATATCGGTGTCCCGAGCTGTGCGTCTAAGGCTAATGGTAACACGAGGCGGGGGACACAATGTTTACCCAGGTTCGGGCCCTCTCGATGGAGGTAATACCCTACTTCCTGCTTGATTGATCTTGATGATATGAGTATTACAAGAGTTGATCTACCACGAGATCGTAGAGGCTAAACCCTAGAAGCTAGCCTATGATTATGATTGTTGTTGTCCTACGGACTAAACCCTCTGGTTTATATAGACACTGGAGGGGGCTAGGGTTACACAGAGTCGGTTATAGAGAAGGAGATCTACATATCCAAATTGCCAAGCATGCCTTCCACGCAAAGGAGAGTCCCACCCGAACACGGGACGAAGTCTTCAATCTTGTATCTTCATAGTCCAACAGTCCGACACAAGTACATAGTCCGGCCATCCAAGGACCCCCCTAATCCAGGACTCCCTCAGGGAGCAATAGCTTAGCTCCATGCAAAGCATTGTAGGCATATAAAATTTGCAAAATACATACAGCTCTGAATTTAGTAGACCCATTGACTAAACTTCTCTCACAAGCAAAACATGATCACACCTTAGTACTCTTTGGGTGTTTAATCACATAGCGATGTGAACTAGATTATTGACTCTAGTAAACCCTTTGGTTGTTGGTCACATGGCGATGGGTGTTAATCACATATAGATGTGAACTATTGGTGTTAAATAACATGGCGATGTGAACTAGATTATTGACTCTAGTGCAAGTGGGAGACTGAAGGAAATATGCCCTAGAGGCAATAATAAAGTTGTTATTTTATATTTCCTTATATCATGATAAATGTTTATTATTCATGATAGAATTGTATTAAGCAGAAACTTGATACATGTGTGAATACATAGACAAAACATAGTGTCCCTAGTATGCCTCTACTTGACTAGCTCGTTAATCAAAGATGGTTATGTTTCCTAACCATAGACATGTGTTGTCATTTGATGAATGGGATCACATCATTAGAGAATGATATGATGGACAAGACCCATCCGTTAGCTTAGCATTATGATCATTATAGTTTTATTGCTACTGTTTTCTTCATGACTTATACATGTTCCTCTGACTATGAGATTATGCAACTCCCGAATACCGGAGGAACACCTTGTGTTCTATCAAACGTCACAATGTAACTGGGTGATTATAAAGATGCTCTACAGGTGTCTCTGAAGGTGTTTGTTGGGTTGGCATAAATCGAGATTAGGATTCGTCACTCCGTGTATCGGAGAGGTATCTCTGGGCCCTCTTGGTAATGCTCATCACTATAAGACTTGCAAGCAATGTGACCAATGAGTTAGTTGTGGGATGAAGCACTACGGAACGAGTAAAGAGACTTGCCGGTAAAAATTGAACTAGGTATGGTGATACCGATGATGGAATCTCGGGCAAGTCACATACCAATGACAAAGGGAACAACGTATGTTGTTATGTGGTTTGACCGATAAAGATCTTCATAGAATATGTAGGAGCCAATATGAGCATCCAGGTTCCGGTATTGGTTATTGATTGGAGATGTGTCTCGATCATGTCTACACAGTTCTCGAACTCGTAGGGTCCGCACACTTAACGTTCGATGATGATTTGTATTATGAGTTATGTTTTTTTGATGACCGAAGTTTGTTCGAAGTCCCGGATGAGATCACGGACATGACAAGGAGTCTCAAAATGGTCGAGACATAAATATTGATATATTGGAAGGCTATGTTCGGACATCGGAAAGGTTTTGGAAGAGTTCAGACATTTTTTGGGGAACCTAGGGGTTACCGGAACCCCCCCGGGGAAGTTATGGGCCTAGATGGGCCATAAGGGAGTAGAGAGGGAAGGCCAGAAGGTGGCGCGCGCCCCTCCCCATAGCAGTCCGAATTGGACTAGGGATAGGGGCCGTGGCCCCATCTTTCCTACCCCTCTCCCTCTCCTTCCCTTCTCCCCCCTCTTGGATTAGGAAAGGGGGGCGAAACCAACTAGGTTTGGAGTCCTAGTAGGACTCCCCCCTTAGCGCGCCTCCCCCTTGGTCGGTCTCCTCCTCCTCCCTCCTTTATATACGGGGGCAGGGGCACCCCAAAGCACAACAGACAATCTCTTAGCCGTGTGCAGTGCTCCCTTCCACAGTTCAACACCTCGGTCATAGCATCGTAGTGCTTAGGCGAAGCCCTGCGCCGGTAACGTCATCAACACCGTCACCACGCCGTCGTGCTGACGGAACTCGCCCTTGTCCTCAACTGGATCAAGAGCTCGAGGGACGTCATTGTGCCGAACGTGTGCTGAACACGGAGGTGCCGTACGTTCGGTACTTCAATCGGTTGGATCGTGAAGACGTTCGACTACATCAACCGCGTTAACATAACGCTTCCGCTTTTGGTCTACAAGGGTACGTGGACACACTCTCACCCTCTCGTTACTATGCATCTCCTAGATAGATCTTGCGTGATGGTAGGATTTTTTGAAATTGCATGCTACGTGCCCCGCCAGACATTTACCATAACTTTGTGCGCACAACAAATGAATTTGCTCTCAAAAATGCTTTACATACCATTTTACATCATTTGAATAAGCATCTTGTGCCTTGTCATGAACAATATTATCAGATGAACTCATGCTTACATGATGGACACCTTGTGTGCGCTAACCATTGTATTTTTGAGTGTCGTTTGTGTTTTCTCTTTTTGCATGTGTACCACTCCGGAGACACCTTGGAGTACTTGGATTGCACCATGTCTTCAATTCCATCCAATTACAAGTCCGTCCGCAACAACAGTTTCCATGGTGATGAGGATTACGATCCGAGGTCGGATCTTCCCCAAGGGGGGGGGATGATGCGGAGCATCCTACGGTCATCCCCATGTACATTTCAACTACTCCCCAAGCCCCAAGTGCACCTACGATGAGAGCTCGAGCATGTGCCATTGGACATAAGGTGAACTCTCTCCTTGTTAAACTTCCCTTGGACCCACATGAGACATGGCTACTACCTCAAACAAAGACACTTTGTGTGATTAGGTACAAGGAACCAACAAGGAGAAGGAATGGTGCAAGATGGACACTAAGAGCATGAAGAGGGATTTTCCCAGCACAGAGATAGAGGTACAACCGCCCATGTACCACCCAACTACCGCCCGGGAGGTACAACCGCTCGACTACCGCCCAACTACCAGTCCAGCTTCAGAATCGAAAGCAAAGGTAAGGCGGTATCATACTGGTTTGTACCAGAATAGCCAGATGATCGGTACAACCGCTCCAACCACTGGTACAACCACTAATGACTTCCGGGAACACCTCCAGGAACCAGTACAAGAGCTCCAGGCAGCACAACCGCTCCCATGACTGATACTACCACTCTGCCTGTGCGCAATAAAAAGTCAACGACCCGTGTAACTCCCCAACTTACCCCTTGGACTATAAATACTCGTCTCGAGGGTTAGCAAAGGATTGGCTCATTTGAGAGATAGAGCTTTGCTCATCTACTTGTTACCTTCTCCATTGGAGTTCACGACCTCTACGGAGAAGATCCCCCAAGTGGATTCAAGACCCCTCACGGGAAGACCCCCTCAAGGCCTCCTCACGGAGATGAACTAGTTACCTCTTGTCTCGTCCTTTGTTGCGTTTGCATCATGTATCACTCGTATTGCTCATGGATCTAGCACATGTGTGCCCATTTCTTGTTGATTTGAGTGATTCCTCTCATTTCCCCTTGTGTTTTCCCCCTCGTGTTCTTTGCGGGATCCCCTCCATTTCGTGAAAGATCGGGCATCAAGGGTTCCACCCTATCTCACTGGTGCTTGTAGGTACATATGTCATTGGTAAAGATCCGCACTTCGACCCTTTTTGTGTATGGGCCAATGAGATATTCATGAACCAACATCAACTAAGGAAACTAATAAAGATTGTTAGTAAAATGGGTCAAAAGATAGCAAATAAACTAATTATTTACACTATCCAAGACAACAGTGAACTGCAGAATGGTAAGGTATAACTCTGTAGCCTTCTTTTTACGGCCCATAATGAGTGTTATATGACAATGTCTGAATCTTCTTCCTTTGCAGTGGTTCCAAAGCAATTTACTCAAGATTAACTCTCAAACTACATGATTGGTGGACATGCAAAGGTTAAAGTATTTCCACCAGACTACAATGATTATCTGGAAGTCCTCATGAAGACAGTGAGGGATGGGTGGTCGGCCATCACAAGGGGTTGGATTAGACTCGTGCGTGCATTCGACATGGAGAAGGACACAACATGGGCATTCCGCTTCACCTTGTTCAGCAACATGAATGTCTTTCACCTCTTTCTTTACCGTCTTTAGTACAAGTATATAACCCTGGTTCATCATTCTTTATTTGGTGCTTATGTAATTCTTTTTTATGTAATTCATGAACATATATGTACCTATCAATTGAATATGTACAATTTTAAATTTCAGCGATTAAATTTGGGAGTAATTACGCTGAGCAGGTCATTACGGTGCAAAAGCACAACGTGTGTGATATACATCATAATCCGACACAGTTCATGGAGAGAAAACGTGTGCGACCATGGACACATTTGCCGTTTGCAAATCATGTGTGATGTCAGACAATATCACAAACAGTGCGACCAAACTAAATGTTTGTGACACTCGTCTTACCGTACACGCTTTACAATCCTGAACAGTTTCTGATGTCGTACGCATCATAAACGTTGCACCACAGAATAGCGTGTGTGATAGTTATCTTGTGCGGCACTGGTACGACAATCCAACATTTCGTAAACCTATTCGACACTAGTACGATGATTAACTTATCTTATTAATTATATATCACATACAGTTCAGAAGTGAATGTGTGTGATAGTCTCCTTATCATACATGCTTTACAATCATGAACTGCTTATGATGGGGTGCACATCACAAACATTGCACCACATAATAGGGTGTGCAATGGTAATGCTAGCACACACACGAGTAGCAAGGATAGAGACTTTGGAATATTCGATATATCACAAATAGTTGTGTGGCGAATCACGTTTGGGATAGATGCGGGCATCACATACGCTTAGTTCTGCAAAATGTATGCATTCCTACTCCCTATCCCCGACGGTTTCTGGGTCGTGTGGGAAGGACCTGAAGGAAATATGCCCTAGCGGCAATAATAAAGTTATTATTTATTTCCTTAATTCATGATAAATGTTTATTATTCATGCTAGAATTGTATTAACTCGAAACTTAGTACATGTGTGAATACATAGACAAAACATATAGTCCCTAGTATGCCTCTACTTGACTAGCTCGTTAATCAAAGATGGTTATGTTTCTTGACCATAGACATGTGTTGGCATTTGATGAACGATATCATATCATTAGGAGAATGATGTGATGGACATGACCCATTCGTTAGCTTAGCATTATGATCATGTCAGTTTCATTGCTACTGCTTTCTTCATGACTTATATTCCTCAGACTATGAGATTATGCAACTCCCGATTACAGGAGGAACAATTTGTGTGCTACCAAACGTCACAACATAAAAGGGTGATTATAAAGGTGCTCTACATGTGTCTCCGAAGGTGTTTGTTGGGTTGGCATATATCGAGATTAGGATTTGTCACTCCGTGTTTCAGAGATGTATCTCTGGGCCCTCTCGGTAATACTCATCACTATAAGCCTTGCAAGCATTGTAACAAATGAGTTAGTTGCGGGATGAAGTATTACAGAATGAGTAAAGAGACTTGCCGGTAACGAGATTGAACTAGGTATTGAGATACCGATGATCGAATCTCGGGCAAGTAACCTACCGATGACAAAGGGAACAACGTACGTTGTTATGCGGTTTGACCAATAAAGATCTTCATAGAATATGTAGGAACCAATATGAGCATCCAGGTTCCGCTGTTTGTTATTGATCGGAGATGTGTCTCGGTCATGTCTACATAGTTCTCGAACCCATAGGGTCCGCACGCTTAACGTTCAAGGACGATTGGTATTATGAGTTTATGTGATATGATGTACCAAAGGTTGTTAGGAGTGCCGAATGTGATCATGGACATGACGAGGAGTCTTGAAATGATCGAGACATAAAGATTGATATATTGGACGACTATATTCGGTCACCAGAAATGTTCCGAAGAACTTTCAGATAAAACCGAAGTGCTAGAGGGTTACCGGAAACCCCCGGGGGAACTAATGGGCCTCGATGGGACTTAGTGGAGAGAGAGAGAGGGGCAGCCAGGGAGGCCACGTGCCCCCTCCCCTTGAGTCCAAGTAGGACAAGGAAGAGGAGGGGGGAGGCGCCCCCCTTTCCTTCCCCCTCTCCCTCTCCTTCCTTCCCCCTCTCTCCCTTTAGGTGGAAACCTACTAGGATTTGGAGTCCTAGTAGGATTCCCCTCTTGGGGGCGCGCCCAAGGAGGGCCGTCCGGCCTTCCCTCTCCTCCTTTATATACGGGGGAGGGGGCACCCCGTAGACACACAAGTTGATTGTTTAGCCGTGTGCGGTGCCCCCCTCCACAGACTACTGAGCAAGCTAACTGAATGGAACGGAGTGCAGGAGATTTCTGATTAGCTTCAGCGGAGAGGACCCTTTTCCACCTCGGTCATATCATCGTAGTGCTTAGGCGAAGCCCTGCACCGGTAACTTCATCATCACCGTCACCACGCTGTCGTGCTGACAAAACTCTCCCTCGACCTCAGCTGGATCTAGAGTTCGTGGGACGTCACCGAGTTGAACGTGTGCAGATCGCGGAGGTGTCGTACCTTCAGTGCTAGAATCGGTCGGATCGTGAAGACGCACAAATATATCAACCGCGTTGTCATAACGCTTCTGCTTTGGTCTACGAGGGTACATAGACAACACTCTCCCCTCTCGTTGCTATGCATCACCTAGATAGATCTTGCGTGATCGTAGGATTTTTTTTTTTTGAAATTACCGCGTTCCCCAACAGGACCCCCCCTATCGCACACACAAGCAAGACGACGGTTTAAAACTCCGTCGCGGAAAGGGGTTAAAAACCGTTTCTATAGCAGGTCATTGTACCAGTGAATGTACGACTTGCTGTGATATTTTTCCCCATTGCCGATCGACCGACCCTAGTTGGCTAACCCCTAAGGCGTGCAACAAAGACAATGATTACAGAGCAACTGTGTGATCTTTAGTCAATGTGGTGGGCGTGGCAGCGACCACCGTCTAGAGAGGCAGCGAGCAGGATGACACATAGTTATATTTTACATTGTTTTTTCCTTCATGAACTCTGCCACACCTAAAAAATACTCCTGGCTCCGCCACTGAGTGCGGGCATCGAGATGAGGTGGGTGTGGAGATGATTCTCCACCTATCATTTCCCTCTACTCCGGTGGTAGAGGACGCGGTGTCGACATGAGATGGCAACCACTGGTGCTTGCGGCGGTGTGATACGTCTCCAATGTATCTACTTTTCCAAACACTTTTCCCTTGTTTTGGACTCTAACTTGCATGATTTGAATGAAACTAACCCGGACTGACGTTGTTTTCAGCAGAACTGCCATGATGTTGTTTTATGTGTAGAAAACAAAAGTTCTCGGAATGTCCTGAAAATCCACGGAGGCACGTTTTGGAAAATATAAGAAATACTGGCGAAAGAATCAAGACCAGGGGTCCCACACCCTGTCCACGAGAGTGGGGGGCGTGCCCACCCCCTGGGCGCGCCCCCTATCTCGTGGGCCCCCTAACGCTCCTCCGACCTCAACTCCAACTCCATATATTCCGTCTCGCGGAGAAAAAAATCAGAGAGAAAGTTTCATCGCGTTTTACGATACGGAGCCGCCGCAAAGCCCTAATCTCTCTCGGGAGGGCTGATCTGGAGTCCGTTCGGGGCTCCGAAGAGGGGGATTCATCGCCGTCGTCATCATCAACCATCCTCCATCACCAATTTCATGATGTTCACCGCCGTGCATGAGGAATTCCATCATAGGCTTGCTGGATGGTGATGGGTTGGATGAGATTTACCATGTAATCAAGTTAGTTTTGTTAGGGTTTGATCCCTAGTATCCACTATGTTCTGAGATTGATGTTGCTATGACTTTGCTATGCTTAATGCTTGTCACTAGGGCCCGAGTGCCATGATTTCAGATCTGAACCTATTATGTTTTCATGAATATATGTGTGTTCTTGATCCTATCTTGCAAGTCTATAGTCACCTATTATGTGTTATGATCCGACAACCCCGAAGTGACAATAATCGGGATACTTCTCGGTGATGACCGTAGTTTGAGGAGTTCATGTATTCACTATGTGTTAATGCTTTGTTCTGGTTCTCTATTAAAAGGAGGCCTTAATATCCCTTAGTTTCCGCTAGGACCCTGCTGCCACGGGAGGGTAGGACAAAAGATGTCATGCAAGTTCTTTTCCATAAGCATGTATGACTATTTACGGAATACATGCCTACATTACATTGATGAATTGGAGCTAGTTCTGTGTCACCCTATGTTATAGCTATTACATGAGGAATCGCATCCGACATAATTATCCATCACTGATCCATTGCCTACGACCTTTTCACATCTTGTGTTCCGCTTATTTACTTTTCCGTTGCTATTGTTACAAACACTACAAAACCCCAAAACATTACTTTTGCTATTGTTACCTTTATTATCATACTACTTTGCTACTAAATACTTTCCTATAGATACTAAGTTATCCAGGTGAGGTTGAATTGACAACTCAACTGCTAATACTCAAGAATATTCTTTGTCTCCCCTTGTGTCGAATCAATAAATTTGGGTTGAATACTTTACACTCGAAAGCTGTTGCGATCCCCTACACTTGTGGGTTATCAAGACTAATTTCTGGCGCCGTTGTCGGGGAGCATAGCTCTATTCTCTGAGTCACTTGGGATTTATATTTGTTGATCACTATGAGGAACTTGAAAGACGAAAGAACCAGGATTTTGCCCTCAACTACGAGGGGAGGTAAGGAACTGCCATCTAGCTCTGCACTAGATTCTCCTTCTGTTATTAGTAAACTTGCGACACCCAAACCTGCTACTGCTATGAATTCTGATATGTCGCATGTTATTAATGATGCCACTTCTGCTATGCATGATACTTATGATGAAACTACTTATGTGCGTGATACTACTTTGCCATTAGGTGAATTTCTTGATGAACAACTTGCTAGGGCTAGAGAGAATGAAATTATTGAAGATGCTATTATTGATGATAGTGATGATGAAAGTTCTCCCAATGATTATGAATTGCATGTTGTTCCTGCGGGTTATGTTATGAATGAAGAAGTTGCTAGAGCTATCTTTCCTTGCAATGATAGATATGATCTTAAAAAGTTATTAGCTAAATGGAAGCAGCAATCTCTTAATGCTAGAATGAAAGCTCACCCTACTTTTGCTACTTCACCTATCTGTGTTACTGATAAGGACTATGAATTCTCTGTTGATCCTGAGATTATTACTTTAGTTGAATCTGATCCTTTTTATGGCCTTGAATCTGAAACTGTTGTGGCACATCTTACCAAGTTGAATGATATAGCCACCCTGTTTACTCATGATGATAAATCTCGCTATTATTATATCCTTAAGAAATATTCTCATTAAAGGGTGATGCTAAGACTTGGTATAATTCTCTTGCTCCTGGTTGTGTGCGTAGTCTCCAGGATATGATTTATTACTTCTTTGCTAAATATTTCCTCGCTCATAAGAAACAAGCTGCCTTGCGGGGAATATATAATTTTGTGCAAATCAAAGAAGAGAGTCTCCCACAAACTTGGGGGAGGCTTCTCCGATTACTTAATGCTTTGCTTGATCATCCTCTTAAGAAAAACGAAATACTTGTTATCTTTTATATTGAACTAACTGATGCTTCCAAGAAATACTTGGATAGTTGTGCTGGTTGTGTTTTCAGGGAAAGAACAGTCGACGAAGCTGAATTACTATTGAATAATATGTTGACTAATGAAAATAATTGGACTCTTCCTGAGCCGATTCCTGAGGCAATTCCTAAACCAATTGAGCCAACTCCTGAGCCTATTCCTAAACCCACTCCGAAGAAGAGAGGTGTTTTATTTCTCAGTCCTGAAGATATGCAAGAGGCAAAGAAGTCAATGAAAGAAAAAGGTATAAAAGCTGAAGATGTTAAGAATTTACCACCTATTGAAGAAATACATGGTCTTAATATACCACCTGTTGAAGAACTACATTGTCTTGATAACCCGACACAGGTAGTAAAGGTAAATTCTCTCTATAGATATGATAAAGTTGAAATCCCCTCTACTAAATTGCATAGCCCATGCTTAGATGAATTTTATGACTTTATGGCTAGACAAGAAAGCTTTAATGCTTATGTTGGTATAGATTTAAAGAATAATGCTTTCGAGATAGGACGCGTGAGCGATAATATGGCTAGAGTTAAAGGTGAACTCAAACTCATTAGCAAATATGCTTCTATGGTTGCTACTCAAGCTGAGCAAGTACTTAAAGCTCAAAATGATTTGCTTGATGAATTAAATAATAAAAATGACTTTGCTATTAGAGTGGCTACTAGAACTGGTAGAATGACTCAGGAACCTTTGTATCCTGAAGGCCACCCTAAGAGAATCGAGCAAGATTCTCAGAGAAATAATTTAGAGGCACCTAGTTCTTCCAAAAAGAAGAAAAAGAAAAACGATAGGACTTTGCATGCTTCTAGTGATCCTGATGTAGATACACCTGAGAATCCTAATGATATTTCTATCTCTGACGCTAAAACACAATCAGGTGATGAACATGAACCTAGTGATAATGTTAATGATAATGTTCATGTTGATGCTCAACCTAGCAAAAACAATGATGTAGAGATTGAACCTGTTGTTGATCTTGATAACCCACAATCGAAGAATCAACATTATGATAAGAGAGATTTTTTTGCTAGGAAGCACGGTAGAGAAAGAGAACCATGGGTTCAGAAACCCATGCCCTTTCCTCCTAAACCATCCAAGACAAAGGATGATGAGGATTTTGAGCGCTTTGCTGAAATGATTAGACCTATTTTCTTACGCATGCGCTTAACTGATGTGCTTAAAGTAAATCCTTATGCTAAGTATATGAAGGATATCATTACAAATAAAAGAAAGATACCGGAAGCTGAAATTTCCACCATGCTTGCTAATTACACGTTTAAGGGTGGAATACCAAAGAAACTTGGAGATCCAGGAGTGCCAACTATACCATGCTCCATTAAAAGAAATTATGTTAGAACTGCTTTATGTGATCTTGGAGCAGGTGTTAGTGTTATGCCTCTTTCTTTATATCGTAGACTTGAATTGAGTAAGTTGACACCTACTGAAATATCTTTGCAAATGGCTGATAAATCAACTGCTATACCTATCGGTATTTGTGAGGATGTGCCTGTTGTGGTTGCAAATGTCACTATCTTAACGGACTTTGTTATTCTTGATATTCCCGAGGACGATAGTATGTCGATTATCCTTGGTAGACCCTTTTTGATACTGTAGGGGCTGTTATTGATTGCAACAAAGGCAATGTCACTTTTCATGTTAATGTTAATGAGCATACGGTACACTTTCCGAGGAAACAACCTCAAGTTCATAGCATCAATTCTATTGGAAAAGTTCCAACTATTATTATTGGAGGTTTTGAATTTCCTCTTCCTACTGTCAAGAAAAAGTATGAAATTCTTATTGTTGGGGATGTTCATATCCCCGTTGAGGTAACCTAGTGTTATTCGAAATTTCTCCGGTTCCGTGTTATTCGGAATGAGTTTGTTAACACGACTTGATCAACCTTGTTAATGGATTCATTTGGATGATCATGAGATGGATGAAACTAGAAGGCACAACCTTCTGTACCCTCTTTTTACTCTCTGTTATTTAGAATAAATAAAGCAAAAATAGTATTATCCGTCTGTTTTCTGATTTATCCGTGCATTAAAAAATATATCGAAAATAAAAGTGCTCCAAATGCCCTGCAAATTTAGTATGATTTTTGATGGAATATTTGAGGATTTTAGGCACTAAAATCACTGCAGGAGGGGCAAGCACCAAGTCACGAGAGTGGAGGGCGCGCCCACCTACCCTGGGGCGCCCCCTGTCTCGTGGGCCCCTGGTGGCCCCCCTCCACTTATACCAGCACCCACACACTCCATCTTCTTCCCAAAAAAATCCCCATCCAGCTCAAGCACAAGTTCTAGCTCATTTTGCTGCGATTTTCAATCTCCTTGCTCAAAGCTCCATTCACAAAACTGCTTTGGGAGATTGTTGCTTGGTATGTGACTCCTCCATTGGTCCAATTAGTTTTTGTTCTAGTGCTTTATTCATTGCAAAATTTTGCTGCTTAGGTGACCATGTTCTTGAGCTTGCATGTTAAATTTATGAGGTCCCAAGTAATTTTAATGCACGTATAGGCTCTAGGCACTTGTAGGAGTAGTTGCTACTAATCTTGTTTAGTTTTATTCACTTTTATTTTGAAGTTACTAAAATTTCAGAAATTTTTCAGAAAAAGAATTATGTCTAGGAGAATGTACCAAGGTGGTTCCTCGGTAAAGAAAGGACCCAGGATTGCTATACGTGAGCAAGATGTTGAATTACCGAGGGACGCAGATGTCCGAGCTTGTGAGTGGTCGTCCGACGATTTTATGGTCGAAGCAGGCTTTAAGGAGGAATTTGACGCATATGTGCGTAATGTTGATCTGGAGGACTTCTTACAAGATAAGTGTCCTTAGTACTATCAATTGACTGATTCATTTGTGCGAAGGTTTAAATATAACTGTACACGTAATTCTCCTAGTGTCCTGTTTGATATCTATGATACATCTTATACCATGGACTTAGAGGATTTTACAACTACTTGCCAACTTCCACAGTGGGGTAATATTAATGATCCCCACAAATCTGAATTTAGAGATATTTTCTTGCTAGTATTACTGCGGGAGAGTCTAGGGATATTGCACAAGCTACCATAGGGATCATTCATTTTCCTGTTATACATTATTTTGCTCTCTTCGTTGGTAGATGCATTAACGGTAAAGATGAAGCATGTCATATGTGTGTCCCTGATCTTTGTGTCCTCAAGAGTGTTGTGTTAGGTTATAAAGATTATAACTTGGGGGCAATAGTTGCACGTAGGTTGCATAATAATGGTAGAGCTGGAGATTTATTTGGAGGAATTTATGCGACCCGTGTGGCTAATTATCTTGGTATAGCCCCACGAGAGGGGGACATGATGTTACCTCCTCTTTATTTATATTATGACGCTATGGTCCAACATCATTTTCTTAAGAGGAATGAACAATTCCTCCAATATCGACTAATCTATGACAGACGCAACGTCGTCCATGTTAGTCTTCCGGCTCCTCTCCTTTTTGATTATCAGGCAAAAGGAAGATATGTTGTTACCAGGGAGGAAGCAGCTGAACACGAGGGGAGAGCGGAGGCAGCTCGCCAACATGCCGAAGCTCAGGAGGCAATTGCTGCTGCATCTCAGTACGACCCCAGTTACAACTACGGATATCAGCCAGGCGGTCCTTGGTATTAGACCAACTTAGTCCAAAAGCCTAAGCTTGGGGAGTACGTATTTCTCACCGACTTTGCATTCATGTTCACACACTATTATAGTCGTCGGTGCTCATACTCTTTCATTGTATTATCCATGCTAGTTTATTTTTTTTTTTCTAGTTTTCTTCTTGTGTGTTTGATAAATCTTAAGAAAAAACAAAAATTAGTTAGTTTAATTTCCATGCTTGTAGTAGTAATTAAAATGAAAACCCAAAAAGATTTCTCGTTCTTCTTCTTACTTGTTGGGAGCTTTCCCGTGTAAATAGTTTTCTTTTCTTTTCTTTTCTTTGGGGGTCGATAGTAGAAGACCATATTGAAAATGCTCAGTGGCTCTCATATGCATGATTGATTATTTAACTTAGAGCCCATATTATTTTGTATTCTCTCTCGAGTTGAATGCTTGCAGATTCCAGCTTAGTCCAATGCGCGTGCACTATTATTATACACATTGTTCGGCCGTGCAAGTGAAAGGCAATAATGACGATATATGATGGACTTATTGAGATGAGAAAAGCCGGCATGAACTCGACCTCTCTTATTTTTGTAAATATGATGAGTTCATCGTTTCTGATTTAGCTTATTATGAGGTAAACATATTTGCAATGACATTTAGAGATTGTAGTTGCTTGTGCCATGCTTGATTAGCTATGAGTTATAATGGTTTACCTTGCGTGCCAACATGCTATTAGAATGATTATGATGTGGTATGATGAGATGGTATCCTCCTTTGAATGAATTGAGTGACTCGACTTGGCACATGTTCACGCATGTAGTTGAAACAAATCAACATAGCCTTCATGATATTTATGTTCATGGTAGATTATATCCTACTCATGCTTGTACTCGGTGTAAATTAATTTTAATGCATGTTTATGACTGTTATCGCTCTCTCAGTTGGTCGCTTCCCAGTCTTTTGCTAGCCTTCACCTGTACTAAGCGGGAATACTGCTTGTGCATCCAAACTCCTTAAACGCCAAAGTTATTCCATATGAGTCCACCATATATACCTTCCTATATGCGGTATTTATCTGCCGTTCCAAGTAAATTTGTATGTGCCAAAATCCAAACCTTCAAATGAAATTCTGTTTTGTATGCTCGAGAAGCTCATGTTTCAACTAGGGCTGCCTATATCTTCCATGCTAGGTGGGTTATTCTCAAGAGGAGTGGACTCCACTCCTCATTCACGAGAAAGGGCCGGTAACCGGTATGCCCAGTCCCATGATCCAAAAAGATCAAAGCAAATCAAAATAATTAAACAAAACTCCCTCAGGGCTGTTGTTAGTTGGAGGCACTCGTTGTTTTGAGCAAGCCATGGATTGATGCTTGTTGGTGGTTGGGGAGTATAAACCTTTACCATTCTGTTTGGGAACTGCCTATAATGCATGTAGTATGGAAGATACAGCCATCTCATAGTTGTTGCGTTGGCAGCAAAACTATGCCGCTCAAAATGTTATTCAATCTCTATTTTAAAATCGAGCTCTGGCACCTCTACAAATCCCTGCTTCCCTCTGCGAAGGGCCTATCTATTTATTTTTATGTTGAGTCATCACCCCTCTTATTAAAAAGCACCCATTTGAGAACACCTTGTCATTTGCATTCATTATTATTGGTTTATATTGGGTATGACTTGACTGGATCTCTTTTACCATGAATTACAATGTTTAGTCAGTCCTTGATCTTTAATGGTGCTTTGCATTTATGTTTTGCGGTCTCAGAAAGGGCTAGCGAGATACCATTTTGTTATATCATGTTATGATTGTTTTGAGAAAGTGTTGTCATCCGAGTTTTATATTATGGCTCGCTAGGTGATTACGCTATTGATATGAGTAATTGTGAGACTTGGGTGTTATTTTGAGTATGGTTAGTTCATAATATTTGCTAAAACCTGAATGCTGGCTTTGCATGTTTACAATAACAAGAGCAAACAAAGTTTGCAAAAGTTTTTCTTTATCACTTTCAGTTTATCAACTGAATTGCTTGAGGACAAGCAAAGGTTTAAGCTTGGGGGAGTCGATACGTCTCACACGTATCTACTTTTCCAAACACTTTTGCCCTTGTTTTGGACTCTAACTTGCATGATTTGAATGAAACTAACCCAGACTGACGCTGTTTTCAGCAGAACTGCCATGATGTTGCTTTATGTGTAGAAAACAAAAGTTCTCGGAATGTCCTGAAAATCCATGGAGGCACGTTTTGGAAAATATAAAAAATACTGGTGAAAGAATCAAGACCAGGGGGCCCACACCCTGTCCATGAGGGTGGGGGCGCGCTCACCCCCCTGGGCGCGCCCCCCTGTCTCGTGGGCCCCCTAACGCTCCTCCGACCTCAACTCCAACTCCATATATTCCGTCTCGCGGAGAAAAAAATCAGAGAGAAAGTTTCATCGCGTTTTACGATACGGAGCTGCCGCCAAGCCCTAATCTCTCTCGGGAGGGCTGATCTGGAGTCCGTTCGGGGCTCCGGAGAGGGGGATTCGTCGTTGTCGTCATCATCAACCATCCTCCATCACCAATTTCATGATGCTCACCGCCGTGCGTGAGTAATTCCATCGTAGGCTTGCTAGACCGGTGATGGGTTGGATGAGATTTACCATGTAATCAAGTTAGTTTTGTTAGGGTTTGATCCTAGTATCCACTATGTTCTAAGATTGATGTTGCTATGACTTTTCTATGCTTACTGCTTGTCACTAGGGCCCGAGTGCCATGATTTCAGATCTGAACCTATTATGCTTTCATGAATATATGTGTGTTCTTGATCCTATCTTGCAAGTCTATAGTCACCTATTATGTGTTATGATCTGACAACCCCGAAGTGACAATAATCGGGATACTTCTCGATGATGACCGTAGTTTGAGGAGTTCATGTATTCACTATGTGTTAATGCTTTGTTCCGGTTCTCTATTAAAAGGAGGCCTTAATATCCCTTAGTTTACGCTAGGACCCCGCTGCCACGGGAGGGTAGGACAAAAGATGTCATGCAAGTTGTTTTCCATAAACACGTATGACTATTTACGGAATACATGCCTACATTACATTGATGAACTGGAGCTAGTTCTATGTCACCCTATGTTATAGCTATTACATGAGGAATCGCATCCTACATAATTATCCATCACTGATCCATTGCCTACGAGCTTTTCACATCTTGTGTTTCGCTTATTTACTTTTCCGTTGCTATTGTTACAAACACTACAAAACCCAAAAACATTACTTTTGCTATCGTTACCTTTATTATCATACTACTTTGCTACTAAATACTTTGTTGCAGATACTAAGTTATCCAGGTGTGGTTGAATTGACAACTCAACTGCTAATACTCAAGAATATTCTTTGGCTCCCCTTGTGTCGAATCAATAAATTTGGGTTGAATACTTTACCCTCAAAAGCTGTTGCGATCCCCTACACTTGTGGGTTATCACGGTAGCAAAGAAACAACTACGCAGACGACGGAAACGCCATGAAGGCAGATTCCAACATGACAAGTTTCTTTGAATCTTGACCTAGATCTTTGTTTTATTACTTTTGGTTGATTTCCCCGATTGAATGCACTTAGTGGTCACTGTGTTCTTATAATGGCGTTTTTATCACAATTATCGTAGGATGAAACCAGAAAGAGCATTTTATCTCAACTGTAGAATGGAGACCACTGTCATAGGCAATGGTGGCACCAAAGGAGCTGGTACGGGCTTCACATCTCCCCTCGTGGTGGACAAAAATTCAACATTTGTCCAATTTAGAGGCGCTATAAGTGATAAATATCCATGGGGTATTTTTCATTGCACTTTCGTAGTCGCTGTCGTCGGAAGGGTCCAGAACATCAAGGCAGAGGGGAGATTCAGTGAAGGAGGATGGTGACAGTTGTTGTCCGCCGTCATCACCGGAAGGGTCCGAAACTTCAAGGCAGAGGGGAGATCCAGTAAAGGAGTATGGTGACGGTTGTTTTCCACCGCCGTTGCTAGAGGGGTGGAGCTTGGATAATGAGCAGGGGGAGGGGGTCAGGGGCATCACTTCCGTCGCCGGTGGAGGAGCTCAGAGAAGGGGCATTGGATCTTGGTCGAGACACGTGTCGGATTTAGGGTTCCGGCAAAACCCTTGAGGTTCGAACACTGGGGTGCGCACGAAGATTTCCCACTACCAAATCTCGCTCTCAGCCTCGCAGCGATCTCTAAGCTTAGCTCGATGAACTCATAACACAAGAGACACAAGATTTATACAGGTTCGGGCTACCGTGGTGGTGTAATACCCTACTCCTATGTGGTGGTGGCAGATTGCCTCTTGGGCTGATGATGAACAGTACAAGGGAAGAACAGCCTCCTGAGGAGAGGTGTTCTTGTGGTTGGTGGTTTGCTCGGGGAGGAATCGATTGTCCCTCCAACTATGGTGGCTAGTCCGATTTATAGAGGCCCTGGTCCTCTTCCCAAATATTGAGCGGGAATGAATCCAACAACGACCAATTTGAAGGGGGGCTGTCGGTGTCAAAACCGGCGGATCTCGGGTAGGGGGTCCCGAACTGTGCGTCTAGGCGGATGGTAACAGGAGACGAGGGACACAATGTTTTTACCCAGGTTCGGGCCCTCTCGATGGAGGTCAAACCCTACGTCCTGCTTGATTAATATTGATGATATGGGTAGTACAAGAGTGGATCTACCACGAGATCAAGGAGGCTAAACCCTAGAAGCTAGCCTATGGTATGATTGTTGTTATGTATGTTGTCCTACGGACTAAGGCCCTCCGGTTTATATAGACACCGGAGAGGGCTAGGGTTACACAGAGTCGGTTACAATGGTAGGAGATCTACGTATCCGTATTGCCAAGCTTGCCTTCCATGCCAAGGAAAGTACCATCCGGACACGAGCTGGAGTCTTCAATCTTGTATCTTCGTAATCTTGGAGTCCGGCGGATATTGATAGTCCGGCTATCCGGACACCCCCTAGTCCAGGACTCCCTCAGTAGCCCCTGAACCAGTCTTCAATGACGATAAGTCCGGCGTGCATAATGTTCGGCATTGCAAGGTGGGTTCCTTCCTTGAATAATCCAGAGAAGATCATGAACACCAGGATAGTGTCCGGCTCGCAAAATAAATTCCACATTCCACCGTAGAGAATAAAATGTACACTTAGTTCAATCTGGCGGCGTATTACGCGGCGTGACATCACACCGCTACCAAGCCTTTGTTTGAATCGTTTTTACTATACCACCTCGGCACGTTTAGCGGCGGTTTCCTTGGCACGTCTTGTCGAGCGAGATCGTGTTCCCCTTATTCCGGATTCTCATCAATACGTGCGTGGGTAACCGTTCCGTCGCCACGCCTCCTCTATCGAAGGGAATCCCAAGCGGTCACGGAGGCGGCCCTTGGTATTTCTTCCCTTTATAAGAGGACCAAGGCACATCCTTGTTCTTCAATCTCGCATCGAATCTCTTCTCCGCTCCGGTTCCAACACCCGAGCCTCAGATTGGCGCGGATCCTCAACCATGTCGGCTCCGACCTCCAGGGCCGGTGGATGCCCTCCTCCGTCACGGAGGAGGACATATTGAAGTTGCGTGAAGCCAAGTACCTCGCCTACGAGGTTTCGCACAGGTTGTCTGCCCAAGGGCAGGCCGTGCCCGCCCCCGAGCCTGGTGAACACGTCGTTTTCGTATCCCACCTCCGTCGGGGTTTAGGCTTCCCGACGGATCCCTTCGTGAGAGGGCTCCTGTTCTACTATGGGCTGGACTTTCACGACTTGGCTCCGGAGTCCATCCTCCATATCTCCGCATTCATTATCGTCTGCGAAGCCTTCCTCCGCGTCATTCCCCACTTGGCCTATGGTGAAGACCTTCAAGTGGGCGAAGATGATCGGGGCGTCAGCGGAGTCTTGGCGGGCGACCATAAGCAAGAAGGTCGATACCCGTGGCACGAGGTTCCTTCAAGAGGAACTTGGATGTGGCAGCGGAGTGGTTCTATATCACCGCTCCAAGGGCGTGAGCAAAAGCTGCCGCCCTCATTCCGCCCGGGACCTCCGCGCCGCCCGATGTCGTGGGTCAACCAAGGGCTCAAGCGGGGGCCGTCGAAGGCGTGCCCTCGCTGCAGGGCGGATTCGAGATATCAGCGAGGAGATCGACTGATCAAGGTGATGCGAGTTATCTGATCGGGCATCTTACGCCCGCAAGCGCCGTCATCTCCGTCTATGGGAGTTCAACCGGAGGGACCTCGGATTCTCCAACACTTCATGGGTGCGACACCCGTGGAGATGTACAAGTTGTTCTTGGACCGCGGTGGCGTGTCGGATTTAGCCGAGATGCAGGCCTAAGCGTGATCGCCGGATACTCGGGTAAGTAGCTCGAGTCCGGACATTACATTTAAGTGCCTTTCTAGAGTTAGCCTCGACCCTTTGTTCTTTCTGAGGAATGGGTGGCGCGATCAAGGCTGATAAGGTGTCGGCCCCCTCCCGAGACCGCACTTGGAGCCGTGGCTGGTCGAGAATGTTGGAGGTTGCGCCCACAGAAGGGGGCAAAGGGGAAAATATAGGAGCTAACATTTCGCCCAAAGGGGCGTCTGAGGAGAGGGGAATCCAGAACCCCTCCCTTCAGGGGGTGAAGAGGACCGCCTCTGAAGATCTGGAGGCCCAAGCCCCTAAGCGTGGGAAGAGATCTTCACCGGGGGGTCCGGCGTCCAGAAAGAATCCGGACGCACAGTCATCGCCAAAAGATCAGCCCTCCAACGAGCCGTGAGTATGAAAAGAGGGAATTAATTAGTAGGGAAAAACCTTCATTCATGCTTCTGTGGGTAATCGAAATATTTATATTGCAATTCGGATCTGCAGCCTTCTTAGATGAGTTCATCTTCGGGGGACCTTCTTCCGGAGATGATGGAGAGCGATACGCCTCCGTCCGCAGTGCCGCCAGATGAGGCAGGCGAACCCAAAGTGTCATCACGGAGGGTATCCCCGAGTCCGGAGGGGCCAGAGAGTTTGGCACCTACTAGTATCCGGCCGGGAGAACAGAAGAGTCTGCTTGAGAGGGCGTCCATTTCAGAAGATCACCGTGCGTTAATGCGTATGGTGATTGGAAGGATTTCGTCCGCCGAGAGCGGATTGCGTAATGCCGCCATGAGTTTGCTAGCGGGATTTGAGGTATGCAGAAATGACGCATCCTTTTGTCTTTTAACAGTTTTGCACATAAAAATCATACTGTATAGATAGTAGCCCCGAGACTCGGTAGGTTGTCGGAAGCGACGGCGTCGAGGATCGAAATCTCAAATCTCATGTAATGAATACCGCCGTCCTTATGCGGTGGTGGATAGTCCGAGGCCAGCCGGACTAATGAGTTCTTGGAATTAAATCGACAGCTGGACATGGCGGATCTTGATATCGCTTGTCAACCAGCGACTTGACGAGTCGCAAGGTAAATAAATTCTCCACAGCTGCTTTATTTAAGGGGTGAAGCCCTCCTCGATAAATTGTATGCTGTTATGCAGAACGAGTCTTGCTTCTTGTGGAGAGCCTTGGGCGAACTTGCTCTAGCTAAGGAGCAAGCCCGAAGGAGTGACGCGCTGCCTCGAGGGTGGCGAGGAGTTGAAAGCGAAAAATTGCGCGCCTTGCCTAAGCGAGGCGGAGGTGGCAATTGGCCGTGAAATTAAATGATGCTACCGACCGCAATGAGGCTCTTGAAAAGGCGCTTATCGGGCGGGAAGACCTAAAGAAGGCCACCGAAGCCAAGGATGCCCGCTCGCAATGCGGGCTATGAAGGAGGAAGCTGCGCCGGGCGGAGAGATCGTGGTGGCAAGCCTATTTCTGCTGCGTCGCCGGTTTATGGATGCAAAGTATGCTCAATTTGAGCAGCTATGGAGTCCGGAGGATCCGTATATGGACTTAGCGCAAGTCGGGCTGATCTTGATTAAGCACTTCCGGAGCCGGGGATCACGAGGCGGAAGAGCTGTATTGGTCAATTCCACAGTCCGGATCGCTCCCTTCCGTTGATGGACGGTTGGCGAATGGGCGAGCTAAATAGATTGTCGGACTTGCCATGATCGACATCGTGGCCCATGTGCGGCGAGAGAGGTCAAGGCGACGAGCTACTTGACTTCTGCAGCAATTCCTTGGGCGGTGCCGCATATAAAGGAGATGAAGCGGTCGGCTGCATCGGTAGCGGATGGCTCTTGCGTGTGAAGGTGCCTTTGTCCGGAGATGGATGCCACCGCTATTGCCGCCCAGGTTCGGATGAAAGCGGCTCCTGTCGAGCACTACTTGGGAAGTTATGCGTGGCGCTTCGTATAATAAGTCGCGATGCTTTCGAAAAACATCACATTCAAATGAGCGTATTAGCTTGTAAATCAATGATTATGTTATTCTGCTTTTTATACTTGTGCGTCCCAAGTAGTAAAACTTCTCTGTCGCCGACGTTCGTATACTCTTGTATAACTTGAAAGATTGCAGTCTTGACTTCAGCCCCACGCACGAGTGCGGGGTGTTCATAAATAGCGCGTTTTCACACTTAATCCGGCGTCTCGGTCTGTTTAAGGAGGTGGTAGCGTAGCGAACTAGGCAATCGGACTATAATGCTTTATCACTTTCACTTAGCGATGGAGCTCGAGGGTGGGGCTACGATATAGCCTGGTGGCACCGCACATCTCGGTCGAGTGCGTAAGTGCTCGACCGAAGCGGTCCTTCGTCAAAGCGAAATTCTAAACATTTCGGTAGTCGATCGAGTGGTTGACCGTCTCGTTGTATCATGACGGTCAGTTTCGGCTTTCTCTCTTGAGGTGCTCGCCAAATTAACCGGGGCACAATCGCGATAGTTCTCCACGGTGCCACGTTAGCCGATGATCTGGGCGTAAAGGCAGCAAAACACGAGCCGGGCAAACCCAACATTTGACCAAAGACATGATTTGGAGCTGATGCATATAATGCCTAACTTTCGAGGCGCCGAACACTCCCTAAGGTGTTGGTCTTTATAATAATGGGCGAACGATGCCCTAAGCCCCTAGTGTCCGTGCGGGCATGGTCTTCGACGCGGCCGATGCCAAAGCGTCGAGCTCGCTTTGGCTATAGGAAGAAACCAAGGAGAATAACAACAAGAGCGGTAAAAAAGGTCTACGAGGTCTTAATCTGAAAAGAATCCTTGCAGCGGGTCCCTCTTGCGTCTGCGCATGTGTCTCCGTTCGCCGTTATCTGGGCGGGTATGCACCTTGTTCATCTGTAGAAAGAGAGGAGCGTTTAGTTTTAGAAACAATTAGATGCGAAAAATATGTAAAATAAGAAATATAAATAATTAAAGCAAGGTTTATATGAAACCGCAATTGTTTGTCTTGTAGCCCACTGTGAAGGGGTATGCGGCTAGGGAGCCCCTAACTCTTTGAGGCGGATTCGTCTATCCGAGTCCGGGGTCCTAAAGTGACCCTCGCCTTTGAAATGGCGCCCTTGGACCGGGCATCTTGAGTGTAAGAGGCGCGTAATGCGGTATGGCGTAAAGCGGACAAAAGCCTTCGTCCTGTGAGTGCTTGATATTCACTTTCAAATGGGACGATATGAAAAATTAATTTTTCGCGTCGAAAATTGTTGGCGATCAAACACGACTTCTAGTAATATAGAGCACATGCACTTGGCGTAAGGGCTGGCGTCACTCCTTTGAAGGAAGTGCGGCTGTGTCGAATTTTGGTAGGGTCTATCCCCATCCTACGGATTGTGTTTGAATATAGCAGTTGAATATAGCAGGTTTAATTCACTGCCTCCGTCCATGAGGGCGTTAGTAAATTGTAATCCGTCTATTATAGGATTCAATATCGAGAGTCCGTCCCGCATTTTGAGCAACTCGAATAGTCGGTGGTGAAAGTGATTGGTTTGATATCAATCTCTACGGTCTGCTGGGTTGGACCGTCTGAGCTCTTTTAGAAAGTGTCGCACTATTTTTTCGTGTTATCACGTGAAGTGAGTTCTTGCTTTGACCCCTTGTGGGAAAGTCTTTTGTTTTCGGTGCCCTTTGGTGGGGTTTATCTTCGCTGACGCGTCGAGCCCCTTGCGTTCGGCATTTAGTCGGCGGACTGTTTAAAACCCAACAATCCGTGGGTGTGATTTGCGAGCTTTCCGAAGTCTTGTGGATTTGACATATCCGACCCAAAATTTTGTTTAAGTTGGACAATTAATTCTTGTCATCCTTAAGAGGCTGTGCCTTAATCTTGGGCATGAGCTTTTGAATCCGGCGTTGATTGCCGCACTCTTTGGGCTTTTCTCTTTATTCCGCGCTGCTCTTTTACTGCGCCGTGATTTTCCGTTCCATCTCTTATCTCGGATGTACTTGGTTATTTGGTCTTTGCATCGTGCTAACCAGCTATCCTCGCCCGCACAGAAGCGGGTCATGAGGCTTGTTAGTGCGGACATTGTCCTTGGTTTCTCTTGACCGAGGTGCCTGGCGAGCCATTTGTCACGGACATTGTGCTTGAAAGCTGCTAAGGCTTCGGCGTTCGGACAGTCGACTATTTGGTTCTTTTTCGTAAGGAACCTGTTCCAAAATTTCCGCGCTGACTCTCCGGGCTGTTGAGTTATATGACTTAGATCATCTGCATCCGGAGGACGGACATAAGTCCCTTGAAAATTTGCTCTAAGCGCATCCTCGAGCTCTTCCCAACTTCCAATGATGTTTTACGGGAGGCTTTTGAGCCAATGACGGGCTGGCCCTTTGAGCTTGAGGGTAGGTATTTTATGGCATGGAGATCGTCTCCTCTGGCCATATGTATATGTAGTATATAATCTTCTATCCAGACTCGAGTGCATTGTTCCATCGTGAGGCCTCTATGTTCATGGGCTTAAATCCGCTGGGAATTCATGGTCCGGCACCTCATCGGTGAAACATAGTGGGTGTGCGGCGCCCCTGTATTTGTGTGTGCCGCTATCCTCGGACACTTGACGTGTTGCCTTGCTTCTTGGGGCCTTCTCCTTTGGCCCGTAGATAGACCTGGCTGGGCCATCTATCCTTCCGAGTTCGTTGGTGGATTTATATGTGGCGCTGCTATCAAAATTTGGCCTGTCATCTGGCCGTCTATCCAACCAGGCGGCCCCTTTATTTTTGGACGGTGGAGGCTCTATGGCCTCCTCGTCGAATTTCGGTAGCAGCTTGCGCTTCGGGTAGCTCTTTGATTGGTGGCCATTGCCGTACTTATCTGCGGTTTTGAGCACTTTGCTCCATCTCATTCTGAGTGTGTCTTCCGCTGTTTTGAGCCTCCGTTTTCCTTCTTGAGCTTCTTGCTGTCTTGTGAGTCTTTTCGAAGGTTCTTACTCTCGGCGGCGTGTCCGGCGCAAGGTCGTCCGGACTGTTGTTCTCGCCGGGCTTGGATTGATTATCTGACTCGTCATGTTCGGACGGTTGCTTATTTGCATGTTCGTCGTCCGATTGTGAGCCCTGCCGTATCGCGGGCTCCTTGAGAGCGTTGTTGTTGTCGAGGCGGGACTTAGGGCGGCGTCTACACCGTCGTTTTGGTTTATTGGCCGGGTCATCTTCTGCCGCGGCCCGTTGGTCCTCGTTATCGCTCCCCTTTGGGGTGTCTACCATATAAATGTCATATGACGAGGTAGTCCTCCCGTGCCTTATAGGCTCTGTTTCTTGTTCGTCTCCAGCATTGTCGTCTATTCCGTCAATGTCTTTGGAGTTAAAGTCTAGCATGTCGGTTAGATCGTCGACAGTGGCTACAAAGTGGGTGGTGGGTGGGCTCTGAATTTCTTCGTCGTCCGTATCCCAACCATCCTGGCCATAATCGGCAGATTCTCTGATAACGAGATGCTTTAGTGAATTCAAGATATCGCCGAAAGGCGAGCATTGGAAGATGTCCGCGGTGGTGAATTCCATAACCGGCGCCCAATCCGGATCGATTGGTGGGGGCGCGGGAGGTTCGGAGTCCGGCAAGGAGTCCGGCGCCTCGGAATCACGAGTTTCTCGGGGGACAAGATTAGTGTTTGGCTCCATCGCCGTGGATGTTGAAGCCCCCAGGGCGGCGTCTATCCACCGTCCCTCGATCTGGGCGATCGGCTTCGGACTAATGGCCGAAGCGGATCCGTGTGCGGCCACCAAGGCACTGTTCGGCGGCAGAGCTAGATCATGCCCATCATCACAGTGCGGCGCGCTCGGCTGTGGCTCGAGTCCGTCGAAGATCAAGTCTCCGCGGACATCGGCCGTGAAGTTTAAGCTTCGGATCGACTGACGGCGGGCGTAGCTTCGATATCTCCGGATGGACAAGTGAATTGGCCCGCAGGCGAAGCCGCGGATCTGAAGATCTGTCCGGGAGAAAATTCTCACCGTGGACAACGTTCTTTGGTTGAAGATGCCATCAAGCCTATCGGGGCGACACGGAGGAACTCTCAATGAAAGCACCAATGTCGGTGTCAAAACCGGCGGATCTCGGGTAGGGGGTCCCGAACTGCGTGCGTCTAGGCGGATGGTAACAGGAGGCGAGGGACACAATGTTTTTACCTGAGTTGGGCCCTCTCGATGGAGGTAAAACCCTACGTCTGCTTGATTAATATTGATGATATGGGTAGTACAAGAGTGGATCTACCACGAGATCAAGGAGGCTAAACCCTAGAAGCTAGCCTATGGTATGATTGTTGTAATGTATGTTGTCCTACGGACTAAGGCCCTCCGGTTTATATAGACACCGGAGAGGGCTAGGGTTACACAGAGTCAGTTACAATGGTAGGAGATCTATGTATCCGTATTGCCAAGCTTGCCTTCCACGCCAAGGAAAGTACCATCCGGACACGAGCCGGAGTCTTCAATCTTGTATCTTCGTAATCTTGGAGTCCGGCGGATATTGATAGTCCGGCTATCCGGACACCCCCTAGTCCAGGACTCCCTCAGGGACAACTAGTGCAAGCTATCCTGACTAAAGGTGGTCTTCGCCTATCAAAGGCACTGGTGGTGACGCCGTCTTGGGCTCCATGATGACCTCCATCCTGCCGTCCCGCTGGTCTTGGTCTTGTTGCGCCGATATGGAAACCTTTTCCTGATGCCTCGGTACTCCGCGCCTGCACTTGCCCCCTTAGCACCAAAGGGAAAATGAGGACACTGCACGCGCAGGCGCCCGCCTGGCCTTGGTCATCATGGCTTGGCCCCTCGCGAGGGTCTTGAGTGTTGGTTAACAAAGACGGGTCATACTGGGCCACTGGTGGAGTCACGCCGCGGGCCGCAGGCACACAAGTCTGGGGACCCCCGTTCCCAGAACGCCGACAGTAGCCCCCGGGCCCAAGGCGCTCTCGGACCTGGCTTAGCGGCGAAGCCAACGGGCAAGTGCTTGCGGAGCGCTGTGGGCCCCAACAGCCTGCGGCCTTGGTCGATGCGTGGCGACTGATTGGACGTGGCCGTCTTCGCTTGCCCATGCTGCCCCCAATATCCGCCTGGCTAGGCGGCCACATCACCTTACACAGTTATTTCCTCCTCGCAGGCGGCGTGCTTCCTATCCTTCTTTCCTCCTCGAGCCCCTATTCCTGCTTCCAATCTGACTTGAGCTCAGTCCCCTCCATTGCCATGGCGCCGACTCGCACGGAGAAAGGGAAGAAGCCTCTGCTCTCAGCCAACCCACCCCTGACAACCGAGCATGCCGTCGGCCGATCGCGGGTGCTCAACCAGGAGGCCATGGGCAAGGTCCGTCCTACGCTTGCTTCCGGCTTCGACGAGTGGGGAGGGATGGTGGCTTGGCCTGCGTCCCATGCCTCCATTGACAGGACAGCCACTGAGGTTCGGCTCTTCGTTGACGCCCTGTGGGCTGGCCTGGTTCCCCCTTTCTTCGCCTTCTTCAACGCAGTGCTTTCCCATTACCAGATTCACATGCTGCACCTTGATCCCCAATTCGGTGCCCTTCTCACCGTCTTCGCCTTTGTTTGTGAGGCCATGGTGGGCATTGCTCCTTCCGTTGCCCTCTTGCATCATTTCTTCTTGCTGCATCTGATTGACCCTTCGCAGTGCTCGGGGTGCCTGAGCTTCCAGGCTATGGCAGAGACGGTCGCCTCGAGGATTGATCTTGATCTCCCGCCATCCACAAGCGGGTTCCGGATGCGGTGGGTGTATGTGGATGTTGGGGTACTCGGCCCCCTGCTCTCGCCTCCATCGTCGCCCGCCATCCCTAACTCTGGCTGGGGCCACGAGAAGCTCGTGAGCTCTCTCCTTTCCTTCGTCTAGCTCCGGTTGAAGAGGTTGAGAGACCTTGGTGTGACTGCGCCCCAGGTGGTGAAGGAGTTCCTACGGCGTCGCATTGCCCCTCTCCAACGCCATTCCCGGCCGATGTGGGCCCTGGCCGATGACCAGGATCATATGAGGCTTAAGGAGTCGGGGCTCTCGCTTGAAGCGCAAAGAACGGTGCTTGAAGTCTTGACTGGCAACCCCTCGCCAGGCGATATGCCACAAGGGGGTTGTCTCTTGTATCTCTGCTCGAATAGGGTTGAGTTCGCGGGGCAGATGCCTTCCTTCAACAAATGGGGGTTGTGTCCAGTTGGCCTTGTGGGGCCTCGTGAGAATCCTGTCGTCGTGGCTCCCCTCCTTGCCGACAGCATCGAGCTTGCCCCAAGAGTGGACGCAGGGAGGCAAGCATCGCTTGAGGCCGGAGGCACGGGTGTCGAGGTGCCGACGCCATTCGAGGTTCCCGAGGCGCCATCCTCAGGACCCCGTGAGGCTCACCCTGAGGCGGTCATTGAGGGAGATCGATCTGTGTCTCTGGGGCGAAGCTCCACGAGACCTCGGCAAGCCGGCATGGCGGAGCTGATTGCTCTTCGGCTTAGCGCTCCGAGGTCGACCGCTGGGTGCCTCTCCACCGCGCCAAGGCTGGCCTCCGTCAATGCCTTGGCCAGTTCCGCGTGGACTTCGCCGCGCTCCATAGGAGGAAGGAGTCTTCGGGCTGCAGTGGTGGCACCATCCGGCCGTTGAAACATAGGAAGTACATCGCCATAGATGGGTAAGTACCTTATTCTTGTAATTCCCCAATCGCTGCTTCCCTTCCTGACTGTGGCTCTTCAGGATCCCTCCCACCAAGCCCGCGGAGTCTCCCGAGAAGCAACCTCCTCTGGCCTTGCCTTCATCACTAGCCTTGAGCGCCCCAAGCCTGCACGCCGCCCCTGGCGCGAGGTCAGCTGGAGAAGCAAGCCTGCCTGCAAGGTGCCTTGAGCCCATGCCCTTGCCGCCTTTCCTTCGCAACCTTGCCTGGAGCGCGGCCAGCCTACCCAGGGCTCCTCCTCTGGTTGCGGTCGACAGCTGTTTGGTGTCAATCCTAGGCTCCTCTTCAAGCGGCGAGCCTGTGCCGGTCCGGGTCCCTTCGGGGCCTGGCCAGCGACCGTGGGGGCACCAGCCCCCAGCCCCCTACCGAGAGGGGGCGAACCGCTTCGGATCCCACCAACAATGCCCGTGACAGGGGACGACATCAGCCGCGCGCTCAAGTTTGTGCGTGAATGAAGCGTCGTCCGCCACGAGTTCTTCAAAAAGGCGATGGACGCGATGGGCCAGCTTGGTGGAGAACTTGCGGATGTAAACGCGCGCCTTGAAACCGAGGGCCTACGGCTGATCGAGGAGCGGCATAAACTGAAGGTGGCCATCAACCTCACATGCCACCAGAGCGAGCTTGACAACGCGAAGGTCAAGGCGTCCCTTGCGACCTCGCGTGAGGCCTGTTCCCGAGCTTTGGAGGAGGCCCGGGAAGCAGGTCTCGCTGCGAGATTGCAGAGAAGCGCGCGTGGGAGCTCCAGGCCTGGAGCGCTTCCTTGGAGCAGTAGGTGGAGTCGCGCCAAGCCGCCCTTGCCTCGCCGAGGGGGACACCTGCCGAGGAGGGGGAGCTCCTGAAGCATGAGGAAGCGCTGATGCTAGAGGCCGCCGAGCGCAGTCTTGAGCTTGAGCGGTTGGAGACGAGGGAACGACAAGTTGCCCAAGCGGAGGACGCCGTTGGTGCGAGGCCCGGGTCCAGGAGGAGGTCGACCGCCACGTGGCCGAGGCTCGCGCAGATATTTCGAGCAGGCATGACCTGAAGCTGAAGCTGGTTGAAGCCGAGGTTGCAGGCAGGACTGCCGCCCTCAGGTCCAGGCTAACTGAAGCGGAACGACGCGCGGAGGCTGCTGCAACCGCCCTGGTCTCAGCGCATGCCGAGCTGGCCTCCGCCCACGCCGAGCTGCTTCCTCTTCAGCAGCGGGTCGCCGACGCCGAGTCCATTGCATAGCAGAACAGGGAGGAAGTGCTTCAATGGCGGACGCTGTAGCATGTGCACGCCCCCATGCTCTAGGACCTCAGGAACAGGGCCAATGCGACCCTGGGCAACATCTGTAACGAGAACGCCCCGCATCCCCATGCGACTGACTACGCCGGTCATCTCCGCTTCTATACTGACGTGGTGACGCGCCTAGAGAACCGCTCTGAGGGAGCTCACCAGCTTGTTGAGGATAGGAGCCGCAGCCTGCTCGGGTGCGTGTTTTCCTGCGTCTTCAGCCATTTTCAGAACACCTACCCCGACTTTGACTTTGACGCCACCATCGCCCCGGTGCCCGAGGCCATCCGGGGCAACCTAGCATGGTGGGTGGAGGATAACGTGGATGCGCTTGTTAGGGCCTTTGCTTCCGATGACGACGGGGTGGTAGTTGTGGCCGGCGAAGGCGACGTGGTCGATGATGGCGACGGCAGTGCCGTTGATGGTGATGGCGATGCGGCGCCAATGATACATCTGGGCGACCGGGGGCGTGAGCGATATGTCGGCGATCCGTGCTTCTCTGCTGTTTATCCTGCATACAGAAGCTCGGGCACGGCCCCAAAGGTTGTAAGAGCATTTTGGGAGGGGATGCCCCTCATGTAAAAAGATTGCCGTCTCTATGCTTTCAGGGCCAATGCTGAATATGTGCCTTCATGAGCCTACAAGCCCTGCGGCGAGCTTGTTGTTGTAATTTACCTTTAACCAGGACAAGTCCTGAACCGGCTCGCGAGGTCGTGAGTTTCTGAGGACCCTCTGAGGGACCTGCCAACCCGGTCGAAAGGGCCTCATGATAGCAAGTGACGGCCGTAGTATGGCATGCGTGCAATGTGTGTGCGCTTCGCCCAGCCCCTCCCGCGAGGGGCTCGTGAGGGGGAGGCAGCCGGTGCAAACTCCAAATTAAGGCAGGAACCAGAACGAAGAAATCATACGAACGAGAAAAGTCACCCTCCCCGTGCACACAAATGAAAATTCAACTCCAACTTAAATCCGAAGCAAGGAAGCACGACTACAGAAAGGGAGTCAAAAAGCAAATGGCCACGTCCGATGCCTAGTCTAGTCTTCATATCTTCTCTGGAGCTAAGTGCTTCCACTGGGCATGGGAGGGATCCCCCAAGGCCCAAGGGCGGCACTCCTGAGGCTCCGGAGCGTGTACAGCCCCCCTCATTATTACGTGAGAGTGTCACGGGCGGCGAGCTTGACAGACACTGGGCCTTCTTCACAGGCACCGGGCCTTGCTTCATATCGCCAGACAAGGGCCCCGCCTTCCGCCACCCTCGACCACCATTGGCGGCGACTGGAAACCAGGACGACGCCAAGGGGCAAAGGGGATGCCAGCGGTGCCCTCGGCGACCACGGGTCCTCTGCCAGGGGTACGCTTTGCAGCACCTCCCCGGCAGAGGGCCTACCTCCAGGGACGCCTTGCTCCGTGCGCCGCGGGAGGGGCCTTGCGCCCGACCCCTCTCCTGCAACCCCCAGTGCGCTCCTCCTAGTGGAAGGGAGGCTACCGAGCTGGGGCAGCCGTCCGCTGCTGTGACCTGACCCTCCTGCGACCCATGGTTAGCATAAGCTTACTCCTGAGAAATTAGTGGTACCCGATAGCTGCTGCTGCCGGCGCGGTTGGTGAGGCTCCCTTGAGGCTCCTGGAAGGGCTCGGCTTCTGGCGTCTCTTCCTCCCAGCCTGGCCCGAGGAATGAGCCAGGGTCGTCTTCCAGCGCGTATTCCCGATCCACCATGCAGGGTACGTAAGCCTCTGAAGCCGCCGCCTCGAAGACTTTGCCGTAGTGCCCCACACTCCATGTTGCCTGACCTAGCGCGCCGTCTTGAGGATGGTAGGTCAGCGGCCCGCCCCGGCCGTAGGCGGCAATGCACATGCCCTCATTCATCGAAGGTGGTGCGGGTGCGACCTGGCGTCCGGCGCCAATGGTTGAGCTGATGTCGATGAAGCCTTGGGGCGTGCTAGGGGGCACGCGGGCGTGGAGAGGTCCATCACGTGATCCGCCCGAGGCCCGGGGTGCAAGCTGGGAGCAGAAGGGCGGTGCCCCCGAGGCCGCGGCATCCAGGAGCTCGGCAACACGCTCCAGCAACGCATCCCGACCGCTCTCCATCAACCTGCATCGCAACAGCTCCCGAGCCACGGTGAGTGCGGCTCTCATGTTTGCTTATTCCCGTCGGGTGTGCAGCGCCGTGGCCGCGGCATGGCTTGAGGCCCTTGCGGCTGCCCGCACCTGCCGCGGAGTAGGGGCGGGCGGTGTGTGATCGCGCCGCCCGTGCCCCGCAGCGTTCTGCGGTGCACAAGCTACCTGGGACGTGGGGTTGAGGTCTTCTTGGGCAGGCGGCGTGGCCCGGGCTGGCCAGGCTACCCAGCGGTCGGCGCTGGTCATTGGGTCGCCAGACATTGGACTCGCGGAGCGATGGCGGGCTAACCGGCGGAAGGAAAGCTCCGGCGCGCCCTTACCTGGCGCGCCAAATGTCGGATTTAGGGTTCCGGCAAAACCCTTGAGGTTCAAACACTGCGGTGCACACGAAGATTTCCCCCTACCGAATCTCGCTCTCAGCCTCGCCGCGATCTCTAAGCTTAGCTCAATGAACTCACAACACAAGAGACACAAGATTTATACAGGTTTGGGCCACTGTGGTGGTGTAATACCCTACTCCTGTGTGGTGGTGGTGGATTGTCTCTTGGGCTGAGGATGAACAGTACAAGGGAAGAACAACCTCCTGAGGAGAGGTGTTCTTGTGGTTGGTGGTTTGCTCGGGGAGGAATCGATTGTCCCTCCAACTGTGGTGGCTAGTCCTATTTATAGAGGCCCTGGTCCTTTTCCCAAATATTGAGCAGGAAGGGATCCAACAACGACCAATTTGAAGGGGGGCAACTAGTACAAGCTATCCTGACTAAAGGTGGTCTTTGCCTGTCAAAGGCGCTGGTGGTGACGCCGTCTTGGGCTCCATGATGATCTCCGTCCTGCCGTCCTGCTGGTCTTGGTCTTGTTGCATCGATATGGAAACATTTGCCTGATGCCTCGGTACTCCGCGCCTGCACTTGACCCCTTAGCACCAAAGGGGAAATGAGGACACTGCACGCGCAGGCGCCCGCCTGGCGCCCGCCTGGTCTTGGTCGTCATGGCTTGCGTCACGGGAACCTCACGAGATGCCCCTTATCTTGATCTCTCTGCCCCTCCGCGAGCCTGCCTGGTGAGGCCGCTCCTGAGGATGTCTTGTGTCGTCCGCCTCGTGAGGCTTGGCCCCTCGTGAGGGTCTTGAGTGTTGGTTGACGAAGACGGGCGTCTTGGGCCCTTTGGTGGAGCCACGCCCGGGCATGAGCGAGCAAGTCTGGGGACCCCTATTCCCAGAACGCCGACAACACGTGTTGTTCGCTCGACCGTGGTTTTCCTCCCCAACCTCTAGGGTCGTGGTTTTCCTCCCCGTGGGAATGACGTGGGTCGTGCGGGGCTACCTCTTCAATGACACGGTCCAAATAACGCGGTCAATCTCCTTAGGCCAAGTCGTCTTGTGGTTCTTTGACCCAGAGAAATGGCGGGGATCCACGACAACCAACCAAGGCACGAGGGTTTGCGAATATCCATTTTTGAGCCCAGGCTCATCTGCACCCGCGCTGAAGGAAAAAAATCAAAACAAATACTAGAAAAATTCAAAAATTCTTCTTTTTTGCACGGTAGATAATTTGATGCGTGAGGTCCTCTCTAATTTTTAGATCGTTCGGACATCTGAGCACTCTTGGCAAAAAGGACAAATTTGGGATCTGTAAATCTTTTTGTTGTTTATGTACTGTCTGAACCGATGTCTTTTTTGCTGAGAGTTACTCAAATGTCCAGATGATCTAAAAATTGAAGCGGACCTCGCGTAATAAATTATATCTACCATGCAATTTTTCTTTGGAATTTTTTGTGAGTTATTTTCTGATTGGGAGTGCGGGCACCGAATCGCTGCACTCCGAGGGTTTGATCCTTTTCTTTTCTTGTCAGCGATGTATCGATGGGGGTGCTTCAAGCGTAAAAATAAAAGAGAAAAATCCCCTCAATCAAAAAATAAAACAAACGAGAAAGAAGAAGAAAACGCTACACGTTCCTCACGTGTTCGCGAGACTTCGCCGTCCACCTCCGTCGCCTTCCCCAACTTCCCGACTCCTCTCCAACCAAGCAGCAGCACCGCCATAGACACATTGCACACGCCCAAACCAATCTGCTGCTTCCGGCGTGCCGGGTTCCGCGGATCGCGAGCTTGGACAAACCGCTCGATCAGAGCGCACCTCAGGCACCGTTTCTGCCCCCGCGCGATGGCGTCCCCGAAGCCGCCGCTGCTGCTAACGCTGGTGTGGGCGGCGGCGCTCCTGTGGTGCGGCGGATGCGACGCGCGGTTCGTTGTGGAGAAGAACAGCCTCAGGGTGACGGCACCGGAGGCGCTCAAGGGCGCCTACGAGTGCGCCATCGGCAACTTCGGCGTGCCGCAGTACGGCGGCACCATGGTCGGCGTTGTGGCCTACCCCAAGGCCAACCGGAAGGCCTGCAAGGGGTTCGATGACTTCGATGTTTCCTTCAAGGCCAGACCCGGGGCGCTGCCCACCTTCCTGCTCGTCGACAGGGGAGGTGAGGGAACAGAGCCGCTTCTTCGTTTTGGCTGCTGCTAGTTCTGCATGTGTGTGTCGATTGGCTGGATTGGATAGGCTGCACATTTTATTTAACCACGTCCGAGTTAATTATTGCATCTTGCCAAGGGATGATGTGATTAAGCTGTATAGTCATTGACCAAGTTTGGTACAACGACCAAATCTTTGACCAAGGCCCTCGTGGATATTATTATAGTGGCTACCTCACTGACTTGTTGCACTGATTTGTTCTCAGCCAATTATTGTTGGACATCTTGTTTGCTTTGCAACGTCACATTCTACACGGTTAATTTGGATTACACTACATGTTGTTTTAAAGACTGATTACATAACATGGTTTTGTTGTTCTATATAGATTGCTATTTCACAAAGAAGGCATGGAATGCGCAAAGTGCAGGTGCAGCGGCGATCCTTGTTGCCGACGACAGGGATGAACCTTTAATTACGATGGACACGCCTGAAGAGAGTGGAAGGGTGGAATATTTAGAGAACATCACCATCCCCTCGGCGCTAATATCCAAAAGCTTCGGGGATAGGCTCAAGAAAGCTATCGATAATGGAGAAATGGTTAATGTGAACTTGGATTGGAGGGAGTCTCTGCCCCACCCTGATGAGCGTGTTGAGTATGAATTCTGGACTAACAGTAACGATGAATGTGGTCCAAAATGTGATAGCCAGATTGATTTCGTCAAGAGCTTTAAAGGAGCAGCCCAGATACTTGAGAAGAAGGGATACACACAGTTCACTCCGCATTACATTACATGGTATTGCCCGGAGGCCTACACTTTAAGTAAGCAGTGCAAATCCCAGTGTATCAACCATGGGAGGTATTGTGCACCTGATCCAGATCAGGATTTTAGCAAAGGGTATGATGGGAAAGATGTAGTAGTACAAAACTTACGACAAGTCTGTGTTTATAAAGTTGCTAAGGAGAGCAAGAAACCTTGGCTGTGGTGGGATTATGTGACTGATTTTGCAGTTCGGTGCCCAATGAAAGAAAAGAAGTACACCAAGGAATGTGCTGATGGAGTTATCAAATCACTTGGTACATTTGTTTGTATATACTTTCTCATTTTGTACTCTGAGGTGCAATAGTTGTACTGAATATGTCTATAATTTCCAGGCCTTGATCACAAAGCAATAGATAAATGTATTGGTGATCCAGATGCTGATGAAGAAAACCCTGTTTTGAAAGCTGAACAGGATGCACAGGTTAGTACGTACTTCTGCGGAGTCTTTTATATTCATATTCGTATGATTGGTGATCTCAGATTTGAATGTAACATCCTCTACCATTTTGCGTAGATTGGCAAGGGCTCTCGTGGTGATGTCACCATCTTACCAACTCTTGTAATTAACAATAGACAATACAGAGGTGTGCTCTTCGAAGTTGTACAATTACTAGTTTTTGATTTTGGTTTGAGAATCTGTGTATGCTTAGCTGAGTTTTTGTTTACCAGGGAAACTTGACAAAGCAGCAGTTCTTAAAGCACTTTGTGCTGGATTTCGAGAAACTACCGAGCCAGCTGTTTGCTTGAGTGAAGGTTGGTACATTGATTTCACTACCTTCCCCGAATTTATGCTCAAAGATTGACTTGCTTGTCTCTTGCTCTTAAACATCTACCGTTCATGTTATGTTAAACCATAGATATACAAACAAATGAGTGCTTGGAGAACAATGGTGGCTGTTGGCAAGACAAGGCTGCTAACATCACTGCTTGCAAGGTATCTAGTGTGATGTTATCTCTTTCTGTAAGGTCATTGTTTTTTTTTTCCCTTTTCTGTTTTACCTTACGCATGTGATACTTGGCTGGTGATGCAGGACACTTTCCGTGGAAAAGTTTGTGAATGTCCAGTTGTGGAAGGTATAAAATTCGTTGGTGATGGCTACACTCATTGTGAAGGTATATACTACCAGGAATCAGGAATATTTCTTTTCTTCCTTCTTTTTTGACTATGTTAAATAAATATCTGATCAAGCTGTGTTTATCACCTGCCAATTGTCGTTTAACGTCCCATGGAGTTGACCTCTATATCATGGCATCAGAACCCCTTATAACCTCTTAGTTAGTAACTTATGCTGTTGTTATTTTAGCTTCCGGAGCTGGACGGTGTGAGATTAACAATGGAGGCTGTTGGAAAGAAACCATGAATGGCCGGACATACTCTGCTTGTACTGTAAGTTATCAGTAGTTATCTTCCATGGTGCTTCTTAGTGTGTTAAAATTATCTGAAAGCATATTCTTGGTGCTTAACTACGTACAGGCTGATGGCTGTAAGTGCCCGGATGGGTTCAAAGGGGATGGAATCCACAAATGTGAAGGTAAGTAAAGTACTGAACGTTAGGCCATTGGAAGTACTTCAGGGTTGGCTACACAATGGTGCTCCTTAGATGTGGTGCTGAACTGCTGATGTGACTCTTTTGTGACAGATATTGATGAATGCAAGGAAAGGACTGCATGCCAGTGTAAGGAATGCAACTGCAAGAACACATGGGGAAGTTATGAGTGCGGCTGCAGCGGGGGCTTGCTGTACATGAAGGAGCATGACACATGCATAAGTATGTACATATCTTATAGACTTTTACGACTAATTTGTTATTGCTTCAGTAATTGCATAGCTCTGGGATCTATGCATCCACTTTTTTTTGATCGGGATCTATGCATTCACTTGGTACAGACAACAACAACAATGACGACGATAACAAAGCCTTTAGTCCCAAACAAGTTCGGGTAGGCTAGAGCTGAAACCCGGTTCTGGCATGTGGATAGCTAACTTCCACGCACCCCTGTCCATGGCTAGTTCTTATCCAGTTGGTACAGATCCCAAGAAAAATGAAATGAAATTTTCTTTATAAAAAATTAATTGCATACTTGTGGGCTAACCAAATTGGTTCAGTCAGCTTTTGGATACCTGGATTTCAGGCTAGCTTCCTTTCTTCTTCATCAAGTTGCAAACGGATACACTAGTGTTCTATAGAATATATAGGTGTGATGAAATGTGATACTATTGATGAGAAAATATGTCAAACTTCATTCTGGTTTGCCAGAGCACTGGACTTGCCACACCAGCTTTAAAATGAGCAATTTCAGAAATAAGCAAAGCACAACAACAATGCCTTAAGCTATTTGAGGCGCACCAAGGGCATGTACAATGGTTTGATAAGACAGTTTAATCTTAAACCTGCCACGTAATCTAGAGAGATACCAATAAAAAACATGATGATCTGTTAGTCTTATCTCTAGTAACTAGATGTACCTAAATATGTGGGGACAGATATCGTTGCTAAGAGATCAGCTCTTAATTAAGAGAAGGCATTTCTTTCTCTGCCACCTGAGCATTTATCTTACCGGGCACTCCTAAGATAGCACCATTGTACACAGATATAGCAACGTATAAAATGAAGTCTAAGCATTGGACATGAGCGGCACTACAGTGAATTGACATTCTTCATCTTATTCAGGCAAGAGTGCAGCAGCACAGGTAGGCTGGAACTTCCTGTGGGTCGTCTTCTTCGGCCTAGCGGCAACAGGAATCGCGGGATATGCAGTGTACAAGTATCGGATCCGGGTACATGATATGAACAACCTCTTACATGTTCATTAGCAACTCATAAAATCAAATCTAGGTCAGTATCATCTAACTCTGTTTGCTTCTCTGCACGCAGAGGTACATGGATTCAGAGATCCGCGCCATCATGGCACAGTACATGCCCCTTGAGAGCCAGGGAGAGATTCCCAGTAATGCTCACCATATTGAGATGTGAAGAGCAACGCTGCCGGAGCGGCTTATGGAACGAACATTTTTTGTCTGGCATGTGTGATTGTAGCGATCTTATTGTACAGCATACTAAGACATTCTGTAAATTTCTAGATTAATCACTCAAAGTGCCAAGACATAGCGGACTCCTTGTCGCGAGGATGTTTAAACCGTACAGTCCAAAGTTCAAAATCATTACATACATAACTTCACGGAATTGTCGTATCATATCAGCCCCTTTGACCTTGCAGATAAGCGCACTTAATTATGCATGTGTTTTATTCATCTAGCTGCATACTTTCAAGTGTTGAAAGAATTCCTTATTTAACACTATTTTAAATTGTGTTTCCCTATTTGACACTCAAAAAAAATTCTTCCTTATCTAACACCAAATCTAAATTTTGTTCCCTTTGTGACACTTTCATCCATTTTGACTTCTAATTGTGTTAATTAACACCTGAAAAGACAATTTTACCCCTAGTACATTATTCACTTGACTAAAAAGGCAATATTTTTGTTCGTGGTTAGTACAGGAACAATGGAGTTTCAGTGTGCGATGACACCGTCAGGTATTCAGATCCATGGAGAAAACAGTATACGTGCAGATGCTGAGGTACTATACCCCCCCTTTTTCTACGAGTGCAGTGCCTACGTTTTGAGCTCGATCATCTCCTGCCGATCTGGATTGATGTGCTGGTCGCTTGGTGCGTGCAGCCACCTCTGCGTCTTCGCAAGACACCAGTGTATATGGTTGGTTGACTTGTAGATTGGCTAACTAACTATAACAATGTACTGCAGTGGTGGCCTGATTGCGCATGCGATGACTAACATCCAGCTTAAATTGTGTTGGCAGGTTTGTTTAGTTTAGTCAACCACTAAGCTGCCCGGCGTCACGTTGCTTACTTACAAAGCTAACTGAAAGAAGCAGACTAGCAGGCTGCTTGATTGATTTCCTGTATCAATAGCACACACGCGTAACACTGTAAACTTTGCGCATATGCATGTGGGCTGGGCTGGCTAAGCTTGCTCTCTAGCAAGATGATCGAGCTGATCGATTCAGTTGACGCGCGCAGACCAGTTTCATGTGTATGTGCGTATGTACATGTGCATCAGGGGTACGGGAAGCTCTGGTGCTCTGCTTTGCCCGTCACCTTCCACGGTCCATGTAAATAACTGCTCCTTTGGTCATATGAAGAATCCTGGTTACAAGTTGCATCAGGGACAAAGTCGTCTTTTCGTGTGTCATTTAACATCATTAGTAGTCAAAATGAACGAAAGTGTCATAAAAGGAACAAAATTTAGACTATGTGTTAGATAAAGAAGAAACAGTTTTTCGGCGTCAAATAGGGAAAGAAAATTTAAGGTAGTGTTAAATAAGGAATTCTCTCTCAACTGTTTCATGGGAACGGGTGCTAGCGCCAAATCAAAGCATGAGCGTATCAAAGATATTGATTTAAATCAAATTTGCTCAGCTAGGGATATGGATTATTTTTCTCCCGTTGCAACGTACGGATATGTTTGCTATGCTTACAAATCCACGAGCTATCACAGACACCAAACCAATTCTAGTTTTTTTTGTGAACACACCAATTCTAGGTAGTACTAGCTTAGAGCATTTCTAACCGATCCCCTATATCAACTTAGTGGAGTAAATTTGGCCTTTTACTCCACTAAGTTTGAACTAGCCGATCCCCTATACGGCTTAGTGGAGTGAAATTTTACTCCATCCCTAAAATTTTGAGTATATTTACTCCATCCCTACGCCTCCGAGTCAAATCGGCGCCTCTCCTCTTCTCCCCCCGCACCGCAGCCGTCGCGTTCCTCGCCCTTCCCCGTCCCTTCGATGGTCGGATGTGGTGGCCGCCGGTCCCCGCCATCGATCCGCAGCGCGGGTCCGCGCCCTTCGCCGGCTCTTAATTGAGCCGTCGTCGCCGGTCGCCCGACCTGACCCGCCCGCCGTCGCTCCCCTACGCCGGTTCGAGGACTTCCACGAGGACCTACCTCGGGGTCCGCAGCGACACTAGGGGAAGTGGTTGGCCGAAATCACAGATCGGGAGACCCACAACCGGCGGTGGCTCGAGACCTTCCACGCAGCCGAGCTCGCGGCCATGGAGTACGACCACTGGCAAGGCTGCTACCACGGCGCGCCGGCTTGGCTCAATTTCCCCCCAGGCAGACGTCTGGTCCACCTCGTCCTGCCGGAGCTGAGGGTGGTGAGCTCGGCTATGGCGTGGGAGGACCGCGGGGCAAGGGAGCGCCTCGAGGCCGAGGCCGCCGCCGAGGCCTACATGGAAGAGCTCCGACGGCAGCACCCAGGGCTCGTGGAGGAGGAGCGGATGATCTTTGTCGGTGCGGAGGTCGGCGAGGTTATCGTGCTCTCCTCCTCCGACGAGGTCGAAGGCGGCGAGGACGTGTTAGGTACCCTCTACTATTCTCTCATAGATCGATGGACTAATCGAATATGGTGGCGATTACAGGGAAGCTTGAGGTAGAAGAAGAAGTACAGAGGGGAACAGATACAAGTCGCCGCCGCCGCCGTTGCTTTGATCCCAGCCAGGATGCTCTTGTCGTTGCTCTGCCTTGCATATATGTAGTTGTGTTGCCGGGCTGCAGCTCCTGAGTGTCCAGATGGGCCTAGACGGCAAGCCTATCGTTGCTGGCCCAACGATAGGTGGCCCATAGCCCTGAAAGGATAGAGGGCTCCTGACACTCCCCCCTCCTTAACAATTGGCTTGCCCTCAAGCCAGTGCCAGCTCTTCTCTAGTTCATGCGCGATGCCACCAGGGTCCCATGGTATATGCTTCCGTCCTGGAGAAGAAACCTGGTATGAAACCAACAATAGTCCTCTTGGATCCCACAACCTTCCCATCTTGGAGATGGCCATGCCACCATCTCTCATGTCAATGATGACCACTAACATATCGGCAGACTGAAGCTCATAAGCCAAGAAACAACTGGTATAAACAAACGCTAGAAGAATATCAAGACCGTAGTGTCTTCCCATGGCAAAATCTGAGAACTGTCTTTGAGTTGAGTTGGTCATAAGAATTAGGCCACTGGTGCTGCTCTGTAGGGATAGAAAATTCAGATCCTCACTGATAGAATACTTATGCCCAAATAAGAGAACCACACTAGAAAACATGCTGGACTTTATATCATAGGCCTCTGCTGCAAATTGTACAGTCTGGACAACGAGCAATCTGAGGAGTGTCAAATACCAACAAGAGTAATCAGCCTCGCCTGATTTTGGTTCAGAAGGAAACAAGGCAGCATACCAATAGTTGTTGAATTTTTAAAACATCGGTGCCAGCGAGCCATTGAGAGCGGCTCACACTTGAATTCCCCACTCATGAAAAAATTGTCGATTGCAGTCCATGTGCACCAGGAGGCCAAGGTAATAGTAGAAGCACACCGTACAGATAGCAATGACTCCCTACAGGAAGATAATAGCCGCTCCAATAGCAACACCATAAATGTCATGCTGCGAATGCTTGCACACAATAGATATAGCCTAGATTTTATCTCATAAGAATTCTGATCAGTGTCCTGTTCTATCTCAATCAAAATCACGAAACTCCCAGCCCAATGGATGCCACAACATAGAGAACGAATGCTCTTAATTTTGTTGTTCTCCACTGCATTATGGTGGAACCCCCTCTTGTGAACTCTGCCAATAAATTTTGCAATGAGCTGTGCCAACCATTTAATCTTCATCACGTCTTGTGTGTCAAGGGAGCATGCACACGTCTTGTAGCATGCCACTAAATTCAACCAGTCAAGTGTTAAGATAGTAAAGAGGGAAGTTGACTCTTGTACTTGTTCCACTGGCGGTTCTTGTGATATCCAGATCCGTACTAGAATATTCTCAAAAGAACAAGCGTTGCTGCTATGGACTGTTGCAGTATTGACACTAAAATTGAAACTATGAGAACCATTGTTCTTCATCTTTCTCACCAGTGCAAAATTCTGCAAATAAAATTCTGGCACCACAGTCTGACCGCAACATTTTTACTTAATTGCTTAACATCGAGGTTGCTCGATCGGTGGACGCCAAGACGCCCTTGTGTACTTTGCAAAACAACCGAAGGGCTCCTCTATAGGCATATGTTCAAAACAACAAATAAGTTGACCCAACAAATGACCATCTTGTCGAACAGCATTGTTTAGCACAACAACCACTCCTTGAAATGCTTCTCGACTCGAAATTGCCCTTTGCACATGAAGTAGTTCGACCGCACATGTCTTGTTAGGCATTTGCACGAAATTGGTAGCCACTGAAGCTTTAGTCGGACATCCATTAATCCCACAATCTGGCGACTTGTGTGAAGTATCTTTTGGCACCATAGGGATCCGATAATCAACCTTCTCGGAGGGACATTGTTTGATAGCACACTTAGAAGATACCTCCGGGAGTTTCTCATAAAATTCAGATAATCAACAAAATGCTTGACACATAAATACTTTGTCGTAGCAGCCCTAGGTGCTTGGATGCATACCTTGATAAGAACAATCAAATGATGGCCATGGCAGTGGTTGTAGCTCTTGTCCAAGGCCACTATAATTGGTGTGGGGGGTAGTAAGAGCTACCGTCGGTACAACACCTTGAGATGCGGCCATGGAGAGCGTGGTCACCGTAGCACTCCTTGATGCACCACTCATGGACACAAGCACAATTGAGTGAAGTGACTTTGAAGCCTTCCGTCGAATACTTGGTGTCTTGTAGCGCCAAGTCTTGAGGCCAATGAGCTGCATATATATCCCACACCTCCCCATTCGGGTAGCTCAAAGTAAAAATGCCTCAACTCGGGAAAATTTGTGAATTAACTTCTGATGCAGAGCTAGTCATACCATCGAGGTTCAGACACTGGCGGTGATAGGAATCTCGATGGCGAGGCCACATGACCAGTATTATTGATCGGTTGTCAACACTATTCCTTGCGACTTCATCGCTAAAGCGGTCTGGAATATCACATATGAAGCTCAAGGACATCATTCAATAGAATAAGATGACTGAAATTCATTGGCGATGTCAAAGTAGTAGCATAAGAGCTCTCTAGATTTTGAGGCTGCTCACAATTGCTTGAAGATTTCCAAGGACGAATAAGAACTGAATATAACACCTCGGTTGAGCATAATTTTCTTGTGCAAGTAACTTCCATACTTATAATCTTAGCCCCAACAAGAAGTTCTCTCATGGAAGATAATGGCTACTCATTGGGAACACCATCCATGGTCCGCTAGTGCTCAGGCGTAAGGAACACAATCCAGTTTTTCTCACAAGAACTCTTACCGATGCACTTCATGTTCAATTTCTTACGCTCCCGGATGTACAATGATTCTGTTGGTGACAATTACGCTAAAATGTGAGACTCTATGCCACTTCTAGCCACATGTAGCTCATTCAAACACACACAAAAGTTTCTCAAGTCACTTCCCACTGGCTATTTCCCTAGCCTCCAGTATGGCTGTGCAATATCGTGCTGCCTAAAACCTCTCATGCATGTAGTTTCTTCTTCCCTGAGGCTAATGTTGGAAATATGCCCTAGAGGCAATAATAAATGATTATTATTATATTTCTGTGTTCATGATAATTGTCTTTTATTCATGCTATAACTGTGTTATCCGGAAATCGTAATACACGTGTGAATACATAGACCACATCAAGTCCCTAGTGAGCCTCTAGTAGACTAGCTCGTTGATCAATAGATAGTCATGGTTTCCTGACTATGGGCATAGGATGTCATTGATAACAGGATCACATCATTAGGAGAATGATGTGATGGACAAGACCCAATTCTAAGCATAGCTCAAAGATCGTGTAGTTCGTTTAGCTAGAGCTTTTCCAAATGTCAAGTATCATTTCCTTAGACCATGAGATTGTGCAACTCCCGGATACCGTAGGAGTGCCTTGGGTGTACCAAGCGTCCTGGCGTGGCGGGTGGCTATAAAGGTGCACTACGGGTATCTCCGAAAGTGTCTGTTGGGTTGGCACGAATTGAGACTGGGATTTGTCACTCCGTATGACGGAGAGGTATCTCTGGGCCCACTCGGTAATGCATCATCATAATGAGCTCAATGTGACCAAGTGTCTGGTCACGGGATCATGCATTACGGTACAAGTAAAGTGACTTGCCGGTAACGAGACTAAACGAGGTATTGGGATACCGACGATCGAGTCTCGGGCAAGTAACGTACCGATTGACAAAGGGAATTGAATACGAGGTTCACTGAATCCTCGACATCGTGGTTCATCCGATGAGATCATCGAGGAGTATGTGGGAGCCAACATGGGTATCCAGATCCCACTGTTGGTTATTGACCGGAGAGGCGTCTCGGTCATGTCTGCATATCTCCCGAACCCGTATGGTCTACACACTTAAGGTTCGGTGATGCTAGGGTTGTAGAGATGTTAGTATGCAGCAAACCAAAAGTTGCTCGGAGTCCCGGATGAGATCCCGGACGTCACGAGGAGTTCCGGAATGGTCCGGAGGTGAAGAATTATATATAGGAAGTGCTGTTTCGGCCATCGGGAGAATTTCGGGGGTCACCGGTATTGTACCGAGACCACCGGAAGGGTCCCGGGGGTCCATCGGGTGGGGCCACCTATCCGGAGGGCCCGTGGGCTGAAGTGGGAGGGACCAGCCTGGTGGGCTGATCGCCCCCTTGGGCCTCCCTCGCGCCTAGGGTTGGAAACCCTAGGGTGGGAAGTGCCTCCACTTGCCTTGGGCACTCCACCCCCCGGCGGCGCCCCCTTGGGAGATCTCATCTCGGGGCGCGCCCCCACAGGGGCCTATATAAGGAGAGGGGAGGCAGCCGCACTGCAAGTCTTGGCGCCTCCTCTCCCCTTGCTACACCTCCTCCTCCCGTAGTTGCTTGGCGAAGCCCTGCCGGAACTCTGCTGCATCCACCACCACGCCGTCGTGCTACTGGATCTTCATCAACCTCTCCTTCCCCCTTGCTGGATCAAGAAGGAGGATACGTCACGCTGACCGTACATGTGTTGAACGCGGAGGTGCCATCCGTTCGGCGCTAGGATCTCCGGTGATTTGGATCACGACGTGAACGACTCCCTCAACCCCGTTCTCTTGAACGCTTCCGCTCGCGATCTAAAAGGGTATGTAGATGCACTCCCTCTCTCGTTGCTGGATGAACTCATAGATAGATCTTGGTGAGCGAGGAAATTTTTATTTTATGCAACGTTCCCCAACAGTGGCATCATGAGCTAGGTCTATGTGTAGTTCTCTTTGCACGAGTAGAACACAATTTGTTGTGGGCGTAGATGTTGTCAACTTTCTTGCCACTACTAGTCTTATTTTTCTTCAGCGGTATTGTGGGATGAAGCGGCCCAGACCGACCTTACACGTACGCTTACGTGAGACAGGTTCCACCGACTGACATGCACTAGTTGCATAAGGTGGCTAGCGAGTGTCTGTCTCTCCCACTTTAGTTGGAGCGAATTCGATGAAAAGGGTCCTTATGAAGGGTAAATAGAAGTTGACAAATCACGTTGTGTCTTTAACGTAGGTAAGAAAACGTTCTTACTAGATCACCTATAGAAGCCACGTAAAAACTTGCAACAACAATTAGAGGACGTCTAACTTGTTTTTGCAGCAAGTGTCTTGTGATGTGATATGGCCAAAGTTGTGATGAATGATGAATGATATATATGTGATGTATGAGATCATGTTCTTGTAATAGGAATCACGACTTGCATGTCGTTGAGTATGACAACCGGCAGGAGCCATAGGAGTTGTCTTTATTTTTTTGTATGACCCGCGTGTCATCGAAGAACGCCATGTAAATTACTTTACTTTATTGCTAAACGCGTTAGCCATAGAAGTAGAAGTAGTCGTTGGCGTGACAAATTCATGAAGACACGATGATGGAGATCATGGTGTCATGCCGGTGACGAAGATGATCATGGAGCCCCGAAGATGGAGATCAAAGGAGCTATATGATATTGGCCATATCATGTCACCATTATGATTGCATGTGATGTTTATCATGTTTTTCATCTTGTTTACTTAGAACGACAGTAGTAAGTAAGATGATCCCTCATAATAATTTCAAGAAAAGTGTTCCCCTAAGCGTGCACCGTTGCGAAGGTTCGTTGTTTGAAGCACCACGTGATGATCGGGTGTGATAGATCCTAACGTTCGAATACAGCGGGTGTAAGCCAGATTTACACACATAATACACTTAGGTTAACAGCGAGCCTAGCATGTACGGACATGGCCTCGGAACACGGTGACCGAAGGTCGAGCATGAGTCGTATAGAAGATATGATCAACATGAAGATGTTCACCGATGTTAACTAGTCCGTCTCACGTGATGATCGGACCACGGCCTGATTGACTCGGATCATGTTTCACTTAGATGACTAGAGGATGTACGTCTAAGTGGGAGTTCATTAAATAATTTGATTAAGATGAACTTAATTATCATGAACTTAGTCTAAAATCTTTACAATATGTCTTGTAGATCAAATGGCCAACGCTCATGTCCACGAACTTCAACGCGTTCCTAGAAAACCAAGGTGAAAAGCGATGGCAGCAACTATCTGGACTGGGTCCGGAACACGAGATCATCCTCATAGCAGCCAAGAAAGATTATGTCCTAGAAGCGCCGCTAGGTGAAGCACCAATCGAGAGAACCAAGGCGTTATGAGCGCTTGGCGGTCTCGTCTTGATGATTACTCCCTCGTTCGGTGCAGCATGCTTTCTGACTTAGAACTGGGGCTCCAAAAGCGTTTTGAGCAACACGGAGCATATGAGATGTTCGAAGAGCTGAAAATGGTTTTCCAAGCTCATGCCCGGGTCGAGAGATATGAAGTCTCCGACAAGTTCTTCAGCTGTAAGATGGAGGAAAACAGTTCTGTTAGTGAGCACATACTCAAGATGTGCAGGTTGCACAACCGCTTGACTCAGGTGGGAGTTAATCTCCGGATGGCGTGATCATTGACAGAATCCTCGATCGCTCCCACCAAGCTACAAGAGCTTTGTGATGAACTTCAATATGCAGGGGATGGAAAAGACCATTCCTGAGGTATATTCAATGCTGAAATCAGCAGAGGTAGAGATCAAAAAGGAACATCAAGTGTTGATGGTGAATAAAACCACTAAGTTCAAGAAAGGAAAGGGAAAGAAGAACTTCAAGAAGGATGGAAAGGAAGTTGCTGCGCATGGTAAGCCAGTTGCCAGGAAAAAGTCAAGCAATGTTCCCAAGCCTGAGACTGGGTGCTTTTATTGCAAGGGAAGTGGTCACTGGAAGCGGAACTGCCCCAAGTACTTAGCGGACAAGAAGGCCGGCAAAACCAAAGGTATATGTGATATACATGTAATTGATGTGTACCTTACCGATGCTCGTAGTAGCTCACTGGGTATTTGATACCGGTGCGGTTGCTCATATTTGTAACTCAAAGCGGGAGCTGCGGAATAAGCGGAGGCGGCAAAGGGCGAGGTGACGATGCGGCGTCGGGAATGGTTCCAAGGTCGATGTGATCGCCGTCGACACGCTACCTCTACATTTACCTACGGGATTAGTTTTGAACCTCAAAATTGTTATTTAGTACCAGCTTTGAGCATGAACATTGTATCGGGATCTCGTTTAATTGAGATGGCTACTCATTTAAATCCGAGAATAATGGTTGTTCTATTTATATGAGTGACATGTTTTATGGTCATGCCCATTGGTGAATGGTTTATTCTTAATGAATCTCGGCGTAATGTCACACATATTCATAGTGTGAATAGCAAAAGATGTAAAGTTGATAACAATAGTCCCACATACTTGTGCACTTTGCCGCTTTGGTCACATTGGTGTCAAGCGCATGAAGAAGCTCCATCTTGATGGACTTTTAGAGTCTCTAGATTATGAATCGTTTGACACATGCGAGCCATGCCTCATGGGCAAGATGACCAAGACTCCGTTCTCCGGAACAATGGAGCGAGCAACCAACTTATTGGAAATCATACATACTGATGTGTGCGGTCCAATGAGTGTCGAGGCTCGCGGAGGATATCGTTATGTTCTCACTCTCACTGATGACTTGAGTAGATATGGGTATGTCTACTTGATGAGACACAAGTCTGAGACCTTTGAAAAGTTCAAGGAATTTCAAAATGAGGTAGAGAATCAACGTGACCGAAAGATAAAGTTCCTACGATCAGATCGTGGGGGAGAATATTTAAGTCACGAATTTGGTACGCACTTAAGAAAATGTGGAATCGTTTCACAACTCACGCTGCATGGAACACCTCAGCGAAATGGTGTGTCCGAACGTCGTAATCGCACTCTATTGGATATGGTGCGATCTATGATGTCACTTACTTGATTTACGCTATCATTTTGGGGATCGCTCTAGAGACAGCTACATTCACTTTAAATAGGGCACCGTCTAAATCCGTTGAGGCGACACCGTATGAATTATGGTTTGGGAAGAAACCTAAGCTGTCGTTTCTAAAAGTTTGGGGATGCAATGCTTATGTCAAGAAACTTCAACGAGAAGCTCGAACCCAAGTCGGAAAAATGCGTATTCATAGGATACCCTAAGGAAACCATAGGGTATACTTTCTACTTAAGATCCGAAGGCAAGATCTTTGTTGCCAGAACGGATCCTTTACGGAGAAAGAGTTTCTCTCGAAAGAATTAAGTGGGAGGAAAGTAGAGCTTGATGAAAGTGCCTCTTGAAGCGGTGAGTAGCGCAACTCGGGAAGAGCGTTCTGTGGTGCTGAACCGCAAGAGAGGAGGTTAATGATGATGATCAAGATACTTCATATCAAGCTCCTCTTGAACTTGAAGGTCCACAAGGACACGTTCCGCACTGAGTGGTGCGGCAACCCTGTCTTGGAAATCATGTTGTTAGACAATGGTGAACCTTGAACTATGAAGAAGCGATGGCGGGCCCAGATTCCAACAAATGGCTTGAAGCCATGCAATCCGAGATAGGATCCATGTATGAAAACAAAGTGTGGACTTTGACAGACTTGCCCGATGATCGGCGAGCGATAGAAAACAAATGGATCTTTAAGAAGAAGACGGACGCGGATGGTAATGTTACTATATATAAAGCTCGACTTGTCGCTAAGGGTTGTCGACAAGTTCAAGGGATTGACTACGATGAGACATTCTCTCCCGTAGCGAAGCTGAAGTCCGTCCGAATCATGTTAGCAATTGCCGCATACTACGATTATGAGATGTGGCAAATGGACGTCAAAACGGCATTCCTTAATGGTCACCTTAAGGAAGAACTGTATATGATGCAGCCGGAAGGTTTTGTCGACCCTAAGAATGCTAACAAGGTATGCAAGCTCCAGCGATCCATTTATGGGCTGGTGCAAGCATCTCGGAGTTGGAACATTCATTTTAATGAGATGATTAAAGCATTTGGGTTTATGCAGACTTATGGAGAAGTCTGCGTTTACAAGAAAGTGAGTGGGAGCTCTGTAGCATTTCTCATATTATATGTGGATGCCATACTTTTGATGGGAAATGATATAGAACATTTGGACAGCATAAAGGCCTACTTGAATAAGTGTTTTTCAATGAAGGACCTTGGAGAAGCTGCTTACATATTAGGCATCAAAATCTATAGAGATAGATCGAGACGCCTCATAGGTCTTTCACAAAGCACATACCTTGATAAGATATTGAAGAAGTTCAATATGGATCAGTCCAAGAAGGGGTTCTTGCCTGTGTTGCAAGGTGTGAAATTGAGCTCGGCTCAATGCCCGACCACGGCAGAAGATAAAGAAGAGATGAGTGTCATCCCCTATGCCTCAGCCATAGGGTCTATCATGTATGCCATGACCTGTACCAGACCTGATGTAAACCCTGCCGTAAGTTTGATACGAATGTACCAAAGTAATCCCGGCAAGGAACTCTGGACAGCGGTCAAGAATATCGTTAAGTACCTGAAAAGGACTAAGGACATGTTTCTCGTATATGGAGGTGACGAAGAGCTCGTCGTAAAGGGTTACGTCGACGCTAGCTTTGACACAGATCTGGATGACTCAAAGTCACAAACCGGATACGTGTATATTTTGAATGGTGGGCGATGGTAGTGCGATTGCAAGCGAGGCGTCGTGGCGGGATCTACATGTGAAGCAGAGTACATGGCAGCCTCAGAGGCAGCGCATGAAGCTATCTGGGTGAAGGAGTTCATCACCGACCTAGGAGTCATACCCAATGCGTCGGGGCCGATTGCACTCTTCTGTGACAACACCGGGGCTATTGCACTTGCCAAGGAGCCCAGGTTTCACAAGAAGACCAGGCACATCAAGCGTCGCTTCAACTCCATCTGTGAAAATGTTCAAGATGGAGACATAGATATTTGTAAAGTACATACGGACCTGAATGTAGCAGATCCGTTGACTAAACCTCTCCCTAGAGCAAAACATGATCAACACCAGGACGCAATGGGTGTTCGATACATTACAATGTAACTAGATTATTGACACTAGTGCAAGTGGGAGATGTTGGGGAACGTAGTAATTTCAAAAAATTTCCTACGCACACGCAAGATCATGGTGATGCATAGCAACGAGAGGGGAGAGTATTGTCTACGTACCCTCGTGAGCCCAAGCGGAAGCGTTGGCCTTAGCGTAGAGGAAGTAGTCGTCGTCCTCCCGGTCCAACCGATCCAAGCACCGTTACTCCGGCACCTCCGAGTTCTTGACACACGTCAGCTCGATGGCGCACCCGATCTCCGATCCAGCGAGAGGCACGGGAGGAGTTCCGTCGGCCTGACGGCGTGGTGGCGATCTTGATGTTCTCCTGTCCCAGGGCTTCGCCTAAGCACCACTACAATATGACCGAGGTGTAATATCGTGGAGGGGGGCACCACACACGGCTAAGAAATGATCTCAATGATCAACTTGTGTGTCCTGGGGTGCCCCCCTGCCCCCGTATATAAAGGAGCAAGGGAGGAGGAGGCCGGCCCTAGGAGGAGGGCGCGCCAAGGGAGTCCTACTCCCACCGGGAGTAGGATTCCTTCTTTCCTAGTCCAACTAGGAGTCCTTCCATGTATTAGGAGTAGGAGACAAGGAAGGGAAGAGAGAGGGAAGGAAGGAGGGGTGCGGCCCTCCCCTAGTCAATTCGGACTAGGCCATGAGGGAGCGGCGTGCCTAGGCAGCCCTCTCTCTTTCCCTTGAGGCCCAATAAGGCCCAATACTTCTCCCGGCGAATTCCCGTAACTCTCCGGTACTCCGATAAATACCGAATCACTCGGAACCTTTCCGAACTCGAATATAGTCGTCCAATATATCGATCTTCATGTCTCGACCATTTGAGACTCCTCGTCATGTCCCCGATCTCATCCGGGACTCGAACTCCTTGGTACACCAAAACTCATAAACTCATAATATAAGCATCGCCGAAACCTTAGCGTGCAGACCCTACGGGTTCGAGAACTATGTAGACATGACCTAGAACTATTCTCGGTCAATAACCAATAGCAGGACCTGGATGCCCATATTGGCTCCTACATATTCTCTGAAGATCTTTATTGGTCAAACCGCATAACAACATCGTTGTTCCTTTGTCATCGGTATGTTACTTGCCCGAGATTCGATCGTCGGTATCAATACCTAGTTCAATCTCGTCACCGCAAGTCTCTTTACTCGTTAAGTAATGCATCATCTCGTAACCAACTCATTGGTCACATTGCTTGCAAGGCTTATAATGATGTGCACTACCGAGAGGGCCCAGAGATACCTCTCCGACAATCGGAGTGACAAAACCTAATCTCGAAATCGCCAACTCAACATGTACCTTCGGAGACACCTGTAGTACTCCTTTATAATCACCCGATTACGTTGTGACGTTTGGTAGTACCAAAGTGTTCCTCCGTAAGCGGAGTTGCACAATCTCATAGTTACGAGGAACATGTATAAGTCATGAAGAAAGCAATAGCAACATACTAAGCGATCAAGTGCTAAGCTAACGGAATGGGTCAAGTCAATCACATCATTCTCCTAATGATGTGATCCCGTTAATCAAATGACAAGTCTTTTGTCCATGGCTAGGAAACATAACCATCTCGATAAGCGAGCTAGTCAAGTAGAGGCATACTAGTGACACTATGTTTGTCTATGTATTCACACATGTATTATGTTTCGGTTAATACAATTCTAGCATGAATAATAAACATTTATCATGAAATAAGGAAATAAATAATAACTTTATTATTGCCTCTAGGGCATATTTCCTTGATCTCCCACTTGCACTAGAGTCAATAATCTAGTTCACATCGCCATGTGATTTAACACCAATATTCATATCTGTATATGATTAACACCCATAGTTCACATCATCATGTGACCAACACCCAAAGGGTTTACTAGAGTCAATAATCTAGTTCACATCGCTATGTGATTAACACCCAAAGAGTACTAAGGTGTGATCATGTTTTACTCATGAGAGAAGCTTAGTCAACGGGTTTGTCACATTCAGAGCCGTATGTATTTTGCAAATATTTTATGTCCACAATGCTCTGCACGGAGCTACTCTAGCTAATTGCTCTCACTTTCAATATGTATCCAGATTGAGACTTAGAGTCATTTGGATTGGTATGAAAACTTGCACCGAGATAACTTTTACGACGGGCTCTTTTATCACCTCCATAATCGAGAAATATTTCCTTAGTCCTCACTAAGGATATTCTTGACCAATGTCGATGATCTACTCCTAGATCACTATTGTACTCCTTGTCAAATCTGAGCAAGGTATACAATAGGTGCGGTACATAGCATAGCATACTTTATAGAACCTATGGTGAGGCATAGGGAATGACTTTATTCTCTTTCTATTTTCTGCTTTGTGGTGGGATTTGAGTCTTACTCAATTTCACACCTTTGCAACACAGCAAGAACTCTTTCTTTATTTGTTCCATTTTGAACTATTTCAAAATCTTGCCAAGGTATGTACTCATTGAAAATCTTATCAAGCGTCTTGATCTATCTCAATAGATCTTGATGCCCAATATGTAAGTAGCTTTACCGAGGTCTTTCTTTTAAAGAACTCCTTTCAAACACTCCTTTATGCTTTGCAGAAAAATTCTACATCACTTCTATCAACAATATGTCACTCACATATACTAATCAGAAAGGCTGTAGTGCTCCCACTCACTTTATTGTAAATACAGGCTTCATCGTAAGTCCATATAAAACTATATGCTTTGATCAACTTATCAAAGCGTATATTCCAACTCGAGATACTGCACCAGTCCATAGATGGATCATTGGAGCTTGCACATTTTGTTAGCACCTTTAGGATTGACAAAACCTTCTGGTTGCATCATATACAACTCTTCTTTAATAAATCCATTAAGGAATGCAGTTTTGACATCCATTTGCCAGATTTCATAAAATGTGGCAATTGCTAACATGATTCAGACAGACTTAAGCATCGATACGAGTGAGAAAATCTCATCATATTCAACACCTTGAACTTGTTGAAAACCTTTTGCAACAAGTTGAGCTTGGTAAATAGTAACACTACTATCAGTGTCCGTCTTCCTCTTGAAGATCCATTAATTTAACATGGCTTCCTGATCATCGAGCAAGTCAATCAAAGTCCATACTTTGTTCTCATACATGGATCATATCTCAGATTTTATGGCCTCAAGCCATTTCGTGGAATCTGGGCTCATCATCGCTTCCTCATAGTTCATAGGTTTATCATGGTCTAGTAACATGACTTGAGCAGGATTACCGTACCACTCAGTGCGGACCGTACTCTGGAAGACCTCACGAGGTTCGTAGTAACTTGATCTGAAGTTTCATGATCATCATCATTAGCTTCCTCACTAATTGGTGTAGGAATCCTTGGAACTAATTTCGGTGATGAACTATTTTCAATTCGGGAGAAGGTACAAATTACCTTATCAAGCTCTACTTTCCTCCCACTCACTTCTTTCGAGAGAAATTCCTTCTCTAGAAAGGATCCAATTAGCAACGAAAATCTAGCCCTCGGATCTGTGATAGAAGGTGTACCCAACAGTTTCCTTTGGGTATTCTATGAAGCACTTCTCCGATTTGGGTTCGAGCTTATCAGGATGAAACTTTTTCACATAAGCATCGCAACTCCAAATTTTTAGAAATGACAGCTTAGGTTTATTGCTAAACCATAGTTCATACGGTGTCATCTCAACGGATTTAGATGGTGCCCTATTTAAAGTGAATGCAGCTGTCTCTAATGCATAACCCCAAAATGATAGTGGTAAATCGGTAAGAGACATCATAGATCGCACCATATCAAATAAAGCGCGATTACGACGTTCGGACACACCATAACGTTGTGGTGTTCCAGGTGGCGTGAGCTGTGAAACTATTCCACATTGTTTTAATTGAAGACCAAACTCGTAACTCAAATATTCGTCCCCGTGATCAGATCGCAGAAACTTTATTTTCTTGTTACGATGATTTTTCCACTTCTCTCTGAAATTCTTTGAACCTTTCAACTATTTCAGACTTATGTTTCATCAAGTAGATATACCCATATCTGCTCAAATCATCTTGTGAAGGTTAGAAAATAACGATACTTGCCACGAGCATCAATACTCATTGGATCGCATACATCTGTATGTATTATTTCCAACAAGTCAGTAGCTCTTTCCATTGTTCCGAAGAACGGAGTTTTAGTCATCTTGCCCAAAAGGCACGGTTCACAAGCATCAAATGATTCATAACCAAGTGATTCCGAAAATCCATCTTTATGGAGTTTCTTCATGCGCTTTACACCGATATGACCTAAACGGCAGTGCCACAAATAAGTTGCACTATCATTATTAACTTTGCATCTTTTGGCTTCAATATTACGAATATGTGTATCACACGATCGAGATCCAACAAACCATTTTCATTGGGTGTATGACCATAGAAGGTTTTATTCATGTAAACAGAACAAAAATTATTCTCTAACTTACATGAATAACCGTATTGCAATAAACATGATCAAATCATATTCATGCTCAACGCAAACACCAAATAACACTTATTTAGGTTTAACACTAATCCCGAAAGTATAGGGAGTGTGCGATGATGATCATATCAATCTTGAGACTATTTCCAACACACATCATCACTTCACCCTTTAACTAGTCTCTGTTTGTTCTGCAACTCCCGTTTCGAGTTAATAATCTTAGCAACTGAACTAGTATCAAATACTGAGGGGTTGCTATAAACACTAGTAAAGTACACATTAATAACATGTATATCAAATATACTTATGTTCACTTTGCCATCCTTCTTATCCGCCAATCACTTGGGGTAGTACCTCTTCCGATGACCGGTCTCTTTGCGGAGAAGCACTTAGTCTCGGGCTTAGGACCAGACTTGGGTTTCTTCACTTGAGCAACAACTTGCTTGCCGTTCTTCTTGAAGTTCCCTTCTTTTCCTTTGCCTTTTCTTGAAACTAGTGATCTTGTTAACCATCAACACTTGATGCTCTTTTCTTGATTTCTACCTTCGCCGATCTCAACATCGCGAAGAGCTCGAGAATAACTTTCGTCATCTCTTGCATATTATAGTTCATCACGAAGTTCTAGTAACTTAGTGATGGTGACTAGAGAATTTTGTCAATCACTATCTTATCTCGGAAGATTAACTCCCACTTGATTCAAGCGATTGAAGTACCTGGACAATCGAGCACATGCTCACTAGTTGAGCGATTCTCCTCCATCTTTTAGCTATAGAACTTGTTGGAGACTTCATATCTCTCAACTCGGGTATTTGCTTGAAATATTAACTTCAACTCTGGAACATCTTATATGGTCCATGGCGTTCAAAACGTCTTTGAAGTCGATTCTAAGCCGTTAAGCATGGTGCACTAAACTATCAAGTAGTCATCATATTGAGCTAGCCAAACATTCATAACGTCTACATCTGCTCTTGCAATAGGTCTGTCACCTAGCGGTGCATCAAGGACATAATTCTTCTGTGCAGCAATGAGGATTAACCTCAGATCACGGATCAAATCCGCAACATTGCTACTAACATTTTTCAACACAGTTTTCTCTAGGAACACATCAAAATAAACATATGAAAGCAACAACGCAAGCTATTGATCTTACAACATAATTTGCAAAATACTACCAGGACTAAGTTCATGATAAATTTAAGTTCAATTAATCATATTACTTAAGAACTCCCACTTAGACAGACATCTCTCTAGTCATCTAAGTGATCACGTGATCCAAATCAACTAAACCATAACCGATCATCACGTGAGATGGAGTAGTTTTCAATGGTGAACATCTCATGTTGATCATATCTACTATATGATTCATGCTCGACCTTTCGGTCTCCGTGCTCCGAGGCCATATCTGCATATGGTAGGCTCGTCAAGTTTAACCTGAGTATTCCGCGTGTGCAAAACTGGCTTGCACCCGTTGTAGATGGATGTAGAGCTTATCACACCCGATCATCACGTGGTGTCTGGGCACGACGAACTTTGGCAACGGTGCATACTCAGGGAGAACACTTCTTGATAATTAGTGAGAGATCATCTTAAAATGCTACCGTCAATCAAAGAAAGAATAAGATGTATAATAGATAAACATCATATGCAATCAAAATATGTGACATGATATGGCCATGATCATCTTGCGCCTTTGATCTTCATCTCCAAAGTACTGTCATGATCTCTATCGTCACCGGCATGACACCATGATCTTCATCATCTTGATCTATATCAATGTGTCATCACATGGTTGTCTCACCAACTATTGCTCTTGCAACTATTGCTATCGTATAGCGATAAAGTAAAGCAATTATTTGGCACTTGCATCTTATGCAACAAAGAGACAACCATAGAGCTTCTGCCAGTCGCCGATAACTTCAACAAAACATGATCATCTCATACAACAACTTATATCTCATCACGTCTTGACCATATCACATCACAACATGCCTGCAAAAACAAGTTAGGCGTCCTCTACTTTGTTGTTGCAAGTTTTACGTGGCTGCTACGTTGCTTAAGCAAGAACCAATCTCACCTCGCATCAAAACCACAGCGATAGTTTGTCAAATAGACTCCGTTTTAACCTTCGCAAGGACGGGCGTAGCCACACTCGGTTCAACTAAAGTTGGAAACCGACACCCCGCCACCACATTGTGTGCAAAGCACGTCGGTAGAACCAGTCTCGCGTAAGCGTCTGGCGTAATGTCGGTTCGGCGCTTCATCCAACAATACCGCCCGAACCAAAGTATGACATCTTTGGTAGGCGGTATGACTTATATAATCCACAACTCACTTGTGTTCTACTCGTGCATATAACATCAGCGCATAAAACCTAGGCTCGGATGCCCTTTGTTGGGGAGCGTAGTAATTTCAAAAATTTCCTACGCACACGCAAGATCAAGGTGATGCATAGCAACAAGAGGGGAGAGTATTGTCTATGTACCATCGTAGACCGAAGCGAAGCGTTGACACAACGTAGAGGAAGTAGTCGTCGTCCTCCGGTCCAACCGATCCAAGCACCGTTACTCGGCACCTCCGAGTTCTTGACACACGTACAGCTCGATGGCGCACTCCCCGATCTCCGATCCAGCAGAGGCGCTGGGAGGAGTTCCGTCGGACGACGGCGTGGTGGCGATCTTGATGTTCTCTGTCGCGAGGGCTTCGCCTAAGCACCACTACAATATGACCGAGGTGTAATATCATGGAGGGGCACCGCACACGTCTAAGAGCGATCTCAATGATCAACTTGTGTGTCTGGGGTGCCCCCCCCCCGTATATAAAGGAGCAAGGAGGAGGAGGCCGGCCCTAGGAGGAGGGCGCCAAGGGAGTCCTACTCCCACGGGAGTAGGATTCCTTCTTCCTAGTCCAACTAGGAGTCCTTCCATGTATTAGGAGTAGGAGACAAGGAAGGGGAAGAGAGAAGGGAAGGAAGGAGGGGGTGCGGCCCCTCTCCCTAGTCAAATTCGGACTAGGCCATGGGGGGGCGCGCGGCCTACCCTAGGCAGCCCTCTCTCTTTCCTTGAGGCCCAATAAGGCCCAATACTTCTCCCCGTGAATTCCGTAACTCTCGGTACTCCGATAAATACCCGAATCACTCAGAACCTTTCCGAACTCTGAATATAGTCGTCCAATATATCGATCTTTACGTCTCGACCATTTAGAGACTCCTCGTCATGTCCCCAATCTCATCAGGGACTCGAACTCCTTGGTACACCAAAACTCATAAACTCATAATATAAGCATCATCGAAACCTTAAGCGTGCGGACCCTACGGGTTCGAGAACTATGTAGAGATGACCTAGAACTATTCTCGGTCAATAACCAATAGCGGGACCTGGATGCGCATATTGGCTCCTACATATTCTACGAAGATCTTTATCGGTCAAACCGCATAACAACATCGTTGTTCCTTTGTCATCGGTATGTTACTTGCGAGATTCGATCGTCGGTATCAATACCTAGTTCAATCTCATCACCGGCAAGTCTCTTTACTCGATTCGTAATGCATCATCTCATAACCAACTCATTGGTCACATTGCTTGCAAGGCTTATAATGATGTGCATTACCGAGGGCCCGAGATACCTCTCCGACAATCGGAGTGACAAAACCCAATCTCGAAATCGCCAACTCAACATGTACCTTCGGAGACACTGTAGTACTCCTTTATAATCACCCGATTCGTTGTGACGTTTGGTAGTACCAAAGTGTTCCTCCGTGGCAGGAGTTGCATAATCTCATAATAACAGGAACATGTATAAGTCATGAAGAAAGCAATAGCAACATACTAAGCGATCAAGTGCTAAGCTAACGGAATGGGTCAAGTCAATCACATCATTCTCCTAATGATGTGATCCGTTAATCAAATGACAACTCTTTTGTCCATGGCTAGGAAACATAACCATCTCGATAAGCGAGCTAGTCAAGTAGAGGCATACTAGTGACACTATGTTTGTCTATGTATTCACGTGTATTATGTTTCCGGTTAATACAATTCTAGCATGAATAATAAACATTTATCATGAAATAAGGAAATAAATAATAACTTTATTATTGCCTCTAGGGCATATTTCCTTCAGGAGACTGTTGGAAATATTCCCTAGAGGTAATAATAAATGGCTATTATTATATTTCTGTGTTCATGATAATTGTCTTTTATTCATGCTATAACTGTGTTATCCGGAAATCGTAATACACGTGTGAATACATAGACCACATCAAGTCCCTAGTGAGCCTCTAGTAGACTAGCTCGTTGATCAACAGATAGTCATGGTTTCCTGACTATGGGCATTGGATGTCATTGATAACGGGATCACATCATTAGGAGAATGATGTGATGGACAAGACCCAATTCTAAGCATATCTCAAAGATCGTGTAGTTCATTTAGCTAGAGCTTTTCCAAATGTCAAGTATCATTTCCTTAGACCATGAGATTGTGCAACTCCCGGATACCGTAGGAGTGCTTTGGGTGTACCAAATGTCACAACGAATCGGGTGGCTATAAAGGTGCACTCTGGTATCTCGAAAGTGTCTATTGGGTTGGCATGAATCAGGATGGATTTGTCACTCCGTATGATGTAGAGATATCTGCGGGCCCACTCGATAATGTATCATCATAATGAGCTCAATGTGACCAAGTGTCCGGTCAAGGATCATGCATTACAGTGCAGTAAAGTGACTTGCGATGCGAGACTAAACGAGGTATTGGGATACCGACGATCGAAGTCTCTCGCAAGTAACGCATCGATTGACAAAAGGAATTGAATCTGAGTTTCATTGAATCCTCGACATCGTGGTTCATCCGATGAGATCATCGAGGAGTATGTGGGAGCCAACATGGGTATCCAGATCCGCTGTTGGTTATTGACCGAGAGGCGTCTCGGTCATGTCTGCATATCTCCCGAACCCGTAGGGTCTACACACTTAAGGTTCGGTGACACTAGGGTTGTAGAGATATTAGTATGCAGCAAACCAAAAGTTTTTTGGAGTCCCGGCTGAGATCCCGGACGTCACGAGGAGTTCCAGAATGGTCCGAAGGTGAAGAATTATATATAGGAAGTGATGTTTCGGCCATCGGGAGAATTTCGGGGGTCACCGATATTGTACCGGGACCACCGGAAGGGTCCCGGGGGTCCACCGGGTGGGGCCACTTATCCCGGAGGGCCCCGTGGGCTGAAGTGGGGAGGGTACAAGCCCCTGGTGGGCTGATGCGCCCCCCTTGGCCCCCCCTTGCGCCTAGGGTTGGAAACCCTAGGGTGGGGGCGCCTCCACTTGCCTTGGGGGGCACTCCACCCCCTGGCCGCCGCCCCCCTTGGGAGATCTCATCTCGGGGCGGCGCCCCACAGGGCCTATATAAGGAGGGGAGGCAGCCGCACTGCAAGTCTTGGCGCCTCCCTCTCCCCTTGCTACACCTCCTCCTCCCGTAGTTGCTTGGCGAAGCCCTGCCGGAACTCTGCTGCATCCACCACCACGCCGTCGTGCTGCTGGATCTCCATCAACCTCTCCTTCCCCCTTGCTGGATCAAGAAGGAGGAGACGTCACGCTGACCGTACGTGTATTGAACGCGGAGGTGCCGTTTGTTCGGCGCTAGGATCTCCGGTGATTTGGATCACGACGTGAACGACTCCCTCAACCCCGTTCTCTTGAACGCTTCCGCTCGCGATCTACAAGGGTATGTAGATGCACTCCCTTCTCTCGTTGCTGGATGAACTCATAGAGCGATCTTGGTGAACGTAGGAATTTTTTATATTTTATGCAACGTTCCCCAACAGCTAAAGCCTTCTGAACTGCTATGGCGAGCGAGCTTAATTAGCAAATGATCCATTTCATTCAGTATTAGTTCTCTTGTGGCGTGTAGTGTAGGTTCACCAGAATCCAAGGAGCCAATATCCAACGAGTATGTCCACTCAGCATAGGAACATTTCATCCTAGCCCCATTTCCCAGGTCCAACTCCAAATATGGTCTCCATGATGGTGGCCAGGACTGGCTCAGTTGCATAGCTCCGTGATAGTACTCGAACGATGGCCATGGTCTTGGCCTGAACATGCATCCCTTGTGTGTGAACCACACCTGCAAAGGTGGAGGCCATAGTTGACATTCTGTCACGTTCCCTCTTAGTGGCCACAATATGAACACCCTAGAGGTGAACTTGTTGTCAGCAAACAATGGGACTGCCTTGGATGGTAGTAGCGACACCATAGTAGCCTTGATGTTGTCGGTAGTGTTGTCACCATGCTTGAGGTTCGCCGTCGAGCACTTGGTAGGCGCAAGTGCGTCTGGGTCGAGCACAAGAGTTGGCTCACTCGGCAGGGTTAGCTCGTCCCCAAGCGGCATGGTGAGGGACGTAGGCGTATTACAAGCGGTCTGGCAGGCCGCCATGGGTTCGTCTCCGCCGGCGTTGGAGTTGAAGCCATCCGACGAACAACTTGTGGGCGTCTATGTAGTGATGCCTATGGCGTCAACTTCAAGGGGCTTAGCGCTCGCAGCCGAGGCAGCAATGTCGGGGACGATGTCGGTGGCCTCCTCCGTTGGTGTGAGGCCGTCGGCGACGATGTCGTGGGTGCTCTCGAGCTCCTCCATGCCGGACTTGGGGTCGAAGAGGTCGTCGAGCTTCCTGGTTTGGCCTTGAAGCCGCATCTTTAGTGCCTTGAGGTTGGAGCACGTCTCTTCATACGATTTGGCGAGGCTCTCGCTGAGCTTGTCGAGGTACTCCCGGAGCTTTGGATCCATGGCGGTGGAGAAACGCAGTCTCGTCGAGGTGATGAATTTTTTTTGGAAGGGTGGTGGACTGGCTCTGGATACCACGTGTTAGGTACTCACTACTATTCTCTCATGGATCGATGGAGAAATTGAATATGGTGGCGATTACAGGGAAGCTTGAGGTAGAAGAACAAGTACAGAGGGGAACAGATACAAGTCGCCGCCGCTGCCGTTGCTTTGATCCCAGCCAGGATGCTCTTGCCGTTGCTCTGCCTTGCGTATATGTAGTTGTGTTGCCGGGCTGCAGCTCCTGAGTGTCTAGATGGGCCTAGACGGCAAGCCTACCATTGCTGGCCCAACGATAGGTGGCCCATAGCCCTGAAAGGATAGAGGGCTGCTGACACTCCCCCCTCCTTAACAACTAGCTTGCCCTCAAGACAGTGCCAGCTCTTCTCTAGTTCATGCGCGAAGCCACCAGGGTCCCATGGTATATGCTTCCGTCCTGGAGATGAAACTTGGTACGAAACCAACAATAGTCCTCTTGGATCCTACAACCTTCCCATCTTGGAGATGGCCATGCCACCATCTCTCATGTCAATGATTACCAGTAACATATCGGTAGACTGAAGCTCATAAGGCAAGCAACAACTGGTATAAAAAAATGCTGGAATAATATCAAGACCGTAGTGTCTTCCCATGGCAAAATCTGAGAACTGTCTTTGAGTTGAGTTGGTCATAAGAATTAGGCCACTGGTGCTGCTCTATAGGGATAGAAAATTTGGATCCTCATTGATAGAATACTTATGCCCAAATAAGAGAACCACACTAGAAAACATGCTGGACTTTATATCATAGGCCTCTGCTGCAAATTGTACAGTCTGGACAACGGGCAATCTGAGAAGTGTCAACTACCAACGAGAGTAATCAGCCTCGCCTGATTTTAGTTCAGAAGGGAAACAAGGCAGCATATCAATAGTTGTTGAATTTTTAAAATATTGGTGCCAGCGAGCCATTGAGAGCGGCTCACACTTGAATTCCCCACTCATGAAAAAAATCTTCGATTGCAGTCCATGAGCACCAGGAGGCCAAGGTAATAGTAGAAGCACACCATACAGATGTAGCAATGACTCCCTACAGGAAGATAATAGCTGCTCCAACAGCAACACCATCAATGTCATGCTGCGAATGCTTGCACACAATAGGTATAGCCTAGATTTTATCTCATAAGAATTCTGATCAGTGTCCTGTTGTATCTCAATCAAAATCACGAAACTCCTAGCCCAATGGATGCCACAGCATAGAGAACGAATGCTCTTAATTTTGTTGTTCTCCACTGCATTATGGCGCAACCCCCTCTTGTGAACTCTGCTAATGAATTTTGCAATGAGCTATGCCAACCATTTAATCTTCATCACGTCTTGTGTGTCAAGGGAGCATGCACACGTCTTGTAGCATGCCACTAAATTCAGCCAGTCAAGTGTTAAGATAGTAAAGAGGGAAGTTGACTCTTGTACTTGTTCCACTGGTAGTTCTTGTGATATCCAGATCCGTACTAGAATATTCTCAAAAGAACAAGCATTGCCGCTACGGACTATTGCAGTATTGACACTGAAATTGAAACTATGAGAACCATTGTTCTTCATCTTTCTCACCAGTGCAAAATTCTGCAAATAATATTCTTGCACCACAGTCTGTCTGCAACATTTTTTACTTAATCGCTTAACATCAAAGGTTGCCCGATCGGTGGGCGCCAAAGGCGCTCATGTGTACATTGCAAACAACGAAGGGCTCCTCTATAGGCATATGTTCAAAACAACAAATAAGTGACCCAACAAATGACCATCTGTCGAACTGCATTGTTTAGCACAACAAGCACTCCCTTTAAATGCTTCTCGACTCAGAAATTGCCACTACACATGAAGTAGTTCTGACCGCACATGTACTGTTCGGCATTTGCACGACATTGGTAGCCACTGAAGCTTTAGTCGGATATCCATTAATCCTACGATCTGCTGACTTGTGACAAAAGTATCTTTTGGCACCATAGGGATCCAGTAATCAACCTTCTCGGAGGGACATTGTTTCAGTAGCACACTTAGAAGATACCTCCAGGAGTTCCTCATAAAATTCAGATAATCAACAAAATGCGCCAGCACATAAATACTTTGTCGTAGCATCCCTAGGTGCTTCAGATGCATACCTTGATAAGAACAATCAAATGACGGCCATGACAGTGGTCGTAGCTCTTGTCCAAGGCCACTATAATTGGTGTGCGGGGTAGTAAGAGCTACCGTCGGTACAACACCTTGAGATGCAACCATGGAGAGCGTGGTCACCATAGCACTCCTTGATGCACCACTCATGGACACAAGCACAATTGAGTTGAAGCTGACTTTGAAGCCTTCCGTCGAATACTTGGTGTGCGCCAGCGCGCCAAGTGCGAGGCCAATGAGCTGCATATATATCCCACACCTCCCATTCCAGGTAGCTCAAAGTACAAATGCCTCAACTCAGGGAAAATTTGTGAATTAACTACAGTACAGGAGCTAGTCATACCATCAGGTTTAGACCTGGCAGGTGATAGGAATTGAAAGGATCGATATGGTTGACTAGAGGGGGGGGTGAATAGGCAACTAACAATTTTTAAGCTTTTCTTTACCAAATTAAACTATGTTACAAGATAGGTTGTCTAGATGTGCAACTAGGTGAGCAACCTATATGATGCAAGAACAACTAGCATACAAGCAAGCAAGGAAGTAAGACAAGTAGGCTTGCAAAAGTAAAGGCACGAAATAACCAAGAGTGGAGCGGTGGAGGCGAGAATGTGTTACGGAGTTCCTTCCTTTAAGGGAAATGCGTCTCCGTTAGGCGGTGTGGAGGCACAATGCTCCCCAAGAAGCCACTAGGGCCACCGTATTCTCCTCACGCCCTCACACGATGCGAGATGCCGTGATTCCACTATTGGTGCCCTTGAAGGCGGCGACCGAACCTTTACAAGCAAGGTTGGGGCAATCTCCACAACAATCAGAGGCTCCCAACAACAACACCACCACGAAGCTTCACCACAATGGAGTATGGCTTCGAGGTGACCTCAACCGTCTAGGATGCTCAACACCCAAGAGTAACAAGATCCGCAAGGGATAAGTGGGGGAATCAAATATCCTGTGGTGGAAGTGTAGATCGGGCCCTTGTCACCCAATCCCGAGCAAATCAACAAGTTTGATTGGCTAGGGAGAGAGATCGGGCGAAAATGGAGCTTGGAGCAACAATGGAGCTTAGAGGTGGAAGAGGTAGTCAACTAGAGGTAGAAGACACCCCTTATATAGTCGTGGGAAAAAATCCAACCATTATCCATATGTTCAGCCTGCGACGCACGGTACTACCGCTCCAAGGGAGCGGTACTACCGCGAGGCTGGGCGGTACTACCGTGGAGGACCACGGTACTACCACGGCAGCTGAACAGGCCAGAACTAGTCTGACCAGGGGGCACTACTACCGCTCGCGCGGTACTAACCGCTCCCACTTTCGGTACTACCGCAGGGCAGGAGAGTCACGGCCTAGGAAGGGCGCGGATGAAATAAATTACATCCGTGCCTACTTCCGCTGAAACTGGGGTGGTGCAAAAACCCGACGCGGTACTACCGCTCGCGAGGCACGGTACTACCGTGGCCGGCGCGGATGTAAAAAATTACATCTGCACCTACTACCGTGACACTGCGGTACTAGGTCGAAGGGCCACGGTACTACGATTCCTAGGGAGCGGTACTACCGTGAGCCCCCGCGGTACTACCGTGCTGGACGAGCGGTACTACCGTGGTGGGCGCGGATGTAAAAAATTACATCCACCCCTACTACCGCACCGGAGCGGCACAAGGCCTGGGTGCCGCGGTACTACCGCTCTAGAGGGGTGGTACTACCGTGACACACAACGGTACTACCGCTTGTACCTGCGGTATTACCGCAAGTACAGCAGTAGTTGCCAGGTTTCCGCACAACCAAGATATCGAAGGGCAGCTCCAAAGTGCAGGGAAAGGAGGGACAAGTGTACGTGTTGATTCCACCCAAACCTTTCCGACGCGGATCCCTCTTAATAGTACGGCTCTCCTACGACTCAACTCCACCAAAGCGAAATGTAGAACAACGCCGACTTCAATAGTCTCCAAGGGGCACCGAATCGTCTTGTGCCTAGTGATGAAGTATCTGAGAGACTAAAAGGCACACGATTAGTCCGCAAAAGCATTGTCATCAATCACCAAAACACTTAAGGGATAAATATGCCCTTACAATCTCCCCCTTTTTGGTGGATTGATGACAACACGGGATTTGCACATAGATAAGATAATTGAGAGCAGGGGCAAACCCCACCTCTCTAAAATATAGACGGGCTCCCCCTAGATGTGTGCATTTTAGATGAATGCTTTGGACTACATAGCACACAGACTAGGATCAACACTCCCCCTATATTTTAGAGACCCAGGCATGATAGTAAGCATAGCATAGCATAAAGATAGCACAATATAACACAAGCTTGCTAGGATAGATAGAGTGCATATGTCTTACACCATACAAAGTAAACTAACTAAAGTTCGAACGAGAAAGCAACAAATAGTTCAACCAAGAAAGCAGCAAACACACGACACACACGACTCAAACTCGCAAATCCCTACACTCTCTCCCCCTTTGGCATCAAGACGCCAAAAAGGCAGAGAGGACACCTACACACACGAGGTGGCTCAAGCAGAGAACTCATCCCAGCCCTCTCCGTCGGTCTCCTCGGCAGCTGGGGTGGTCTCCTTGACATCCTCCTCAGACTCTGTCCACTTGTAACCTTGCTTCTCCATCCACTCGGCCTCAGGAGTGATGCGCTCCTCAGACTCGCCAGACACGTCCTCACCATAGAGCTGCAAGACCTTGTTGTGCCGGTGACGACTCTCCTTGGACTCCACGTGAGTCTGTCGCCTTGGCTTGCATGCGAGCAGTGTCTTCATCTTGTCCTTGACTTGGGCCCATGATGGCATAGGGGCACTCTGGGAAGGCCTAGCAGCATGGCCCTCGGCAACATCCTCTGCTTGACATCCTCCTTATCAACGGCAGCCCAAGCAGCAGCGCGATCGGCACGAGTAGCGGTGTTGGCCCGATTGATTTGATCTTGTGAGACAGATGGGCTCATGGCAAATCGATCGAGGAGCAAGGAACTCCTCATCGGTACATCTTCTCCCAAGTCTTGAGATCGGCCAAAGCAGATAGGGCCCATAGATAGGCACCTTGCGGTTGAACATTGCAAACGAAGCTCACACCACATGATGTGTGAGACATCAAGTGGCTGAGACTAAGTCGAACGAGCCTCCTGGCAGATGAGCATGATATCCACCATATAGGCATGAACCTTGTCTTTGTCACCGATGCGTGGGAACAAGGAGTTACGGAAGATGCGGTACATGATATCCAGAAAGGGGTTGAGTACCAAAGTTGTCTTGCCATTGGCGAGTGCCTTCTCAACCAAGAACGCGGTGAGCAAGTCCTTGTTGGCAGAATCAGCATTGCCATGGGGGCGAACACCTACTGGAGTGTTAAGCCCATCTTCAGGAACCTGAAGCAAATCCATGAACTCCTTCGGTAGCGAGGCGGTTGGCGGCCATTGGTCATCAGTCATCCTTCTCTCTTCATTGGGGTGAAAGTACACTGAGGCAAAGAACTGACAGATAATCTGAGGGTCATAGTCCAGGTGGAAAGAGATCACATGCTCAATGCCAAACTGCTCCACCAAGTCCGGAGCCTCTCCAAAGTAGTCACGGAACTTGTCCTTCCTCATATGGTGCATATCAATCCACTTCACCTCCACATAGGTATTCTGCTTGTTCTTGATGACGTCCAAATAGATGTTGGTGCATGTCTTGTTCCAGAACAGCTCACAGCCTCTCGACAAAGTGGACGCGGATGCACATAAGGGTGAAGCTGCCTGAGATGAACATACTCAGTGAGGGCGATCTCATCCATGCCCTTAGCAGGCTCCTTGTGCTTGCTAGCAGAGGTCTTGACATTGCGCTTGGACGCAGATGATCCCTCTGGAACTTCTCCTGGGTTCGCAGAGCGCTTGGAGCCAGTGTCACGGTTGGGATTGGACCGCGAGAGCCACCACCGAGACACACACATAAAGCACCAAAAAGCGAAGAAGATCAATGCAAAGGCCATTAAAAAGCACGAAACACATAGAAGGCATACGAGAAAGTTGGCATGCGATAGATGTGAGCCACGGTAGAAGCGCCCTTTGTCTGCGGTACTAAAGATTAATCTTGCTCGCACGCGATAGTACCGTCGAGGTCACTGATAATACCGTGGCTGGAGCGGTAGTAGGCTCTTAGTACCGCACAGGGTGCGGTAGTACCGCTCCCGAGGAGCGGTAGTACCGTGCAAGCAGTAGTACCGCGCCATACGGGCGGTAGTACCGCGACGCATCAGATCTAACTTGTGATTTGAATCTGAAAAGAACCGCGAAACAATGGCGGTGCTACGGTGATCAGATCTAGCGCAAGACAACAATACAAGCATATTCCTATGCAATACCACACTCCTTCATCCTACTCTTGTAGAGATTAAGCCTATGAATCTCAAGAACACACAAGCCTCCCCAAAACCTAAAATCACCAAACACAATCAAAAGGAGAGGGAGTTGGGGAAAAACCTTGGTCCATAGCAAGAGCACATGGTGGGGAACGATCCCACCGGTCGGAATCACGGGAGGGCAGCCGGTGGAGGAGATCTGGCGACGAACGTCGGCTCCGTTCTCGAGCACGGGAGAGGAAGAGACGACGTGGAGAGAGAGGACACGAATGGGTACGGGGAGTTAGGACTCCCCCTGCCCGTCCTTATCCCCATGCACTCGAACCGGCGCGGTAGTACCACGTATCATCGCGGTAGTACCGCTCGGGCAGAAGTATCATGCCGAGGCGGTAGTACCGCTCAACCAAGCGGCAGTAAAAAATTACTTCCGCGTGGGGACGGTAGTACCGTGCTCCCACCAGCGGTAGTACCGTGGCAGGCCGCGGTAGTACCGTAGCCGGCCGCGGTAGTACAGTGAGCTCAGGACACCGCAGGTTTCAAACACGAGAGGAAAACGCCTTTGCACGGGAACTTTTCACACACAAGAACCCACAAGATCACGTACAGACCAGAGGTAAGAGGACAGCAAGAAACCACCAAGCGACAAAGCCTCTCGAGGAGAGAGGGCGGTGGCCGAAGCCACCTATGTTTGAGTTGGATGGTATGGCACCGCGAAGAATTATCCTTGGGCCCATGACCAAAACTCGTCTTTGAAGCACAAGTACCATAAAAATGGCTAATGTGAAAGAGGTGATCTATTTATGCATAATGGGGAGGAGAGTTCATTGAGAGAACAACACTCCCCTATGTCCATGCCTACACCTAAACGAGACAACAAGTTGAGTGTGGTGGGGGTGCTGCAGTTTCAAGTCACATTGCTCAAATCAATGATATTTAGCTCATGCCTTAACTCAGAAATCTTGCTTCATCCAAGGGCTTCGTGAAAATATACGCAAGGTTATCATGAGTGTTGACATACTTGAGCTCGATCTCCCTCGCCTAATGTGATCCCGGATGAAGTGATACGAATCTCAATGTGCTTCGTCTTGAAGTGTTGCACGGGTTGAGAGAAATCTTGATGGCACTTTCATTGTCACACCAAAGAGGCACTTTGTCACAAATGACACCGTACTCCTTTAAAGTTTGCCTCATCCATAGGAGTTGAGCACAACAACTACGCCGCCACATACTCCGCTTGGTGGGCGAGAGAGACACACAACTTTGCTTCTTGGAAGACCAACTTACCAAAGAGCAACCAAGAAATTGGCACCCTCCGAAGTGGACTTCCTATCCACTTTGTCTCCCATAATCGGAATCCGTGAAACCTTCAAGCTTGAAGTTTACTCCTCTTGGGTACCATAAGCCAAAGTTTGGGGTATGAGCCACATATCGAAGATTAAACTGACCGCCACAAAGTGACTTTCCTTTGGTGCGGCTTGAAAACGTGCACACATCCCCACACTCAACATGATATCCGGTCTAGATGCACAAAGGTAAAGCAAGGAGCCAATCATGGAGCGATATACCTTTTGATCCACCGCTTTACCATTGGGATCGATGTCAAGTTCGCACTTGGTAGGCATTGGTGTAGTAGCCGGCTTGACATCACTTAGCTTGAATCTTTTAAGCATGTCTTGAGTGTATTTGGCTTGGTTGATGAAGGTTCCTTCTCTTCTTTGTTTGATGTCGAAACCAAGGAAGAACTTCAACTCTCCCATCGAGGACATCTTAAACTTGGAGGTCATGAGAGCGGCAAATTCCTCGACATGGGAGTAGCCTTGTGCTACCAATCTCGCCTTGTTGCGAATGATGTTCCCATGAGCATCTTGCTTGTTCTTGAAGATGCACTTGGTTCCAATGATGTTGTGGTTCCCGGATGGTCTTGGCACCAATCTCCACACCTTGTTGTACTCGAAGTTGTTGAGTTCTTCATGCATGGCATTGAGCCAATCCGAGTCTTCGAGCGCCTCATAGACCTTTTGGGGTTCAACACAAGAGACAAACGCATGATGTTCACAATAGTTTGCCAATTGTCTACGAGTTCTTACCCCCTTTCTTAGGCTTCCAACCACATTTTCCATGAGATGGCCTTGGGTGGTGAGCTTGGAAGCAATCTTCGCGGCACGACGCTCTAATTCCTCCTCGGATGTGGAAGGAGGAGGGTTGACTTGATCATCTTGAGCGTCGTCTAGAGCTTGTTCTTGATCTTGAGGTTGCTCTTGATCTTGAACTTGCTCGAGGGGGAGAACTTGACCTTGGGCATCATTTAGAGGTTCACCACCGTCTTGAGGTTGATCTTGCCCTTGGTCTTGTTCACGAGGTTGAGGGCCTTCACTTTGTTCTTCGGAAGCGTGTGGGTCTTGATGAGGTGATGGCTCTACTTGAGTAGAGCATTGTCCTTCTCCTTCGGCCACAAGGGGTTCCTCAATGGGTAGGATTTGACCAATACACATTCTTCTTATGGCTTGGGGAGGAATTTCATCACCTACATCACAAGTACCACTTTGCTCCACTTGGGAGCCGTTATTTTCGTCAAACTCCATGTTACACGTCTCCTCAATGAGTCCGGTGGACTTGTTGAGGACACGGTAAGCATGAGAGTTTGTAGCATAACCAATAAATATGCCCTCATGAGCTCTAGCCTCAAATTTAGACAAACGAACACCTTTCTTGAGAATGAAACACTTACAACCGAACACCCGGAAGTACTTGAGGTTGGGCTTGTTGCCGGTGAGTATCTAATAAGGAGTCTTGTTCAAGCCTTTGAGAAGATAGAGCCGATTGGATGCATGACATGCGGTGTTGATGGCTTCGGCCCAAAAGTTGTATGGAGACTTGAACTCCGCCATCATGGTCCTTGCCGCATCCATCAATGTCCGGTTCTTCCTCTCCGCAACACCATTTTGTTGAGGGGTATATGGTGCAGAATATTGATGCTTGATCCCCTCATCACTAAGAAACTCATCCAAGGTGTAGTTCTTGAACTCGGTGCCGTTGTCACTTCTTATTGTCAAGATCTTTGAATCATGTTGACGTTGAGCTTCATTTGCAAAGTCGATGACGGTTTGTTGAGTCTCACTCTTCCTCTTGAATAAGTATACCCAAGTGTATCTTGAGTAATCATCCACAATCACTAAGCAATACTTTCTTCCTCCAAGACTATCAAAAGATGGAGGCCCGAAGAGATCCATGTGAAGGAGCTCCAAGGGTCTCTTCGAGTAGATGATGGTTGAAGGAGGGTGAGCCTTTTCATGGAGCTTTCCTTCGATACAAGCACTGAAAGCATGATCTTTGGCAAAACTAACATTTGTTAGTCCACGGACATGGTCCCCCTTGAGAAGACTTTGCAAAGATCTCATATTGACGTGGGCTAAACGGCGATGCCAAAGCCATCCCACATCAACTTTAGCCACTAGGCATGTCGCGGTCTTAGTGGGTCGCTCCGAAAAGTTAATCACATAGAGACCGTTCTCGACATGCCCAACAAAGGCTACTTTAAGAGTCTTGCTCCACAAGAGGGCCACGGTATCAATGTCAAAGAATGTAGCAAAGCCCATGAGTGCAAGTTGACGAACGGAAAGTAAATTGAATGCAAGGGACTCAACAAGCATGACTTTCTCGATCGTTAGATCATGAGAAATGACAACCTTGCGAGACCCAATACCTTAGAACGTGATGCATCACCCCACTCGACATTGGTGGGCATAGATGGAATCTCTTGCACGTCCACCACCAAGTCCTTGCTCCGGTCATATGATTTGTTGCTCCACTATCGAGCAACCATGATCCCCAGGAAGCAAACACCTACACGAGATCAATGCTTGGTTTTAGGTACCCATTTAGTAATGGGTCCTTTGATGTTAGTAACAAGGGTCTTGGGAACCCAAATAGACCATTCAATGTACTCATAAGAAGAACCAACAAATTTAGCAGAAACATGTCCATCACTAGCACGGCACAACACATATGACGGGTTAAAGTCGCCGGCTTTGTTTGAGGAAATGCTTTTGCCCTTTTGGACATCAACTCCCTTCACTTTCTCCTTCTTCTTCTTAGGATCACCCTCTCCCTCTTTCACAAACGTTTGTTTGAGAGGAGGAGGACGTTTGGTCTTGTTGTTCTTCTTCTTCTTGCTCTTTGACTTGGGTGCAAACCCAATTCCTTCTTTGGCCACAACTTCCATTTGATTGCTCAAAAGGTCGTTAAGGTTCTTCTCACCTTGAATGCAAGTCACAAGGCCTTTCTCAAGTTGGTCCTTCAACTTGGCATTCTCCTCCACAAGATGCGCATGCTCACAACATGGGTTAGTAGCACATGCATTATCAATTAATACCATATGAGGAAAGGTGGCCTTTTCTTTGATTAGCTTCACTTGGAGTTGAGCATGAGACTCTTTAAGGTTAGCATGAGTACCCTTCAAGACCTTGTGGGCCTTGTCAAGTATCTCAAACTCCTCTTTGAGTCTAGCATGATCAACCCCAAGTTTGGCCTTCTCGGAGGTTAGCACACGAGACACAACAAGAGCATGATCAAGATCTTTCTTTAACTTAGCATGGTCATCATTGTGTGACTCCTCAAGAGTCAAACGATGCACACGCTCTTCCTCAAGAGCATTAGAGAGATCCGATATTTCATCGGCATAGTCACGACTATGACCTTCCATCTTGGAGATGGTTTCTTCGTGAGCCTCGATCATGTCATTGGCCTCACCAAGTTGTTCCAAGAGAGCAACGAAGTGCTTCTTGGACTTTCCCTTGAGCTTACTCATAAAAGACTCAAATTCATTCACTTCCTCATTAGACTCAACACGTTCATCAATGCAATCCTCCAAGGAGGGATTAGTAATGATGGTGGTTGTGATGTTGGGGGTTACCTTGTTTGAAGCTTTAGCCATGAGGCATCTGGCGGTGATGTTTTCGTTGGGTGATTCGAAGAGAGACACCCGGGGAGTAGTAGCAATGGCAACGGATGCCATTGCCATTGCTTCTTCATTTTCATCATCATCGTCATCCTCTTGGTATTCTTCTTGAACCACTAACCCACGAGTGGGAGTCCTCTTGGCGAAGTTGTTCTTGTTGGGGAAGGACTTAGCTTTGTCTTTTTGGATGAACTTGCCACCGTTGTCTTCCCGCTTCTCGTAAGGACAATCCGCAACGAAATGGCTCACATTGCCACAGTTGAAGCAAGTTCTAACTCGTTGCTTGCCCTTGACGCCACTTGAGTTGTTCTTGTTGAAGTTGGGTCTTGAACTCTTCTTGCTCCAAAATTGTCTTGAAGCAAGGGCCATGTGCTCATGGTAATCAAACTTGGTGTCTTCGGGGTTGCTCTCCTCATCTTCCACTTCTTCCTCTTCTTCCATAGTAACCTTGGCCTTCAAAGCAAGGTTAGGCTTCTTTGCCCTTTGAGAACGAAGCACCGCATTGTCGACGGTCTTGTCCAAGATGCTCATTGCAACGAACTCATCCAACACTTCACTTGAGGTCATGGAGTGGAAGTCCGGTCGTTGGCGAATGACGGAGGACATGGCCTTGTTGTAGGGCATCATGGCCTTGAGGAACTTTCGCTTGATCCAATTGTCATCCGTGTCCTTGCTTCCATGATCTCGAAGTGCGACCGCGAGTTTGGTCACTCTCCGAAAGAGCTCACTGGTTCTTCATCTTCTTTCATTGCAAACTCATCGGCTTCATCTTGCACCACTTCATAGTTGGAGCGTTGAATGCTAGCACTTCCACGATAGAGACCCTCGACACACTTCCATGCTTCTTTAGCCATGACATGGGGTCGAAGATGAGGAGATCTTGGGAAGGATTGCATCTTGGATGATGAAGAGCACTCTCATTGAATTGATTGTCCACGGCTTCTCGAGGGGTGAAGTTGCTTGGGTCATGAGGATAAAAACCTTCTTCAATGATTCTCCAAAGGTTAGTGTTCACATGTTTCAAATGACGCTTAAAGCGATAGACCCAAGAATCAAAATCTTCATGTTTCTCATATTTAGGAGGAGGACCGGCATGATTCAAATGAGTAGAGGGGATTGGCCCTCCATAAATTGGAGGTTCCACATGGGCAAAGATGCCGGTACCATTTCTACCACTAATAGAAGGACTCTTATCAATGTTAGCTTCCCCCTTGTCGGAGGGAGCATCCGTCACCTTGTTGGTGGGATTACCCACTTTCATCGGCATCATGTCCTTCTAGGAATTCCTTAAACATGTCCTTGACCTCGGTCGTCATGGAGGTTTTCAATGTTTCCAAAGCCACATTGAATTCCTCACGTGAGATCGAGTTACCCCCATCTCCCGTAGATGAGATCGGGTTCGCACCGAAGTGCTCACGCACCTCATCTACGACATCAACCATACTCTTTGGATGGTAAAGTCCTTAAAAAGAGACGAGGCTCTGATACCAATTGAAAGGATCGATATGGTTGACTAGAGGGGGGTGAATAGGCAACTAACAATTTTTAAGCTTTTCTTTACCAAAGTAAACTTTGTAACAAGATAGGTTGTCTAGATGTGCAGCTAGGTGAGCAACCTATATGATGCAAGAACAACTAGCATACAAGCAAGCAAAGAAGTAATACAAGTAGGCTTGCAAAATAAAGGCACGAAATAACCAAGAGTGGAGCCGGTGGAGACGAGGATGTGTTACCGGAGTTCCTTCCTTTTAAGGGGAAGTACGTCTCCGTTAGAGCGGTATGGAGGCACAATGCTCCCCAAGAAGCCACTAGGGCCACAGTATTCTCCTCACGCTCTCACACGATGCGAGATGCCGTGATTCCACTATTGGTGCCCTTGAAGGCGGCGACCGAACCTTTACAAGCAAGGTTGGGGCAATCTCCACAACAATCGAAGGCTCCCAACAACAACAACACCACGAAGCTTCACCACAATGGAGTATGGCTTCGAGGTGACCTCAACCGTCTAGGATGCTCAACACCCAAGAGTAACAAGATCCGCAAGGGATAAGTGGGGGAATCAAATATCCTGTGGTGGAAGTGTAGATCGGGCCCTTGTCACCCAATCCCGAGCAAATCAACAAGTTTGATTGCCTAGGGAGAGAGATCAGGCGAAAATGGAGCTTGGAGCAACAATGGAGCTTAGAGGTGGAAGAGGTAGTCAACTAGAGGTAGAAGACACCCCTTATATAGTCATGGGAAAAAAATCCAACCGTTATCCATATGTTCAGCCCGCGACGCACGGTACTACCGCTCCAAGGGAGCGGTACTACCGTGGAGGACCACGGTACTACCGCGGTAGCTGAACAGGCCGGAACTAGTCTGACCAGGGGGTAGTACTACCGCTCGCGCGGTACTACCGCTCCCCCTTGCGGTACTACCGCAGGGCAGGAGAGTCACGGCCTGGGAAGGGAGCGAATGAAATAAATTACACCTGTGCCTACTTCCGCTGAAACTGGGGTGGTGCAAAAACCCGACGCGGTACTACCGCTCGCGAGGCACGGTACTACCATGGCCGGCGCAGATGTAAAAAATTACATCCGCGCCTACTACCGTGACACTGCGGTACTAGGTCGAAGGGCCACGGTACTACGACTCCTAGGGAGCGGTACTACCGTGAGCCCCCGCGGTACTACCGCGTTGGACGAGCGGTACTACCGTGGTGGGCGCGGATGTAAAAAATTACATCCACCCCTACTACCGCACCGGTGCGGCACAAGGCCTGGGTGCCGCGGTACTACCGCTCTAGAGGGGCGGTACTACCGTGACGCACAACGGTACTACCGCTTGTACCTGCGGTACTACCGCAAGTACAGCAGTAGTTGCCAGGTTTCCGCACAACCAAGATATCGAAGGGCAGCTCCAAAGTGCAGGGAAAGGAGGGACAAGTGTACGTGTTGATTCCACCCAAACCTTTCCGACGCGGACCCCTCTTAATAGTACGGCTCTCCTACGACTCAACTCCACCAAAGCGAAACGTAGAACAACGCCGACTTCAATAGTCTCCAAGGGGCACCGAATCGTCTTGTGCCTAGTGATGAAGTATCTGAGAGACTAAAAGGCACACGATTAGTCCGCAAAAGAATTGTCATCGATCACCAAAACACTTAAGGGATAAATATGCCCTTACAATCTCCCCCTTTTTGGTGGATTGATGACAACACGGGATTTGCACATAGATAAGATAATTGAGAGCAGGGGCAAACCCCACCTCTCTAAAATATAGACGGGCTCCCCCTAGATGTGTGCATTTTAGATGAATGCTTTGGACTGCATAGCACACAGACTAGGATCAACACTCCCCCTATATTTTAGAGACCCAGGCATGATAGTAAGCATAGCATAGCATAAAGATAGCACAATATAACACAAGCTTGCTAGGATAGATAGAGTGCATATGTCTTACACCATACGAAGTAAACTAACCAAAGTTCAAACGAGAAAGCAGCAAATAGTTCAACCAAGAAAGCAGCAAACACACGACACACACGACTCAAACTCGCAAATCCCTACACTCTCTCCCCCTTTGGCATCGAGACGCCAAAAAGGCAGAGAGGACACCTACACACACGAGGTGGCTCAAGCAGAGAACTCATCCCAGCCCTCTCCGTCGGTCTCCTCGGCAGCTGGGGTGGTCTCCTCGACATCCTCCTCAGACTCTGTCCACTTGTAACATGCTTCTCCATCCACTCGGCCTCAGGAGTGATGCGCTCCTCGAGACCGCTTGAACCGTCCTCACCATAGAGCTGCAAGACCTTGTTGTCTTTGGCGACGACTCTCCTTGGACTCCACGTGAGTCTGTCGCCTCTTGGCTTGCATGCGAGCAGTGTCTTCATCTTGTCCTTCAGCTTCTGGGCCCATGATGGCATAGGGGCACTCTAGGAAGGCCTAGCAGCACGGCCCTCAGCAACATCCTCTGCGCCAGCATCCTCCTTATCAACAGCAGCCCAAGCAGCAGAGGCATCGGCACGAGTAGTGGTGTTGGCCCAGTTGGATTTGATGCGCAGACAGATGGGCTCATGGCAAATCCAGTCAGGAGCAAGGAACTCCTCATCAGGGTACATCTTCTCCCAAGTCTTGAGATCACCAAGCAGATGGGGCCCATAGATAGGCACCTTGCGGTTGAACACTGCAAACCGAAGCTCACACCACATGATGTGTGAGACATCAAGTGGCTGAGACTAAGTCGAACGAGCCTCCTGGAAGATGAGCATCATATCCACCATATAGGCATGAACCTTGTGTTTGTCACCGATGCGTGGGAACAAGGAGTTACGGAAGATGCGGTACATGATATCCAGAAAGGGGTTGAGTACCAAAGTTGTCTTGCCATTGGCGAGCGCCTTCTCAACCAAGAACGGGGTGAGCAAGTCCTTGTTGGCAGAATCAGCATTGCCATGGGGGCGAACACCTACTGGAGTATTAAGCCCATCATCAGGAACCTGAAGCAAATCCATGAACTCCTTCCAGGTAGCAGACAGTTGGCGGCCATTGGTCATCCAGGTCATCCTTCTCTCTTCATTGGGGTGAAAGTACACTGAGGCAAAGAACTGACAGATAATCTCAGGGTCATAGTCCAGGTGGAAAGAGATCACATGCTCAATGCCAAACTGCTCCACCAAGTCCAGAGCCTCTCCAAAGTAGTCACGGAACTTGTCCTTCCTCATGTGGTGTTGGGGAACGTAGTAATTTCAAAAAATTTCCTACGCACACGCAAGATCATGGTGATGCATAGCAACGAGAGGGGAGAGTATTGTCTACGTACCCTCGTAGACCGAAGCGGAAGCGTTGACCCAACGTAGAGGAAGTAGTCGTACGTCCTCCCGGTCCAACCGATCCAAGCACCATTACTCCGGCACCTCCGAATTCTTGACACACGTACAGCTCGATGACGCACCCCGATCTCCGATCCAGCAGAGGCGCTGGGAGGAGTTAAATCGACGACGGCGTGGTGGCGATCTTGATGTTCTCCTGTCGCAGGGCTTTGCCTAAGCACCACTACAATATGACCGAGGTGTAATATCGTGGAGGGGGGCACCGCACACGGCTAAGGAACGATCTAAATGATCAACTTGTGTCTAGGGTGCCCCCCTACCCCCGTATATAAAGGAGGGAGGGAGGAGGAGGCCGGTCCAAGGGGTGGCGCGCCCTAGGGGGGGCAATCCTACTCCAAGTAGGTTTGGCCCCCCTTTTCCTATTCGGAGTAGGAGAAGGAAGGAAGAGGGGGGAGGAGAAAAGGAAAGGGGGGGCCGACCCCCTTCCCAATTCGGATTGGGCTTGGGGGGGTGTAGGATCGGAAGTATGTCTAGAGGGGGGTGATTAGACTACTTGACAACTTAAAAGTTTAGCCTTTTGATTAGGGCAAGTTTTTAGCAATTTCACAATGATGACCAAGTCAAGTATCACCCTACACATGCAATTCTAGAGTGATGGCAGCGGAAAGTAAATTGCACATGTAGTAAATAAGAGGTGGAGAAGAGCAAGCGCAATATGGAACACGGAGATTTTCTCGTGGTTCCGATAGGTGGTGCTATCGTCAATCCACGTTGATGGAGACTTCAACCCATGGAGGGTAGCAGCTGCGAGAGTCCACGGAGGCTCCACCCACGAAGGGTCCACGAAGAAGCAACCTTGTCTATGCCATCATGGCTTATGCCCACGGAGGACTAGCCTTACTCGGGTAGATCTTCATGAAGTAGGCGATCTCCTTGCCCTTACAAACTTCTTGGTTCAACTCCACATCTTGACGGAGGCTCCCAAGCGACACCTAACCAATCTAGGAGGCACCACCCTCCAAAAGGTAATAGATGGTGTTGGTGATGATGAACTCCTTGCTCTTGTGCTTCAAATGATAATCTCCCCAACACTCAACTCTCCTCCTTGATTTGGCTGTGGTGGAAGAAAGGATTGAGTGGAAAGCAACTTGGGAAGGCTAGAAATCAAGTTTCATATGGTGGGAGTGGAGCAACTTGATCTCAACACAAGGGTAGGTAGTTTTCCTCTCGTAAATGTAAGGTAGGAGTGGTAGTTCTTTCGATGGCTCTCTCCACGAATGAAGAGGAGGTGGAGGGTATTTATAGCCTCCACACAAAATCCAACCGTTACACACATTTGACCAATCTCGGTCGGACCGAAGTTGACAACTCGGTGAGACCGAAAGTTCAAATCTTGTGAGCGTTGGGATTTTCAGTGGGACCGAAAATACAATCTCGGTTAGTCCGATTCTTCCAAAGTCTAGGGTTTGCCATTCTCGGTGGGACCGACTTTCTCATCTCGGTGACACCGATTTGAGTCTGAAGGTTCTGAAGGTTGGCAACACCAATTTCGTAAGACCGAGTTTGGAATCGGAAAATCCGAAATTCTAGGGTTTGGGTATATGGTGAGGTGGTTCATCTCGGTGTGGTGAGTTTATGGAATCGGTGGGACCGAGATTACTTATGGGTTTATGTTGGAATGAAAGATTGCTGATAGTTTGAGAGATAAATCACTAAGCACTTTGAGCAACGGATCATCATCATAACCTCATCCCCTTTTAATAGTATTGGCTTTCCTATGGACTCAATGTGATCTTGGATCACTAAACCAAAAATAGAGTCTTGAGCTTTTGCCAATGTTTTCCTTAGCATTTTGAGGGTCCACATCATCGGTCATTGCCATACCCATATCTTGAACTTTCGAAATATTCTCAAGAAATAATTAGTTCAATGATATATATGTTGTTATTAATTACCAAAACCACCCGGGATTAGTTGCACTTTCAATCTCCCCTTTTGGTAATTGATGACAACATATAGATCAAACTTCGACAAATGATATAATCAATGAATAACATAAATAAGCTTTGAGAAGTATGTGATAAGCAAGAGCTCCCCTAAATTTGTGCATTATTTAAGATTTGCGTTTGAATGCAAATGCACAATCGATTAGGATCATGGGTCACTCTTCCATGTCACATACATCTTGGTGGAGCGCACAAAATGATAAGAATGAATAGCATGCACCCAATCACCAAGACATGAGTAAATGATCATACAAGATATGAATAGAGTATGATAAGCATTAAGCACACATTAAGCATAGTATGATCAAGCACTCATCAAGATAGAGCAAGCGTAGTATCAAACACACGAAATGTCTCGAAGAACTCAAAAGTATCTCAAGGAAAACCGCAAGCGAAAGAGCAAAAACGAGCACTCTCTCTCGAAGTCCTATGATCTATACAATTTCTCCCCTTTGGCAACAAGTTACCAAAAGTTGAAAGGTATAGAGCTAATCGTCACTAGGGACTCTGTTGGCGGCTCTGCTCTGCGTCGATGGAGTGGAGATAGCTGCATCTGCAAAGCTTGCTGAAGTCTGTGGAGCTGGAGGAGTGGATCTTTGGGTGGTCTTTGGGCCGATGGAGCTGTGGGAGGTCTTGATCTTTGTAGCCACAGGGTGCATCCTTTGGAATAGCAGCTGATCTGGGCTTTGTGGGCCTTGGAGCAGGCTGCTCATAGTCATCTGGACTAGATCACCTTCCATCTCCTTCATGAGCTCTGCCTTCTCCTCTTCGCTTCCTCAATGTGCGCCTCAAGCTTGTTGGCGGTGACTGCACTTGATCGACTTGACATCGAGCATGGAACTTATCTTCAACTATCCTCTCATGACTCTCCGAGGCGCACTATCTTTGGCAAGGCGTAGTTCAATTCTCTGAGTGGCTTCAAGAAGTTGTTCTCCAACGCTCTTGGGCTTTCTTGCTTCTTCTTGCTTCCTTCTCGGCTTTAGCTTGTTTGGCAGCTTCAGACTTAGCTTGTCCTTGACGGATGTGGGATCATCCTCGGTCATCACAACTTCATTATCTTCATGTTCAGGGCTGCGGTGGCAAGTGGGGTCTATCCAACGGTAGGTGCCCGTGCCAAACTTGGCATTGATGAGCATCTGAATGTGCGGAGCAAACCCACATGACCTCTTCTGGTCTGCTGCTGTCCTCTTGATAGTCTCAACTATCAGGTCCATCACCTTAAAAGGTGTCTTCTAATCTAGAATGTGCAGCATGTTGATAGAATAGCCTCTTATCATGCGATGGTCTCCTGACTTGGGCATCAAGGTATGCCTCAGAATAGTGTTGGTGGTTGGGAGACCTGCCTGAAGATGATACACTGATCCAAGCTTCCATATCTCAACATCCTTGGCTGGTACCTCATTGTACATGTTCTTCATAGACTCGTGATTCTTCTTTGGAATGCCATAGACATCTACATCATCGTCCCTTGATCTTTGGTGCATTCATAGAACGCTCTCCATTCTTCAACAGTTGAAGAGAATCTCGGCCTTCCGTCATCCATACAATTACGCCATCTGGATAGAAGTGTCTTTGTGGCATAGAACTGCATGATCATTTCATCATTCCAAGCGGTCAATTTCGACCAACAAACTCAGCAACTCCACATGCGGTGAAGCTCTCATGCACATGTGGGAAATAGTCTCTGTGCTCTTCACTTGTCGATGTAATCCCGGTCACGTATCTCGTGTCGGCAACAATTGGTTTCTTGTCCATGAGCACTGTCTCATAGAAATCTTGTTGCTCTCGGTGTGGAACCTTGAGTCAACAGCTGTCCTTCTCTGGTGGCATATGGATCAACTTGCCTCCATAGCACGAGACCTTTGTCCTTCCTTTCCTTCATGTTTTCAGCTCGAGGATGAGCATCATTATGGGTGGCAATTTACATCGAGTTTGAGAACACATGTGCCTCTTCATCGATTCAGCGGTGGCACATTGTCCTTCTTCTTCTCTGAAGCTGGAATATTTCTCACAGTTTTCTTTGGCTTGGCGGCGAGGTTTAGCTTGGGCTGCCTTTCTTTGGAGCTGATGGCTTAGATTTTGTGGGTGCTCCTGCCTCGATGGCATCTCCCATCAACTTTTGCTTACGAGGAGGTGGGGTGCTTCCTCATCGAGTCATCATCAGCTTCTTCATGAACTAGCCTCTTCCTCTTGGAAGTTTTCTTGATCTTCTTTGGAGGTTTCTTCTTCCATGCTCAGCTTCTTTGCAACTGAGGATTTCTTTTCTTTCTTTGGTGCCTTTCTTTGCTTGTTGCCCTTGATATCCTTTGGCAACCACTTTCCTCTTAGGCTTTGAAGTAATCTCCTCATCGCAACAAAGTCGAGTCTTCCTCATCGAATTCCTCTTCTTCTTGGCCTCGTGGCAGCAGGAGGCAATCCACTTGAGTGCTCCTCTCTCCATCATCGAAAAACTGCTTGCTTGGGACTTGTAAGCGCCTCTGGAATCTCAATGGTGATTCGGACCTATTCAGTTGTCACTTGCATCGGACATGGTGACAACCTGTGAAAAGAATAGGTATAGGCGAGTAGAAGAGTTATCACAAACTGCAGAGAATTTTGCAAAAGAATGAGTTCAAACTTTAGTTTTAGGTTTTCACGAGAATGCATTTTGGTCGACCGAGTCTAAAATTCGGTGAATCCAAGTGTCTAAACCTAACCGTACACACCACTTTCGGTTGGACGAAATGGGTTTCGGTCTAGCCGAGAGCACTAGGGTTTCACTGAGTCCTCATTTCGGTCTTACCGATTTGCACAACTTCGGTTTAACGAAAAGTGCGGTGCAATGGCAGAGGCCAAATCGGTCGATCCGAGAATGTAGAATCGGTCACACCGAGATGTGTTCGGCGGAAACCTAACCCTAAAATTTTCACTCGAATTTTGTTCTAAGGACTAGTCTGCTGGATAGGAAGATTTCAAACTTGGCAAGAAGCTAGGCAAAAACCTATCGTGCATTGAATCAGAGGTTGAAGCACGAGAGGGATGAAACTCACCCAATCTGGTGGAGTTTCACTACGGCTGCAACGGTGCGATGAGATTGACCGTTGGCGATGGAGACCATGGCGAGGGCGCCTGAGCGACGGCGGAGCGATCCAAGACCACCACGGCGGCGAATAAGGGTTTGGGGGCGAGGCGTTTGAAGGAATAATCAGCGCTGCCCTCGGGTATATATACCCTTCATTTGTCGGTGGGACCGAGTTGGAAAACTTCGGTGGGACCGAGATGGTTAGCGCAGCGATTACTCACTTGTCACGCCGAAATTTGTAACTTCGGTTTCACCGAGGTGAAAACCTAGATCAATCCAAGTGATTTGATGCGTCCGATTTGAGTATATTGGTTTGACCGAAAGTACTTAGAAGGTTTTGGAAGTTAGGCTTTTGACGGATCGGTGGCTCGAGTGCTCCTCACTCGGTCGTCCGAAAAAGTCTTGTTCAAAGTTTGTGATATAAGCATGAATAGAGTTTGAGACAAGAAAGCATAGATAGCTAGGGGAGGAACTTAGGCATTCTTGTCCATCCATTTGGTCAAAAGAAAAAGATCCAAAAGACCAAAGCAACAAATGGATGTCCTCGAATGGATAAAATTATGCATCCAACATGCTCACACAATAAGATAGCAAATAAAACATGTGTCAAACATGCACAAACAAAACACTAGCTACTAGCACACAATTTGGCGATGACTAGGTCATCTATATATGAGTATATTGACTTAGGAGTCAAATGAGAACATTTGATCATAGGTCATACTCATCGTTTAAGCACAAGTGGGGTTACCACTTTTCCATAAAGCATTAATGTGTTCACATCATTTGAAGATGCTTTAGCTCATTTCTTTAGAGCAAAGCTCCCCCTTGATGTGAGAACCCCTTTTAAAGGGTCAAACTAACCTTGGGTTGTCGTTGAAGACTTCATGTAGATGTTGAAGATGTGGATGCTCAATGTTGATGAAGATCATCAAGAGTTGGGAGCAATCCTTTGGATTGAGCACTTTCAATACCTACATGGGTTAGTCCCACAAGGAACAAACAAGGATATCCATGGACATAGATTGAAGTACACAATAGATGATGTCCATGAAAGCAATGATTACCTTGTCCCTTGACTTACCAACATGAGGGTTTGTGACTCCATGAACTAGTGCAAGATGTGGAAGTTGATTGCACAAGTTCTTTGCCAAAATGAATGTGAGTGAAGTTTGTTGGCGGAGTCACCCTCAAGAACTCTCTAGTTCTTCTTCTTCGGGATCCACATCATCTTGATGGGAATCCTTGGGGTAGTAGTTGAGCTTGTCAAGTAGAACTTGAAGTTGCCTTGGGAACCCACTTGACCATGGCCTTGGGTGCTTCAATGAATGCATCAATCTCCTCTTGAAGCTTGTCCTTGCCTTTTAGCTTGTGGTCTTGTGGTGGAAGGTCATCTTGAGCTTGTTCCACATTGGAAGAAGTAGGATCATACTTCTCCTTTTGAGAAACAAACTTTGGAGTGCGATATTGACCTTCTTCCCATTCAACACCCTCGGCGTTGAACTTTCGCTCAAAACCAATTCCTTGATTCTTCCGGTGCCTTCCTTGCTTGCGAACAATTTCCTCAAAGTTCTTGCTTCCGGCAAGGCTCTTGTAGACACCTTTCTCTATAATCCCTTTCAATAAACTATTTTCTTGCTCAAGTGAAACTTGGCTTGAAACATTGTTAGTGGAATCAAGAGAACTACTAGAACCAATTATGTTGCTTCTAGATGAAGAATTTTTCTTATGCTTGTCATGCTTAGTTTTAATAGGTGGCAAGAAATTAGACAAGAGAAGTCGTTTGGCAAGATATGAAGAACTCTTCTTTCGAAGATCGTCATTGATAGCTTTTAGAAACTCATGTTCTTGCTCTAGATTGAGCTTCTCGAAGCGTAGCTTCTCATGAGATCTTAGGAGCTCTCTATGATCTTCTTGAGTTGTTTCATGAGCTAACTTAAGAGTGTTTAGTTCTTTAGTTAGGACGCTCAATCACCTTCATAGCATTGTCATTCGACTCTTCTCGACTATAAAGACTACTAGCATGTTCATCATTACTAAGCTCACTAGATTTGTCATGTAAAAGCTCATCTTCACCAAGCAAGTCATCTTCATCACTATCAAAGTCAATGAATTCAGGGTGTGATACCTTGGGGCCTTTTGCCATGAAGCATCTTCCAATTCCCTCATTTGGTGAATCAAACAAGTCATAGGAGTTGGAGTTGGAGGACACGAGAGCAAGACCGGCAACACCTTCATCTTGACTGTATTCGGAGTTGGAGTGATAGCTTCTTTCGGAGTGATTGTCGGAGTCGGAGCCGGAGACCCATTCACCAACATGAGCTTGATGTTTTCTTCTTGTGTAGCTCCTTGATGACTTGTCTTTCCTTTCCGAATCCTTGCTTCTCCGAGAGGATCTTCGTTCATAACGATCATCTCAACTCCTTCTCTCTTTTCGAGGTGACTCTTCTCTTGAGCTTCTTCTTCTTGGAGATTCTTCTCTTCTCTTGTGGGGAGTCGAACACTCATTTGAGTAGTGTCGGGTCTTCCACAATTGTAGCAGATTCGATCACGACTAGAAGATCTCTTTTCATCATTTGATCTAGACTTTGAGCTTCTTTCCTTGCTTCTACTCTTGTAGAATTTGTTGAAGTTCTTCACCATTAGGCTTATCTCTTCATTGGAAACTAGCTTGTCACTTGAGGTTGTGGGAGCTTCAAGCTGCAGCTTTGTAAGCACCACTTGACTTGTTGTGAAGCTCTTCCTTATCTTTAAGTGTCATCTCATGAGCAACAATCCTTCCAATGACTTGGTAGGCTTGAGATCCTTGTAGTTTGGCATCATTTGGATCAAAGTGCACATGGTGTCATACTTTCCATCCAAAGCTCGAGAATCTTCTTGATGATGAATCGGTCGGTCATTTCTTCGCTTCCTAAGCCTGCCATCTCATTGGTGATGAGAGCAAGCCTAGAGTACATTTCAGCGACTCCTTCACCTTCCTTCATCTTGAACTTGTCAAGTGACCTTGAAGAACATCTAGCTTTGATTCCTTCACGGACTCGGTACCTTCGTGCATTTCGACCAAAGTATCCCAAATCTCTTTTGCATTCTCAAGGCGGCTGATCTTGTTGAACTCCTCGGGACACAAAGCATTGAAGAGAATGTCACAAGCTTGAGCATTGTTACGTAACATCCGCAACTCATCCGCAGTAGCTTCGCGATCCGGAACTTTTCCTTCCTCGAAGAACTCACCTTGCAAGCCAACACAAATAATGCCCCATCGGCGGGGTTATGTCCAAGAATATGCATTTTCATTTTATGCTTCCAACTAGCAAAATTTGAACCATCAAAGTAAGGACCTCACTGAAATTACCCTCACTAGGCGCCATACTCTCCTAGGTTGTGAAACCAAGCTTATGGAGTCAATGCAATGAAACCAATCCAATGGAGACCAAAGCTCGATACCACTTGTAGGATCGGAAGTATGTCTAGAGGGGGTGATTAGACTACTTGACAACTTAAAAGTTTAGCCTTTTGATTAGGGCAAGTTTTAGCAATTTCACAATGATGACCAAGTCAAGTATCACCCTACACATGCAATTCTAGAGTGATGGCAGCGGAAAGTAAATTGCACATGTAGTAAATAAGAGGTGGAGAAGAGCAAGCGCAATATGGAACACGGAGATTTTTCTCGTGGTTCCGATAGGTGGTGCTATCGTCAATCCACGTTGATGGAGACTTCAACCCATGGAGGGTAACGGCTGCGAGAGTCCACGGAGGCTCCACCCACGAAGGGTCCACGAAGAAGCAACCTTGTCTATGCCATCATGGCTTACGCCCACGGAGGAATAGCCTTACTCGGGGTAGATCTTCACAGTAGGCGATCTCCTTGCCCTTACAAACTTCTTGGTTCAACTCCACATCTTGTGGAGGCTCCCAAGCGACACCTAACCAATCTAGGAGGCACCACCCTCCAAAAGGTAATAGATGGTGTTGGTGATGATGAACTCCTTGCTCTTGTGCTTCAAATGATAATCTCCCCACACTCAACTCTCCTCACTGATTTGGCTGTGGTGGAAGAAAGGATTGAGTGGAAAGCAACTTGGGAAGGCTAGAAATCAAGTTTCATATGGTGGGAGTGGAGCAACTTGATCTCAACACAAGGGTAGGTAGTTTTCTTCTCGAAATGTAAGGTAGGAGTGGTAGTTCTTTCGATGGCTCTCTCCACGAATGAAGAGGAGGTGGAGGGTATTTATAGCCTCCACACAAAATCCAACCGTTACACACATTTGACCAATCTCGGTCGGACGAAGTTGACAACTCGGTGAGACCGAAAGTTCAAATCTTGTGAGCGTTGGGATTTTCAGTGGGACCGAAAATACAATCTCGGTTAGTCCGATTCTTCCAAAGTCTAGGGTTTGCCATTCTTGGTGGGACCGACTTTCTCATCTCGGTGACACCGATTTGAGTCTGAAGGTTCTGAAGGTTGGCAACACCAATTTCGTAAGACCGAGTTTGGAATCGGAAAATCCGAAATTCTAGGGTTTGGGTATATGGTGAGGTGGTTCATCTCGGTGTGGTGAGTTTATGGAATCGGTGGGACCGAGATTACTTATGGGTTTATGTTGGAATGAAAGATTGCTGATAGTTTGAGAGATAAATCACTAAGCACTTTGAGCAACAGATCATCATCATAACCTCATCCCTTTTAATAGTATTGGCTTTCCTATGGACTCAATGTGATCTTGGATCACTAAACCAAAAATAGAGTCTTGAGCTTTTGCCAATGTTTTCCTTAGCATTTTGAGGGTCCACATCATCGGTCATTGCCATACCCATATCACTGAACTTTCTGAAATATTCTCAAGAAATAATTAGTTCAATGATATATATGTTGTTATTAATTACCAAAACCACCCAGGGATTAGTTGCACTTTCAGGGGGGGCGCGCCCCCTCCCTTGCTCCTTCTCCCTCCCTTCCACTAAGGCCCATATACTTACCGGGGGGTTCCGGTAACCTCCCGGAGCTCCAGTATATTCCCAAACTCTCCCGGAACCTTTCCGGTGTCCAAATATATCCGTCCAATATATCAATCTTTATGTCTCGACCACTTAGAGACTCCTCGTCATGTCCGTAATCACATCCGGGACTCCGAACAACCTTTGGTACATCAAAATACATAAACTCATAATATAACTGTCATCGAAACCTTAAGCGTGCGGACCCTACGGTTCGAGAACAATGTAGACATGACCGAGACATGTCTCCGGTCAATAACCAATAGCGGGACCTGGATGTCCATATTGGTTCCTACATATTCTATGAAGATCTTTATCGGTCAAACCGCATAACAACATACTTTGTTCCCTTTGTCATCGGTATGTTACTTGCCCGAGATTTGATCGTCGGTATCCAATACCTAGTTCAATCTCGTTACAAGCAAGTCTCTTTACTCGATTCGTAATATGTCATCTCATAACTAACTCATTAGTTACATGCTTGCAAGGCTTAGGTGATGAGTATTACCGAGAGGGCCAGAGATACCTCTCCGACATTCGGAGTGACAAATCCTAATCTTGAATTATGCCAACTCAACAAGTACCTTGGAAACACCAGAGAGCACCTTTATAATCACCCGATTACGTTGTGGCGTTTGGTAGCACACAAAGTGTTCTTCCGTAAGCAGGAGTTGCACAATCTCATAGTTGCAGGAACTTTGTATAAGTCATGAAGAAAGCAATAGCAGTATACTAAACGATCAAGTGCTAGGCTAACAGAATGGGCATGTCAATCACTTCATTCTTCTAATGATGTGATCCCACTAATCAAATGACAACACATGTCTATGGTTAGGAAACATAACCATCTTTGATTAATGAGCTAGTCAAGTAGAGGCATACTAGAGACTATAGTTTTGTCTATGTATTCACACATGTATTATGTTTCCGGTTAATACAATTCTAGCATGAATAATAAACATTTATCATGATATGAGGAAATAAATAATAACTTTATTATTGCCTCTAGGGCATATTTCCTTGAGTCTCCCACTTGCACTAGAGTCAATAATCTAGATTACATAGTAATGATTCTAACACCCATGGAGTCTTGGTGCTGATCATGTTTTGCTCGTGACAGAGGCTTAGTCAACGGGTCTGCAACATTCAGATCCGTATGTATCTTGCAAATCTCTATGTCTCCCTACTTGGACTTGGTCCCGAATGGAATTGAAGCGTCTCTTGATGTGCTTGGTCCTCTTGTGAAATCTGGATTCCTTTGCTAAAGCAATTGCACCAGTATTGTCACAGAAGATCTTCATTGGTCCCGATGCACTAGGTATTACACCTAGATCGGAAATGAACTCCTTCATTTGCTGCTTCAGAAGCAGCTATGTACTCCGCTTCACATGTAGATCCCGCCACGACACTTTGTTTAGAACTGCACCAACTTACAGCTCCACCGTATAATATAAACACGTATCCGGTTTGCGATTTAGAATCGTCCAGATCAGTGTCAAAGCTTGCATCGACGTAACCATTTACGACTAGCTCTTTGTCACCTCCATATCGAGAAACATATCCTTAGTCCTTTTCGGTATTTCGGGATGTTCTTGACCGCTGTCCGATGATCCACTCTGGATTACTTTGGTACCTTCTGCTAAGCTTATTGCTAAGCATCGTCGGTCTGGTACATAGCATTGCATACATGATAGAGCCTATGGCTGAAGCATAGGAACATTTTTCATTTTCTCTCTATCTTCTGCTGTGGTGGGCATTGAGTTCGACTCAACTTCACACCTTGTAGCACGAGGCAAGAATCCTTTCTTTGCACGATCCATTTGAACTTTTCAAAATTTTGTCAAGGTATGTGCTTTGTGAAAGTCCTATTAAGCGTCTTGATCTATCTCTATAGATCTTGATGACTAATATGTAAGCAGCTTCACCGAGGTCTTTCAACGAAAAACTTTTATTCAAGTATCCCTTTATGCTATCCAGAAATTCTATATCATTTCCAATTAATAATATGTCATCAACATATAAAACTAGAAATGCTACTGAGCTCCCACTCACTTTCTTGTAAATCTGAGCTTCTCCAAAAGTGCATATAAAACCATATGCCTTGATCACACTATCAAAGCGTTTATTCCAACTCGAGATGCTTGCACCAGTCCATAAATGGAGCGCTGGAGCTTGCACACTTTGTTAGCGCCTTTTGGATCAACAAAACCTTCGGCTGCATCATATACAACTCTTCTTCTAGAAATCCATTCAAGAATGCAGTCTTGACATCCATTTGCCAAATTTCATAATCATGAAATGCAGCAATAGCTAACATGATTCGGACAGACTTAAGCATCGCTACTGGTGAGAAAGTCTCATCGTAGTCAACCCCTTGAACTTGTCGAAAACCTTTCGCAACAAGTCGAGCTTTATAAACGATAATATTACCATCAGCGTCGGTCTTCTTCTTAAAGATCCATTTATTCTCAATGGCTTGCCGATCATCGGCAAGTCAACCAAAATCCATACTTTGTTCTCATACATGGATCCTATCTCAGATTTCATGGCCTCCAGCCATTTTGCGGAATCTGGGCTCATCATCGCTTCCTCATAGTTCGTAGGTTCATCATGGTCAAGTAACATGACTTCGAATAGGATTACCGTACCACTCAGTGCGGATCTTACTCTAGTAGACCCACGAGGTTCGAGAGAAACTTGATCTGAAGTTTCATGATCAATATCATTAGCTTCCTCACTAATTGGTGTAGTTGTCACGGGAACCGGTTCTCGTGATGAACTACCTTCAATAAGGGAGTAGATCTGATTATCTCATCGATTTCTACTTTCCTCCCACTCACTTCTTTCGAGAGAAACTCCTTCTCTAGAAAGGATCCATTCTTAACAACGAATGTCTTGCCTTCGGATCTGTGATAGAAGGTATACCCATGATCTCTTTTGGGTATCCTATGAAGACACATTTCTCGATTTGGGTTCGAGCTTATCTGGTTGAAGTTTCTTCACATAAGCATCGCAGCCCCAAACTTTAAGAAACGACAACTTTGGTTTCTTGCCAAACCACAGTTCATAAGGCGTCGTCTCAGCGGTTTTGATGGTGCCCTATTTAGCGTGAATGCGGCCGTCTCTAAAGCATAACCCCAAAATGATAGCGGTAAATCGGTAAGAAACATCATAGATCGCACCATATCAAGTAAAGTACGATTCTGACGTTCGGACACACCATTTCGTTGTGGTGTTCGGTGGCGTGAGTTGCTTGAAACTATTCCGCATTGTTTCAAATGTAAACCAAACTCGTAACTCAAATATTCTCCTCCACGATCAGATCGTAGAAATTTTATTTTCTTGTTACGATGATTCTCCACTTCACTCTGAAATTCTTTGAACTTTTTAAATGTTTCAGACTTATGCTTCATTAAGTAGATATACCCATATCTGCTTAAATCATCTGTGAAGGTGAGAAAAAATAACGATATCCGCCACGAGCCTCAACATTCATCGGACCACATACATCTGTATGTATGATTTCCAACAAATCTGTTGCTCTCTCCATAGTCTTAGGAGAGCGGTGTTTTAGTCATCTTGCCCATGAGGCACGGTTACATAAGTACCAAGTGATTCATAATCAAGTGATTCCAGAAGTCCATCACTATGGAGTTTCTTCATGCGTTTTGCACCGATATGACCCAAACGGCACTGCCACAAATAAGTTGCACTATCATTATCAACTCTGCATCTTTTGGCTTCAACATTATGAATATGTGTATCACTACTATCGAGATTCAATAAAATAGACCACTCTTCAAGGGTGCATGACCATAAAGATATTACTCATATAAATAGAACAACCATTATTCTCGATTTAAATGAATAACCGTCTCGCATCAAACAAGATCCAGATATAATGTTCATGCTCAACGCAGCACCAAATAACAATTATTCAGGTCTAAAACTAATCCCGTGGTAGATGTAGCGGTAGCGCCGCCGCCAGCGATCACATCGACTTTGGAACCGTTTCCCAGCGCGCATCGTCACCTCGTCCTTGGCGATGCTCGCTTATTCCGTAGTCCTGTTTTGAGTTGCAAATATTAGCAGAACCAATATCAAATACCGGGTGCTACTACGAGCTCTAGTTAGGTACACATCAATAACATGTATATCGCATATACCTTTGTTTACTTTGCCATCCTTCTTATCCGCCAAATACTTGGGGCGATTCGCTTCGGTGTCGATCGCTTGCGGTAGAAGCACTCGATTTCGGGCTTAGGTCCAGACTTGGGTTTCTTCTCTTGAGCAGCAACTTGCTTGCCGTTCTTTTGAAGTTCCTTCTTCTTCCCTTTGCCCTTTTCTTGAAACTAGTGGTCTTGTTGACCATCAACACTTGATGCTCCTTCCTGATTTCTACCCCCGCGGCGTTCAGTATCGCGAAGAGCTCGAGAATAGTCTTGTTCATCCCTTGCATATTATATTCATCACGAAGCTTTTGTAGCTTGGTGGCAGTGATTGAAGAATTCTGTCAATGACACTATCATCAGGAAGATTAACTCCCAGTTGAATCAAGTGATTGTTATACCCAGACATTCTGAGTATATGTTCACTGATAGAACTATTCTCCTCCATCTTGCAGCTATAGAACTTATTGGAGACTTCATATCTCTCAATCCGGGCATTTGCTTGAAATACTAACTTCAACTCTTGGAACATCTCATATGCTCCATGGCGTTCAAAACGTCGTTGTAGACCGGTTCTAAGCCGTAAAGCATGGCACACTGAACTACTGAGTAGTCATCGACTTTGCTCGCAGACGTTCTTAACGTCGTCGGTTACATCGGCGCAGGCAGTTGGCACCCAGCGGTGCTTCGGGGCGTAACTCTTACGTGCAGCAATGAGGATAATCCTCGAGTTACGGACCCGATCCGTGTAATTGCTACCATCATCTTTCAACTTTGCTTTCTCAAGGAACGCATTAAAATTCAACGGAACAACAAGCACGAGCCATCTATCTACAAACAAACATAGACAAGCAAGATACTATCAGGTACTAAGTTCATGATAAATTTAAGTTCAATTAATCATATTATTTAAGAACTCCCACTTAGACAGACATCTCTCTAGTCATCTAAGTGATCACGTGATCCAAATCAACTAAACCATAACCGATCATCACGTGAGATGGAGTAGTTTTCAATGGTGAAAATCATTATGTTGATCATATCTACTATATGATTCACGCTCGACCTTCGGTCTCGTGTTCGAGGCCATATCGCATATGCTAGGCTCGTCAAGTTTAACTTGAGTATTCTGCGTGTGCAAAACTGGCTTGCACCCGTTGTAGATGGACGAGAGCTTATCACACCCGATCATCACGTGGTGTCTCGGCACGACGAACTTTGGCAGCGGTGCATACTCGGGAGAACACTTCTTGATAATTTAGTGAGAGATCATCTTAAAATGCTACCGTCAATCAAAGCAAGATAAGATGCATAAAGGATAAACATCACATGCAATCAATATAAGTGATATGATATGGCCATCATCATCTTGTGCTTGTGATCTCCATCTCCAAGCACCGTCGTGATCACCATAAATCACCGGGCGCGACACCTTGATCTCCATCGTAGCATCGTTGTCGTTCGCCATCTATTGCTTCTACGACTATCGCTACCGCTTAGTGATAAAGTAAAGCAATTACTGTAGCGTTGCATTTCATACAATAAGCGACAACCATATGGCTCCTGCTAGTTGCCGATAACCGGTTACAAAACATGATCATCTCATACAATAAAATATAGCATCACGTCTTGACCATATCACATCACAACATGCCCTGCAAAAACAAGTTAGGCGTCCTCTACTTTGTTGTTGCAAATTTTACGTGGCTGCTACGGGCTTTAGCAAGAACCGTTCTTACCTACGCATCAAAACCACAGCGATAGTTTGTCAAATAGACTCGTTTTAACCTTCACAAGGACGGGCGTAGCCACACTCGATTCAGCTAAAGTGAGAGAGCAGACACCCACCAGTCACCTTTAAGCACGAGTGCTCGTAATGCAGTGAAACCAGTCTCGCGTATCGTCTGGCGTAATGTCGGTCCGGGCGCTTCATCTCACAATACCGCTGAACCAAAGTATGACATCTTTGGTAGGCAGTATGACTTATATCGTCCACAACTCACTTGTGTTCTACTCGTGCATATAACATCAACGCATAAAACCTAGGCTCGATACCCTTTGTTGGGGAGCGTAGTAATTTCAAAAATTTCCTCGCACACGCAAGATCATGGTGATGCATAGCAACGAGAGGGGAGAGTATTGTCTACGTACCCTCGTAGACCGAAGCGGAAGCGTTGACGCAACATAGAGGAAGTAGTCGTACGTCCTCCCGATCCAACCGATCCAAGCACCGTTACTCCGGCACCTCCGAGTTCTTGACACACGTACAGCTCGATGACGCACCCCGATCTCTGATCCAGCAGAGGCGCGGGGAGGAGTTCCGTCAGCACGATGGCGTGGTAACGATCTTGATGTTCTCCTGTCGCAGGGCTTCGCCTAAGCACCACTATAATATGACCGAGGTGTAATATCGTGGAGGGGGGCACCGCACACGGCTAAGGAACGATCTCAATGATCAACTTGTGTCTAGGGTGCCCCCTACCCCCGTATATAAAGGAGGGAGGGAGGAGGAGGCCGGCCCAAGGGGTGGCGCGCCCTAGGGGGGCAATCCTACTCCAAGTAGGTTTGGCCCCCCTTTTCCTATTCGAAGTAGGAGAAGGAAGGAAGAGGGGAGGAGAGAAGGAAGGGGCGGCCCCTTCCCATTCGGATTGGGCTTGGGGCGCCCCTCCTTGCTCGTTCTCCTCCCTTCCACTAAGGCCCATATACTTACCGGGGTTCGGTAACCTCCCGAGCTCGGTATATTCCCAAACTCTCCGGAACCTTTCCGGTGTCCAAATATATCCGTCCAATATATCAATCTTTATGTCTCGACCATTTGAGACTCCTCGTCATGTCCGTAATCACATCCGGATTCGAACAACCTTGATACATCAAAATACATAAACTCATAATATAAGCATCGCCGAAACCTTAAGCGTGCAGACCCTACGGTTCGAGAACAATGTAGACATCACCGAGACATGTCTCGGTCAATAACCAATAGCGGGACACGGATGTCCATATTGGTTCCTACATATTCTCGAAGATCTTTATCGGTCAAACCGCATAACAACATACTTTGTTCCCTTTGTCATCGGTATGTTACTTGCCCGAGACTTGATCGTCGGTATCCAAGACCTAGTTCAATCTCGTTCTTTGGAAAGTCTCTTTACTCGTTACATGTCGTCATCTCATAACTAACTCATTAGTTACATGCTTGCAAGGCTTAGGTGATGAGTATTACCGAGAGGCCAGAGATACCTCTCCGACAATCGGAGTGACAAATCCTAATCTTGAATTATGCCAACTCAACAAGTACCTTGGAAACACCTATAGAGCACCTTTATAATCACCCGATTCGTTGTGACGTTTGGTAGCACACAAAGTGTTCTTCCGTAAGCGGAGTTGCACAATCTCATAGTTGCAGGAACTTTGTATAAGTCATGAAGAAAGCAATAGCAAGTATACTAAGCGATCAAGTGCTAGGCTAACAGAATGGGTCATGTCAATCACATCATTCTTCTAATGATGTGATCCCACTAATCAAATGACAACACATGTCTATGGTTAGGAAACATAACCATCTTTGATTAATGAGCTAGTCAAGTAGAGGCATACTAGTGACTATAGTTTTGTCTATGTATTCACACATGTATTATGTTTCCGGTTAATACAATTCTAGCATGAATAATAAACATTTATCATGAGATGAGGAAATAAATAATAACTTTATTATTGCCTCTAGGGCATATTTCCTTCATGTGGTGCATATCAATCCACTTCACCTCCACATAGGTATTCTGCTTGTTCTTGATGACGTCCAAATAGATGTTGGTCTGTGTCTTGTTCCAGAACAGCTCACAGCCTCTAACAGTGGAACGCGGATGCACATAAGGGTGAAGCTGCCTGAGACGAACATACTCAGTGGGGGCGATCTCATCCATGCCCTTAGCGGGCTCCTTGTGCTTGCTAGCAGAGGTCTTGACATTGCGCTTGGACGCAGATGATCCCTCTGGAACTTCTCCTGGGTTGCGCAGACGCTTGGAGCCAGTGTCACGACTGGGATTGGACCGGCGAGAGCCACCACCTGAGACACACACGCAAAGCACCAAAAAACGCGAAGAAGATCAATGCAAAGGCCATGAAAAAGCACAGGAAACACATAGAAGGCATACGAGAAACTTGGCATGCGATAGATGTGAGCCACGGTAGAAGCGCCCTTTGTCTGCGGTACTAAAGATTAGTCTTGCTCAGACGTGATGTAGTACCGCGGCGAGGTCCTGATAGTACCATGGCTGGAGCGGTAGTACGCTCTTAGTACCGCACAGGGCGTGGTAGTACCGCTCCCGAGGAGCGGTAGTACCGTGCAAGCAGTAGTACCGCGCCATACGGGCGGTAGTACCGCGACGCGTCAGATCTAACTTGTGATTTGAATCTGAAAAGAACCGCGAAACAATGGCGGTGCTACGGTGATCAGATCTAGCGCAAGACAACAATACAAGTATAATTCCTATGCAATACCACACTCCTTCATCCTACTCTTGCAGAGATTAAGCCTATGAATCTCAAGAACACACAAGCCTCCCCAAAACCTAAAATCACCAAACACAATCAAAAGGAGAGGGAGTTGGGGAAAAACCTTGGTCCATAGCAAGAGCACGTGGTGGGGAACGATCCCACCGGTCGGAATCACGGGAGGACGGCCGGTGGAGGAGATCCGGCGACGAACGCCGGCTCCGTTCTTGAGCACGGGAGAGGAAGAGACGATGTGGAGAGAGAGGACATGAATGGGTACGGGGAGTTAGAACTCCCCTGCCGATCCTTATCCCCCTTTTCGAACTAAGCGGTAGTACCGCGTATCATCGCGGTAGTACCGCTCGGGCAGAAGTACCGTGCCGAGGCGGTAGTACCGCTCAACCAGGCGGCAGGGTAGTACCGTGCTCCCACCAGTGATAGTACCGTGGCAGGCCACGGTAGTACCGTAGCCGGCCACGGTAGTACCGTGAGCTTAAGACACCGCAGGTTTCAAACACGAGAGGAAAACGCCTTTGCACGGGAACTTTTCACACACAAGAACCCACAAGAACACGTACAGACCAGAGGTAAGAGGACATCAAGAAACCACCAAGCGACAAAGCCTCTCGAGGAGAGAGGGCAGTGGCCGAAGCCACCTATGTTTGAGTTGGATGGTATGGCACCGCGAAGAATTATCCTTGGGCCCATGACCAAAACTCGTCTTTGAAGCACAAGTACCATAAAATGGCTAATGTGAAAGAGGTGATCTATTTATGCATAATGGGGGAGGAGAGTTCATTGAGAGAACAACACTCCCCTATGTCCATGCCTACACCTAAGCGAGACAACAAGTTGAGTGTGGTGGGGGTGCACAGTTTCAAGTCACATTGCTCAAATCAATGATATTTAGCTCATGCCTTAACTCATGAAATCTTGCTTCATCCAAGGGCTTTGTGAAAATATCTGCAAGGTTATCATGAGTGTTGACATACTTGAGCTTGATCTCCCCTCGCCTAATGTGATCCCGGATGAAGTGATACCGAATCTCAATGTGCTTCGTCTTGAAGTGTTGCACCGGGTTGAGAGTAATCTTGATGGCACTTTCATTGTCACAGCAAAGAGGCACTTTGTCACAAATGACACCGTAATCCTTTAAAGTTTGCCTCATCCACAGGAGTTGAGCACAACAACTACCTGCCGTCACATACTCCGCTTCGGTGGACGAGAGAGACACACAACTTTGCTTCTTGGAGACCAACTTACCAAAGAGCAACCAAGAAATTGGCACCCTCCGGAAGTGGACTTCCTATCCACTTTGTCTCCCGCCCAATCGGAATCCGTGAAACCTTCAAGCTTGAAGTTTGCTCCTCTTGGGTACCATAAGCCAAAGTTTGGGGTATGAGCCACATATCAAAAGATTCGCTTGACCGCCACAAAGTGACTTTCCTTTGGTGCGGCTTGAAAACGTGCACACATCCCCACACTCAACATGATATCCGATCTAGATGCACAAAGGTAAAGCAAGGAGCCAATCATGGAGCGATATACCTTTTGATCCACCGCTTTACCATTGGGATCGATGTCAAGTTCGCACTTGGTAGGCATTGGTGTAGTAGCCGGCTTGACATCACTTAGCTTGAATCTTTTAAGCATGTCTTGAGTGTATTTGGCTGGGTTGATGAAGGTTCCTTATCTTCTTTGTTTGATGTCGAAACCAAGGAAGAACTTCAACTCTCCCATCGAGGACATCTTAAAATTGGAGGTCATGAGAGCGGCAAATTCCTCGACATGGGAGTAGCCTTGTGCTACCAATCTCGCCTTGATGCGAATGATGTTCCCATGAGCATCTTGCTTGTTCTTGAAGATGCACTTGGTTCCAATGACGTTGTGGTTCCCGGATGGTCTTGGCACCAATCTCCATACCTTGTTGTACTCGAAGTTGTTGAGTTCTTCATGCATGGCATTGAGCCAATCCGAGTCTTCGAGCGCCTCATAGACCTTTTGGGGTTCAACACAAGAGACAAACGCGTGATGTTCACAATAGTTTGCCAATTGTCTCTGAGTGCTTACCCCTTTCTTAGGCTTCCAACCACATTTTCCATGAGATGGCCTTGGGTGGTGAGCTTGGAAGCAATCTTGGCACGACGCTCTAATTCCTCCTCGGATGTGGAAGGAGGAGGTTGACTTGATCATCTTGGCGCCGTCTTGAGCTTGTTCTTGATCTTGAGGTTGCTCTTGATCTTGAACTTGCTCGAGGGGGAGAACTTGACCTTGGGCATCATTTAGAGGTTCACCACCGTCTTGAGGTTGATCTTGCCCTTGGTCTTGTTCACCAGGTTGAGGGCCTTCACTTTGTTCTTCGGAAGCGTGTGGGTCTTGATGAGGTGATGGCTCTACTTGAGTAGAGCATTGTCCTTCTCCTTGACCACAAGGGGTTCCTCAATGGGTAGGATTTGACCAATACCCATTCTTCTTATGGCTTGGGGAGGAATTTCATCACCTACATCACAAGTACCACTTTGCTCCACTTGGGAGCCGTTATTTTCGTCAAACTCCACGTTACACGTCTCCTCAATGAGTTTGGTGGACTTGTTGAGGACACGGTAAGCATGAGAGTTTGTAGCATAACCAACAAATATGCCCTCATGAGCTCTAGCCTCAAATTTAGACAAACGAACACCTTTCTTGAGAATGAAACACTTACAACCAAACACCCGGAAGTACTTGAGGTTGGGCTTGTTGCCGGTGAGTATCTCATAAGGAGTCTTGTTCAAGCCTTTGCGAAGATAGAGCCGATTGGATGCATGACATGCGGTGTTGATGGCTTCGGCCCAAAAGTTGTATGGAGACTTGAACTCCGCCATCATGGTCCTTGCCGCATCCATCAACGTTCGGTTCTTCCTCTCCGCAACACCATTTTGTTTAGGGGTATATGGTGCAGAATATTGATGCTTGATCCCCTCATCACTAAGAAACTCATCCAAGGTGTAGTTCTTGAACTCGGTGCCGTTGTCACTTCTTATTGTCAAGATCTTTGAATCATGTTGATGTTGAGCTTCATTTGCAAAGTCGATGACGGTTTGTTGAGTCTCACTCTTCCTCTTGAAGAAGTATACCCAAGTGTATCTTGAATAATCATCCACAATCACTAAGCAATACTTTCTTCCTCCAAGACTATCAAAAGATGGAGGTCCGAAGAGATCCATGTGAAGGAGCTCCAAGGGTCTCTTCGAGTAGATGATGGTTGAAGGAGGGTGAGCCTTTTCATGGAGCTTTCCTTCGATACAAGCACTACAAGCATGATCTTTGGCAAAACTAACATTTGTTAGTCCACGGACATGGTCCCCCTTGAGAAGACTTTGCAAAGATCTCATATTGACGTGGGCTAAACGGCGATGCCAAAGCCATCCCACATCAACTTTAGCCATTAGGCATGTCGCGGTCTTAGTGGGTCGCTCCGAAAAGTTGATCACATAGAGACCGTTCTCGACATGCCCAACAAAGGCTAATTTAAGAATCTTGCTCCACAAGAGGGCCACGGTATCAATGTCAAAGAATGTAGCAAAGCCCATGAGTGCAAGTTGACGAACGGAAAGTAAATTGAATGCAAGGGACTCAACAAGCATGACTTTCTCGATCGTTAGATCATGAGAAATGACAACCTTGCTGAGACCCAATACCTTAGAACGTGATGCATCACCCCACTCGACATTGGTGGGCATAGATGGAATCTCTTGCACTTCCACCACCAAGTCCTTTCTCCCGGTCATATGATTTGTTGATCCACTATCGAGCAACCATGATCCCCCACCGGAAGCAAACACCTACACGAGATCAATGCTTGGTTTTAGGTACCCATTTAGTAATGGGTCCTTTGATGTTAGTAACAAGGGTCTTGGGAACCCAAATAGACCATTCAATGTACTCATAAGAAGAACCAACAAATTTAGCATAAACATGTCCATCACTAGCACGGCACAACACATATGACGGGTTAAAGTCGCCGGCTTTGTTTGAGGAAATGCTTTTGCCCTTTTGGACATCAACTCCCTTCACTTTCTCCTTCTTCTTCTTAGGAGCACCCTCTCCCTCTTTCACAAACGTTTGTTTGAGAGGAGGAGGACGTTTGGTCTTGTTGTTCTTCTTCTTCTTGCTCTTTGACTTGGGTGCAAACCCAATTCCTTCTTTGGCCACAACTTCCTTTTGATTGCTCAAAAGGTCGTTGAGGTTCTTCTCACCTTGAATGCAAGTCACAAGGCCTTTCTCAAGTTGGTCCTTCAACTTGGCATTCTCCTCCACAAGATGCGCATGCTCACAACATGGGTTAGTAGCACATGCATTATCAATTAATACCATATGAGGAAAGGTGGCCTTTTCTTTGATTAGCTTCACTTGGAGTTGAGCATGACTCTTTAAGGTAGCATGAGTACCCTTCAAGACCTTGTGGGCCTTGTCAAGTATCTCAAACTCCTCTTTGAGTCTAGCATGATCAACCCCAAGTTTGGCCTTCTCGGAGGTTAGCACATGAGACACGACAAGAGCATGATCAAGATCTTTCTTTAACTTAGCATGGTCATCATTGTGTGACTCCTCAAGAGTCAAATGATGCACACGCTCTTCCTCAAGAGCATTAGAGAGATCCGATATTTCATCGGCATAGTCACGACTATGACCTTCCATCTTGGAGATGGTTTCTTCGTGAGCCTCGATCATGTCATTGGCCTCACCAAGTTGTTCCAAGAGAGCAACAAAGTGCTTCTTGGACTTTCCCTTGAGCTTACTCATAAAAGACTCAAATTCATTCACTTCCTCATTAGACTCAACACGTTTATCAATGCAATCCTCCAAGGAGGGATTAGTAATGATGGTGGTTGTGATGTTGGGGGTTACCTTGTTTGAAGCTTTAGCCATGAGGCATCTGGCGGTGATGTTTTCGTTGGGTGATTCGAAGAGAGACACCCGGGGAGTAGTAGCAATGGCAATGGACGCCATGGCCATTGCTTCTTCATTTTCATCATCATCGTCATCCTCTTGGTATTCTTCTTGAACCACCAACCCACGAGTGGGAGTCCTCTTGGCGAAGTTGTTCTTGTTGGGGAAGGACTTAGCTTTGTCTTTTCGGATGAACTTGCCACCGTTGTCTTCCCGCTTCTCGTAAGGACAATCCGCAATGAAATGGCTCACATTGCCACAGTTGAAGCAAGTTCTAACTCGTTGCTTGCCCTTGACGCCACTTGAGTTGTTCTTGTTGAAGTTGGGTCTTGAACTCTTCTTGCTCCAAAATTGTCTTGAAGCAAGGGCCATGTGCTCATGGTAATCAAACTTGGTGTCTTGAGGTTGCTCTCCTCATCTTCCACTTCTTCCTCTTCTTCCATAGTAACCTTGGCCTTCAAAGCAAGGTTAGGCTTCTTTGCCCTTTGAGAACGGAGCACCGCATTGTCGGCGGTCTTGTCCAAGATGCTCATTACAACGAACTCATCCAACACTTCACTTGAGGTCATGGGTGGAAGTCCGATTCGTTGACGAATGACGGAGGACATGGCCTTGTTGTAGGGCATCATGGCCTTGAGGAACTTCCGCTTGATCCAATTGTCATCTGTGTCCTTGCTTCCATGATCTCGAAGTGCGACCGCGAGTTTGGTCACTCTCCGAAAGAGCTCACTAGGTTCTTCATCTTCTTTCATTGCAAACTCATCGTCTTCATCTTGCACCACTTCATAGTTAGAGCGTTGAATGCTAGCACTTCCACGATAGAGACCCTCGACACACTTCCATGCTTCTTTAGCCATGACATGGGGTCGAAGATGAGGGAGATCTTCGGGAAGGATTGTATCTTGGATGATGAAGAGAGCACTCTCATTGAATTGATTGTCCACGGCTTCTCGAGGGGTGAAGTTTCTTGGGTCATGAGGATAAAAACCTTCTTCAATGATTCTCCAAAGGTTAGTGTTCACATGTTTCAAATGGCGCTTAAGCGATAGACCCAAGAATCAAAATCTTCATGTTTCTCATATTTAGGAGGAGGACCGGCATGATTCAAATGAGTAGAGGGGATTGGCCCTCCATAAATTGGAGGTTCCACATGGGCAAAGATGCCGGTACCATTTCTACCACTAATAGAAGGACTCTTATCAATGTTAGCTCCCCCCTTGTCGGAGGGAGCATCCGTCACCTTGTTGGTGGGATCACCCACTTTCATCGGCGAGGTAAATTGTTTAAGTCCTTCTAGGAATTCCTTAAACATGTCCTTGACCTCGGTCGTCATGGAGGTTTTCAATGTTTCCAAAGCCATATTGAATTCCTCACGTGAGATCGAGTTACCCCCATCTCCTGTAGATGAGATCGGGTTCGCACCGGAGTGCTCTCGCACCTCATCTACGACATCAACCATACTCTTTGGACGGTAAAGTCCTTAAAAAGAGACGAGGCTCTGATACCAATTGAAAGGATCGATATGGTTGACTAGAGGGGGGGTGAATAGGCAACTAACAATTTTTAAGCTTTTCTTTACCAAATTAAACTTTGTAACAAGATAGGTTGTCTAGATGTGCAACTAGGTGAGCAACCTATATGATGCAAGAACAACTAGCATACAAGCAAGCAAGGAAGTAAGACAAGTAGGCTTGCAAAAGTAAAGGCACGAAATAACCAAGAGTGGAGCGGTGGAGCGAGGATGTGTTACGGAGTTCCTTCCTTTTAAGGGAAATCGTCTCCGTTAGGCGGTGTGGAGGCACAATGCTCCCAAGAAGCCACTAGGGCCACCGTATTCTCCTCACGCCCTCACACGATGCGAGATGTCGTGATTCCACTATTGGTGCCCTTGAAGGCGGCGACCGAACCTTTACAAGCAAGGTTGGGGCAATCTCCACAACAATCGAAGGCTCCCAACAACAACAACACCACGAAGCTTCACCACAATGGAGTATGGCTTCGAGGTGACCTCAACCGTCTAGGATGCTCAACACCCAAGAGTAACAAGATCCGCAAGGGATAAGTGGGGGAATCAAATATCCTATGGTGGAAGTGTAGATCGGGCCCTTGTCACCCAATCCCGAGCAAATCAACAAGTTTGATTGGCTAGGGAGAGAGATCGGGCGAAAATGGATCTTGGTGCAACAATGGAGCTTAGAGGTGGAAGAGGTACTCAACTAGAGGTAGAAGACACCCCTTATATAGTTGTGGGAAAAAATCCAACCGTTATCCATATATTCAGCCCGCGACGCATGGTACTACCGCTCCAAGGGAGCGGTACTAATGCGAGGCTGCGCCGTACTACCGTGGAGGACCACGGTACTACCACGGCAGCTGAACAGGCCGGAACTAGTACTACCGCTCGCGCGGTACTACCGCTCCCCCTTGCGGTACTACCGCAGGGCAGGAGAGTCACGGCCTGGGAAGGGCGCGGATGAAATAAATTACATCCATGCCTACTTCCGCTGAAACTGGGGTGGTGCAAAAACCCAACGTGGTACTACCGCTCGCTAGGCACGGTACTACCGTGGCCGGCGCGGATGTAAAAAATTACATCTGCGCCTACTACCGTGACACTGCGGTACTAGGTCGAAGGGCCACGGTACTACGAATCCTAGGGAGCGGTACTACTGTGAGCCCCCGCGGTACTACCGCGTTGGACGAGCGGTACTACCGTGATGGGGCGGATGTAAAAAATTACATCCGCCCCTACTACCGCACCGGAGCGGCACAAGGCCTGGGTGTCGCGGTACTACCGTGACACACAGCGGTACTACCGCTTGTACCTGCGGTACTACCGCAAGTACAGCATTAGTTGCCAGGTTTCCGCACAACCAAGATATCGAAGGGCAGCTCCAAAGTGCAGGGAAAGGAGGGACAAGTGTACGTGTTGATTCCACCCAAACCTTTCCGACGCGGACCCCCTCTTAATAGTACGGCTCTCCTACGACTCAACTCCACCAAAGCGAAACGTAGAACAACGCCGACTTCAATAGTCTCCGAGGGGCACCGAATCGTCTTGTGCCTAGTGATGAAGTATCTGAGAGACTCAAGGCACACGATTAGTCCACAAAAGCATTGTCATCAATCACCAAAACACTTAAGGGATAAATATGCCCTTACAATCTCAGGAGCCGAGGCCACATGACCAGTATTATTGATCGGTTGTCAACACTATTCCGCGACTCAATCGCTAAAGGAGTGCAGAATATCACACATGAAGCTCAAGGACATCATTCCAATAGAATAAGATGACTGAAATTTGAGTGGCGCTGTCAAAGTAGTAGCATCAGAGCTCTCTAGATTTTGAGGCTGCTCACAATTGCTTGAAGATTTTCAAGGACTAGAATAAGAACTGAATATAACACCTCTCGTTGAGCATAATTTTACTGTGCAAGTAACTTCCATACTTATAATCTTCGCCCCAACAAGAAGTTCTCTCATGGAAGATAATGGCCACTCGACTGGGAACACCATCCATGGTCTGCTAGTGCTTGGGCGTAAGGAACACAATCCAAATTTTTTTTCTCACAAGAACTCTTACCAGTGTACTTCATGTTCAATTTCATACGCTCCCCGGATGTACAATGATTCCTGTTGGTGACAATTCTGCTAAGAGTAACAGACTCTATGCCACTTCTAGCCACATGTAGCTCATTCAAACACACACAAAACTTTCTCGGTCACTTCCCTTGGCTGTTTCCCTAGCCTCCGGTATGGTGTGCAATATCGTCTTGCCTAAAACCTCTCATGCATGTAGTTTCTTCTTCCACGATGCTAAAGCCTTACGAACTGCTATGGAGAGCGAGCTTAATTAGCAAATGATCCATTTCATTCAGTATTAGTTCTCTTGTGGCGTGTAGTGTAGGTTCACCGAATCCAAGGAGCCAATATCCAGCAGTATGTCCACTCGGCATAGGAACATTTCATCCTAGCCCCAGTTCCCAGGTCCAACTCCAAATATGGTCTCCATGATGGTGGCCAGGACTGGCTCAGTTGCATAGCTCCGTGATAGTACTCGAACGATGGCCATGGTCTTGGCCTGAACATGCGTCCCTTGTGTGTGAACCACACCTGCAAAGGTGGAGACCATGGTTTCCATTCTGTCACGTTCCCTCTTAGTGGCGACAATATGAACACCCTAGAGGTGAACTTGTTGTCAGCAAACAATGGGACTTCCTTGGATGGTAGTAGCGATACCATAGTAGCCTTGATGTTTGATACGTCTCCATCGTATCTATAATTTTTGATTGTTCCATGCCAATATTCTACATCTTTTATATACTTTTGGCAACTTTTTATACTATTTTTTGGGACTAACATATTGATCCAGTGCCCATTGCCAGTTCTTGTCTGTTGCATATTTTTTGTTTCGCAGAAAACCCATATCAAACGGAGTCCAAACGGGAAAAAAACGGACGGAGAATTATTTTGGAATGTTTGTGATTTTTGGGAGGAAGAATCAACGCGAAACGGTGCCCGAGGTGGCCACGGGAGTGGCCCACGCCACCACTCCACGTGGGCTCTCCCCCCTATCTCATGGGCCACCCATAAGGCGGTTGATGCCCTTCTTTGGCCGCAAGAAAGCTAATTTTTGGAAAACGATCTGAGCGAAGGTTTCAATCCAATCGGAGTTACGGATCTCTAGATATAAAGGAAACGGTGCCAGGGCGGAATTCCAGAAAGCAGAAACAGAGAGATAGATCCAATCTCGGAGGGGCTCTCGCCCCTCCCACGCCATGGGAGCCAAGGACCAGAGGGGAAACCCTTCTCCCATCAAGGGAGGAGGTCAAGGAAGAAGAAGAAGGGGGGCTCTCTCCCCCTTGCTTCCGGTAGCGCCGGAACGCCGCTGGGGGCCATCATCATCACCGTGATCTTCACCAACACCGTCATCATCTTCACCAACATCTCCATCACCTTCCCCCATCTATATCCAGTGGTCCACTCTCCCGCAACCTGCTGTACCCTCTACTTAAGCTTGGTGCTTTATGCTTCATATTATTTTCCAATGATGTGTTGCCATCCTATGATGTCTGAGTAGATTTTCGTTGTCCTATCGGTGATTGATGAATTGCTATGATTGGTTTGAGTTGCATGTTTTATTATTGATGCTGTCCTATTATGCCCTCCGTGTCACGCAAGCGTGTGGGATTCCTGTTGTAGGGTTTGCAATATGTTTATGATTTGCTTATGGTGGGTGGCGTGAGTGACAGAAGCACAGACCCGAGTAAGTAGGTTGTTTACGTATGGGATAAAGGGGACTTGATACTTTAATGCTATGGTTGGGTTTTACCTTAATGAATCTTTAGTATTTGCGGATGCTTGCTAGAGTTCCAATCATAAGTGCATATGATCTAAGTAGAGAAAGTATGTTAGCTTACGCCTCTCCCTCAAATAGAATTGCAATAGTGATTACCGGTCTAGTAACGTAGTCAATTGCTTAGGGACAATTTCATAACTCCTACCACCAGTTTTCCACACACGCTATATTTACTTTATTGCATCATTATCTAAACAGCCCCTAGTTTATATTTACGTGTCCTTTATTATCTTGCAACCTATCCAACAACACCTACAAAGTACTTCTAGTTCCATACTTGTTCTAGGTAAAGCGAACGTCAAGCATGCGCAGAGTCGTATCAGTGGCCGATAGGACTTGAGAGAGTATTTGTTCTACCTTTAGCTCCTCGTTGGGTTCAACACTCTTACTTATCGAAAGAGGATACAACTATCCTGTATACTTGCGGGTTATCAAGACCTTTTTCTGGCGCCGTTGCCGGGGAGTCATAGCGTGGGATGAATATTCTCGTGTGTGCTTGTTTGCTTTATCACTAAGTAATTTTTATTTGCTGTTCTTAGTTGTTTTCTATCTTTAGCTATGGGTAGGAAACGCAAAATACCAATAAAATTAGTTGTACCTACTGAAAATGGTTGAAGAACCACTCAAAATCTATCACACTCCTGAAGCTTTTTACTTGGATCATCTTCGATCTCTTTGTGCTCGTGCTGAAACCCCCACTAGTTTAGTTGAGGGCAAATCTTTAGATGAGCATGCTTTTTTGTGCGACACTGTATATCTGAAAAAGGGAAACTATTATGGGATCAAATTCAACGTTTGCAATGCTATGCTTGGAATTTATGTGAAATATATGAGTTTACTTGTTGTTCTGAAGACCCTAAGAAACACCTACCCTATCAATGCTTGTTTAGTGATAATGGAATCATATCTTCATATGCTAAGGGTGTTTACAATTACTATGATGTTCAACAAATTGAAGAATTTGTTGCTTTTAAAGGTGCTTATGAGATTGCCTCTTTGATTGAAAAGTATGATGCTACTCTTTACAAATCTGAAAATTTTGCCATATTTCAATATTGTTATGATAATTATGCTTCTAATGCCTATGTTAAACCATATATTGAGGACTTCTCCGCTGTCCAAGAAGAGACTAATATTTTGCAGGAAGCTATGGAAGAAGAAATTGATGAAATTGTGAGCTCATTGGATGAAAAAGATGATGAGGAGAGCGAAGAACAAAAGGAGGAAGAACGGATTGATCACCCATGCCCACCTTCTAGTGAGAGTAACTCCTCAACTCATACATTGTTTAATTCCCCTTCGTGCTTACCGAAGGATGATTGCTATGATGATTGTTATGATCCCGTTGATTCTCTTGAAATATCCCTTTTTGATGATGCTTGCTATGCTTGTGGCCAAGATGCCAATATGAATTATGCCTATGGAGATGAACTTGCTATACTTCCTTATGTTAAACATGAAATTGTTGCTATTGCACCCACGCATGATAGTCCTATTATCTTTTTGAATTCTCCTGACTACACTATATCGGAGAAATTTGCGCTTAGTAAGGATTATATTGATGTGTTGCCTTTTACCATTGCATATGATGATTTAGATAGATATAATATGCATGTGCTTGCTGCTCCTCATTGCAATTATTATGAGAGAGGAACTATATCTCCGCCTCTTTATGTTTCCAACATGATAGAATTGCAAGAAACTGCTTATACTATGCATTGGCCTTTACTAGGTGTTCATGAATTGTTCTTTTATGACATGCCGATGCATAGGAAGAGAGTTAGACTTCGTTATTGCTTGATATATGTTTACTTTGTGCTCACTACTAAATTACATATCATTGTTAATTAAAATTGGCTTTGATATACCTTGGGATCCGGGTGGATTCATTACTTGAGCACTATATGCCTAGCTTAATGGCTTTAAAGAAAGCGCTGCCAGGGAGACAACCCGGAAGTTTCAGAGAGTCATTTATTTCTGTTGTGTGCTTTCATATAGTTTAAAAACAAAAAAATAAATAAAGAGGGGAACCTAAAAACCTTTCAAAAAGGAAAGTGAAAGTGAGAGAGACAAGCATTGTTGAAGTGGGAGAGCTCCTTGAACTTTGTTCATGCTCATGGAAACTTTGTGAATCTTAATCACAGAAACTTTTCATCAAAAATAATTATCCCCTTGTACAATTCCATTGCATTATAAAAATAATGTGCCAAGGTTTGCCTTTAGGATGTTTACAATGCTTGTTGGTTTGTACGGTGCAGGACAGAAACTTTGTCTGTAGTGCGTGATTTTAAATTTTTAACTAGAACGTCAAATGGTTATGATTCCTTTTGCACTGTCTTTCTATACAACTTTTTTATTTTTCCTAATTGTGGTAGAATTTTTGGGGTACCATAAGTATGGTGGATGTTCAGATTGCTACAGACTGTTCTGTTTTTGACAGATTCTGTTTTTGATGCATAGTTTACTTGTTTTGATGAATCTATCAATTTATATCAGTGGATTCAGCCATGGAAAAGTTATATTACAGTAGATTCAATGCAAAAACAAAATATGGATTGGTTTGCAACAGTACTTAGAGTGGTGATTTGCTTTATTATACTAACGGATCTTACCGAGTTTTCTGTTGAAGTTTTGTGTGGATGAAGTGTCTAAACGAGGAGGTCTCGATATGACGAAAAGGAAGACAGGCAAGAGCTCAAGCTTGGGGATGCCTGAGGCACCACAAGTAAATATTCAAGAAGACTCAAGAGTCTAAGCTTGGGTATGCCCCGGAAGGCATCCCCTCTTTCGTCAACAAGTATCGATATGTTTTCGTATTCGTTTCGTTTATGCATTATGTGCAAGTCTTGGAGCGTCTTTTGCATTTAGTTTTCACTTTTCTTTTATGCACCATTCTCGTATGAGATAGTCCTTGGTTGATTTATATAATGCTAATTCCACTTCACTTAAATCTTTTGAGTATGGCTTTATAGAATGCTTCATGTGCTTCACTTATATCATTTGAAGTTTGGATTGCCTATTTTTCTTTACATAGAAAACCGCCGTTTGTAGAATGCTCTTTTGCTTCACTTATATTTGTTAGAGCGTGGGCATATCTTTTGTAGAAAGAATTAAACTCTCTTGCTTCACTTATATCTTTTTAGAGAGATGACAGGAATTGGTCATTCACATGGTTAGTCATAAAATCCTACATAAACTTGTAGATCGTTGAATATGATATGTTTGAATCCTTGCAATAGTTTTGCGATATAAAGATGGTGATATTAGAGTCATGCAAGTGGGTGGTTGTGGATTGTAGAGACACTTGTGTTGAGGTTTGCAAGTCCCATAGCATGCACGTATGGTAACCGTTGTGTGACAAATTTGAAGCATGGGGTGTTTCTTTGATTGTCTTCCTTATGAGTGGTGGTCGGGGACGAGCGATGGTCTTTTCCTACCAATCTATCCCCCTAGGGGCATGCGTAGTAGTACTTTGCTTCGAGGGCTAATAATTTTTTGCAATAAGTATATGAGTTCTTTATGACTAATGCGAGTCCATGGATTATACGCACTTTTACCTTTCCATCATTACTAGCCTCTTCGGTACCGTGCATTGCCCTTTCTCACCTTGAGAGTTGGTGCAAACTTTGCCGATGCATCCAAACCCCGTGATATGATACGCTCTATCACACATAAACCTCATTATATCTTCCTCAAAACAGCCACCATACCTACCTATCATGGCATTTCCATAGCCATTCCGAGATATATTGCCATGCAACTTTTCACCGTTCCGTTCATCATCATGACATACATTACTTTTGTCATATTGCCATTGCATGATCATGTAGTTGGCATCGTATTTGTGGCAAAGCCACCATGCATAATTTTTCATACATGTCACTCTTGATTCGTTGCACCATCCCGGTACACCGCCGGAGGCATTCATATAGAGTCATATCTTGTTCTAGTTTTGAGTTGTAATTCATGTGTTGTAATCAATAAAAGTGTGATGATCATCATTATTAGAGCATTGCCCCAAAAAAAGGCCAAAAGAAAAAAAAGAAAGGCCCAAGAAAAAAAAGAAAAAAAAGAAAAGAAAAAGAAAAGAAAAAGAAAAAGGAAAAAAAGAAAATAAATAAAGAGGGGCAATGTTACTATCTCTTTTTCCACACTTGTGCTTCAAAGTAGCACCATGTTCTTCATGTAGTGAGTCTCATATCTTGTGCTTCAAAGTAGCACCATGTTTTTCATATAGTGAGTCTCATAGGTTGTCATTTTCATATACTAGTGGGAATTTTCATTGTAGAACTTGGCTTGTATATTCCTACGATGGGTTTTTCAAATGCCCTAGGTCTTCGTGAGCAAGCAAGTTGGATGCACACCCACTAGTTTTCTTTTGTTGAGCATTCATTTATAGCTCTAGTGCATCCGTTGCATGGAAATCCCTACTCCTCGCATTGACATCAATTGATGGGCATCTCCATAGCCCGTTGATTAGCCGCGTCGATGTGAGACTTTCTCCTTTTTTGTCTTCTCCACATAACCTCCATCATTATATTCTATTCCACCTATAGTGCTATATCCATGGCTTGCGCTCATGTATTGCGTGAGGGTTGAAAAAGCTGAAGCGCGTTAGAAAGTATGAACCAATTGCTCGGCTTTTCATCAGGGTTGTGCATGATGAGAGCATTTTGTGTGACGAAAATGAAGCATGGCCGAACTATATGATTTTGTAGGGATAAGCTTACTTTGGCCTTGTTGTTTTTCAAAAGACATGATTGCTTTATCAGTACACTTGAAGTATTATCGTTTTTTTATGTCAAATGATAGACTATTGCTTTGAATCACTCGTGTCTTAATATTCATGCCATGATTAGATATATGATCAAGATTATGCTAGATAGCATTCCACATCAAAAATTATCTTTTTATCATTCACCTACTCAAGGACGAGCAGGAATTAAGCTTGGGGATGCTGATACGTCTCCATCGTATCTATAATTTTGATTGTTCCATGCCAATATTCTACAACTTTTATATACTTTTGGTAACTTTTTATACTATTTTTTGGGACTAACATATTGATCCAGTGCCCAGTGCCCGTTCCTGTCTGTTGCATATTTTTTGTTTTGCAGAAAACCCATATCAAACGGAGTCCAAACGGGATAAAAACAGACGGAGAATTATTTTGGAATATTTGTGATTTTTGGGAGGAAGAATCAACGCGAAACGGTGCCTGAGGTGGCCACGAAAGTGGCCCACGCCACCACTCCAGGTGGGCACGCCCCCCTATCTCGTGGGCCACCCATAAGGCGGTTGATGCCCTTCTTTGGCCGCAAGAAAGCTAATTTTTGGAAAACGATCTGGGCGAAGGTTTCAATCCAATCGGTGTACGGATCTCCAGATATAAAGGAAATGGTGCCAGGGCAAAATTCTAGAACGCAGAAACAGAGAGATAGATCCAATCTCGGAGGGGCTCTCGCCCCTCCCACGCCATGGGAGCCAAGGACCAGAGGGTAAACCCTTCTCCCATCTAGAGAGGAGGTCAAGGAAGAAGAAGAAGAGGGGGGCTCTCTCCCCCTTGCTTCCGGTGGCGCCAGAATGCCGCCGGGGGCCATCATCATCACCGCGATCTTCACCAACACCGCCGTCATCTTCACCAACATCTACATCACCTTCCCCCATCTATATCCAGCGGTCCACTCTCCCGCAACCCGCTGTACCCTCTACTTGAACATGGTGCTTTATGCTTCATATTATTTTCCAATGATGTGTTGCCATCCTATGATGTCTGAGTAGATTTTCGTTGTCCTATCGGTGATTGATGAATTGCTATGATTGGTTTGAGTTGCATGTTTTATTATTGGTGCTGTCCTATTATGCCCTCTGTGTCGCGCAAGCGTGAGGGATTCCCACTGTAGGGTTTGCAATATGTTTATGTTTTGCTTATGGTGGGTGGCGTGGTGTGAAACACGCAGACCGAGTAAGTAGGTTGTTTGCGTATGGGATAAAGGGGACTTGATACTTTAATGCTATGGTTGGGTTTTACCTTATTAAATCTTTAGTATTTGCGGATGCTTGCTAGAGTTCCAATCATAAGTGCATATGATCCAAGTAGAGAAAGTATGTTAGCTTACGCCTCTCCCTCAAATAAAATTGCAATAGTGATTACCGGTCTTAGGTTGGAAAAGGCGGTAGGCGTAAGCGAGGCGGTTGGTCTTCGCTTAGTGCCTAGGCAGTGCCTAAGCGCCCTAGGTGCAGCCTAGGCAGTAATATAGTTTTTACTTGTAGTGTATTTGTGATTATTATCTGGGTGTTGATATTAGTTTAGGGCATATAAATAAGTTAATTGCCATCTAGAACCATTGGAATATAACCAGTTTGGCATATCTATGCAGTATGTGCCATGATTTCTTGCTTGGGTAGGCAATTCCTTGGTTGCCCTGCATAGACCTCCATTTATGCCCTAGGCAAGGCGTTTGGCCATTGCCTAGTGCCTAGGCGTGCCTAAGCGCCTCCTAGGCACTGCCTTTTCCAAGAGAGCGGTCTAGTAACGTAGTCAATTGCTTAGGGACAATTTCATAACTCCTACCACCACTTTTCCACACTCGCTATATTTACTTTATCGCATCTTTATCTAAACAACCCCTAGTTTATATTTACATGTTCTTTATTATCTTGCAACCTATCCAACAACACCTACAAAGTACTTCTAGTTTCATACTTGTTCTAGGTAAAGCGAACGTCAAGCGTGCGTAGAGTCGTATCAGTGGCCGATAGGACTTGAGAGAGTATTTGTTCTACCTTTAGCTCCTCGTTGGGTTTGACACTCTTACTTATCGAAAGAGGCTACAACTATCCCGTATACTTGCGGGTTATCAATGTTGTCGGTAGTGTTGTCACCATGCTTGAGGTTCGTCGTCGAGCACTTGGTAGGCGCAAGTGCGTCTGGATCGAGCACAAGAGTTGGCTCACTCTGCAGGGTTGGCGCGTCCCCAAGCGGCATGGTGAGGGACGTAGGCGTACTACAAGCGGTCTGGGAGGCCGCCATGGGGTTGTCTCCGCCGGCGTTGGAGTTGAAGCCATCCGTCGAACAACTTGTGGGCGTCTGTGCAGCGATGCCCGTGGCGTCAACTTCAAGAGGCTTAGCGCTCGCAGCCGGGGCAGCGAGGTCGGGGACGATGTCGGTGGCCTCCTCCGCCGGTGTGAGGCCGTCAGCGACGATGTCGTGTGTGCTCTCGAGCTCCTCCATGCTGGACTTGGGGTCGGAGAGGTCGTCGAGCTTCCTGGTTTGGCCCTGAAGCTGCGTCTTCAGTGCCTTGAGGTCGGAGCGCATCTCTTCATACGATTTGGCGAGGCTCTCACTGAGCTTGTCGAGGTACTCCTGGAGCTCTGGATCCATGGCGGTGGAGAAACACAGTCTCGTCGAGGTGATGATTTTTTTTTGAAGGGTGGTGGACTGGCTCTGTATACCACGTGTTAGGTACCCACTACTATTCTCTCATAGATCGATGGAGGAATCGAATATGGTGGCGATTACAGGGAAGCTTGAGGTAGAAGAAGAAGTACAGAGGGGAACAGATACAAGTCGCCGCCGCCGTTGCTTTGATCCCAGCCAAGATGCTCTTGTCGTTGCTCTACCTTGCGTATATGTACTTGTGTTGCCGGGCTGCAGCTCCTGAGTGTCTAGATGGGCCTAGACAGCAAGCCTACCGTTGCTGGCTCAACGATAGGTGGCCCATAGCCCTGAAAGGATAGAGGGCTGCTGACACTTCCCCCTCCTTAACAACTGGCTTGCCCTCAAGCCAGTGCTAGCTCTTCTCTAGTTCATGCGTGATGCCACTAGGGTCCAATGGTATATGCTTCCATCCTGGAGATGAAACTTGGTATGAAACCAACAATAGTCCTCTTGGATCCCACAACCTTCCCATCTTGGAGATGGCCATGCCACCATCTCTCATGTCAATGATGACCACTAACATATCGGCAGACTGAAGCTCATAAGGCAAGCAACAACTGGTATAAACAAACGCTGGAAGAATATCAAGACCGTAATGTCTTCCCATTGCAATATCTGAGAACTGTCTTTGAGTTGAGTTGGTCATAAGAATTAGGCCACTGGTGCTGCTCTGTAGGGATAGAAAATTCAGATCCTCACTGATAGAATACTTATGCCCAAATAAGAGAACCACACTAGAAAACATGCTGGACTTTATATCATAGGCCTCTGCTGCAAATTGTATAGTCTGGACAACAAGCAATCTGAGAAGTGTCAAATACCAACAAGAGTAATCAGCCTCGCCTGATTTTGGTTCAGAAGGGAAACAAGGCAGCATATCAATAGTTGTTCAATTTTTAAAACATCGGTGCCAGCGAGCCATTGAGAGCGGCTCACACTTGAATTCCCCACTCATGAAAAAAATCGTCGATTGCAGTCCATGTGCACCAGGAGGCCAAGGTAATAGTAGAAGCACACCATACAGATGTAGCAATGACTCCCTACAGGAAGATAATAGCCGCTCCAATAGCAACACCATCAATGTCATGCTGCGAATGCTTGCACACAACAGATATAGCCTAGATTTTATCTCATAAGAATTCTGATCAGTGTCTTGTTCTATCTCAATCAAAATCACGAAACTCCCAGCCCAATGGATGCCACAGCATAGAGAACGAATGCTCTTAATTTAATTGTTCTCCACTGCATTATGGTGCAACCCCCTCTTGTGAACTCTGCCAATAAATTTTGCAATGAGCTGTGCCAACCATTTAATCTTCATCACGTCTTGTGTGTCAAGGGAGCATGCACACGTCTTGTAGCATGCCACTAAATTCAACCAGTCAAGTGTTAAGATAGTAAAGAGGGAAGTTAGACTCTTGTACTTGTTCCACTGGCAGTTCTTGTGATATCCAGATCCGTACTAGAATATTCTCAAAAGAACAAGCGTTGCTGCTATGGACTGTTGCAGTATTGACACTGAAATTGAAACTATGAGAACCATTGTTCTTCATTTTTCTCACTAGTGCAAAATTCTGCAAATAAAATTCTTGCACCACAGTCTGACTGCAACATTTTTTACTTAATCGCTTAACATCAGAGGTTGCCCGATCAGGTGGACGCCAAGACTGCCACTGTGTACTTTGCAAACAACCGAAGGGCTCCTCTATAGGCATATGTTCAAAACAACAAATAAGATGACCCAACAAATGACCATACTGTTCAGAACTGCATTGTTTAGCACAACAACCACTCCCTTGAAATGCTTCTCGACTCAGAAATTGCCACTGCACATGAAGTAGTTCTGACCGCACATGTACTGTTCGGCATTTGCACGAAACTGGTGGCCACTGAAGCTTCAGTCGGACATCCATTACTCCCACGATCTGCTGACTTGTGACAGAAGTATCTTTTGGCACCATAGGGATCCAGTAATCAACCTACTCGGAGGGACATTGTTTCAGTAGCACACTTAGAAGATACCTCCAGGAGTTTCTCATAAAATTCAGATAATCAACAAAATGTGCCAGCACATAAATACTTGGTCGTAGCAGCCCTAGGTGCTTCAGATGCATACCTTGATAAGAACAGTCAAATGACGGCCATGGCAGTGGTCGTAGCTCTTGTCCAAGGCCACTATAATTGGTGTGGGGGTAGTAAGAGCTACCGTCAGTACAACACCTTGAGATGCGGCCGTGGAGAGTGTGGTCACCGTAGCACTCCTTGATGCACCACTCATGGACACAAGCACAATTGAGTTGAAGTTGACTTTGAAGCCTTCCATTGAATACTTGGTGTGCGCCAGCGCGCCAAGTGCGAGGCCAATGAGCTGCATATATATCCCACACCTCCCCATTCCAGGTAGCTCAAAGTAAAAATGCCTCAACTCAGGGAAAATTTGTGAATTAACTACAGTACAGGAGCTAGTCATACCATCAGGTTCAGACCTGGCAGGTGATAGGAATCTCATTAGCCGAGGCCACATGACCAGTATTATTGATCAGTTGTCAACACTATTCCTAGCGACTTCATCGCTAAAGGAGTGCAGAATATCACACATGAAGCTCAAGGACATCATTCCAATAGAATAAGATGACTGAAATTCGACTGGCGGTGTCAAAGTAGTAGCATCAGAGCTCTCTAGATTTTGAGGATGCTCACAATTGCTTGAAGATTTTCAAGGACCAGAATAAGAACTGAATATAACACCTTTGGTTGAGCATAATTTTACTGTGCAAGTAACTTCCATACTTATAATCTTCGCCCCAACAAGAAGTTCTCTCCTGGAAGATAATGGCCACTCGACTGGGAACACCATCCATGGTCTGCTAGTGCTCGGGCGTAAGGAACACAATCCATTTTTTTCCTCACAAGAACTCTTACCAGTGCACTTCATGTTCAATTTCTTACGCTCCCCGGATGTACAATGATTCCTGTTGGTGACAATTCTGCTAAGAGTAACAGACTCTATGCCACTTCTAGCCAGCTGTAGCTCATTCAAACACACACAAAACTTTCTCAGGTCACTTCCCACTGGCTGTTTCCCTAGCCTCCAGTATGGCTGTGCAATATCGTGCTGCCTAAAACCTCTCATGCATGTAGTTTCTTCTTCCCTGATGCTAAAGCCTTCTGAACTGCTATGGCGAGCGAGCTTAATTAGCAAATGATCCATTTCATTCAGTATTAGTTCTCTTGTGGCGTGTAGTGTAGGTTCACCAGAATCGAAGGAGACAATATCCAACGAGTATGTCCACTCAGCATAGGAACATTTCATCCTAGCCCTAGTTCCCAGGTCCAACTCCAAATATGGTCTCCACGATGGTGGCCAGGACTGGCTCAGTTGCACAGCTCCGTGATAGTACTCAAATGATGGCCATGGTCTTGGCCTGAACATGCGTCCCTTGTGTGTGAACCAACCTACAAAGGTGGAGGCCATGGTTGCCATTCTGTCACGTTCCCTCTTAGTGGCCACAATATGAACACCCTAGAGGTGAACTTGTTGTCAGCAAACAATGGGACTGCCTTGGAAGGTAATAGCGACACCATAGTAGCCTTGATGTTGTCGGTAGTGTTGTCACCATGCTTGACGTTCGCCGTCGAGCACTTGGTAGGCGCAAGTGCGTCTGGGTCGAGCACAAGAGTTGGCTCACTCGGCAGGGTTGGCGCGTCCCCAAGCGGCATGGTGAGGGACGTAGGCGTAATAGCGGTCTGGCAGGCCGCCATGGGGTCGTCTCCGCCGGCGTTGGGGTTGAAGCCATCCGTCGAACAACTTGTGGGCGTCTGTGCAGCGATGCCCGTGGCGTCAACTTCAAGAGGCTTAGCGCTCGCAGCCGAGGCAGCGAGGTCGGGGACGATGTCGGTGGCCTCCTCCGCCGGTGCGAGGCCGTCGGTGACGATGTCGTGGGTGCTCTCGAGCTCCTCCATGCCGGACTTGGGGTCGAAGAGGTCGTCGAGCTTCCTGGTTTGGCTCTGAAGCCGCGTCTTCAGTGCCTTGAGGTCGAAGCGTGTCTCTTCATACGATTTGGCGAGGCTCTCGCGGAGCTCTGGATCCATGGCGGTGGAGAAACGCAGTCTCATCGAGGTGATGAATTTTTTTTGGAAGGGTGGTGGACTGGCTCTGTATACCACGTGTTAGGTACCCACTACTATTCTCTCATAGATCGATGGAGGAATCGAATATGGTGGCGATTACAGGGAAGCTTGATGTAGAAGAAGAAGTACAGAGGGGAACATATACAAGTCGCCGCCGCCGCCGTTGCTTTGATCCCATCCAGGATGCTCTTGTCATTGCTCTGCCTTGTGTATATGTAGTTGTGTTGACGGGCTGCAGCTCCTGAGTGTCCAGATGGGCCTAGACAGCAAGCCTACCGTTGCTGGCCCAACGATAGGTGGCCCATAGCCCTGAAAGGATAGAGGGCTGCTGACAGGACGGCGGGTGGAGGGCGGTGAGGTGGGCGGCAAGGACGAGGAGATCGACTCGTAGGAGCGTCTTTCCCGATGACCCGATGACGGCACCGGCCCGGACCCGACTCTCAGGACACCGTATCTTATGAGGAAGGATTGACTCGACCTCCACTTCGACCGAAAGTAGTTTAGTTGCTTAGTTTAGTTTAAATTTATGTTTTATGTTTGGTTGTGCAAAACTATTTATGTTTATATTTGAATGCATACTACTTTCAGTTCAAATTGCTTTGAACTTAATCAAATTGAAGTTTACCCCGTTAAGTTTAGGGTGAGGGTTTTATTCCATTAACATTTAGGGGACCGGCTAGAGATGGGCTTAGTATTATTAGAGAAATAAGTAATAGCCAATAAAGCGTGCGTACATATAAAGCGTGAAGACCACGGTGTCTCCTTATCCATGACCACCTCTTGCTCCGTAAACCCACTTTTCCGACGAAAACCCTCGATCACAGCGCAATGGGGTTCACCGCCATAGCCATATCGTCCTCCAACCCAAACTCCCGCTCCAAGGCCCCGGGCAACGCGGCCCTCGCGTCCGCCATCTCCGCCGCTTCGGGCAGCACCGGTCTTCCTCACCTCGGCAGCGAAGATGGTGGCCGCGGATTCGGAGGCCTCATATCGTGTCTCTTCAACGCCGGCGCGGCGCACGCCGCGGAGGATAAGCCGCCGTCGAGGGACTGGGACGCGCACGAGTTCGGGGCCAGGACGACGGTGCCGTTCGCGAGGCTGCAAGGGGCGAAGAGGTACAAGGTCTCCGACGTCAGGTTCCTCGACCGCCGCGCGCTCGGCGGCGGGGGCGCGCGCGTCACGGGGCCCGACGATCCCCTGTTCGAGGGGGCGGCTCTGCGGCCCGGCGAGGTGTATACCCGGTCGCAGCTGCTCGGGGAGCTCGAGGCGCTGTCCTCGTGTGGCATGTTCGAGGGCGTCAGCGTGGAGGCGGTCAGGCCCCAGCCCGACGGCACCCTCGGCCTAACCGTCTCCTACGCCGAGACCCTCTGGCCCCCGGCGAAGCGGTTCAGCTGCGTCAACGTGGGCGGCCTCTTGCCGGCGCAGGCCGACGAGGTCGAGGACGATGACATGACGGAGAGGGAGAAGATCGCGCTCCGGCGGAGGCATGAGAGGGCGTATCAACAGCGCCTCGGGCGGGCCAAGGCGTGCATCCTGCCGGAGCCCGTGCGCGGAGAGGTGGTGGAGATGGTGAGGAAGCAGGGACGGGTGAGCGCCAGGCTGCTGCAGAGGATCAGGGACTGCGTCCAGAGGTGGTACCACGACGAGGGGTTCGTCTGCGCTCAGGTGATCAACTTCGGGAATCTTGACGCCGGCGAGGTTTTGTGCGAGGTCGTCGAGGGGGAGGTAACTGGGGTGGAGTACCAGTTCCAAGACAAGCTCGGCAATGTCGTCCAGGGGAACACCCAGCTCCCTGTAATTGACAGGGAGCTGCCCCAGCAGGTATATGTACTGGAAACGCCATGTACTACATGAAACAAACAAACAGCATGATAGTTAGGATAATCTTGTTATTAATCACGATAACCATCAACTTTCCACAATTCATGTCAAGTCCCAGACCAGTTTAGAAACACCATCTGATCCTTATGTTCTTTTTCGAGCAGTCCTATAATTTTGAATATAAGACTGCTCTAAAAGAACAGAAGGATAAGATGTGTTTCTTTGCTTGACAAAATTACTACTATGTGTTTTTGTTTCGATCGCAATGTCGTTGAACACACATTCAGAAAAACGCCGAGACAGTGCAAAGCAGTACTACAAACCTTTTTTTTCATGGATTTGAGGATTTGACCTGTCTCTGTTGACCTGCCGTTACAGCTTCGACCAGGCCATATCTTTAACATTGGGGCAGGGAAACAAGCTCTGAAGAACATAAATGCGCTCGGACTATTCTCCAACATAGAGGTGAATCCACGACCTGATGACACAAAAGAAGGGGGCGTAGTGGTTGAAATCAAGCTCAAAGAACAAGACCCCAAATCAGTCGACGTGGAAACAGCGTGGAACATTGTACCAGGGGATCAGGGACGACCAACTCTTGTAATATGTCTACATACTTGTAATCATTTTTACAGTATCTTGTTAAAACCTGTCTTAAAATTGCTGGGCAAGTTCATACCTAAGATGTCCATCATTGTAGTTTAAGTCCTGTTGCTGAACCTTATGCATTTTATATCTGATGGAGGGTTTTTGTTTCAGGCATCCATTCAACCTGGAGGAGGTGTGACCTTTGAGCACCGTAACATCGGTGGCCTGAACCGATCTCTCGCTGGTTCTTTCTCATCGAGCAACCTGCTCAACCCTCAGGTGAGTTGGCAATGGATGATTTTGTAATATTAGTGAGTGTGTTTTCAGTTTTTCTGTGTGCTGCTCTTGGTTGTAATTAGAAACAGTCACTTGGTTGGTGTAAGAGGAATGCTGCTTAGGAGGGAGACATATATCCACTGATCCACACATCTGGACATGAATATAATCTTATATATCCATGTTTTTGTTTGGTTGTTAGGATGATGCTTCATTCAAGCTCGAGTACACACATCCTTACTTGGACGGTGTGGAGGACCGGAGCAGGAACCGCATCTTCAAAGCCAGTTGCTTCAACACCAAGAAACTCAGCCCTGTCTTTGTCGCCGGCCCCAACATGGACGATGCTCCACCCATTTGGGTCGACAGAGTTGGAATCAAAGCAAACATAACAGAGGTTTGCACAAAATCAGTACCCCCTCGGTTTTGACATGTAAAACAGTTCAACACTAAATTGACCAACACTTATTTCCATTTAGTTCAATAGCATCAATTGTGTATCATACAATGTACTACTCCCTCCGTTCCCAAATATTTGTCTTTCTAGAGATTTTAACAAGTGACTATATACGGAGCAAAATGAGTGAATCTACACTCTAAAATATGTCTATATGCATCCGTATGTGGTAGTCCATTTGAAATCTCTAGAAAGACAAATATTTAGGAACGGAGGGAGTACATTGAACTAGATCATTAGTAAGATATACGTTAATTGTGTACCTCCTTTCGCATATTATCTCCATGAACACTCAAATTAATCCTTTTCATGAATCATATCCAATGTGTGTGAGTTAACGAATTCAAATAAAACCGATACTGGATTCGCAGAACCTCACAAAGCAGAGCAAGTTCACTTATGGCCTCGTGTTGGAGGAGATCACAACGCGTGATGAGAGCAATGATGTGTGCACACATGGGCTTCGGACGACGGCCACCGGTGCCCTTGGCATGGACGGCCCCCCTACGACGTTCAGCGGTACCGGTGTGGACAGGATGGCGTTTCTTCAGGCCAATGTGACCCGGGATAACACGGAGTTCGTCAACGGCGAGACCATCGGCGACAGATGCATCTTCCAGGTATGGTTGAAGTGGTTAATCATTAAATTCTTGAGACTTTCCATTTTCGCATATGATTCAAAGAGCTAGCTTTGGAGTAGTTTCATAAATAAAACCATTGTTTTTTTATTGTCCTTGAAAAGTGCATTATTCTATAGAAGCAGTTCATCGTCAGGTTTGGCAAGAAGAAATGCAGTTAATTTACTCCCAAAGTTTTGTAGGGGGAAAAAATGTTCTGTAGGAGTAAAATCCAGGTTCTGTAAATAAGTTCTCCAATGGTGAGTAAATCCTCGTGTCGCAGGTGGACCAGGGCCTGGGCATCGGGAGCAGGAACCCGTTCTTCAACCGCCATCAGCTGACGGTCACAAAGTTCGTGAACCTAAACAAGCAAGAGAAGGGAGCCGGGAAGCCGCCGCCGGCCGTTCTCGTCGCCCATGGCCGCTACGCAGGGTGCGTGGGGGACCTGCCGAGCTACGACGCGTTCGCGCTCGGAGGGCCTCACTCCGTCAGGGGCTACGGCATGGGCGAACTCGGCGCCTGCAGGAACCTTCTCGAGGTCAGCTGCTGAATCTGTTTCTGTTCGGTTTCGACTTGGACCAGAGCATTTCCGATGCTGCTGTTAACCGTGTACTATGTATGCAGGTGGCGACGGAGGTGCGCATCCCTGTCCCCGTGATGAAGAACACGCACGTGTACGCTTTTGCCGAGCATGGCACCGACCTCGGGAGCTCCAAGGACGTCAAGGGGAACCCTACCGAGTTCTTCCGGCGCGCCGGCCAGGGATCGTCGTACGGCGTGGGCGTCCGGCTTGGCCCGCTCAGGGCGGAGTACGCCGTCGACCACAACGCCGGCACGGGATCCGTCTTCTTCAGATACGGCGACAGGTTCTAGACTGGACGGATGACCGGCCCTCCGCGCAACCGCCCCCAGCTCAGGCCACATATTCATTTTCCAACGTGTACAGTGTACTTGCTTCCACATTCACCGTCTGTTAGCTGCTAGTACTAGGGTATTCTTGCACTGTACATTCCAAGTTATGAAGGCTACACATTGTCAGCTGAAGGAGAACGGGGCCCAGTTCAGAAATTTTCCATAGAATTTCACGCCCGGTGTAGATGGTCCCAGTATGATAAATGCGAAAAAAAAGAGACAATGTTGTGAACTTTTGAACGGATAATTAAACCAAAAATGGGGGGGCAAGAAAACTAGCTCTTCACTGGTGGCATCTCATCTGGTATCCAGTTCCACTCTATGCCCGGCTCATATACTGCCCAGTTCTCGAGTCAATTAGGACATCATCTCCTACATCAACGAAAGACGGCACATTGACAACAGCTCCTGTTTCCAGAGTTGCAGGCTTTGTTCCTCCTGCGAAACAAGGTAAGAAAATAATTCAGATGACGTTAACCAGCTCTAGGGATCAAGCCAGTATCTGAGAGAGGATGCAAGCTCATCCTTCATTCTATAAGATAGATAGAAGCAAGAGGTCTCTTGTAAAGTTGAAAAAACAGGAAACCATACTAGGAGAGATATTGTCCAAGATCTTGGCGACTAACCAATAGTAACATGAACATAAAAGGCTCTTGAGAGTTCTTCACTACTAGAAAAGAAACGTCAATGTTTAGACAAGCGGCCTCTACCAAATGATGTGCTCGCCTGAGTGCAAAAGATGCCTCAGACATGATGGTATTACTTTTCGTTGTACGGCACTGCTAAATAAACTCTTAGAACAGGTGCAGCAGGTTAGATCTGCAAGATAGAGCACTCTCTGTACCTTGCGCACTGTCACCTTGCCCTGGATCAGCCTCGGTTACGGTCAGCCTAACAGTGATGGGGAGATCAAAATCAATGATCTGCAAAATTTAATACCGTCAGTGTCCAACAGTTATGTAGTGTGCATGGATACACAGTGAAACTAACTAGCACAGTATCGAAAAGAATGAGAAGGTAATAGCACATAATAGGAAATACCCGTCCATTCCAGTATAACAAAGTGCAGTCCATTCCTTCTTTCAACCACTTCTGCCTGTCGCCAACATCTGACTCGTTTAAGCGGCTTTCTTCAAAGGATGTCTGGAAAGGTAAATTATGATAAGAACAGTTGCACACTTGAAGAGTGAACAATACCGATCGCTAATAAGCGATGATGATTGGTTGAAAATAACAGAGCGTTTATTCTGTATTTGAGGTTGTCTGCACACAAAGGACACCTCATTTCAAACTGGTTTCTACTTGTTAAGTTTGATTTTAGCTAGTGTGTGACGAGTGGGATTTCAAGCTCCACTTCAATGAAATTGGATCACTTTTTTGGAAGGAGAATGATGGCAATGGATAGCCCACCCATGAAGGCCCATCCCCATGCCTACGGTAGTGCTTGTCGCCCGCCCATGAAGATTTCCATTGTTAGACAATCATGCCCATACCCGATGGATATCCTTGCCATTGGCTACCCACGGGTTCTTCTCAGCATGCACAAATAACAACTCAAACATAGCAAATAAGCTCAACAACTATGTATACAATACCAACAACATATTATGATGATGGGGGTAGGGTTTATAATTATATATGTGATATATCTCTGATGACCCACGTGTAATATGAAATCAATTTTTTTTACTTAATCATTAAAATGTTAATCGTATGGGCGGTGGGCAACCCATGGGCAAGAAATTATACCCATAACCTCCATGATTGGGTTACCTATGGACAAAAATACTGTATCCATACCCTTCCCATGCGTCTCAGATACCGGATATCAAAATCTATGCTTAAAACTGCCATCCTTAGACCAGAATTGCATTATTGGATCGAAACATCTGTGAAAAGTCTGGCTCACAATTTCATCAAAATAAGATAAATTTGGAGAGTTCGCCTTAATTTGGCTCATAATTCCTTATCATGCAACTTCATCATCATCTAATAATAGTGCCACATGTCTACATTTTTTTCTTCAGCAATCTGTGCATAACTCAGTACATAGTTATCCACATCACATAAACTCCTGTAGTTACTGGCTTACTCTAGCTTCCTAACTGTCCGAAATTACCTCATCACTTACAGCATGTGCAATGAGGTAGACGTATGAAACATATAAGCAGGTGGCAGGTAATTGTGTTGTGACCAAGGTTCTGAATTCCGGTTGGAATTTCTGGTAATAGACCAGTTACTTGTTCTTTTGGCCACCCCGGTAGAAAAAAAAAGTACCAGCCAGTGCTGGATAAAATTTATTCGAATTCAACAAATTTTGATCAAAGTTTGTTTGATTGATTTTGGGTGAAAAATAACCGAGTTCCAGGTAACCGGTTATTCCAGCCCCTAGCGTGAAAACAAACAGAATCGAGAAACAAAATTGTCATGACATATTTGAGTCAAATAGATGTACCTACCAAATCCATGAACACAAACTGGGAGCCATCCTTGTAGGTGAATTGTTTGGTTTCCTTTGAAATAGAAGCTTCCTGGATCTGAAAGTGTAAGAAAGTGGTAAGTGTGTAACTACAATGCGCTGCGATATAAATGATAAGTGTAATAATTCCATAACTGATGAAGTGATGAGATAAGTCAGTATCCTATATACCTAAATAGTTGATCCCCACTACTCAATTCTCTCAACATGCACACATGCCACCTCATCACGCCACTCATTCTTTCTCTGAACATGCATGGTAAATGGTAGTTTATATTCTCTCTCAACATGCACACATCCCAACTCACCACACATGCCACCTCATCAATTACACCAATCCTCTCTCGTAACATGCATGAGAAATGCTACTTATATTCTCTATATATTTACAATTATATAATAATACAATTATATAATAATTAAATACAATATATTATTTCTATTTTAAATTTCACTAAAAATATGTCAACCAATCCCCGAAGCAACGCGCGGGTTATCATCTAGTTTGATTAACTAATGAGTACAAATACAGAATTACAGATGTAAAAAAAAGGAATTGCTAAATGCAGCATCAGATTCTGAAAAGCGAGTGTCTGCTCAGATTACCGTACTTCCAGCTCGAAAGGTTTTCTCAACTGTGTTGCCAGTGATATAATTGCGCATTTTTGTCCTCACAAAAGCGGCACCTTTTCCAGGTTTGACATGGAGAAACTCTGTTGTTGCATGGAGGGGAAAAAGTTCATATAGATGCTTCTCACATTGATTGTACGAAATATAGAACAACAACAACAATAAAGCCTTTGGTCCCAAACAAGTTGGGGTAGGCTAGAGCTGAAACCCATAAGATCTCACAACCAACCCATGGTTCTGGCACATGGATAGCTAGCTTCCACGCACCCCTGGTACGAAATATAGAACAATGTTATAATATATGTTTGCTAAGTGGACGGCCTTTCAGCCTTTGCTTTCCATGTGTAGAGAATTATCTTTAGCTGGACCCTTGTAGTTATAATTTTGCTTGAGTTAAGCACTTAACTGAAACTTTAAAGCTCAGTTCACAAGGGTTCAGTATCTGTACCATTTCACTACAGAGATTTGAAGAAACATAGCTAGCACTGAGGGTGCATGACACATGCTCCAGAAGGGAAAATAAGGAAATGTAGCAGTGAATTATTTACAGAAATTTTAGATTAAACTAACATAAGTGAATACGTTCTCCTAAAAACAAAAACAAAATCTTGAAAAGGCGGTCATACCCCCGGCCTTTGCATGGCCCTTAAAACTATAAAACAAGAACTTCCACAGATATTCTGGGAAAATGCTACTGAGTGATTACACAGGAATGTGTTTTTTTAAAGACAAACACAGGAATATGTCGAGGTGCCAAATTGACCCTGCTTACACAGTTTGGAACTATAATAAAACGAATAACTAACCGTTGGGCTGAGCAAAGAGGAGGTACATTCACTGAATTTCTCAGATTATGCAATGGGGCCTTCAGGTGAAAGAAGAGAAACTACGTTCACTAGCATATCCACCCAGAACCAACCATATGTAGAGGAATGTGATTTTGGATGTTACCAAGAATCTTCCACGGCGCGCCGTCCACCTCCAGGTTGAACCCCACCTTGATGTCGTTGCTGGACAGCGCGTAAAGCCCTGAAGCGGAACACACTATGATATCTCCTAGAAAGAAAGCTTAGGTCGAGGAGGGAGGAGAGGGTCACTCACGGGTGAAGCGGGAGCGGAGGGGCGCGAGGCTGAGGGGTCGGGCCGCGGCGAGGCAGGAGGGCGGCCGCTGGAGGTCGAAGAGGGAGGAGGAGTTGGCCGCGATGCGGTGGTTGTGGGTGGCGCCGGCGAGGTGGCGGAGAGCGGCCATTGTTTTGGTTCTCAGTTTCTTCCTTGGGCGCGCCGCTAACTCAGCCTGAGTGATGGTGATAAGGAAGAGGATGACGCCGCTGGGATCCTGACTCACTTTGCCTGTGTCCCGCCGCAGGCCACAAGCCTCCCTCTTCCTGACATTGTGGGACCCACTTGTCACAGGGGAAACACTCCATTTGGGATGGCACGAAATTTGAAATCTCTACTAGGGAGGGGCGTTTGGCTCCCTGGTTCACATGAGCCGGGAGTGAATTTTTTTTGTTAAAAATACTAAATAAATTCAAAAAAAATCAAACTTTTTTTTTGGAGAAAGATGACTGAGTGTGTGATGTCCGTGCCAAATTTCAGATCATTTGAATGTCTGGGTAGCTCTCAGCAAAAGAAGGACTAATTTGGGGTTTGTGAAAAAGTTTACTGTTTGGACCCCGAATTTTTTGCTAGAGCTACTCAGATGTCCAAATGCTTTGAAATTTGGCACGCACCTCACGCACTAAAATATCTTTCACGCAATATTTTTTCTGAAATTTTTGTAGTACTTGTTTTGAATTTACTGTTCACGGAGTGCAGATGAGACTGGGCTCAAAATTGGATATTCGTATCTATTATCCTATTCTGTTTTTCTATTTCCCAAATTAGAGCAACTCTAATAGTTCATGTATTCTTAAATAAACTACTGTTTGCAGAAGTTGAGGCAAAAATAGCCCTACAAGAGCTCTTGTAAAACCAAATTTTTTTATTGGATCCCGTATAATCACCCCTTGCCCCTTACGTTTACGAGAAGATGACGAGCGGGTAGCCGTCTGAACTTTCCGTTGTACACCCTCGTGCCGCGACCGCCATGCTGCATCGCCGCCGTCCCGACGCCATGTTGTGTCACCACCATCTCGCCATGTTGCGTCGCTGCCGTCCCATATCGCCACGTCGCGTGGCGCCGTCGCCGCCACGAGCCCGTGCATCCCCACCTCTTCTCCTACCAGCAAGGTTGCGCCGCCGCGAGGCTGGCCACAAGCTCGCGTTGCTGCAAGGCCTCTCGCCACCAGGTCGCGCGCGCGTCCGCTGAGAGGCCACGCATCTGCACCTCCTCTCATGTCCAACGAGGCCACACCGCCACGAGTCCTCTTGCTGCCAGGTCGCACCGCCGTTGCGAGGCTAACCACCTGAAGGAAATATGCCCTAGAGGCAATAATAAAGTTATTATTTATTTCCTTATTTCATGATAAATGTTTATCATTCATGCTAGAATTGTATTAACCGGAAACATGATACATGTGTGAATGCATAGACAAAACAATATGTCACTAGTATGCCTCTACTAGACTAGCTTGTTAATCAAAGATGGTTATGTTTCGACCATGAACAAGGAGTTGTTATTTGATTAACAAGGTCACATCATTAGTAGAATGATCGATTGACATGACCCATTCCCTTAGCTTAGCACACGATCGTTTAGTATGTTGCTACCGCTTTTATCCATGACATATACATGTTCTGTAACTATGAGATTATGCAACTCCTGCTTACGGAGGAACACTTTGGTGCTACCAAAGCGTCACAACGAATCGGGTGATTATAAAGGAGTACTACAGGTGTCTCCAAAGGCGGATGTTGGGTTGGCGTATTTGAGATTAGGTTTTGTCACTCCGATTGTCGGAGAGGTATCTCTGGCCCTCTCGGTAATGCACATCATGAAGCCTTGCAAGCACTACAACTAATGAGTTAGTTGTGAGATGATGTATTACGGAACGAGTAAAGAGACTTTGCCGTAACGAGATTGAACTAGGTATTGGATACCGACGATCGAATCTCGGGCAAGTAACATACCGATGACAAAGGAACAACGTATGTTGTTATGCGGTCGACCGATAAAGATCTTCGTAGAATATGTAGGAACCAATATGGGCATCCAGGTCCCGCTGTTGGTTATTGACCGAGAATAGTTCTAGGTCATGTCTACATTGTTCTCGAACCGTAGGGTCCGCACGCTTAAGGTTTCGATGGCGGTTATTATGAGTTTATGTATTTTGATGTCTTGAAGAAGTTCGAGTCCGGATGTGATCACGGACATGACGAGGAGTCTCGAAATGGTCGAGACATAAAGATTGATATATTGGAAGCCTATGTTTGGAGTTGAATGGTTCGGGTGAAAACAGAATTTCTGCGAGTACCGGAGGTTACCGGAACCCCCCGGGGGGTAAATGGGCCTCGGTGGGCCTCGAGGGAGAAGAGGAAGGGCCGGCCAGGGGTGGCCGCGCGCCCCCTCCCCCCCCAGTCCGAATAGGACAAGGAGGGGGGGGCGGCGCCCCCCTTTCCTCTTCCCCCTCCCCCCAATCCTATTCCAACTAGGAAAGGAGGGGAGTCCTACTCCCGGTGGGAGTAGGACTCCTCGGCAGCCTCCTCTAGGCCGGCCGGCCTCCCCCCTCCCTCCTTTATATACGGGGGCAGGGGGCACCCTAGGACACACAAGTTTGATCTACGGATCGTTCCTTAGCCGTGTGCGGTGCCCCCCTCCACCATATTCCACCTCGGTCATACTGTCGCGAAGCTTAAGCGAAGCCTGCGCCAGTGAAACATCAAGATCGCCACCACGCCGTCGTCTCGTGGAACTCTCCCTCGACACTCGGCTGGATCGAGTCTGAGGGACGTCATCGAGCTGTACGTGTGTCAAGAACTCGGGGCGTCGAGTAACGGCGCCGGATCGGTCGGATCGCGAGGAGAACGTCGACTACTTCCTCTACATTGTGATCGCTTCGCCGGGTCTACAAGGGTATGTGGACAACACTCTCCCTCTCGTTGCTATGCATCACCATGATCTTGCGTGTGCGTAGGAAATTTTTGAAATTACTACGTTCCCCAACAAAGTGGTATCGAGCCAGGTTTTTCTATGGTTTGATGTTTTGCACGAGTAGAACACAAGTGAGTTGTGGGCGATACAAGTCATACTACCTACCAAACATGTCATACTTTGGTTCAGCGGTATTGTGAGATGAAGCGGCCTGACCGACATTACGCCAGACGCTTACGCGAGATCGGTTTCACCGCCACGAGCACTCGTTGCTTAAAGGTGACTGGTGGGTGCTGTCTCTCTCACTTTAGTTGAATCGAGTGTGACTACGCCGGTCCTTGAGAAGGTTAAAGCGAGTCTATTTGACGAAATATCGTTGTGGTTTTGATGCGTAGGTGAGGCGGTTCTTGCTTAAGCCCGTAGCAGCCACGTAAAATTTGCAACAACAAAGTAGAGGACGTCTAACTTGTTTTTGCGGGGCATGTTGTGATGTGATATGGTCAAGACGTGATGCTATATTTTATTGTATGAGATGATCATGTTTTGTAACCGGTTATCGGCAATCGGCGAGAGCCATATGGTTGTCGCTTTATTGTATGCAATGCAATCGCTTCTGTAATGCTTTACTTTATCACTAAGCGGTAGCGATAGTCGAGAAGCATAAGTTTGGCGAGACGACAACGATGCTACGATGGAGATCAAGGTGTCGCGCCGGTGACGATGGTGATCATGGTGGTGCTTTGCAAGATGGAGATCATGAAGCACAAGATGATGATGACCATATCATATCACTTATATTGATTTGCATGTGATGTTTATCCTTTTATGCATCTTATCTTGCTTTGATTGACGGTAGCATTATAAGATGATCTCTCACTAAATTATCAAGAAGTGTTCTCCCGAGTATGCACCGTTGCCAAAGTTCGTCGTGCCCGGACACCACGTGATGATCGGGTGTGATAAGCTCTCGTCCATCTACAACGGGTGCAAGCCGGTTTTGCACACGCAGAATACTCGGGTTATACTTGACGAGCCTAGCATATGCAGATATGGCCTCGGAACACGGAGACCGAAAGGTCGGCGTGAATCATATAGTAGATATGATCAACATAAGATGTTCACCATTGAAAACTACTCCATTTCACGTGATGATCGGTTATGGTTTAGTTGATTTGGATCACGTGATCACTTGGATGACTAGAGATGTTTTTCTAAGTGGGAGTTCTTAAGTAATATGATTAATTGAACTTAAATTTATCATGAACTTAGTACCGATAGTATCTTGCTTGTTTATGTTTGATTGTAGATAGATGGCTCGTCTTTGTTGTTCCGTTGAATTTTAATGCGTTCCTTGAGAAAGCAAAGTTGAAAGATGATGGTAGCAATTACACGGATCGGGTCCGTAACTCGAGGATTATCCTCATTCTTTGCCTGAAGAGTTACGTCTGGATGCACCGCTGGGTGCGAACTGCTTCTTGATGCAACCGACGACGTTAAGAACGTCTGGCGAGCAAAGTCGATGACTACTCTATAGTTCGATGTGCCATGCTTTACGGCTTAGAACCGGGACTTCAACGACGTTTTGAACGTCATGGAGCATATGAGATGTTCCAGAGTTGAAGTTGATATTCCAACAGAATGCCCGGATTGAGAGATATGAAGTCTCCAATAAGTTCTATAGCTGCAAGATGGAGGAGAATAGTTACATTAGTGAGCACATACTCGGAATGTCCGGGTACTACAATCACTTGACACAATTGGGAGTTAATCTTCCGGATGATTGTGTCATTGATGAATTCTTCAATCACGCCACCAAGCTATAAAGGCTTCGTGATGAACTATAATATGCAAGGGTTAGTAAAGACTATGCTCGAGCTCTTCGCAATGCTAAAGGCTGCGGAGGTAGAAATCAAGAAGGAGCATCAAGTGTTGATGGTCAATAAGACCACTAGTTTCAAGAAGAAAGGCAAAGGGAAGAAGAAGGGAACTTCAAGAAGAACAGCAAGCAAGTTGTTGCTCAGAGAAGAAACCCAAGTCGGACCTAAGCACGAAACAGTGCTTCTACCGCAAGCGGTCGTCATTGGAAGCGGAACTGCCCCAAGTATTTGGCGGATAAGAAGGATGGCAAGGTGAACAAAGGTATATGTGATATACATGTTATTGATGTGTACCTTACTAGAGCTCGCAGAGCACTGGTATTTGATCTTGGTTACATTGCTAATATTTGCAACTCAAGCAGGGACTACGGATTGCGAACACGGCAAAGGACGAGGTGACGATGCGCGTGGGAAATGGTTCCAAAGTCGATGTGATCGCGGTCGGCACGCTACCTCTACATCTACCTTGGGATTAGTTTTAGACCTAAATAATTGTTATTTGGTGCTGCGTTGAGCATGAACATTATATCTGGATCTTGTTTGATGCGAGACGGTTATTCATTTAAATCAGAGAATAATGGTTGTTCTATTTATATGAGTAATATCTTTTATGGTCATGCACCCTTGAGGAGTGGTCTATTTTTGATGAATCTTGATAGTAGTGATACACATATTCATAATGTTGAAGCCAAAAGATGCAGAGTTGATAATGATAGTGCAACTTATTTGTGTAATCGCCGTTTGGGTCATATCGGTATAAAGCGCATGAAGAAACTCCATACTGATGGACTTTTGGAGTCACTTGATTATGAATCACTTGGCACTTGCGAACCGTGCCTCATGGGCAAGATGACTAGAACACCGTTCTCCGGTACTATGGAGAGAGCAACAGATTTGTTGGAAATCATACATCTGAGATGTATGTGGTCCGATGAATGTTGAGGCTCGTGGCGGATATCGTTATTTTCTCACCTTCACAGATGACTTAAGCGGATATGGGTATATCTACTTAATGAAACATAAGTCTGAAACGTTTGAAAAGTTCAAAGAATTTCAGAGTGAAGTTGAAAATCATCGTAACAAGAAAATTAAGTTTCTACGATCGATCGTGGAGGTGAATATTTGAGTTACGAGTTTGGTCTACATTTGAAACAATACGGAATAGTTTCAAGCAACTCACTCCACCGGAACACCACAACAGTAATGGTGTGTCCGAACGTCGAATCGCACTTTACTAGATATGGTGCGATCTATGATGTCTCTTCTGATTTACCGCTATCGCTTTGGGGTTATGCTCTAGAGACGGCCGCATTCACCTGAATAGAACACCGTCGAAATCCGTTGAGACGACACCTTATGAACTATGGTTTGGCAAGAAACCAAAGTTGTCGTTTCTTAAAGTTTGGGGATGCGATGCTTATGTGAAAAAGCTTCAACCCGATAAGCTCGAACCCAAATCGAGAAATGTGTCTTCATAGGATACCCAAAGGAGGCAGATTGGGTACACCTTCTATCACAGATCCGAAGGCAAAACATTCGTTGCTAAGAATGGATCCTTTCTAGAGAAGGAGTTTCTCTCGAAAGAAGTGAGTGGGAGGAAAGTGGAACTTGATGAGGTAATAGTACCTTCTCCCTTACTTGAAAGTAGTTAAATCACGAAACAGGTTTCGAGACACCTACACCAAGTAGTGAGGAAGTTGATGATGTTGATCATGAAACTTTAGATCAAGTTCTGCAGAACCTCGTAGATCAACCAGAGTAAGATCCGCACTGAGTGGTACGGTAATCCTGTTCGGAAATCATGCTACTAGATCATGATGAACCCACGAACTATGAAGAAGCGATGGTGAGCCCAGATTCGCAAAATGGCTTGAGGCCATGAAATCGAGATGGGATCCATGTATGAAAACAAAGTATGGACTTTGGTTGACTTGCCCGAGGGTAGGCAAGCAATAGAAAACAAGTGGATCTTCAAGAAGAAGACCGACGACGACGGTAATGTTATCGTTCTACAAAGCTCGACTTGTCGCAAAGGGTTTTCGACAAGTTCAAGGGATTGACTACGATGAGACCTTCTCACCCGTAGTGATGCTTAAGTCCGTCCGAATCATGTTAGCAATTGCGCATTTTATGATTATGAAATTTGGCAAATGGATGTAAAGACCGCATTCTGAATGGATTTACGGAAGAAGAGTTGTATATGATGCAACCGAAGGTTTTATCGATCCAAAGGAGCTAACAAAGTGTGCAAGCTCCAGTGATCCATCTATGGACTGGTGCAAGCATCTCGGAGTTGGAATAAACGCTTTGATAGTGTGATCAAAGCATTTGGGTTTGTCTGAGACTTTTGGAGAAGCTCAGATTTACAAGAAAGTGAGTGGGAGCTCTGTAGCATTTATGATATTATATGTAGATGACATATTGCTGATCGGAAATGATATAGAATTTCTGGATAGCATAAAGGGATACTTGAATAAGAGTTTTTCAATGAAAGACCTCGGTGAAGCTGCTTACATATTAGGCATTAAGATCTATAGAGATAGATCAAGACGCTTAATTGGACTTTCACAAAGCACATACCTTGACAAAATTTTGAAGAAGTTCAAAATGGATCAAGCAAAGAAAGGGTTCTTGCATGTGTTACAAGGTGTGAAGTTGAGTAAGACTCAATGCCCGACCACTGCAGAAGATAGAGAGAAAATGAAAGATGTTCCTATGCTTCACCATAGGCTCTATCATGTATGCAATCTTGTGTACCGACACTGATGTGTGCCTTGCTATAAGCCTAGCAGGAGGTACCAAAGTAATCCAGATGGATCATTGGACAATGTCCGAACATCTGAAATACGAAAAGGACTAAGGATATGTTTCTCGTATATGGAGGTGACAAAGAGCTCATAAATGGCAGTTACGTTGATGCAAGCTTTGACACCGATCCGGACGATTCTAAATCGCAGACCGGATCGATTTACACTAAACGGAGGAGCTGTCGGTTGGTGCAGTTCTAAACAAAGCGTCGTGGCGGGATCTACATGTGAAGCGGAGTACATAGCAGCTTCGAAGCAGCTAATGAAGGAGCGGATGAAGGAGTTCATATCCGATCTAGGTGTCATACCTAGTGCGTCGGGTCCAATGAAAATCTTCGTGACAATCATGGAGCAATTGCCTTAGCGAAGGAATCCAGATTTCACAAGAGGACCAAGCACATCAAGAGACGCTTCAATTCCATCCGGACTTAGTCCGGTGGGAGACATAGAGATTTGCAAGATACATACGGATCTGAATGTTGCGCACCGTTGACTAAGCCTCTTCCACGAGCAAAACATGATCAGCACCAAGACTCCATGGGTGTTAGAATCATTACTATGTAATCTAGATTATTGACTCTAGTGCAAGTGGGAGATGAAGGAAATATGCCCTAGAGGCAATAATAAAGTTATTATTTATTTCCTTATTTCATGATAAATGTTTATCATTCATGCTAGAATTGTATTAAGGAAACATGATACATGTGTGAATGCATAGACAAAACAATATGTCACTAGTATGCCTCTACTAGACTAGCTTGTTAATCAAAGATGGTTATGTTTCCGACCATGAACAAGGAGTTGTTATTTGATTAACAAGGTCACATCATTAGTAGAATGATCGATTGACATGACCCATTCCTTAGCTTAGCACACGATCGTTTAGTATGTTGCTCTTGCTTTTATCCATGACATATACATGTTCCGTAACTATGAGATTATGCAACTCCGTTTACGGAGGAACACTTTGGTGCTACCAAAGCGTCACAACGAATCGGGTGATTATAAAGGAGTACTACAGGTGTCTCCAAAGGCGATGTTGGGTTGGCGATTTTGAGATTAGGTTTTGTCACTCCGATTGTCGGAGAGGTATCTCTGGCCCTCTCGGTAATGCACATCATGAAGCCTTGCAAGCACTACAACTAATGAGTTAGTTGTGAGATGATGTATTACGGAACGAGTAAAGAGACTTGCTTGTAACGAGATTGAACTAGGTATTGGATACCGACGATCGAATCTCGGGCAAGTAACATACCGATGACAAAGGGAACAACGATGTTGTTATGCGGTCGACCGATAAAGATCTTCGTAGAATATGTAGGAACCAATATGGGCATCCAGGTCCCGCTGTTGGTTATTGACCGAGAATAGTTCTAGGTCATGTCTACATTGTTCTCGAACCGTAGGGTCCCTTGCGCTTAAGGTTTCGATGGATGTTATTATGAGTTTATGTATTTTGATGTACCGAAGAAGTTGAGTCCGGATGTGATCACGGACATGACGAGGAGTCTCGAAATGGTCGAGACATAAAGATTGATATATTGGAAGCCTATGTTTGGAGTTCGAATGGTTAGGGTGAAAACAGAATTTACCGAGTACCGGAGGTTACGGAACCCCAGGGGTAAATGGGCCTCGGTGGGCCTCGAGGAGAAGAGGAAGGGCCGGCCAGGGGGTGGCGCGCGCCTCCCCCAGTCCGAATAGGACAAGGAGGGGGCGCCCTTTCCTCTTCCCTCCCCCAATCCTATTCCAACTAGGAAGGGGGAGTCCTACTCCGGTGGGAGTAGGACTCCTCGGCCAGCCTCCTCTAGGCCGGACGGCCTCCCCTCCCTCCTTTATATACGGGGCAGGGGGTACCCTAGACACACAAGTTTGATCTACGGATCGTTCCTTAGCCGTGTCGGTGCCCCTCCACCATATTCCACCTCGGTCATACCGTCGTCAAGCTTAAGCGAAGCCTGCGCGCCGTGAAACATCAAGATCGTCACCACGCCGTCGTCTTGTGGAACTCTCCCTCGACACTCGGCTGGATCGAGTACGAGGGACGTCATCGAGCTGTACGTGTGTCAAGAACTCGGGCGTCGGAGTAACGGCGCCGGGATCGGTCGGATCGCGAGGAGAACGACGACTACTTCCTCTACGTTGTGATCGCTTCCGCTTCGGGTCTACAAGGGTATGTGGACAACACTCTCCCCTCTCGTTGCTATGCATCACCATGATCTTGCGTGTGCGTAGGAAATTTTTTGAAATTACTACGTTCCCCAACACCACCACCCCCGTTGCGCCTTCCCTGCCCCGCCTCCTTGCTCCGACCTCCTTCAACATGCCATGTCACTGTCTTGGGGGCCCATTGACGATGCCATGGACCTAGGGCAGGGTCCTAGGCCTGACCTAGACGCCCTACCCAAGGTCACTACCCTAGAATCAAGAACATTCAAAGTATAACAAAAGATACCGACTGAAGTAACCTTGGAGTACAATCCACTCGACCAATTATCTCACTCGGATACCCCAATTCCATTCGATCAAGATGAAGTCACTCGACCATACAAGAAACCACTCGGAGTGCAGAAGACCTAGAGTCACCCAGGATGACAATGGTCAGACGTTCACTCCGTAGTCTTAAAGGTCATTAAATAGCTCTTTATAGCTAGCGTTACCAATAACGCCCTGTCTTAATGTACATCGAACCTTGTTACTTGGGATGGCTGGGGTCCTGGCGCACTCTATATAAGCCACCCTCCTCCTTTGGCACAAGGGTTTGCACCCCCTGTAACACACACACACTCATATTCCAATCGACCGCCTCAGGGCACCGAGATGTAGGGCTTTTACCTCCTCCGAGAGGGGCCTGAACTCATAAACTTGTGTGTACAACCTCGCCGTAGCTAGGGCCTTGCCTCCTCATACGTACCCCCTACTCTTACTGTCAGACTTAGTACCATGACAGTTGGCGCCCACCTTGGGGCAAAGCATCTTGGCAACTTTCGGTGAGGTTGCAATTTTTCCGATCTTCATCAACATGATTTCCTGCGGTGGTTTGGCTGTGGGCCGCGAGATCCGACTCGGCGCGCTCATTTTCATCGACGACGACTCCGCCTGGCTTCATGAAGCCCCCCTGATGTCGAGCCTCTTCTGATCCGCAGGGCAGCACATTTCCGCGCGAGTGCCTGTGGTGTCCTTCTGCGGCAGCCGTCGACCCAGTATCGGTCGGCTCCCGCATCATCCACTCACTCCACTGGACACACCACAAGCGATCCGATCGGTCACGGATCCAGCGGTGGGTAAAGCATGCGGTGGCCCGCCAGTCGACCACCCCTCAAGTCGCGATGATTGAGCCCGACGAATTTCTCTATGGACCATTCGACCCATTGACTGGCTCCGTGGACACTCTTTCCGAGCGCGGGAGCAGTGACCCCATGGCGGAGGTTCTCATGGTCAACTAATGTCGCAGCCCACCCCGGGTTTCGCCGCAACAGCGACAACAGCGACGGTGATGGCCCGTCGTATGGTCATGATGAATACGAGCCCCAACCCCTCAATTTGCAACAGAGGGAAGAGTTGCACCGCCGCAACATGGAGGCGCTCCAGACCCCTATCATGGGGGAGACTTCCGAGTCTCGGGCCTTGGAGGTTGCGCGCTTGGCCACATTGGCCGAGCACGCGTGTCTGGAGAATCTCCAGCATTCTCTCGACGAACGCGCCCGTCGACTGATCCCTGAATCCAATCGACGACAACGACAATTGTTTCCACCTGAACCCCAGGTATACCGCACTCTGATCCAGAATCTTACAGCTGTTGCATGTATAGCAAAATCTATTCAGCTGTCCCGTTCAGAGGCTGGAAGAGGCTTGATGTAGATCAGAGCGCTGCTCCGGGCAGCGGGAGAGCAAAACTCGGTCGTTTCTTAGTCGCGCAACAGAATCCACAACATGTCAGTGAGGGCGCACCTGATTCGATCGGCGCGATGGTCTGGTCGCCTTTGCGACGTGAAGATCGTGATCACCGTCGAGATCGGCACCTGGGAAGAGCCCACGGAGAGTTTGTGAATATGCCCGTGACAATCACCGTCGAGCGCCTTCACCCCCTCCGAGGGGCAGGTCATACGCGCCCCGGCGGTATGACGATAGACGCCCGTATGGTAATGACCGTAGAGCTCCAGTCGACCCAAGAGAGCTGGGTTTGATGCAAGATCACTCCTCGTGCAAGGTTTGGTCGACAGGAATAGAGCATACAGAGAAGGACTGGATAGAGATCGACCCAATGGAAGCAGAGTGCACGTTTCCGGCCCCGAGTGTTTCGGAAGATCCATCCGAGCCGCTGAGATCCCGCATAACTTCAGGTTGGCGATGGGTGAAAGTAAGTTCACCGGGGAGTCGAAGCCCGACACTTGGTTAGAGGATTACCGAGTGGCAGTGCACATTGGCGGGGCAATGTTGAGGTGGCCATGAAACACCTCCCTTTGATGCTTGAGGGTTCTGCCAGAGCTTGGTTGAATCAGTTGGCCCCTGAGAGCATTTTCGGTTGGGAAGAATTAGCCCAAGTGTTTACCAAAACATTCGAGGGCACCTACAAGTGACCTGCTGGTTTGGCCGAATTGCAGCATTGTGTTCAGAAGCAGAATGAGACTTTGAGAGACTATATCCAGAGATGGACTACCCTTCGTCATACAGTGGAGAATGTATCAGAGCATCAAGCAGTTTGCACCTTTAAAGAAGGCGTCCGCTATAGAGAGCTCAATTTGAAGTTCGGTCGGACCGAGGACATGTCTCTGACTCGGATGATGGAGATAGCCACTAGGTATGCTAACGGCGAAGAAGAGGACCGCCTCCGGAGCAGCAAGAACAAATCAGTTGCCCGGGACACCGGAGGAGGAAACTCCAGTCGGAAGCAAAAATGCAAAGCTGAACCCGCAGGTCCTGCTGAGGTAGCAGTTTTGAATCAAGGGAAGTTCAAGGGGAAGCCTAAAGGGCCTTGGACCACCAAAAAAGTGAAAGATCAAGCGGGAAATGATGTGCTTGATTTACCGTGTCATATACACACAAAAAAAGATGAAAAGGGTAACTTGATTCTTCCCAACTATACCACTCGGCAGTGCCGACTCCTGATTCAGAGTTTCCGAGAGGGTTAGCCTAGTGAAAAAGAAAAAGAATCTGATAAGGAAGAAGACAAAGAGGAAGATGACGGTTACCCCAACGTCAATGCCACTTTAGTGATTTTTGTTGACATCAAGAACAAAAGTCGACTGAAAATTATCAACAAAGAAGTAAACATGGTTGCTCCGGCAACGATGACATATTTGAAGTGGTCAAAAAACCCCATTACATTCGACCAGTCCAACCACACGGCGCACGTTGCTACCCCTGGGCAGCAAGCTGGTGGTCGACCCAGTCATTGGGGGCACTCGACTAACCAAGGTTTTGATGGACGGTGGCAGTGGTTTGAATATTCTGTATGATGAGGCCCTCCGAGGGATGGGCATTCCGATGTCCAAGCTCAGCGAGAGCAACATGCAATTCCACAGAGTCATCCCAGGAAAGAAAGCCGATTCACTCGGTCAGATCACTCTTGATGTGGTTTTTGGCGATTCAAAGAATTACCGCAAGGAGAAGTTGACGTTTGAGGTGGTGGATTTTCAGTGCCTACCATGCTATTCTAGGCAGGCGTGCATACGCTCGTTTCATGGCTCGACCGTGTTACGTGTACCTCAAGTTGAAGATGCCTGGCCCAGAGGCATGATCACAGTCACTGGAAATCAGCAGAGAGCAGAAGAGTGCCTCCATAAGGGCTCAAAGATCGCCGATGAACAGATGGCGGTAGTAGAGATGCAAGAATACCAGAAGAATGCAGATCTGAGTGATTTGTTGCGTGCCAAGAAGCCTGCTTCAGAGTCTGCATTTCAGTCGTCCAGTGAAACAAAACCAGTTCACATTCACCCGACCGATCCCAATGCTGCTCCGACTCATATCTCAACAGCACACGACAACAAATAGGAAGAAGTGCTCATCCAGTTCCTCCGTGAGAACTGGACATCTTCGCATGGAAACCATCAGACATGCCGGGTGTACCCAGGGGACTGGCTGAGCATCATTTGCGAGTCAACCCGAAAGAAAAACCCGTTAAAGAGCACCTCCGTTGGTCCGCCGTGGAGAAGAGGAAGGCAATTGGCAAGGAGGTGGCTCGGCTTCTGGCAGCTGAGTTCATCCGCAAGATATACCACTCCGAGTGGCTCGCCAATGTTGCCATGGTCCCCAAGAAAGATAAGTCACTTCGAATGTGTATCAATTTCAAACATATCAATTGGGCCTGCGCGAAAGACCATTTCCCTCTGCCCCGCATCGACCAAATAGTCGACTCAACTGCGGGGTGTGAACGCTTGTCCTTTTTGGATGAATATTCTGGGTACCATCAAATCTGACTGTATGGACCCGAAGAAATAAAAACAGCTTTCATCACCCCATTCGGGGTGTTTTTTCTATGTTACTATGCCCTTTGGCCTCAAGAATGCTGGTGCCACGTTCATGCGCATGATTCAGAAGTGCCTGCTCGCTCAAATCAGACAGAATGTGGAAGCATACATGGATGACATTGTGGTCAAGTCACGCAAAGGTTCCGACCTACTGACTGACCTCGCTGAAACCTTTGCCAACTTAAGAAGATATGATATCAAGCTCATTCCGTCAAAGTGCACTTTCGGAGTCCCAGGTGGAAAGTTACTCGGTTTCCTTGTTTCTGAACGAGGAATCGATGCAAACCCAGAAAAGGTTGGCACAATCCTCCGAATGAAACGCCCTGTGCGTGTGCGCGATGTTCAAAAGCTTACTGGTTGTTTGGCTGCATTAAGTCAATTCATCTCACGCCTCGGTGAAAAGGCATTACCTCTTTATCAATTGATGGAGAAGTCTGACAAGTTCGAGTGGAATCCTGAAGCTGAAGCAGCGTTTGAAGAGCTCAAAGCCCTGCTTTCCACCCAGCCGGTGCTTGCCGCTTCAATCAGCAAGGAGCCTTTACTGCTATACATCGCAGCCATTGGACAAGTTGTCAGCACAGTGCTCATGGTCGAGCAGGAAGAAGAAGGCAAAGCCTACAAAGTTCAGCGCCCAGTGTATTATATTTCTGAAGTCTGGACTCCGTCCAAGCAGAGATATCCACATTATGAGAAGCTTGTTTATGGAATTTACTTGACCACGAAGAAAGTTGCACACTACTTTTCAGACCACTCGGTTTCAGTCGTCAGCAATGCTCCATTATCATAAACTCTAAACAATAGGGATGAAACTGGTCGAGTGGCAAAGTGGGGGATTGAACTTCTTCCTTTGGATATCAAGTTTGAGGCAAAGAAAGCGATCAAGTCCCAAGCAATAGCAGATTTCCTCGCTGAGTGGATTGAACAGCAGCAAGCGACTCCAATTCACTCGGAGCATTGGACTATGTTCTTTGATGGGTCCAAGATGTTGAATGGCTCCGGTGCAGAATTGGCTTTGGTATCCCCAAGAGGTGACAAGATCAGTTATGTCCTCCAGATTCACTTTGATTCTTCAAACAATGAAGTTGAGTATGAGGCACTTTTGTATGGGTTACGGATGGCCATTTCACTCGGTGTCCGACGCTTGATGGTCTACGGCGACTCAGACTTGGTGGTCAATCAAGTGATGAAGGAATGGGATATCAGGAGTGCAGCAATGACCAGTTATTGCAATGCAGTAAGAAAGCTAGAGAAGAAGTTTGAGGGGTTAGAGCTCCACCACATACCCTGAATCAAGAATCAAGATGCTGATGATCTGGCGAAGATAGGTTCCACTCGGAAGCCTATCCCCAGTAATGTGTTCTTGGAGCATCTCCACACCCCGTCAGTTCAAGAAGATCCCTTCACGGAAGAGCCCCCACAACCAATAAGTTCAACCAATCCGACTGAGATTGAAGTCCCAGTTGTAGTCAACTTGATCATGGAAGTTTTAGTGATCACCCCCGGCTGGACGGTGCCATATATCGCATACCTGCTCAGGCAGGAACTCTCAAAAGATGAATATGAGGCCCGCCAGATCGTCCGTCGATCCAAAGCCTTCACCGTGATAAGTGGGCAACTTTACAGGGAAAGTGTCACATGAGTGGCTCAGCGTTGCATCTCCCCAGAAGAAGGTCGAATGATTTTAAATGAGATCCACTCGGGGGCCTGTGGTCACCATGCGTCCACTCGGACCATGTAGCCAAAGCATACCGGGCGGGATTCTATTGGCCGCGTGCAAATGAGATGGCAAAAGATATAGCCGACAAGTGCGAAGGGTGCCAGTTCTACTCAAACATGTCTCACAAGCCTGCATCTGCCTTGAAGACTATTCCACTCGTCTGGCCATTTGCAGTCTGGGGGTTGGATATGGTTGGGCCTTTCAAGACTAGCAGAAGTGCTTTCACTCATTTGCTCGTAGCAGTCGACAAATTCACCAAATGGATCGAAGCCAAGCCTATCAAGAACCTTGATTCAAGCACTGCCATCAGTTTCATCAGGGAGCTGATATTCAGATATGGAGTCCCTCGCAGCATTATCACAGATAATGGCTCCAACTTTGATTTTGATGAGTTCAGGGTGTTTTGTGCCTCCCAAGGCACTCGGGTCGATTACGCATCTGTTGCGCACCCGCAGTCAAATGGGCAAGCAAAAAGGGCGAATGGTTTGATACTTCAAGGGCTGAAACCCCGATTGATGCGCGACCTCAAGCACGTTGCTGGAGCCTGGGTGACTGAATTGCCATCTGCCTTATGGGGACTGAGAACAACTCCCAACCGGTCGACTGACCGAACTCCTTTCTTCATGGTGCATGGTGCGGAAGCTGTGATTCCGAGTGACTTTCTGCACAACGCCCGCCGAGTGGAACTCTTCTCAGAAGCTGAAGCAGAACAGGCACGCCAAGATGCAGTTGATCTCCTGGAGGAGGAATGTGCTTTGATCTGGTCGACCATCTATCAACAAGACCTGCGTTGATTCCATGCCTGTAATGTCAGAGGTCGAGCATTCCAGGAAGGAGACCTTGTGCTCCGAGTGCATCAGAAACGACCTCACAAGCTTGCTTCGGCCTGGGAAGGTCCCTTTATCATCACCAAGGTGCTCCACAACGGGGCGTATCACCTCTACAACGTAGTCAAGAAAGAAGACGAGCCACACTTGTGGAATACGGAGCTTCTCCGCCGTTTCTATACATAAAACACTCGGATCGACGAGTTGTAATACGAATCTTTCAGTTTGCTTATCAAAGACAAGATTTTTGCAGTATCTTAATGATTGCTATCCCATAAACACATGTGTTCAAATCCCCCAGTGGGTGGCTTAGCCGCGAACCTGATTCGCCTAAGTTTCAAAACCACTCCGAGTGAAGAGCAACCCTCTCACTCGGGGCTTAGCCGCGAACCCGATTCGCCTAAGTTTCAAAACCACTCCGAGTGGAGAGCAATCCTCCCACTCGGGGCCTTATCCATGAATCCGATTCGCCTAAGTTTCAGAACCACTCCGAGTGGAGAGCAATCCTCCCACTCGGGGGCTTAGCCGCGAACTCGATTCGCCTAAGTTTCAAAACCACTCCGAGTGGAGAGCAATCCTCCCACTCGGGGGCTTAGCCGCGAACCTGATTCGCCTAAGTTTCAAAACCACACCGAGTGAAGAGCAACCCTCTCACTCGGGGGCTTAGCCGCGACCCCTTACTTGCCTAAGTTAAAAACCCACTCCGAGTGGAGATCAATCCTCCCACTCGGGGTCTTAGCTATGACCCCGTATTTGCCTAAGTTAAAAAAACACTCCGAGTGGAGAGCAATCCTCCCACTCGGGGGCTTAGCTGCGACCCCGTATTTGCCTAAGTTAAATAACCGCTCCGAGTGGAGAGCAATCCTCCCACTTGGGGACTTAGCTGCGACCCCGTACTCGCCTAAGTTAAAAAACCACTTCGAGTGAAGAGCAACCCTCTCACTCAGAGGCTTAGCTGCGAATCTGATTCTCCTAAGTTACAAACATCCTCAGAGCTGCGTCACAAGTACAACGTCCGCTCCATCCTGATCCGCAAGGACGACGAGGTGCAAATAGAGTACGACACCTAGTGCTCATATCCATGGCCCTCTCCTTGGAGCTGCATCACAAGTACAACATCCGCTCCATCCCGATCTGCAAGGACGACGAGGTGCAAAATCGTGTACGACACCTAGTGCTCGTATCCGCGACCCTCTCGTCGGAGCTGCGTCACAAGTACAACGTCTATTCCGAGTGAGAAATCAAGCTCCACTCGGAGTTAAGAGATCTAAAAGTGGTGAAGACAAAGCAACCATATTCAAGGAAAAACCAAGTTCAGATAAATCCAGCAAAGTTCAGAACCACGAACAGAAGTACTCAGGCGTCAGGCCCGAAAGAGTTTAACGGTTACAAAATCAATCGGCATTCCGAGGCAAATAAAAGTGAGGCATTAAGTTAGTTCACTCGGCAGGAGTAGGGCTTGCTGGCTCGATGAAACTGTCAAGGTCGATGCCGTCTGCAATACGAGTGGCAGCGTCAATGAAGGTATCCATGAACGACTGGAATTGGTGCTTCTTGGTGTTGGTGACCTTTAGAGCCGCTAGCTTGTCTTCTTTAACCTCCTTGCAATGGACTCGGACCAGGGACAGAGCCACATCAGGGCCATGATATGTCTCCAACGTATCTATAATTTATGAAGCATTCATGCTATATTATTATCTGTTTTGGATGTTTACGGGCTTTATTATACACTTATATTATTTTTGGGGCTAACCTATTAACCGGAGGCCCAGCCCATATTGCTGTTTTCTTGCCTATTTCAGTGTTTCGAAGAAAAGGAATATCAAATGGAGTCCAAACGGAATGAAACCTTCGGGAAAGTTATTTCTGGAACAAAAGCAATCCAGGGAACTTGGAGTGCAAGTCAGGGAAGCTTCGAGGAGGCCACGAGATAGGGGGCGCGCCCTCCACCCACATGGGCCCCTCGTGGCTCCCCCGACCGACTTCTTTCGCCTATATATTCCCATATACCCTAAAAACATCGAAGCGAACAATAGATCGGGAGTTCCGCCGCCACAAGCCTCTGTAGCCACCAAAAACCTCCCGGGAGCCCGTTCCGGCACCCTGCCGGAGGGGGGGATAACTTACCGGTGGCCATCTTCATCATCCCGGCGCTCTCCATGACGAGGAGGGAGTAGTTCACCCTCGGGGCTGAGGGTATGTACCAGTAGCTATGTGTTTGATCTCTCTCTCTCTCTCTCTCTCTCTCTCTCGTGTTCTTGAGGTGATACGATCTTGATGTATCATGAGCTTTGCTATTATAGTTGGATCTTATGATGTTTCTCCCCCCTCTACTCTCTTGTGATGAATTGAGTTTTCCTCTTGAAGTTATCTTATCTGATTGAGTCTTTAAGGATTTGAGAACACGTGATGTATGTCTTGCCGTGCTTATCTGTGGTGACAATGGGATATCACGTGATCCACTTGATGTATGTTTTGGTGATCAACTTGCGGGTTCCGCGCATGAACCTATGCATAGGGGTTGGCACACGTTTTCGTCTTGACTCTCTGGTAGAAACTTTGGGGTACTCTTTGAAGTACTTTGTGTTGGTTGAATAGATGAATCTGAGATTGTGTGATGCATATCGTATAATCATGCCCATGGATACTTGAGGTGACAATGGAGTATCTAGGTGACATTAGGGTTTTGGTTGATTTGTGTCTTAAGGTGTTATTCTAGTATGAACTCTATGATAGATTGAACGGAAAGAATAGCTTTATGTTATTTTACTACTGACTCTTGAATAGATCGAGCAGAAAGAATAACTTTGAGGTGGTTTCGTACCCTACCATAATCTCTTCGTTTGTTCTCTGCTATTAGTGGCTTTGGAGTGACTCTTTGTTGCATGTTGAGGGATAGTTATATGATCCAATTATGTTATTATTGTTGAGAGAACTTGCACTAGTGAAAGTATGAACCCCATGCCTTGTTTCCTACCATTGCAATATCGTTTACGCTCACTTTTATCATTAGTTACCTTGCTGTTTTTATATTTTCAGATTACAAAAACCTATATCTACCATCCATATTGCACTTGTATCACCATCTCTTCGCCGAACTAGTGCACCTATACAATTTACCATTGTATTGGGTGTGTTGGGGACACAAGAGACTCTTTGTTATTTGGTTGCAGGGTTGCTTGAGAGAGACCATCTTCATCCTACGCCTCCCACAGATTGATAAACCTTAGGTCATCCACTTAAGGGAAATTTGTTACTGACCTACAAACTTCTGCACTTGGAGGCCCAACAACGTCTACAAGAAGAAGGTTTTGTAGTAGAATTCATGCTCTTTTCTGGCGCCGTTGCCGGGGAGGTGAGTGCTTGAAGGTATATCGTTAGATCTTGCAATCGAATCTTTTTGTTTCTTGTTTTATCACTAGTTTAGTCTATAAAAGAAAACTACAAAAAAATGGATTTGAGTTTGTCTCGTACTCTTCATCTTTTTAATATCTTTCGTGAGTATGATGAAAGGGAAAATTGTGCTCAAGTGCTAGAAGAAGAATTACATAGAATGCTTGGCATGAAATATGTGAATGATGAGCATGATTGCAATGTTGTTAGTATGAATTCCTTGAATATCCATGATGCTAATGATACGCAAAGCCACAAGCTTGGGGATGCTATGTTTGATGAAGATGATATTTTTTGTCCCCCAGGTTTTGATGAGCAAATTTATTACGATGAAAGCATGCCTCCTATTTATGATGATTATATTGATGAAAGTGGGTTTGGAAGAGTGTCAACTTTAGGAAGTAGTGATCCCACTATTTTGGAGGATGTTGAATCTTATTGTGATGAACATGAAAGTGGATTTGGAAGAGTGTCAACTTTATTTAGTGATGATTCCACTATTTCGGAAGAGGTTCCAATTGATTATGAGAACAAAGTTGCTATCTATGATGATTATTGTGATGACTTGTATGCTATTAGGAATAATGATAACCATGAAACTTTTCATCATGATTTTAGTTTTCAATTGGATTATGCCTCACATGATAATTATTTTGTTGAGTTTGCTCCCACTACTATTCATGAGAAGAAATTTGCTTATGTGGAGAGTAGTAAATTTTCTATGCTTGTAGATCATGAAAAGAATGCTTTAGGTGCTGGTTATATTGTTGAATTCATTAATGATGCTACTGAAAATTATTATGAGGGAGGAACTTATGCTTGTAGGAATTGCAATAATATCAAGTTTCCTTCCCATGTGTTGAAAATTTTGAAGCTATGCTTGTTTTACCTTCCTATGCTAGTTGATCATTGTTCCCATAAGTTGTTTACTCACAAAATCCCTATACATAGGAAGTGGGTTAGAGTTAAATGTGCTAGTCATATGCTTCATGATGCTCTATGTTTCAATTCTTATCTTTTATGTGAGCATCATTGTCATCATCATGCCTAGCTAGAAAGGCATTAAAGAAAAGCGCTTGTTGGGAGAAAACCCAATATTTACCCTTACTGTTTTTGTGTGTCCACATGATTATGCTACTGTATTAATCATGTTTTATAGCTTTTGTTTCAATAAAGTGCCAAGTAAGACCTTTAGGATAGCTTACGGTGATAGTTGTGTTGATCCTGCTGAAAATCAGAAACTTTTGCACCCAGTAAATTAGTTTTGATAATTCACAGAAACGTGATTTTGATCTGATTGTTTTTGATATGGATTGATACACAAATCTATTAAGACTTCCTAATTTGGTGGGATTTTTGGAGTGCCATAAGTATACGTTTGATACAGATTACTACAGACTGTTCTGTTTTTGACAGATTCTGTTTTCTATGTGTTGTTTGCTTATTTTGATGAATCTATGAGTAGTATAGGAGGGTATGAACCATAGAGAAGTTGGAATACAGTAGTATTACAACAATATGAATTTAGAATGAGTTCATTACAGTACCTAAGTGGTGGTTTTATTTTCTTATACTAACGGAGCTTACGAGTTTTCTGTTGAGTTTTGTGTTGTGGAGTTTTCAAGTTTTGGGTAAATATTCGATGGACTATGGAATAAGGAGTGGCAAGAGCCTAAGCTTGGGGATTCCCAAGGCACCCCAAGGTAATATTCAAGGACAACCAAGAGCCTAAGCTTGGGGATGCCCCGGATGGCATCCCCTCTTTCGTCTTCGTCTATCGGTAACTTTACTTGGAGCTATATTTTTATTCACCACATGATATGTGTTTTGCTTGGAGCATCATTTTCTTTTGATAGTTTTGCTTAATGTTATTTAGAATAATGTTTTGCATCTTTATTTTCAATAAAAATGTCAAGGATAGCCTTTACCATGCTTATTTTGCTAGTATACATGTTGCTGTTTGAAAACAGAAAGTTTACCGCTGTTGCAAAAATTCCCTAGAAAAGTCAGAGAATGATATAATGTTGAAATTTTTTGCATATTGAGCTCTGGTAAATCTTCTACAGCGTAGTATTTTATCATAATTTTTGGAGTTAGGGAAGTATGATGAATCTTGCATTCTTTATAGACTATACTGTTTTGGCAGATTGCTGTTATGTTTGCATTGTTTGCACATGTTTGCTTGTTTAATGATTCTATTTGAGGATAGGAGTATTAAATATGCAGAGACATTTAGTATGCAATGTTGAATAATAATTTTAGTAATTTGTTACAGTAGAAAATGATAAGGCTTTTGCATTGGTTTATACTAACTTATCTCACGAGTTCTTGTTGAGTTTGGTGTGGATGAAGCTTTCGAGATTTAGGAAACCGGGGTATAAAAGGAATTAAGGAGACACAAAAGCTCAAGCTTGGGGATGCCCAAGGCGTCCCAAGATAATATTTCAAGAAATCTCAAGCATCTAAGTTTGGGGATGCCCCGTTAGGCATCCCGCCTTTCTTCTTCAACAACTATCGGTTAGTATCGGTTGAACCTAAGTTTTTGCTTCTTCACATGAGTTGTGCTATCCTTGCAATGCCATTTTATTTTGTTTTGCTTTCTGTTTGAATAAAATACCAAGATCTGAAATTCTTAAATGAGAGAGAGTCATCACATAGTTACACAATTATTTAGCTACTCATTGATCTTCATTTATATCTTGTTGGAGTAGTTTGTCATTTACTCGTGTGCCTCACTTATATCCTATGAGTAAATGGTTGAATGAGTTGAATGTCATAAATCTGAAATTATATATGTTTCATTTGCTTATCCCATGGGGATTAATGACTTCACATCTAAGAAGTAGAGGTTGTAAATTTATTAAAGGTTAGCAAGCAGTGTATTGGTCATTTGAACAATTCATGAAAGAATATTTAAGGAAGAGAGATTTCACATATAAATATACTATCCTAGACATCTTTTATAATTGTGAGCACTCATTAAGTATGACATGCTAAAGAGTTGATGTCGGACAAGGAAGACAACGTAATGGGTTATGTTTTCTCACATCTCAGTTAAAGTATATTGTCATGGATCATTCAAACATGTTGAGCTTGCCTTTCCCCCTCATGCTAGCCAAAATTCCTTGCACCAAGTAGAGATACTACTTGTGCTTCCAAATATCCTTAAACCCAGTTTTTGCCATGAGTGTACACCATACCTACCTATATGCGGTATTTACCGCCGCTCCAAGTAAATTTGCATGTGCCAAACTCTAAACCTTCAAATAATAATCTTTTGTATGTCTAATCGCTCATGTAGCGACTAGGGGCTGTCAGTATCTTCCATGCTAGGTGGGTTATTCTCAAGATGAGTGCACTCCGCTCATCATTCACGAGAAAAATGGCTGGTAACCGGGATGCCCAGTCCCATGATCAAAAGATCAAAATCAAATAAAAATAATTAAAACAAAACTCCCTCGGGACTGTTGTTGGTATGGATGGTACCCAGTTGTTTCGGATGGCCGTGGAGGGTGATTGTTGGTGGAGGGGGAGTAAAAACTTTACCATTATGTTTGGGAACCGCCTATAATGTATGTAGTATGGAAGATATTGGGAACTCTTGGTTGTTATGTTGATAATGAGATCCTACCTCTCAAAATTATTTATCTCTATTTCAAAATCGAGCTCTGGCACCTATGCAAATCCCTGCTTCCCTCTGCGAAGGGCCTATCTTTTACTTTTATGCAAGAGTCAAGGTGATCTTCACCTTTCCCTTTTTCATTTTATCCTTTGGCAAGCACCTCGTGTTGGAAAGATCCTAATATATATATCCAATTGGATGTAAGTTAGCATGAACTATTATTGTTGACATCACCCAATGGTGAATACGTTGGGAGGCGAAATTATAAGCCCCTATCTTTCTCAGTGTCCGATTAAAACTCCATAACCATAAGTATTGCGTGAGTGTTAGCAATTTTAGAAGACTATATGATAGTTGAGTATGTGGAGTTTGCTAAATGAAAGCTCTGACATAGACCCTTCCTGAAAATAGGATGAATTGTAATTGTTTGATGACTGAGAATGAAGTTTGCTAGTTTTCAAGAAAGTTTATGGTTTATGCTTTAACATGTGAATAGCTTGTTACTTGATCTTGAGAAGTTTTATGAGATGAACTACTGTTATGACATATAATCATGCTAGCAAAGGTGATTGAAATTATCGATCAAGCTTGTGCACCTTCTAGCATTCACACTTCATAAATTCTTTCTTTATCATTTACCTACTCGAGGATGAGCAGGAATTAACCTTGGTATGCTGATACGTCTCCAACGTATCTATAATTTATGAAGCATTCATGCTATATTATTATCTGTTTTGGATGTTTACGGGCTTTATTATACACTTTTATATTATTTTTGGGACTAACCTATTAACCGGAGGCCCAGCCCATATTGTTGTTTTCTTGCCTATTTCAGTGTTTCGAAGAAAAGGAATATCAAACGGAGTCCAAACGGAATAAAACCTTCAGAAAAGTTATTTTTGGAACAGAAGCAATCCAGGGAACTTGGAGTGCAAGCCAGGGAAGCTTCGAGGAGGCCACGAGATAGGCGGGCGCGCCCACCCCCCTGGGCGCGCCCTCCGCCCTCGTGGGGCCCTCGTGGCTCCCCCGACCGACTTCTTTCACCTATATATTCCCATATACCCTAAAAACATTGAAGCGAACAATAGATCGGGAGTTCCGCCGCCGCAAGCCTCTATAGCCACCAAAAACCTCACGGGAGCCTGTTCCGGCACCCTGCCGGAGGGGGGATCCCTCACCGGTGGCCATCTTCATCATCCGGGCGCTCTCTGTCGTGGTTCTAAGTCTGACAGTAGAAGTAGGGGTAGGTTAAGGAGAGGCGATGTCTTAGCTATGGAGCAGTTGTGGAGACAAAGGATGTACGAGTTCAGGCCCTTCTCGGAAGAAGTAACAGCCCTATGTCTCGGAGCCCTGAGGCGGTCGAGTGGATTATGAGTATGAGTATTACAAGAATCTGAACCCCTCTATCTGTGGAGGGGGGTGGCTTATATAGAGTGCGCCAGGATCCCAGCCAGCCCACATAATGGAGGGATTAAAGTACATTAAGCCAGGGGGTTACTGGTAACGCCCCTCATAAGGTGCTTTAACTATCATTAAGTCTATTCAATAGCAAACCGCTATGCCATGGAGTGCCTTGACCTTCTCGGTGGTCGAGTGAGTCTTCATGGTCGAGTGAGTCTTCCATGGTCGAGTCCTTCCAGCCTAGTCGAGTGGATTCCTCTTTGGTCGATGGAAGATGATCTCTTCTACGAGTGCCCTTGGTAGGACGTTTAGGCCAGGCCTATGACCCTACCCTAGGTACATGAATCCATCATTAGCCCCAATGGATTGAGGCTTGAGTGAAGGAGGAGTTGACATTGTTTCCGACTGCCTTTTGCATTCTGGCTACGAGTTGTCTTAGATCAAGATCTTCTTTGTTGATAACAAGAAACTTTCCTTCAATGACTTGATCCATTCTTGTTCTTTAGTCGAAAGTGACTTCCTTTGCTATACCCGAGTAACGGATCGCAGGAGATCTCGCACTTGATGATCGATCTGTGCGGATCTCGCGGATACGAAATTTGGGGAAGCGCGAACGGAACGGATCAAGGGCGCTTGGATGGGACGAATAGGGCCTCGATTTCGCCGCTTTCTCCGCCACGTGACGCGCAAAGGCGGCCGCCGATATGATTAGATTGCTTGGGTCCACCTGTCATCCACTCGGAAGGGATGCTATAAATGTAACTCCCGGAGGCTCATGCACAGTACCTTGTTCTTCCTCCCTAGTTCTCTCCATCTCCGCTCTCCGCCCCTGCTGCCGCTCTCTCGCCATCTTTCCCCTTGCGCATTCCGCCGGCGGCCATGGGCAAAGAGAAGACGACGATGTTGGAGCGCGCAAAGAAGGCGTCGGTGGCGGAGAAGGCGTCGGCGGCCGAGAAGGCGAAGGGGAGATCCACCGGTCGTGGTGGTTCTTCGTCGAGATCCAAACTGCCGAAAGGCTGGGTCCAGGGAGACTGGATCCAGTCGACCATCAGGGAGAAGGATCTCCTTGATATGGCCGACGATGGATTGATTCCCCACGGCGCCGCGAGACTTCTGCCGAGAGTGGCAGCCTCAACCGTAAGAGGGTGAGGCGTGCTTTTGGCCACCCATGTCGACCGAGGTTTTTCGTTGCCACCGAGTGTCTTCTTTCGAGGTTTTCTGAATTTCTTCGGAGCCCAGCTCCACCATTTTACTCCAAACTCCATCGCATACCTTGCCGCGTTTGTGTCTATGTGCGAAAACTTCCTGGGTTGTCGATCGACCGGGTTTGTTCAAGTACATCTTCACATGTCGCCTCGACCGTGAAGAAGGCAAGCCCCGTGACGAGAAACCCAAGTAGTCCAGATGTGTGGTGGTTTAGGGGTCCAGTTGAGGAACAAAAGCACCTTTCCAGCTATGCATTTTCCCGAAGTCGGTCGAGGTCGGCAATGACCTGGTTCTATTGCCGGAATGAGACGACGCCGGGCACTCGACCGCCTTCTGAATTCACCATGAGTCGAGTGAATAGACCCTCCTCCTCAAGGTTGTTCCAAGAGAGGGCTGAAGTGAAGATGCTTGATGGACCGCGTGGTGCAGCTGGTTAGGGACGGAGGATGGCATGGACCTCTGGAGGTTTTTCTTCGAGGCGAATCCAGCCCCTTCGGCCCGAGTCATCAGATGTGGTTGTATCGCGGCACCGACGACGAGACTCGCGCCCACCCGGAGGCGCCGACGACATCAGAGTGGAAAGATGGATGGCTTCGATCACTGGGAACAAGGACAATCCTCGCGGATCCCGGAGGATTTCTCCGCTTGATCGTGACAGCGTTCCAGATAAGGTACACTTGCTCTGTTTTCCGTTGTATATTTGTCGAGTGCGTTCAGAATTTGGTCGATCGAACTCGCTTTGATACTTCCAGCCCTCACAGAGCTATACTCAATGCCCAACGGCGCCCAGATTCCGGCGAGGAGGGGGAAGCGGTGGAGGTGAGAGCCAAGAAGAGTGGGATTCAGATGCGCAGGAGAGGCAGCGGCGACAATGATGATGATGACGAGGACGATGATGACGAGGATGAAGAGGAGGAAGCCGCACCACCGCGCTTTGAAAGGCGGTCAAAACTCAGTGCACGACCCTTCGATCGAACGCGGTAAGGAGTTCGATTGCCTCGCAATGACCAAACGCCTCGGACCGCTTCACCAAGGCCGATCGAGAAAGTGCCAAAGCAGCGGTGAAGGTAGTTCCGTCGAGGACAACCAAGCCTCCGCCAAAAATGAAAGTGTCGATCCCCACCATCTCAGGGTAAACATATTGCTTAAATCTTCTTGTTCTATATAAATTTTGTCTCTGGTTGATACTTGAATCGGTCGACTGATTCTTTGGATTTTCAGCGCTGCGACTTCCGAAACGTCAGCTAAGGCTGACGACCATGAGATGGAGGACGCCGCCACCTCAAACCCTGGTACTATATTCTTAATTCTTGTTCTTGGTCGACTGACTCAAGATTTCTGACTTTAACTCTTTTCTGAAGCTCCCACCAATGACATCATCACTCTTCCTGACGACGATGATGAGGATGAGGAGCCATTGAGGACTAGGAGGAGCAGGAAGGCATCTACTGGCAAGGAAGCCCAAGGTGCGACGGCGCCCGAGACCGCTAGACGGAAGGAGAGGTCGGCACTCGACATATCGCGGTCCTTCGCGAATACCGACAAGTGCTCGCCCACTTCGCCGAGTCTTTGGACAACCTTCGATCTTCACCACGCACCACGCCCCGGAGGACCGGACCGATGTTGCTAAGGAGGCGATCCGTCAGCGGGGATCATGATGGAGCAGTGAAGATCGCCGATGCGAGCCAAGCACTTACGATGCCAGCTCGCCTTCGAGCAATGTTCAGTCGATCGACCACCATTACTGTTAGGATATGCTATCAAAACTTTTCTTTCTGGAATTTATAGCAGACACCCACTAGGTGTGTGAAACTCCGTGCTAGCGGGGGCACGCTGAGTGTACCCGCTGGGTGTAGTCCCCGAGGCTAAGGTCGACTGCTGGCAGTCGGTCTTAGGCTTACTAAGTAGATGTTGATCTTTGTCCGAATGGAACGAATGGGTTTCTGAGTCCAGTGGGGGCACGCTGAGTGCACCCACTGGGTGTAGTCCCCGAGGCGTGGTCGATCACCGCGATTGATTACGATCTGAAGAAGTACCGGCCGATCGGTCGACTCGCTTTTTTTTTTTTATCGGGTCGATCGGGTCGACTATGTCTTGAATAAGACCAAGGGGGCACGCTGAGTGCACCCACTGGTGTAGTCCCCGAGACTACGGTTGAATGCTTGCATTCGATCGTAGTCTTAGAAACGCACAATTCTCCTTGATTCACTCTAAGTGGATTATCTCCGATATTGTTGCAACCGACTCTTCAGAGAAATCTTGTGATCTTGCGGCACGCTATACTGAACTGGAGCAGAAGCATATTCAGCTCGAGTTGGACTTGAAACTAGTACAAGAGAATCTGACGAAGGCGAAGGAGGAGACCAAAGGTATGTTTGGTGAGATTTCAACGACTCTTTCCTCCTCTCACTTGCTTCAAGTTTGACTTTGCTGCGATTTCTGTGCAAGGTGAAGGAGGCTCAAAGGAAGAAGGAGCTTGAGCTGTCTCGAGAAGATCAAGCTTGCTGATGAAAAATCGGCCTCGCCGCCAAGCTCGAACAGATAACGCCGATCCAAGGTTGCTCGCCGCCGCGACAAGGATGTTGAGCGAATGAAGGCCGACAAGAAGAACTCGACCGAGAAGATCCTCCAAATGGCTGGGAAGAAGAACGAGCTGGAAAGCTTCTTGGGTGGTCTTGCTAAGAAATTGTTCCTAAGCTCAAGGTAACCTTCTTCACTCGACCAATTCTCCCAACCGTTATGTTTCCATTCGATCGCTTTTCCCGATTCGGGTTTTGTCTTTGCGAATTCGCCGCAACTTTGAAGAAGAAACCAGCCACCGAGATTTAACCTTGACCTCGTCAATTCCCGGTGAACGGCGAAACTGCCATGAACATCTTCCGACCGAGTCCCGTTGTCGCTTTGTTGTGGATTATCTCGCAAGGCGAAGGTTGCTACGCCCCGCATCGACTCGACGCCTCGCCCAATGAGACACTCCAAAATGACCTTGAGTCATTGATGGCTCGATCGAACGCCGCCCCCGACCGAAAGTGCAAGAGTGGAAGAAATCTTCGCTCGGTGCGGTGCGACGTTGCCTCGTAATCCGGCGCGAGTCCATTGCAAGGAAGCTCGAGAAGATAAGTGGCGGCTCTCGAGTGGCCAACACCAAAAGCACGACTTCAGACCTTCATGGAGACTTTCATCGCTGCTGCCACGCGGATTGCCGACGGGATTGATCTTGACGAGTTCGTTGTTTCCATCCAGCCCTCCACTGTGAGGGGTAAAAACTTTCCTTGACCTTAAATTTGCCTCGGTATGTCGAGTGGAGTTGTAACCGATAAAACTTTAATGTGCTTAGTGCCCGAGCACTCTCGGTTATTTTAGGTGTCGACCTAAATTTAAATTGATGTTTGGAAATGATTGCTCTTGGCTTGAATTGCTCTTTGCAGGTTAACAACGAGATGCCTACTACAATGACTTATTCCTTAGGCGAGCATCGAGCTGCAGCTAAGCCTCCGAGTGGAAGTCCTGCTTACCACTCGGTAGGATTTTAATAACTTAGGCGCAGCACTGGCTGCAGCTAAGCCCCGGTGAGAGGTTTGCTCTCCCCTCGGTAGGATTTCTTATATCTTAGGCGAGCACTGGCTGCAAGCTTAAGCCCCGAGTGGGAGGTTTGCTCTCCACTCGGAGGATTTCTTATATCTTAGGCGAGCACTGGGCTGCAGCTAAGCCCCGAGTGGGAGGTTTGCTCTCCACTGTAGGATTTCTTTTATCTTAGGCGAGCACTGGGCTGCAGCTAAGCCCCGAGTAGGAGGTTTGCTCTCCACTCGGTAGGGATTTCTTATATCTTAGGCGAGCACTGGCTGCAGCTAAGCCCCGAGTGGGAGGTTTGCTCTCCACTCGGTAGGATTTCTTTTATCTTAGGCGAGCACTGGCTGCAGCTAAGCCCCGAGTGGGAGGTTTGCTCTCCACTCGGTAGGATTTCTTTTATCTTAGGCGCAGCATTGGGCTGCTGCTTAAGCCCCGAGTGAGAGGTTTGCTCTTCACTCGGTAGGATTTTCGTTGTATTTGTGTCAAGCTCGGAGAAGAGGATCGCAATCGACCAAGGCCGCCTTCCTTGCAATCGCACATCATACTTATGGTGTAGCTCGAGGAGAGGGTCGCAATCGACCTGCGCCTGTTTTCCTTGCTAGTATACTTTATACTTTAGGCGCAGTCCTGGATCTGCAGCTAAGCCTCCGAGTGGAAGTCCGGCTTACCACTCGGAGAGGATTTTTAATAACTTAGGCGAGCACCGAGCTGCAGCTTAAGCCCCGAGTGGAAGTCCGCTTACCACTCGGCAGGATTTTAATAACTTAGGCGAGCATCGAGCATAGCTAAGCCTCCGAGTGGAAGTCCGCTTACCACTCGGCAGGATTTTAATAACTTAGGCGAGCACCGAGCTGCAGCTAAGCCTCCGAGTGGAAGTCCGGCTTACCACTCGGAGGATTTTAATAACTTAGGCGGAACGGATTTAGCTAAGCCTCCGAGTGGAAGTCCGCTTACCACTCGGTAGGATTTTAATAACTTAGGCGAACGGATTCGCGCCACCCATGGGGAGGTGAAAATTTTACTCGATTTAAAAATAAAGAGTGACAAAATTATGAAGGAATTATGACACTATTACTTCAAAGCTCGTAAGCTACAAGAGTACTTTATTACAATTCTTCCGAGTGAAAAATCTTATGTAAAGCGGGCGGAGCAGATCCGCATTCCAAGCTCGGGCTCATCGATATCGTGGTTTGACATTGTAGAGACGATATGCCCCATTGTGGAGAACCTTTGTGACGATGAAGGGTCCTTCCTGTGAGGGAGCAAGCTTATGTTGCTTCGCCGATCTACCCGAAGGACTAGATCTCCCTCCGGAAGGCTCGACCTCTCACATTTCGCGATAAAGCGGCGCAAGTCTTGCTGGTAAATGGTCGAGCGGATCGAGCCATTTCCTTTCCTCTTCCAGAGGTCGATCGATCCCGACGCGCTTGCTCAGCTTCGCTTCATTATAAAGTTCAATTCGTGGAGCATTGTGAAGGAGATCACTCGATAAAACTGCTTCGCCCCATAGACCAGAAAAAGGAGTTCTCGGTCGACCGATTAGGCGTGGTCCGCAAACCCCAAAGCATCAAGGAAGTTCGTCGACCCAAGCTCCGGCCGCATGCTTGAGATCTCGATCAAACGGGCTTCGCACTTTGAGGATCAATCCATTGGCTCGTTCTGCCTGTCCATTCGACTGTGGATGGGCAACTGAAGCGTAGTCGACTCGTATGCCTTGGGAGTTGCAGAAATCCTTGAATTCTTCCGAGTCAAAATTCGACCCATTGTCCGTGATAATACTGTGCGGGACTCCATACCTGAACGTCAACTTTCTGACGAAGGAAACAAAGAAGACAAAGATCAAGTTTTTGATTGGCTTAGCCTCAATCCACTTGGTGAACTTGTCGATCGCTACCAAGACATGCGTGAAGCCGCCCGACCCGCTCGCAAGGGACCGATCATGTCCAACCCCATACTACGAAAGGCCGACGAGCGGAATGGTCTTCAAGGTCGACGCAGCTTGTGTGACATATTGGAGTAGAACCGCATCCTTCGCACTTGTCCACTATTTCTTTCGCCATCTCATTTGCTCTTGGCCATAAAATCCAGCTCGGTATGCTTTGGCTACAATGGTCCGAGAGGACGATGGTGACCACAGTCCCCGAGTGGATATCATTGAGTATGACTCGACCTTCTTCCGGCGTTATGCATTTTGTCCGACTCGTTGGGCTTTCTATATAATCGCCCATTGATAACGGTAAAGGCTTTGGATCGACGGACGATCCGCCGAGCCTCTTCCTCATCCTCCGGGAGTTCCTTTTCGTAATATACGCAATGTATGGAATTGTCCAATCGGGAGTGACCACTAAAACCTCCATGACCAAGTCGACCATCGCCGGGACCTCAACCTCGGCCGAGTCCGTGGCACTCTTGGGTTGTGGAGCTTCCTCCGTAGGGATCTTCTTTGACCGACGGAGTGTGTATATGTTCCAAAACACGCCACTCGGAATGGCTTCCTCTTGGACCCTATCTTCGCCAGATCATCTGCGCTCGATTTTTCATCCGGGGATGTGATGGAGCTCCAACCCTCAAACTTCTTTTCCAGCTTCCTCATTTGCATTGCAAGATCCAAATATAGCCGGGCTTCACGCCCCACTCCTTCATCACTTGATTGACCACTAGATCTGAGTCGCCATAAACCATCGAAGCGACGGACGCCGAGTGAGATGGCCATGCGCAATCCATATAAAAGGGCCTCATACTCTGCCTCATTGTTGGAGGAATCAAAGTGAATCTGGAGCACATACTTAAGCTTATCTCTCCGGGGAAACCAGAACAACCCCAAAGACGTAACCATTCAAAGATCTTGGAGCCGTCAAAGAACATGGTCCAATGCTCCGAGTGAACTTCATCGGTTGCTGTTGTTCAATCCACTCGGCAAGGAAATCCGCTATAGCTCAGGACTTAATGGCTTTTGCCTCGAATTTGATATCAAGGGAAGAAGTTCAATCGCCCACTTCGCCACTTGACCGGTTGCGTCTCTGTTATGCAAGATCTTCGATAAAGGAGCGTCACGACGATCGTGATGTAATGATCGAGAAATAGTGAGCAACCTTCTTTGTGGTCATGTATATACCATACACAAGCTTCGATAATGAGGGTATCTCGCTGGATGGAGTCAAAACTTCGCACAAATAATACACCGGCGCTGAACTTTGAAGGCCTTTCCTTCCTCTTCCGCCGACCGTAAGCACGAATCGACAACTTGTCCAAGTGGCTGCAATGTAAAGCAACAGAGGCTCTTTGCTGATTGGAGCAGCAAGCACCGGCTGGGTGGAGAGCGAGCTTTTAGCTCGGCAACGCTGCATCGCTTCCGGAGTCCACTCGAACTTGTCGGCCTTCTTCATCATCGGTAAAGAGGTAATGCCTTTTCACCAAGTCGTGAGATGAATCGACTTAAAGCGCCAAGCATCCAAAGAAGCGGACGCCGTGCACTCGACAGTATGTTTCATTCGGAGAATAGTGCCGATCTTCTCTCGGTTAGCGCCGATTCCTCGCTCGAAAACGAAAACCGAGTAATTTTCCACCAGAACTCCGAATGTGCACTTTGACGGATTGAGCTTGATATCGCATCTTCCGAGGTTGGCAAATGTTTGGCGAGGTCACGAGCAGGTCGGAACCTTTTCGCGACTTAACGGCGATATCATCCATATACGCTTCCACATTCCGACCGATCCGAGGAGAAGACACTTCAATCATTCGCATAAATGTGGCTCCGCATTCTTGAGGCCGAATGGCATGGTGATATAGCGAAGCACCGAATGGAGTGATGAAAGCTGTTTTTATTTCGTCGGGTCCATACTGCACGGATCGATGATACCCGGAATATGCATCTAGAAAGACAACCTCTCACACCCGCTGCCGAGTCGACAATTTGATCGATGCGGGGAGAGGAAAATGATCCTTCGGCAGGCCCGATTAATGTGCTTAAAATCAATGCACATGCGGAGGAGTTATCCTTCTTGGGGACCATGACAACATTAGCGAGCCACTCGAGTGGTAAATCTCTCGGATAAATCCCTGTCACAACAATGAGCCACTTCTTCACCAATAGCTTTTCTTCTTACGACGGCGGACCGCCAAGATGCTCTTTGACCGGTTTCGCTGACTTGTCGACTCAGAGGCGATGCTCAGCCATCCACAGGAACACCCGCATGTCGGGCTTCCATGCAAAATGTCGATTCTCACGGAGGAACTGGATGAGCGCTTCTTCCTATTTCGAGTCGAGTGTTGTGGATATGTGAGTCGGAGCTGCATCGGGTCATCGGATGAATATGGACGGGCTTTGTCTCACCGCGACTTGAATGCGGACTCTGTGGCTGGCTTCTTAGATCGTAGAAAATCACTTGGATCTGCGTTTTGCATGTACTCGTCGAATTCGACCATTGCCACTTGGGAGTCGGCAATCTTTGAGCCCTTCCGAAAGCACTCTTACGCTTTCTTCCGATCGCGGTGGCGGTGATCACTCCCTTGGGTCTGGCATTTTCAGTTTGAGGTACACGTAGCATGGTCGAGCCATGAATGCGTGCGTAGGCGGCCTCCCAAAATGGCATGGTATGCACTCTGAAAATCCACAACCTCAAAGGTCAACTTTTCTTTGCGGAAGTGCTTGGAATCACCAAAACCACGCCCAGGCTATTTGGCCGAGTGAGTTGGCCTTCTTCCTGGTATGACTCGTGGAAACTCATATTGTCGGGCGCCAATCGGGACATCGGAATGCCCATCCCTTTCAAAGTATCCGCATATAACAAATTCAGCCCACTACCACCATCCATCAGCACTTTTGTCAGTCGAGTGCCTTCGACAACTGGATCGACCACTAACGCTTGCCGCCCAGGGGTGGCAATATGAGTCGGGTGATCAGATTGGTCGAATGTGATGGGTGTCTGGGACCACTTCACATAACTTGGCTTAACCGGGGCAAACATATTCACCTCTCGGTTGATAACTTTCAGTCGACTTTTGCTTTCCACATCCGCGAAGATCATCAGAGTGGAGTTGACATGTGGGTATTCCTCCTCACTGTCCTCTTTATCTCCGGCCTTGTCTGGCTCCTTCTCCTTGTCCTTAGACTGTTTTCCTAAACCGCTTTGGATCGAGTCGACATCGGCAGTGGTATGCTTCGGGTAAATAATGTTGCCCTCTTCATCTTTCTTTGTGTGAATATGGCACGGCATATCCATCACGTCATTTCCTTCTTTATCTTTCACTTTTTTCGGATTCCAGGATCCTTTGGGCTTCCCTTTGAACTTCCCCTGAGTCACGGCCAGGGCCTCTCCAGGAGCTGCTGGCTCGGCTTTGCGCTTCTGCTTCCGACTGGAATTGCCCTTCTCCGACTGACTTGGCTTGTATTTACCGCCGAGTCGGTCTTCTTCCTCGCCATTGGCGCATTTGCTAGCAATCTCCATCATTCGACTCGTGGTCATGTCCCCGTTCGACCGAACTTGAGACTCAATTCTCTGTTTTGACGCCGTCCTTGAAGGCGCAAACCGCTGATGGTCGGACACATTTTCCACAAGATTGTGTAAGGTAATCCATCTCTGAATGTAATCTCGGAGAGTTTCATTGGTCTTACGCACACAAACTTGCAGCTCTGTCAAACCAGCCGGTCGCTTGCAAGTCCCTTGAAAGTCCCGACGAACACTCGGGACAAATCTTCCCAAGTATATATGCTTCTTTGTGAGGTAATTGACTCAACCATGCTCTGGCAGAACCTTCCAACATGAGGGCAAATGTTTCATGGCCACCTCATCATTCCCACCACCAATCTGAACAGCCACTCGGTAATCCTCGAGCCAAGTTTGTGCTTAGATTCCCAATGAACTTGCGACTTCTGTTGCCAATCTGAAATTGGGGGATCATGCGGCTCGATAGCCCCGCTAAAACACTCCGGACCGAGACATGCACTCGATCGCTGGTGGGTGCATCCTCTCGGTCCGCCTCGATGGGCTCTGTTCGGTCGACCAAGCCTTGCACGATAATGGATCGCGATCAAAGCCCGGTTCCACAGGGTCGTTGGAACCCTTCGCCTATCTTGAAGCTGTTGCTCGTCATCTTGCCGCCGAGGCGTCGACCCCTTCCTCGGAGGGAAGGGGCATTCGACGCCTGTCATCTCGGTCGAATCGGTCTCCGAGCTGCTCGCCGGTTGTCGCACCTTCTCGCTGCGGAGGCGATCCGGGTCAGGAGCCGACTAGGATGTGTTCGCAGCGACGGATCGACCGTGAATCCTGCTTGCGCGATCGCGACACGGCTGAATTCTGGTCACTGCCGCCGGAGTAAATCTTCGATCTGCTGCAAGCCTCTTCCGGCTTCGACCGACGGCTGGATAGACTCTGCTATGCGAGTTGCGGTTGCTAAATTCTGAATTGGCGGCGGTATACGAGTCGGCGGGAAGAGCCGACGCCGACCGGATTCGGGAGTCGTTGCCACGCTGCGTTAAATCGAGTGCTCGCTGAAGATTCTCAGCGAGCGCGTTCAGCCACATTGGCCAAACGTGCTTCCTCCAAGGCACGAGCCTCGTGGGTCTCTCCGCGATAGGAGTATGTAGTGCATCCATGTTCTGCGACGAAGCTCTTCTTTTCGCAGAGAGTCGAGTGTCTCGGGCTGGTACTCCTCGTGTTCTTGCATCGGGTCTCCTCCTCCGGCTCCACCGCCGCGGGCGGCCGAGGATCTGCGAGGCCGTCGACCATGAGGATCTCCGCCACGGATCACCTGCTATCACACTCGGATGCGCTCTCACGAGCGGTCGACAGATCGAACAGGCCGTAGAGGGATTCGTCGGGCTCAATAGCCGCGATCTGGGTGGTGGCTGTCTGGCGAGCCACCGCGTGCTTCACCCACCGCTGAAGTCTCGACCGACCAGAGCGCTTGCGCTGGTGGGAGACTGGGCGGGCGGCCGATAGGGGAGTCGACCGTCACGGGTCGACGGTTGCCGCTTGAGAACGCCAGCGGACACATGCGAAGTCGTCACCCATGGACGGGCGCCTCGATGTCAAGGGGCCCTCCTGGAGCCATCTTGAGTCGTCGGCGACAAAAGTGAGAGCACCGAGACGGATCTCGTGCCCCTCACCCAAAACTCCAGCAGTCATCATGATGAAGGTACTCGGAAGTACTGCAACTCCTCCACAAATCGCTAAAACACCTACCCCAAGGTGGGCGCCAACTGTCGTGGTTCTAAGTCTGACAGTAGAAGTAGGGGTAGGTTAAGGAGAGGCGATGTCTTAGCTATGGAGCAGTTGTGGAGACAAAGGATGTACGAGTTCAGGCCCTTCTCGGAAGAAGTAACAGCCCTACGTCTCGGAGCCCTGAGGCGGTCGAGTGGATTATGAGTATGAGTATTACAAGAATCTGAACCCCTCTATCTGTGGAGGGGGGTGGCTTATATAGAGTGCGCCAGGATCCCAGCCAGCCCACATAATGGAGGGATTAAAGTACATTAAGCCAGGGGGGTTACTGGTAACGCCCCTCATAAGGTGCTTTAACTATCATTAAGTCTATTCAATAGCAAACCGTTGCGCTGCGGAGTGCCTTCTGACCTTCTGGTGGTCGAGTGAGTCTTCATGGTCGAGTGAGTCTTCCATGGTCGAGTCCTTCCAGTCTAGTCGAGTGGATTCCTCTTTGGTCGACTGGAAGATGATCTCTTCTACGAGTGCCCTTGGGTAGGACGTTTAGGTCAGGCCTATGACCCTACCCTAGGTACATGAATCCATCACTCTCCATGACGGGGAGGGAGTAGTTCACCCTCGGGGCTGAGGGATTGTACCAGTAGCTATGTTTTGATCTCTCTCTCTCTCTCTCTCTCTCTCTCTCTCTCTCTCTCGTGTTCTTGAGGTGATACGATCTTGATGTATCACGAGCTTTGCTATTATAGTTGGATCTTATGATGTTTCTCCCCCCTCTACTCTCTTCTGATGAATTGAGTTTTCCTCTTGAAGTTATCTTATTGGATTGAGTCTTTAAGGATTTGTGAACACTTGATGTACGTCTTGTCGAGCTTATCTGTGGTGATAATGGGATATCACGTGATCCACTTGATGTATGTTCTGGTGATCAACTTGCGGGTTCCTCCCATGAACCTATGCATAGGGGTTGGCACACGTTTTTGTCTTGACTCTCTGGTAGAAACTTTGGGGCACTCTTTGAAGTACTTTGTGTTGGTTGAATAGATGAATCTTAGATTGTGTGATGCATATCGTATAATCATGCCCATGGATACTTGAGGTGACAATGGAGTATCTAGGTGACATTAGGGTTTTGGTTGATTTGTGTCTTAAGGTGTTATTCTAGTATGAACTCTATGATAGATTGAACGGAAAGAATAGCTTTATGTTATTTTACTACGGACTCTTGAATAGATCGAGCAGAAAGAATAACTTTGAGGTGGTTTCGTACCCTACCATAATCTCTTCGTTTGTTCTCCGCTATTAGTGGCTTTGGAGTGACTCTTTGTTGCATGTTGAGGGATAGTTATATGATCCAATTATGTTATTATTGTTGAGAGAACTTGCACTAGTGAAAGTATGAACCCCATGCCTTGTTTCCTACCATTGCAATACCATTTACGCTCACTTTTATCATTAGTTACCTTGCTGTATTTATATTTTCATATTACAAAAACCTATATCTACCATCCATATTGCACTTGTATCAGCATCTCTTCGTCGAACTAGTGCACCTATACAATTTACCATTGTATTGGGTGTGTTGGGGACACAAGAGACTCTTTGTTATTTGGTTGCAGGGTTGCTTGAGAGAGAGCATCTTCATCCTACGCCTCCCACGGATTGATAAACCTTAGGTCATCCACTTGAGGGAAATTTGCTATTGTCCTACAAACCTCTGCACTTGGAGGCCCAACAACGTCTACAAGAAGAAGGTTGTGTAGTAGACATTACGCCAGAATGAGCAAATGACTTCTTCCACTCTTGCAGTCGACCAGGGATTTCATTGAGTCGAGTCATCAGAGACTCGAGATCATTCTGGAACGTCACAACTGGCCAGAGCTCCGAGTTAATCCGTGACACCGCCACTTTCAGACGAGCAAGATAATTCATAACACTGGCAAGGCGAGACTCCAACCGCAGCATGTTCATTGCAGCTTCATCCTTGACGAGGGAGTTTATGGAATCCAGATTCGTCTCGATCCACCCAGTCTCTTCCTCAAAGTTTTGACAGAATTCTGCACACACAGAAAAATGGTGAGTCGCAGGTATATGATGAGTCGACAGTTGCACATCAGTTGGACCAGGGAAAGTACCTTCAAGCATCAGGAACATTTTCTTGGCGAGTCCTCCCAGATAAGCATCCAGTTCGTCCCTCTTTCGAGTGAGATCTCCAACCTTGTCAGACAGGGCCACCTTGTCCTTCTTTAGCTGCACGACTTCTTTGTTGGCTTCATTAATGGCAGTCTTCAACTGGGCATTTTCCTCTTCCAACTTGCCAACTGAAGCCAGCTTCTTGTTGACAAGTTTAGTTTTCTCTCACACCGTCCTCTGCGCCACGGCAAGGTCGAGGTCCTTCTGCTCAAGAGCCTGCTTCATTTTGACTAAAGAAATAACATTCTTCAGACGAGCTTGGAGTTGACAGTTTTCACTATGCACATCTATTCGAGTGGAGCCACTTGGTTCAAAAGATAAAAAAGGAAAAAATGACAAAGTGAACGGTCGGCGAGTTATTACCTCCCATAGCAGCTGCTTCATCTTTGGCCTTCTGAAGATTCTCCTTGGCCAGCTCTAGGTCGAGGTTGAGACTGATCTGTTTCCTCTCCAATTCAGCAAACTGGGCCCCGAGCTCACAAGATTTCTGCAGTCAACAAATAAGACACGTCAGTCGACAGAAACAAAGGTCAATCACAGCAAAAAAGTGTTCTAAGACTACTGCCGAATCAAACATTCAACAGTAGTCTCAGGGACTACACCCAGTGGGTGCACTTGGCGTGCCCCCACTGGACCGGTTTCCCACTCGGCATGGTCTGCCCAGCATGAGTAATGTTGACAATAAAAAAACGGCAACATTAATTCTCAGACCCCTGCCGACTGCTCGCAGTCGACCGCGGTCTCGGGGACTACACCCAGTGGGTGCACTCGGCGTGCCCCCATTGGTTTGGATCCCACTCGGCACGATCTGTCTCGACCGAGTGGAAGAACTATAAAGAGACATTTGATAAAGACCCCCGCCGGATCTAACATTTGATGGCGGTCTCGGGGACTATACCCAGTGGGTGCACTCTGCGTGCCCCCGCCGATTCAAAGATACACTCGACACGACCTGGTCGACTCAAGCGGAAGAACTATTCAGCAAAAGTTAAAGCACCCAGTGGGTGAACGGATATAAAGTGCAGACTCTTGATAGATGCACATTAAAGGTTTCAAAATGCTCATCCACAGACATCATACGAATAATAAAGCAACAGTTCCCAAGTACCATATCCTAACAGAGCAAAGATCAAGCTGAAAGATCAGTCGGAAATCAACTCACCTTAACATTGGTCTGAAGAGCAGAGCTGGCATCGTAGGCAGCCTTGCTAGCCTCGTGCACCACCTTCATTTGCTCCATCATAAAGCCTGCTTGGAATATAACTTCTTTAGCAGCGCCCACCGGGTCCTCTGGGACATGATGGGCAACAAAGAGCGGAGTTGGTGGAACAGTCGAAGCAGTCAGAGGATCTGAGGCATGGAGTTGCACAGACAGAGCAAGGACTTGAGTGGTCGACGCTGAAGGAAGATCAATTGACACAGGTTCGGCAAAATAAACAGAAGCCGAATTGGATCTTCGGATTGCTGGATCACTGTTTCCAGCATTGATGTTGACTGAGGTACCGTACTGGCAGGCACCCTCCTGCTCAAAGTCCTGCCCTTTCTTCCTGTTGTCTTCTCGGGCACATCTTCGTCGTCGTCTGGAAGTTCAATGACATCTTGTGGTGCTGCACAAGACTCAACCATAAGAGTTTAGTCGACCGACAATACAACCGACAAAATGAGTGTAAGATTGTAGAATTATACCCGCTTTGGAAGTGGCCGCATCTTCAGTTTCCTCATCATCTTGATCCTTGTGAATGTCCATGGAGGTCCCAAAAGTTACATCACCGAAAGATTCAGAACCCACTCGATCAAGCAGGAGAATGAGTCGACGATAACATAGAGTATCCCAAACAACGCAAAAACAAAGGGAAAAACAAAACACTTACGCAGAAGCGACGGGAACGACCACCTTGATCTTGGGCAAGGCCTTTTGAGGCTTTGAGGGGGCGACCTTGGGCTGCTTGGCGGCCTTTTCAAACGGTTCCAGAGACAAAGTCCGAGTGCGTTTTTGCACTTGTGAGCTTGGAGGAGCTGCCTTGCTACGCCCACCTGCAGGGTCTTGAGACTGTTTGGATCGGCGTTCTGAGCGAGTTGGTGACTCGACTTCTTCACTATCGTCCGAGTCATCACTGTCCTCCTCATCGTCATCGAGGGATTGCCAGTCGCCACTCTCATCTGCGCTCTCCGTTCCCTCTTGGACTTGCTCCCCATTTGGCATTGAGTACATCTCAGTATAAATCTGCAAGGCAAGGAGTCAAACAAGCATCAATCAGATTCAAGGATAGTTGCAAATCAGAATGAAAAGACACTCGGTAACAAAGGTCAGACCTTGTCCGACTCATTTTCGGCATTGAATGGTACAACTCTTCTAGACCCCGTGGGGTTGCCTTTGTTTCCAGTGATGCCCCGCAGCCACTGTGCCACTGTCTCCTCGACAGCCTCCTCTGGGTGGACCTGAGCGGTGTCATTGGTGCCCGAGTACATCCACATGGGATGATCGCGAGCTTGGAGGGGCTGGATGTGTCGACTGAGAAACACCTCCAACAAATCCATGCCAGTCACACTGTCATGGACCAATTGAACTACCCGGTCGACTAGCATGGACACCTCTACTTTCTCTGCTGAAGTCACGGTCAATGAAGAGGGTTGGTGGACTCGATCCATGGTGAAGGGGGGAAGACCAGTCGACTGACTAGGGGTCGGAACATCCTGGCAATAGAACTAGGTCGACTGCCACCCGACTCGGGAAGAGTCATAGGAGGAAAAGTACTCCCAACCCTCATCTGAATCCCTAAACCCCCACACATTTGGATCACATGTGTCCTTTCGTCAGTCAGATTTGCCTTATTCACAGTTTGGGAATGCCAGGTAAAGATGTGTTTGAATAAACCCCAATGCGGTCGACAACCCAAGAAGTTTTCACATAGAGAGACATAAGCAGCAAGATATGTGATAGTGTTGGGAGAGAAATGATGAAGTTGGGCACCAAAAAAGTTCAAGAAACCCCGAAAAAAGGATGCAGAGGCAGAGTGAGACCACGGTCGTGAGTTGCGAGGAGGACGCACTCACCCTCCTACGGCTGAGGCTCGGTCTCGTTCCCCGACAACCTCCAAGACCCGTGAGCAATCAAGCCCGCGCCGACCTGATCCTTCAAATCTTCTTTCTGGATCGTGGACCGAATCTAGTCCCCCGGATCCAACCAGGCAGCAATCCAGACCTCGACGATGACCCGCGACTCGTCTTCTTGCCCTTTGTCGTCGTCGTCGCCTTCTTTGCACGCTCCAGGGCCACCATCCTATCCTTTCCCATTGCGGCGGACTGCACGTGGGCGGGGCGGCGGCGTCAAGAGTGGAGGAGGACGCGGTGGGGAAGCAGAGGAAGAAGAAGGGGAATAAGGAGCACTGTGCAAACGCATCGGCCTCGACGCCTTTTATGGGCCTGCCTCCGAGTGGCTGACTCGTGAGCCCAAGCAGTCCTGTCAAATCCCATAACAGTCGCGCACCCGATATGTGGCGAAAAAGGTGGCGCAAGAATCGAGGCGCCCCTGTCTATCCACCCCGTTTACTGCGGCACGCTCCGTCTCGTGCGCTTCCCCAAATTTTCGAATCCTGTGAGATCCGGGAACCGCAGAGTAACCAATCGTGCTGAAGATCTCGTACCATATCCACACTCGAAGATTTTCAGCATAGTTCACTCGACAACCTCTGAATCAATCAAGGCAACTGTAATAAAGTTGAAGTTTCAGCATGATTCCCAGGCTCAGGAAAATGCCTACAAAGCATAAGAATCAGGTCGGGATCAACTTCAACTCTCTTTTCATTCAGATCGTAATCCATTCGAGGGCTAATGACGATGCCATGGACCTAGGGTAGGGTCCTAGGCCTGACCTAGACGCCCTACCCAAGGTCACTACCCTAGAATCAAGAACATTCAAAGTATAACAAAAGATACCGACTGAAGTAACCTTGGAGTACAATCCACTCGACCAATTATCTCACTCGGATACCCCAATTCCATTCGACCAAGATGAAGTCACTTGACTATACAAGAAACCACTCAGAGTGCAGAAGACCTAGAGTCACCCAGGATGGCAACGGTCAGGCGTTCACTCCGTAGCCTTAAAGATCATTAAATAGCTCTTTATAGCTAGCGTTACCAGTAATGCCCTGTCTTGATGTACATTGAACCCTGTAATGTGGGATGACTGGGTCCTGACGCACTCTATATAAGCCACCTTACTCCTCTGGCAAGGGTTCGCACCCCCTATACACACACACACACACACACACACACACACACACACACACACACACACACACACACACACACTCATTTTCCAGTCGACCGCCTCAGGGCACCAAGATGTAGGGCTTTTACCTCCTCCGAGAGGGGCCTGAACTCATAAACTTGTGTGTATAACGTCGCCGTAGCTAGGGCCTTGCCTCCTCATACGTACCCCCTACTCTTACTGTCAGACTTAGTACCACGAAACCCATCATCGTTTAATGAGAAATAGGAAAAATATATTTTAGGGAGGAACTGAAAAAAATAGGTGGTAGTAAACTTCCTCTAAATTATACGGTCATCCCACAACACAACTTTTATGGGAAATTTTTTGTAGGTGCTATTGGAGTTACTCATACGCTATACTTTCGTCCGGCTCTCTTGCACCCCTCCTACGTAAGCTTTATCCTACCTCTCACCCATTTTCTCACCACGCAACGGTTTAATGAGTCACGAACCGTTGGTTTTTTCGTCCCTAATCTCGGGGAAGCGCTAAGGAGGGGATACACATGTTTGGGTCGGAGGTTAGGGTTAAGGTTACCCTTTTCTCTATCTAGTTGTCTCAGCTATGCCGCCACATTGATCATCGCCGACCCGTCGTGAGATGGGAAGCTCACTCATCTAATAGTCTGATTAGGAGGTTCCTCAGTCATTTGAGAGGCAGACACTGGGGCGAGCGTTGATGGCCATGATAGATCAAAGTAGTGGCGGGTGAATGACAGTGTGAAGCTCATCTTCCCGTCTCCAAAGCCCATTTTGTCGTGGTCGCCATTTATGGCTCCCTCCTCATTCCGCAAGGAGTCATACATCTGCGGCCTCCTTCGCGCTGGTACAGTCTCCCATTCTATTTCTTCTTCCTTCGCTCCCCTGATTTGTCGTTGATCGCTGGAGGAGGTGTGCGAGGATTCTGTCCCGGGGCACGTGGAGAACATCGGCGTGTCCCGCCCTGCCCGCGCTGGAAACCGACCTCAAATTGATATCGTTGGTACTATGCTTGCGTTTAGTTCAACTTTCATGGTCCGTATGCTTAATCTTTGCTTTGTTCTGCAGAATCTTCAATTGGGTTTGCAAGCTAGGGAATGATGCCACCACATTGGTCAGCCACATCCAGTTCATGCTTACCCGTTGGCAACATCGAATTCTATCGAGGTCTGGTTAGGGGATGACGTTCAAACTCTTACTTGGTTGTATCTTTTGTGGCACCCGTGCTCATCTCCTCATTGTCAAAGGAGCAGATAATTAAGGGAGCTTTTGGAAAGGTGAATCTAGAGTGACATGTTTTTTCTACAACAAGTTAGAGCGATTGTTACCAAGCTTAATACCTTGGATGTAAAAAACTTTTTCTATAATATAGCTGAAGCGCATAGTTAGACCGTAAATTGCATTGTCATCAATATCAAAATCACTTAGGCACAGAAATGCCCTTTCAGTCTACTCGCTGGAACAAGTGTCAAGTGCCCATTGGCCTAGTTGAACATTTCTTAGGACGACAGGTGCCATCTGACCCATTGAAGACCCATTGAGTTAAAAAAAGCTAGCCCATTCTAAGCCCTGGTTAAGGCCCATGGGCATTAGTCAAATCTTAATGGAACTGGACCATGGAAGGCCTGCTAATAGCATGTGTGTAGACAACCCATTAATAGCCTGGGTCCATACAGTCCATTTACAGCCTGTGTGGATTTGGAAAATTACCGACATGTGGATCTTTTGTCGTGATTTTGGCTCATTTTAGGCATGTGGTACTTTCAGTTCATTTGAGACTCATGGTTATTTCTGTCCGTTTGCGGCCCGTGGTTATGTCGACTTGTATGCGACTTGTGGTTATTTCTGTGTGTTAGTGGCCTGCGGTTATTTCGTCCCGTTAGCAGCCCATGGTTCTTTTGGCTTTTTAATCGTTGTTCGTTCGGCACATTAGCAGATGATAGGAAGCAACATACAGTAATTAAAATAAACGTGCAGTTTACGATAGGATATATTTTTGATCAAATGACAGTAGGAAAGGCTCCTACTGCATATATATTACTAACTCACACCAATGTTACATAAAGTTACATAAGTACAATGGGGGGGGGCTAAACAACAAGTGTCAAGTAAAAAGTCTAAACTAGGGAGTTTACAAAGGCAGTAATACCGAAAAAGGCTTTCGCCCCGCTTTATAAATAAAGCAACCGCCACAAAGCATACATCCCACATAGGTCCACACACCCACACGAGTCTCACGGAAAGGTATATAGGTTCTGCTGCGGGCACAGCTCAACAAGCCCTAAAAAGAAAAAGACAACACTAACACCAACACACAAGCACTCCACTGGGTGGCTAATCCGCTCCGGCGGTGGCGGCGGAGGCGGCGGAGAGAGGCGGACGGCCATCGATCGAATGTCGACGATGAAGGCGGAGATGGCGTCTCGGTCCACGGGGCGGCTAAGCGGCCGCCAAAGCTGCAAGAAACCAAAGAATTTATAGAGGCGCCAAGAGGGCGACGAAGGGGAGCGCTACTGGATCACAAGCTTATTGTAACAGTCCACAATGTCAAGCAAGGACCCCAACTTCCAGCCACCTAATGTGGCGAGAGGAGATGGGGGACAGCTTGGAGTTCAAAGAAAAGGTCCGGGAAGTTAGTGTGGCACCAATTCCCACCGACCACCTCGCAAAGCAGCTCCAAAGGAATTGAGCGGAGACGCATGAGAAGAAGATGTGGTTAGAGTCTTCCGGCCGCCGCAGAGAGGGCGATACGAACCGGGGCCATTGCGCTCAACCTCCACGCCAGACGGAAGCCTCGCCACGGATCCATTGCCACATGAAGATGCGAATCTTCAGAGGAACTCGGATGGTCCAGACCAACGATAGGGGGAGGGGCGCGGAGGAAGGAGCGATGGCCGGATAAAGCGATCGAGTGGAGAACAAGCCCGACGGCTCAAGTCTCCACCTGGTACAGTCTGGCCTATCCTCCACAAGAGGTTCGTGCAACGCGACACAATCAAGCAACTCACGCTAGGCGGCAGATTCCGCCGGCCCAAATGGACGGCGGAAGGCTAGGCGCCCCAGATCAAGAAGGGCCCTGTTGACCGATATCCCATGGTCCACTGCGATAGAGAAGAGGGAAGGGAAGCGGGCGCGAAGGGGAGTCACCAGCCAGCGGTCATACCAGAAGAGGGTCGAGAGGCCAGAGCCAACCGAAATAGAGGTCCCAATGCGCAGCACGGGAAAAAGCTGAACAATGGATTGCCAGAACTGGGAGCCGCCTGATCTCTGGCAGAAAGCGAGGGGTTGGCCCCGAAGGTATTTAGACCGGATGATGTCAAACCAGAGGCCACCCTGTCCCTGGGTGATACGCCAGAGCCAACGGGAGAGGAGAGCAATGTTCATACGCTTAGAGCACATGATGCCCAGCCGCCTCTGCCCCCGAGGCTTGCGGATGTCGGGCCACCACCATGTGGTATTTCATTTATCGTGGTCGCCAGCCCAAGAGAAGCGAGATCGATCTTGGCGATCTCCTTATGAAGGACTCGTGGAGGCTATAGAAGCTCATGAGGAAGAGCGAGAGGCTGGACAGAGAAGAATTGATAAGGATAGTGCGGGCCGCCTTGGACAGCCACCTCCCCTGCCAGGGCTCGCACCGGGACTGGAGCTTGGATATAGCAGGTCTCAAGTCCGCGGCAGAGAGGCGCGAGTCACTAATAGGAGTCCCCAAGTAGGAAGTGGGGAAGGAGCCCAGGCGGCAATTGAGCCGATTGGCGATAGCCAGAGACTCAGAGGGGGAATATCCCAATACCATGACATCGCTCTTATCAAAGTTGATCTTGAGGCCCGACATATGTTGGAAGCAGAGAAGAAGGAACTTGAGGTTGGCGACGTCCGACTCCGAGCCTTCGACCATGATGATCGTGTCATCCGCATACTGCAAGGTGGAGATCCCGGAGCCCCCCGAGAGATGGGGAGTAATCCCACGAATGTGGCCAAGCAGCCTTGGCCTTATCAAGGATGGCCTGAGGCGCCAACCACCATATTGAAGAGAAAGGGGAGAGGGGTCACCTGGCGGACTCCGCACAGGGTAGGGAAGAAGGGGCCGACCTCGCCATTGATGTTCACCACCGTGCGACCACAAGAGACCATTTTCATGACTCTTGTGACCCAGCTGTCATCAAAGCCCTTTCGAAGAAGGACCTCTCGGAGGAAGGGCCACTGACCGTGTCATAGGCTTTGTGAAAATCGATCTTGAGAATACCGCCTTGAGGTGTTTTGTCCGGACCTCATGGAGGACCTCATGAAGGACCAAAACCCGCCCGTGATATATCGCCTCTAATGAAGGCCGATCGATTCGGATGGGTAATCCGATCGCAGCAAGCGTGGTCACCCTATTGGCGCATCTTTGGCCAAAATCCGGAAAATCACGTTGATAACCGTGATCGGCCTGAATTGGCGGATGTCGGACGCCCAGGACCTTTGGGATAAGAGAGATGATCCCATAATTGAGGCTACCAAGGTCAATGGCACCCACAAAGAATTCCTCAAATATGGCCATGACCTCGGTTTAATGACGTTCCAAAAGGTCCGGAAGAAGAGAACAGAAGTCCATCAGGCGGGGGCCGAGGAGGGTTCATGCCCCGATAGCCTCCTGCACCTCCTGCCAGAGAAGGGGGCGCCAGAGCGTATTCTCCATACGAGACGACTACCGCCCAACAATCGTGGGCAAGACACGCCGCCCGAGGAGCGGCGGAGAAGAGGGATCTATAGAAACCGCCGACATGAGCCCGAATGGCGACGGGTCTAGGAGGAGGGAGCCCATCCCGGAGGAGGGATGGTGTTACGCCTACGGCGGCCGTTGGCGATCACCTGGAAGTAGGCCGTATTCGCATCACCCTTCAGGACCCACTTACAGGCGCCTAACGCGCCAATAGGCCTCCTCATCGGAGTAGATCACGGACGGTTGGTCCTCCAGTCGAACGGGTGAGCCACTCATCCGGAGATAGACCCACCAAGTCAGCCCGGAGGTCCAGAGCTTGAATCGCGGTGAGGAGCGATGCTATGCGTTCCTCGAGACGCGCCCAGTTGGCCCCCATCCCTTCATGAGCGCCTACCACGCTTCGCATAGAAGTGCCACGGTCAATCGCCAAGGAGGTGCAGGATGGGGTGGGCATGGGCCTCCGTCCACCGAAAGCAGCATCGCATCCTTGAAACCCGCCTGGGATAACCAGAAGGACTCAAAGCGGAAGCGGGGAGGGATCGGCGGACGTTCGTCCGCCGAGGAGAGCAGAAGAGGGACATGGTCCGAACCGATCCTGGTGATGGCGCGGAGGGACGAGAGGGGGCAACGGAGGTCCCACTCCGGAGAGACAAGGACCCTGTCCAAGACGCACTGGGTCGGGGACGATTGGCGATTGGTCCAGGTGTAACGCGCACCAATCCTATCAATCTCCCGCAAGGCGAGATCGGCGATGAAGTCATTGAACATGTTCAATCTAGCCAGGCAGACATTGCCGTTGTTCTTGTCCTCAGCCGATCGAAGCAGGTTGAAGTCGCCCACCACAACCGGAGGAGGCAGCCGAGATCTTAAGACGAGCTCCTCGAGGAAAGCCGCCGACCTACTATGGTCGGCGGGTCCATAGACGATGATGATCTCCCATTTGAAGTTGAGACCTCTCAAAAGCTCCATGCTAACGAAGAACTCCCCGGTCCATACCGCCCACCTCGAAAGTGGCATCCTTTACGCCTAAAAGGATGCCACCCGAGTGGCCCGCGCTCCCACTAGAAGGGCGATTGCACGAAAGAGGTGAGAGCTCAAACGATCGAGCTCAGGGAGGGAGAATTCACGACGCATGGTCTCCTGGACAGCCACGATGTCAATGCGCTCCTCCCTCATATACCCCACAAAGGCAGTAATAGACTGTTGTTTTTCCTCAGAAGTCCTATGTATCAGAGCCCCAAGATCAGTTTTAAATCTGCTTCTCCAGGTTCCAATCGTGGGCTTGATCCCTTTGAAGAAATTGTTATTCCTCTCTTTCCATAAGCTCCACGTAGCACGCAGGAATATGTCCATGAAGATGGGTGAACCATGATTCTTCTTGGCAATTTCAATAAGTTCAAATCTATTGGTGTGCTGGGCCCAGTTTATGTTTAGGTTTTTCCAACATTCTTGGCTGAATTTTGTAGTGGAAGAAAAGGTGTTCCACCGTTTCTTCAACGTGGGTCTCACAGAGAAGACAATCATAATTGTTGCCAATGTTAAAATGTCTTCTGCGCAACATATTTCGTGTGTTGAGCCTATCAGCAAGGAGGAACCATCCGAAGACTTTTAGTTTGGGAGTGTTGGATGACTTCCATAGCCATTTATAAGCTTGATGCACATGCATCTCTCTGAAGTAGTATGCATAGTAAGCCTTGGTCTGGAATTCATTTTTTCCCCAAGCATAGGACCAAACATAATGTGATTGGCCAGAGATATCTCTGCCCCTGGTCTCCTGTTGAATATGTCTCACATCCTCACGAGCTTGGACTGACAGAGGGAGGTGGAAAACAGTTTGAAGGTCCGTGGTTTGGAGGAAGTCTCTGACCGACATATCTTCTGCAGAGGTGTAAGAAAATGCCCTTGGAAAGGCATCAGAGAGCACATTGCTAGTCCAGCAGTCCTTCTAGAAGATAGCCGTGTCACCACAATGAATTCTGACCGAGGTAATCCCTCTGTAAATGGGACTGAGCTGCATGACTTCGCGCCACCAGAATGAACCACATGGTTCTGTAGCATGGGGGATGGTGGAGCTGTTGTATGTATCCCAAATCAACTGTACCCAGGGGATGTCATGCCGGTTATAGAACTTATGTAAGAATTTGAGGAGCATTGCATCATTCTGTATGCGGAGATTGAGCACTCCCAGCATCCGTGCTTTTTTGGGCGGCAGATCATGTCCCACGTAGCCAGAGAGGTACTTTTCACTCCATCTTCAGTCTGTTTACAATAGGATATTGCAGTAGATTGCATTCAGTGGGCATCAAATTCATCGCTAGTGCAAACAAATACACCAACAAAACAAGTTCAAAGAACTAAGACAACTTCAACAGAATTTAAGAAACATGATCCTGGGCATTGATCATGCTGGCAAGCCAACTGAGCAAGCTGGGGAACACCCCCTTGTTTGGTTCCGTAATCCTACGCATGGTGTTATTTGTGTGGTTCCAACCATGTACGTACATAATGGTCACTAATGATAAGTCGTGGCCGAGAAAGGAGCGATACATATCTCACTAATCATATAGTATATGTAAGTATCATGCAGGGGCGTAGGCAGGTCATGGCCCGGGGAGTAGTAAACAAATGTTGCATGGACTGTAGCAACAATATCCATTGGATCGAGATCCAGTGACATGCCATGGACATGTCACTGAACAGTAACATAACATGCCTTTCTCTTTCAGTCTTCCGATTGAGAATCAATTGGCCAGATTAATGCAAAAGTACTCGTGCTACAGTAAATGACAAGGCCCGTGCTACATGGTTGGCGCTACAGGACGCTGAACAGTAGGCATCTACAGTGTTTCCTGCTGCAATACATGATCCGCGTTGTTGATTTTCAATCATGCTACAGTGTGACATGCTATGGGCATATCACTAGATCTCTGCATATGGAACCGTATGGGACTGGCCCGGGACGTCACCAAATCTTGCATACGGCACTCGTACCATGCGTATGGGACGGTATCGACTACGCAACGGTGTACACTTATGTAACTATAGTACACTAGAGAAAGTATGCACACAACTACTATCATGGTCAAAGTTCGGGAGACTGTGTATATAACTACTAACATAATTCGCAAAGCCTATCTTACCGTGGATAAGTAGACTAACTGAGCAATAGTACTTTTTCTGGTTCCCAGTCTAAATATTCGAAACACTATTTATGGTCAAAAGTTTCAAAGTTTGACTTAAAACATTTTTTTAGAAAAAGAGGATATACCCCCGGCTGCTGCATCTGGACGATGCATGAACATATCTAAATCATACAGAAAACAATAAAGCCTTTTGAAAATTTTAGTGCTTGTTTCTCGGGAGGGTTTCTCAAGACTCTTGTTCTATAGTATGGCTGAAGATCTCCCAACTCTAGTCTGGCATGCACCCTTGAAATATCATCAGCGGTAGAATACATGCTAGAAAACGTACAGATATACTCCCTCCGTTCCTAAATATTTGTCTTTCTAAAAATTTTAACAAGTGACTACATACGGAGCAAAACGAGTGAATCTACACTCTAAAATATGTCTATATACATCCGTATGTGATGTCCATCTAAAATCTCTCAAAAAAACAAATATTTAGGAACGGAGGGAGTAGTACCGTTTCCTTTTCAGACGTATCCAGACGGCATGAAAAGAGAGGCCATTTCTTTACGACGAAGATCTGTGTCTGTGCTTACCAAACTTTAAGTGCTATACAGCGACAAGATACTCCAGTCTCCAGTGGCAATATCATGCACAAAAAGTGATCATTTAGAGAGCATACAACATTTGAAAACTCAAGAAGATAAGAGTGGAAGGAGGAATCTGTCCCAGTATCCATTGCTCAGAGGTTACTAGCGGTTGCTACTTGCCAATGGCTCCAACTTGTCTCTGGATCGGAGCCTGCAAGTGAAGTGAGGCAAACGACAACTGAATTTCTTCGATGACAACATGATTATACGGAGAGAGAAAAGATTGTGAACTCAACGTTATTCCTTTGGTAGAGCTGCTTCGAACATCTTGGGCGCAGCGGCTTAGAGCATCTCCAGCCGTTCGGCCCGCCAAGGACGTTTTTAGGCGAAAAATAGCGCCTCTTGGGGGCCCGGTGGCGATAATTTGGGCGTGGACGAAATATAGATGATTTCATTAATATTTGGCGAACAACATAAAAATAAACTACTCCTAATTCATGCCGAGGAGTTTGTAGAACGCCATGTAGTCGTCGTCGCCGCCTTCGTCGTCATCGTCGTCGCTCGGCGGCCCGTCCTTCGGGGCGCCGTCCTTGCTGCAGCCCTGCCCTGTGTCGCTGCTGTGGACCAGCTGGCTCGGCGCAGCGACCTCGTTGTCGCTGTTGGAGAGCACGACGTTGCCGTCCTCGTCGCGGCCGCGGCGCCGCGCAGCGATCTCCTCCAAAGTGCGGCGCTGGCGCTCCATCTCCTCCCGCACGTAGTCCTGGCGCGACCATTGGAGGCCGCTCTCTAGGTCGGCGGCCATGGCCTCGTGCTCCTTCTTCACCGGGAGGGGGGGGGGGCTCCACCGGCTCCTTTTTTGGTTTGACCAGGCGGGAGGGGGAAGAGGAAGGGGCTCGACCGCGGTCGTTGATGACGAGGGCACCCCCACATGTGCGCCGACGGAGTGGCGTCTCCTGCGGCTCGGGCTTGACGGGGAGAAGTGGCGCCGACCCGGAGGAGCGGGAGCCCGAGGACGACGAGGGCGGCGTGTCCATGCGCCTCGGCGTCCAGGAGCTTCCCCGACGGCGAGAGAAGGAGGGCGCCGCGTACTCGAGTGCTAGCTCGTTGCCGCCCTCGATGTGCGTGAGCACGGCGGAGAGGGTCCGCCCTGGCGCTCCCCACCATAGACAGCGGCCTTCGACGGCGGGCGCCGCAGGACGCCGGCTGCTTCGGGCGGCGCCAAGCACGTGATCAGAGCGGTGGTTGTCCACCGCATGCGTGGCTGCTTTGGCGCACTGCCCGCATATTCGCCCGAATCGCCGCAATGTCGGCGGCGTGGTCCGCACCAGAGAGCACAGAAGGCATGGGGACGCCGCTCGCGCTCAGTCGCCATGCGCCGGGCACACGCATGTCGGGCGACATCGGGCAGTTGGCCTCCTGCAGAAGGCGCGCCTCCCAGTCGTACAGCCAGCGGCGACCGAAGCCATTGGCCGCCGCTCCGTCGCCGGGGAACCTCTCCTTCATGGGTGAAGGAGTGAAGGAGAGAGGGCGAGATCAAGGACGGTGAATGAGGGAAGGTGGTCAGCAGTGGAGGCAGGCGAAGGAGAGAGAGAGAGAGAGAGAGAGAGAGAGAGAGAGAGAGAGAGAGAGAGAGAGAGATGGCCGTGGCGAGTGCGGCGAGCGGCGACGAAGAGCGGCTTTTATAGAGGCGAGGGGGCGACAACAGTGTGGGCGCGTGGCGGGAAAGGGCGGCGCGCATAGCAGCTCGCTATCACTGCGCCGCCCGTGATCAATGGAAGGCTAACCAGTGATACGTATCTACTTTTCCAAACTCTTTTGCCCTTGTTTTGGACTCTAATTTGCATGATTTGAATGGAACTAACCCGGATTGATGCTGCTTTCAGCAGAATTGCCATGGTGTTATTTTTGTGCAGAAATAAAGTTCTCAGAATGACCTGAAACTTCACGGAGAATATTTTTGGAATAAATAAACAATATTGATAAAAGAATCAACAGAGGGGGACCCACCTGTTGTCCACAAGGGTGGAAGGCGCGCCCCTGCCTTGTGGGTCCCCTGGACCTCCACCGACCTCAACTCCAACTCCGTATATTCGCGTTCGGGGAGAAAACAAATCAGAGAGAAGGATTCATCATGTTTTACGATACGGAGCCACCGCCATCACCTGTTCTTCATCGAGAGGTAGGGCTGGAAGAAAAGCTCGAAGCTCGCGAGCTAAACAAGTAGCTCGTGACTCGGCTCGAATTGACTCAAACTCGAAGAATAGCGAGTCGAGCCGAGCTTTAGTTTAAGATCGTTTATAGACCAAGTTAAACGAGCCAATCTCACGAGTACTCGTGTAACTCGTTAGGCTCGATACAATAGATCAGCCACTCCCAATACAAAGAAAGATCAGCCACTAAACATCCTACATCCCAGGCGCACAACCCAAGGGCGAGCAGTTGAAGGCCTAGCCTCCTAGGAGACTCACGCGTTACAAGAAAATTACAATTGTATAGTGATATATATGTTTAATATATACATAATCATTTTTATCATATTTGAGGGGTTTATGTTTATATCTTAAATGAGCTTAACAAGCTAAACGAGCCAGCTCGCGAGTTATACGAGTCGAGCCAATATTGGCTTTGAGCTCGTTATAGTAACGAGTCGAGTCGAGCTAGCTCGTTAACGAAACAAGCTCTAGCGAGTCGAGCCGAGCTGGCTCGACTCGGCTCGAATTCCAGCCCTATCGAGAGGGCAGATCTGGAGTCCGTTCGGGGCCATCATCATCATCAACCATCCTCCATCACCAATTTCATGATGCTCACTGTCGTGCATGAGTAATTCCATTGTAGGATTGCTGGACGGTGATGGGTTGGATGAGATTTATCATGTAATCGAGTTAGTTTTGTTATGGTTTGATCCCTAGTATCCACTATGTTCTGATATTGATGTTGCTATGACTTTTCTATGCTTAATGCTTGTCACTTGGGCCCGAGTGCCATGATTTCCGATCTGAACCTATTATGTTTTAATGAGTGTATTTGTGTTCTTGATCCTATCTTGCAAGTTATAGGACCTACTACGCGTTGTGATCCGGCAACCTCGGAGTGACAATAGTCGGAACACTTCCCGGTGATAACCGTAGTTTGAGGAGTTCATGTATTCACTAAGTGCTAATGCTTTGGTCTGGTTCTCTATTAAAAGGAGACCTTAATATCCCTTAGTTTCTATTAGGACCCCGCTGCCACGGGAGGGTAGGACAAAAGATGTCATGCAAGTTCTTCCCGTAAGCACGTATGACTATATACGGAATACGTGCCTACATTATATTGATGAGTTGAAGCTAGTTCTATGTCACCCTAGGTTATAACTGTTGCATGATGAATGCCATTTGACATAATTATCCATCATTGATCCATTGCCTACGAGCTTTTCACATATTGATCTTTGCTACGTTACTTTTCCGTTGCCACTGTTACAATTGCTACAAAACTGCTACTGTTACTTTTGCCACCGTCACCGTTACTTCCTACTACTTTGCTACTAAATACTTTGCTGTAGATATTAAGTCTTTCAGGTGTGGTTGAATTGACAACTCAGCTGCTAATACTTGAGAATATTCTTTGGCTCCCCTTGTGTTGAATCGATAAATTTGGGTTGAATACTCTACCCTCGAAAACTGTTGCGATCCTCTATACTTGTGGGTTATCAGCTGGCAGCAGCCTTGGCATTGATTCACGCGGGAGCTGAGGCGAGGCGATGAGGACAACGATGCCTAGTTGCTGACTCGGCAGGCCCACATGGTGGGAATCTGGTGTGGGATGTTTTGGTGCCATTTTTCTTTCCCCCACTACCCCCGACCGGTCCCTAGCGCTCGATTTTTGGGCTCTTGGGGTTGCGACTGGGCGTTTCTTCCGCGTCGACGCTAAAAAGGGTGCCCTGGGGGGGGGGGGCTCTTGGGGACGGGTAGAGATGCTCTTAGGCCACATATCTATTGCTGCATTTTGAGCCTGTTTGGTTCATGACTAACTTTACCATGACTAAGCTTAGGTAAAGTGTGGCTGTCACAAAAAATATGGCAAACAAAATGGCCACCATAAGTGTGGCAAGATTTGACAAAAAATTGAGCATATGACATGTGGACCATATTGCTAGAAAAGTGTGACAATGAACCAAACACATGCCTAAGATATTGTGGCATGACTAATCTTAGGCGTGGAAACTTTAGGTTGTAAACCAAAGATGCCCTTTTTTACTTACCTATGGCATCTCCAATGCCATCCCTCAAATTGGAGTCACAATCTATCCACAGACATGTCCGGACGTGTTTGCGGACACAAATACGGAAGCTGACCATCCAACCCTATCCATCAAACATTCGGACATAACTTAAACAAATTTGAATAAACCAGATAAATTTTATGTAAATCAGATGATTTTCATTTAAACTAGATAAAGTCATGATATTATAGACATATCTCATTAAGAAAAAGGCCCCATCAGTTTCCACTTCGATCTTGGCGAACATGGTGTCAATCCTCGCCGGCAGGATGCGAAGCCGCCATCGTTCGCGCAGATGTTGCGGGCGCTGCGCAAGGACCGGTACAACGCTCGCTGCTCATCCATGAAGGTTGAATTCTCTGTGACCATGGCCGAGACAATTTCCTCATTCGCCTGCTCGCTCTTGATTTGTCCCTCCGCAAGCCAATGCTAGTCGAGGAGCCGAAGGTTGTAGCTGCAACATCTGGAACAGGGAGACCGGCGAAGCAGGCTGCATAGGCTGCTCCTCCTCCATCATGGTGACCTCATAGTGTGCCTGCGCCATGGTGAAGCTGGCAACCGGCGACGGCTTGAACTCCTCGTCGGACGCCTCCTCCATTGTCTGGTCGTTCGTCCTTCGAGCTCTCCTCTGCTGAGCTTGGAGGGAGTCCGGCCTCTATGCACCTCATACGCCGGGCCTACAAGCCATTTGCAAGGGCTACCATCTCGTGCTTTTGCATCGACGAGAGCCACTTTCACAACACACTGTCGGTCGTCATCATTGCGCCGGTGGTTGTGGACGGAGGAGGAAGGAGAAACAAAGGTGGTGCGGTTTGGGTTGTGCACGACCATTTTTATAAAGCTAGCGCCGGTCAAGCGGAGCCGCGGTTTGAATGCGGATGCGGGCAGCGGGTACCTCGGCTCGCACACATGTTCAATGTCGGGCACGCGGACAGGCGGACAACCAGCTTCAATGTGGTAGGAATTCGTCTCGTCGCCCAGAACGGCCGCATCGCTCTGATCTAACATTGAACATGGCATGGAGAGAGAGCGAGCGGACGTGTCGCGGGCGCCACTCTCCGTTGGCATGCCCTTCAGTGACCGGCATGCTGCACGTCCACTCTGGAATTACATGAATGTGTTAATTAGAACAGTCACGCGGGGAGGGAAGTGCCCGATGGGTAGGGGTTTTGATTGGGGTCTTTACTAAACGTGAATGTGGTGGAGTTCCGGACTCCCGCAATGCCCTGATGGTTTGCATAAGATTTGTGGAGAAACAAATACGTGACGAGTCCGTGGATAAATACCAATCCGTGTTGGTGATAAAGTGCATCTGGACAGGTTGGTCCCAATGTTGGTTAAGAAATTCCACTTCCGTTTATAATTTCGTCTAAGATTAGAGATTGCCCAATGTTATGAATCATTGGCTTCTCCAACAGTATAGCTGAAGTTCTACCAACAAATTTCGGAAAAAAGAAGTTCTGTAAACAAGAAACACCATTGGCAAGATCAGGGATGTCTAATTTCATACGCCATAATGACATAAACAAAGTGCAAAATTACACCTTATAATTAGATGTAGTTACATCCACATCTCATATACTATACAATTTTTAGTATATTCATATAATCTAGAAAAATACGTCAACACCACTCCAGTCAGTGAATTCAACCCAACCCACCACTCAAGCAAACCCATGAGTACCTAGCGAGTAGAAAAATAAAACCAAACACCATGAATGCCGCCGGTCTAAGCCCGGGGCCGACGGCGGTGGTAGAGGACATCACCTCTCTCCCGCGTCTCTGGGTTGTGCGGAGTCCCGATCGCATGGAGACGAGCCTGATCGGATCTGCGGCGCGGCAGCATCGGAGGCGGCGTAGCCGCAGGTGCGGTGGCAAGCCCTGTTCGGGCGGCGGCGGCGGTGCGCCATCTGCCTTTTGATCGGCGGTGGCAGCGTGGAGGGCCTGGTGGTAGCGTCGGCGGCACCTCCAGTCAGATCTGTTCTGGCCGGTGTAGCCGGCGGTGGTGGTCATCTCTTTCGCCAGAGGTGGTCGGCCTGCGGTTGGGTGGCCGGATCTCGAGATTCATCATCTAGTCCCGGATACGAGTCGAGGAGACATAGTTGCCAGTGAAAAACCAAGCCACTGGTGGGCAATGGTGGCGTTTTGCGCCGTTACCTTGATGAAGGCATCATTGTGTAACTATTGTCGACCCACTCGTGCTGCTTCGGGGGAAACCCTAGGATCTGGTCTTCCAGATCAAACGATGGCGGTACTACGGTGTCGTTTCTCTCTTGGGAGCATCGTTTGTGGAGCTGCACTGGAAGACAGAGGCAGGAGGTGGAGCATCTTCCTCTTGCACGGAGCTTCGGTGGTGCTAGCAAGTCATGCGTGGCCGACAGGTGCTACACTGAATCATGCCTGGTTGGCAGGTGCTACACATGATAAATCTTTCAGAGTCTTCCCATCTGGACGGACGAGCACAGGGCGGTGGCGCTGTGGTGGCGTCAACGGATGTCCGGATTGGCAAGGATGATGCAGATCTCTCGTCTGAAGATGGATCATTGGTCCAATGATGATGGTGGCTCCTAAAATGTGTGCATGTGGTGTGCGCTTTAGGTACGCTGCACCGGATGTTGGTCCAGATATGTTATGTGGATGGATCAGCAATGACACTGGTTTTAGATATGCGGAGTGAGAGCACTCCACATTATCGAGTCTGTAGGTGTGAGTGGTGGCTTCCGGGTAGATTGATGTATGTTCTTGTCAGTCCTTTGTGGAATAATTAATAAAGATGGCTGCATTCATTGATTGATGCAGAGGCCGGGGGTTAACCTCCTTCTCTAAAAAAGATGAACCCGACCCATGCTTCCCTTCTTCCCCAACTGCTCCCACCCCGACAAGAAACTCCCAACTTCTACACAACCATCGCCCACCCTAGCCCTTGCACCACCCAGCACCCGCCGCCGCACTTCACAAAAATGTGCCGCCTTGGCATCTCTCTGCCCCACTCTGCCTCACCTTCATCACCACGACCCAATTGGCCTATGCTCGGAATGGAGCTCTCCGCCATCTCGCACCTGAATGATGACATGTTGGAGCTCCATTGCCACTCCGTGCCTTAGATACCATAATATCCCGCCAGTTGTCCTGCTACTTCTCCCTTTTCATGAGATCTGCTCAAGCCACCTTCCACTGGCCCTCTTCCTCGATTGTGGCGCCTGCGGGCTTCGGCATGGCCTCCCTGATGAGCTCCCTTCATGTCAGCCCTCCACTCCTCTTCCCCATCAACAACGTCTCACTGACATTCCTATCCACAAATGACAAAGGTCGTGCGACAACAAACATAAATGACCCAGCGACAGTTCGCTAGTGAGAGAGTATGCATGTTGGGCCTCATGATCCCGTCCAGAGGTCGGTTGCTCTCCATGGCGGCCATAGAGGTCTGGTTCCTATTGAGGGTCTTGTAGATAATTAGGCTTCGCAGCCTATTTCTTTTGTAGTTGTCTGTACTCAGACATGTTATACTTCTATTGCCTATATGACTTTGTATGTTGGGTCATGAGACCCATGTTGTAACATCATGCTATTTATGGCTACTCAGAGCCTCTTAAATAAAAACTTTGAGTCATAGAGTTATGTTGTGATGTCATGTCGTATCTATACACTGCATATTGTGTGTATGTTTTGAAATGCATTGGTATGTGCAGGATTCGACAACTAGTTATATGCCTTTGGTAGTCTTTCCTATAGGGAAATGCCTCCTAGTGCTTCCACTGAGCCTTGGTAGTATTCTACTACTCCGGAACACATGGATTGATCGGCATGTATCCTTCTTTGCTCCTGTGTCTATCCCTATAGGGAAATGTCATGCAGTGTTTTACTGGAGTCCTTGTAGCTTGCTACGACTCACGCTGATGCCAGACACGTGCGTTGTTGGGTTATGTATGCATGTCCCTGTATGTTTGTGCCACCTTGGTTTATGACTAGTCATGTAGACCTGGGTTCTCTGTCATATGGATGCTAGCATCACAATCATATACGTGACCCAAAAGATGCAAACGGTCACGGCCAAGGTATAAGGCGGCAGCCATGGGTTACCGTGCATGAGGCCGCAAAGTGATATGTGTCTTATGCTAGATTGGTCTGACTTAGGATAGGGTCCCGACACCAATCTTGACTCCATGTGGAGAAGTGGTTTGCAATGTACGTGGTGTTGTCTTGAAGGGAGTTGGCGAGGTTGCTCATGTTGTTGGTGGGGCCTTCGACGCTATTGATGCCGGCGTACGTGGTTGAGGGCACAACCTCTTGTACATCATCTTATGGCTACTCCTAATCATCATCTGTGGTGAATTCTTCATCATTCACCTCCTTTAGTTCGGGCGCCTCTTGATTGAACGCTTCATCTCCTTCCTGCACAAAGTATTGCAAAGTTCCCTCCTTTCTCAAGAAGAGGTTTAGCATGGGTGTGGGAAACAAGTGCCCCACTCTAAGAATTTGAATAAATAACGACCATGACGAGCTATTATCAGCATTACACTAGAAAGAACACAAAAAGTAACAAGGTGATTGCCAGCAAGAGGACGCAAGTCGGGGTGAAGTTTAAGCCAAGAGAGTTTACCAAAATAGTGATTGTTCCTCCACAAGTGATCTATATCTTTTGGCCAATTAGATTAATTTATCTTGAGTGGGTGAGGTGCTTGGTAGTAGGTTCAATCTTGCGGTGTCCTTACTCTATGAAATGAGGAGTTGCAAGGCAGGTATTTGTATTGTTGCTACTAAGGGTAAAATGATCGGTTCAATCATATTAATTGATGTTACTTCGTCTACATTATGTTATCATGCTTCAAGAATTACTATTTTTGTTACGAACTTAATACCTCAAGATGCATGCTGGCACTAAAAAAAGACACATCCGTGACATTTTGGGTGGAATTTTTTTTTTCTGTCATGCTTATGACACTTCTATGACGATCACATATGACAAAACCCGGTATCATCATAGATGCGGTGGGCTCCAACTTCTATGACAAAAAATCATGACAGAAAATGGGCTTTTCGTCCTGGGCGGGCCGGAGACGCAGCTGCATGACATTCTTTGGGCCTTCCATGACGGAAAAACCATGGTAGAAGCAAGGGCGAGGAAAATTTCGAGGAGTTCCCTGTTCCGCTGGGTGGTTGGGGCCGAGCGATGCACGGAGGTTTGCGTGTTTCTCTCGTACACTACGCGCGTATGTGTGAGGCATTGGGCTCTAACTGAACCCGAGCGAGGCGTTCGCGTACTGAACCCGAGCGATTACACTAGCTACATTACTAAACCCGTGTGATCGATCCCTTGGCTGTTAACTGAACCCGAGCGATTCCTTCGCTACTGCTGCTAACTAAAACCAATCGAAGCAGCTGCTGCCTCTTGATGAACAGTGAGCGTTGTTAGGGGTTGGATGAACAATGCCTGGTGGGGGTTGGATGAACAGGACCCCGTGGTAGGAGAGGCCGTTGCCGCTGGATGAACAGGACCCCAATCGAGTCGGTTGAGGGTGGATGAACAGGACCTCATGGAGGGCTGGTTGAATAGTAGCCGATGCAAGTTGGATGAATAGGACCCCATGGAGGGCTGGTTGAACAATAGCCGGTGGAGGCTGGCTGGATGAACAGGAGCCCGTGGATGAACAGGAGCCCATGGAGGCAGGAGGGAGACGCCGTGGATGAACAGTAGCATGTGGAGGCTGGAGGAGGTCGACGGTGGATGAACGGTAGCCCGTGGAGGCTGGAGCGAGGCAGTAGACGGTGGATGAATAGTAGCCCGTGGAGTCCCGTTTTATGGTACGCCACACCCCTCCCGATGAACAAGACCCCCGTTTTGACCGTAGGTGGTCCAACACAAGTCCGTTCGTCCGTTTTGTGGTGCGCCACACCCCTCCCGTTCAACAGCACCCCGTTTCGACCATAGGAGCTCGAACACAAGTCTATTTCCTCTGTTTTACGGTACGCCAAACCCCGTTTCGTCTGTTCCGTCCAAGACGGTCGGCTCCCGATGAACATGACGCATTCCGACGCAGTCTGTTGCCTCCCTATGAACACGACATTGTTTCTCCGTTCCGACCTAGTCGGTTGGCTGCCGATGAACAGGACGCCGTCACTGTACGTGTTCGAGACCCCGCCCGTATGTACGTACGTACATGTACACGATATAGACAGGACTGCCTGAACAACTACCGCTCCTTACTAGGCCACAGTTTATCGTGGCAGCAAGACCGATGGACCAATATGTATGTACACGTTTGCGACTAGAATGACAACGCTACGTATGCTTCGACCGGGTGGGTCCCGGCTATTAGGGAGGATAAGGAGGCACTTACTTGTGTGCGATGATATTGATGGTGGGTCTGAGCTGACAGGGGAATGATTCTTTTTTTGCGCGTAATAAGGAGGCACTTCCTTGCGTGCGGAGAAGTAGCTGGTGGGTCCATCTGTCAGCCTCACTGATACGTCTCCAACGTATCTATAATTTTTGATTGTTCCATGCTATTATATTATCTGTTTTGGATGTTTAATGGGCTTTAATTTGCTCTTTTATGTTATTTTTGGGACTAACCTATTAACCGGAGACCCAGTGCTAGTTTCTGTTTTTTACCTATTTTAGAGTTTTGCAGAAAAGGAATACCAAAAGGAATGAAACCTTCGCGATGATCTTTCTTGGACCGAGAGCAAACCAGAAGACTTGGAGTTGAAGTCAGAAATGCCAGGAGGCGTCCACGAGGCAGGAGGGCGTGCCCAGGGGGTAGGCGCGCCCCCACCCTCGTGGGCCCCTCGTAGCTCCACTGACGTACTTCTTTCACCTATATATACTCTTATACCCTAGAAACATCAGGGGGAGCCATGAAACCATTTTCCCACCGCCGCAACCTTCTGTACCCATGAGATCCCATCTTGGGGCCTTTTCCGGCGATCTGCCGGAGGGGGAATCGATCATGGAGGGCTTCTACATCAACACCATTGCCTCTCTGATGAAGCGTGAGTAGTTTACCACAGACCTTCGGGTCCATAGTTATTAGCTAGATGGATTCTTCTCTCTCTTTGATTCTTAATACAAAGTTCTCCTCGATGTTCTTGGAGATCTATTTGATGTAATACTCTTTTGCGGTGTGCTTTCCAATATCCAATGAATTGTGGATTTATGAACAAGCATCTATGAATACTATTTGGTTCTTCTCTGAATTCTTATATGCATGATTTGATATCTTTGCAAGTCTCTTCGAATTTTTGGTTTAGTTTGGCCTACTAGATTGATCTTTCTTGGCATAGGAGAAGTGCTTAGCTTTGGGTTCAATCTTGCGGTGTCCTTTCCCAGTGATAGTAGGGGCAGTAAGGTACGTATTGTATTGTTGCCATTGAGGATAAAAAGATGGGGTTATATCATATTGCTTGAGTTTATCCCTCTACATCATGTCATCTTGCTTAATGTGTTACTCCGTTCTTATGAACTTAATACTCTAGATGCATGCTGGATAGCGGTCGATGTGTGGAGTAATAGTAGTTGATGCAGAATCATTTCGGTCTACTTGACACGAACGTGATGCCTATGTTCATGATCATTGCCTTAGATATCTTCATAATTATGCGCTTTTCTATCAATTGCTTGGCAGTAATTTGTTCACCCACCATAATACATGCTATCTCGAGAGAAGCCACTAGTGAAACCTATGCCCCCCGGTCTCCTTTCCATTATATTGCATCGCTTTAAATCTCGTTTACTATTTTACATTCTTTACTTTCCAATCTATATAACAAAAATACCAAAAATATTTACTTTACTATCTTTATTAGATCTCACTTTTGCGAGTGACTATGAAGGGATTGACAACCCCTTTATCGTGTTGACTGTAAGGTTCTTGATTGTTTGTGCAGGTACTAGGTGACTTGTGCGTCGTCTCCTACTGGATTGATACCTTGGTTCTCAAAACTGAGGGAAATACTTATGTTACTTTGCTGCATCACCCTTTCCTCTTCAAGGGAAAAACCAATGCAAGATCAAGAGGTAGCAAGAAGGATTTCTAGCACCGTTGCCGGGGAGATCTTCGCCAAGTCAAGCCATACCAATTACCCATCGTAAACTCTTCTCCCTCGCATTACATTATTTGCCATTCGCCTCTCGTTTTCCTCTCCCCCACTTCTAAAATGGTTTTTCGAAAACCTTTGCCTTTTCTTCGCCCCTCTTTCGTTAAATCTTTTGTTTGCTTGTGCGACCATGTGCCTTCTTTTTGCTTGCATCTTCGCTTGCAATAAGTTTATGGATCCTCATCCATTAGCTAATCTTTTTAAGAGATCCAATTATGATGAATCAATTTCTAGTGATTTGAGTGCACTAGATTATCTTTATGAGGTTTTGCTTGAAATTCGTGAATGTGAAAATTGTGATGACGATTTATGAAGAGATTCACGATAGCTCCTTGAATAAAAAGCATGATTGCAATGATTTTACTATAAATTGTATTGATGTCAATTGTGCTAGTAATATGCAAAACCCTAAGCTTGGGGATGCTAGTTTTGCTATGTCCACTACTTGTTGCAATGATCATGATTGGGGTGATTCTTCTTATGATCTTGAAAATTTATTTAAGGCCCATGATGAATATGAGATTTATATTAGTGTTTGCAATAATATTAAAGTGGGTTTGGAAGAGTGTCAACTTTAGATCCCACATATTTCGAGAATTTTCAATCTTATGAAATTTTTGATATAAGTGGGTTTGGAGAGGTCATGACTTTAGTTAATGTTAATCCCACTATTTTGGAAGAGTGTCAACTTTGCATGCATGTGGATCGTGTTGAAAATATTTTATGTGATAGCTATTTTGTTAAATTTTCTTAAGATCCCACATGTAATTATTATGAGAGAGGAAAATACGGTTGTAGAAATTTTCATGTTACTAAATTATCTCTCGTTATGTTGAGATTGCTATTGTTTCTTTCCGCTTCCTTGCATATGCTAGTTTTTGCTTGCTCTGATAATTTGTTTGCCTATAAGATGCCTATGCATAGGAAGTATGTCAGACTTAGATGTGTTTGTTACGTGTTTCACGGTGCTCTCCTTGCTTCAATTCTTGTCTTTCCTGTGAGCATCATCGAAATCTCAATGCCTAGCTAGGGGCGTTAAACAATAACGCTTGTTGGGAGGCAACCCGGTTTTATTTTTGTTCTTTGCTTTTTGCTCCTGTTTAGTAATAAATAATTCATCTAGCCTATGTTTAGATGTGGTTTTATGTTTTAATTAGTGTTTGTGCCAAGTAGAACCTTTGGGAAGACTCGGGTGAAGTCTTTGCGATCTTGCTGTAAAAACAGAAACTTTTGCGCTCACGAGAATAGCTGTCATTTTTTCCATAACAGTTCTTTTAGGTTGATTCTTTTTGCAGATGATTAATAGACAAATTACTCACGTCCACCAATTTATTTCAGAAGTTTAGAGTTACAGAATTATTCGAAAGTTACAATTGCTATAGACTATTCTGTTTTTCGTGTGTTGTTTGCTTATTTTGATGAATCTATGAGTAGTATCGGGGGGTATGAACCATAGATAAGTTGGAATACAATAGGTTTAACACCACTATAAATAAATAATGAGTTAATTACAGTACCTTAAAGTGGTGGTTTATTTCTTATACTAACGGAGCTCATGAGATTTTCTGTTGAAGTTTTGTGTTGTGAAGTTTTCAAGTTTTTGGGTAAAGATTTGATTGATTTTGGAATAAGGAGTGGAAAGAGCCTATGCTTTGGGATGCCCATGTCACCCCAATGTAAAATTCAAGGACAACCAAAAGCCTAAGCCTGGGGATGCCCCGGAAGGCATCCCTCTTTCGTCTTCGTCTATCGGTAACTTTACTTGAGGCTATATTTTTTATTCACCACATGATATGTGTTTTGCTTGGAGCGTCTTGTATGATTTGAGTATTTGCCTTTTAGTTTACCACAATTATCCTTGCTGTACACACCTTTTGGGAGAGACACGCATGAATCAAAATTTATTAGAATACTCTATGTGCTTCACTTATATCTTTTGAGCTAGACAATATTGCTCTAGTGCTTCACTTATATCTTTTTAGAGTACGGTGGTGGTTTTATTTTATAGAAATTGTTGAACTCTCATGCTTCACTTATATTATTTTGAGAGTCTTTTAGAACAACATGGTAATTTGCTTTGTTTATAAAATTTGTCCTAATATGATGGGCATCCAAGATGGGTAATAAAAACTTTCATATAAAGTGCATTGAATACTATGAGAAGTTTGATTCTTTATGATTGTTTTGAGATATGAAGATGGTGATATTAGAGTCATGCTAGTAGAGTAGTTGTGAACTTGAGAGATACTTGTGTTAAAGTTTGTGATTCCTGTAGCATGCACGTATGGTGAACCGTTATGTGATGATGTTGGAGCATGATTTATTTATTGATTGTCTTCCTTATGAGTGGCGGTCGGGGACGAGCGATAGTATTTTCCTACCAATCTATCCCCCTAGGAGCATGCACGTAGTACTTCGTTTCGATAACTAATAAATTTTTGCAATAAGTATGTGAGTTCTTTATGACTAATGTTGAGTCCATGGATTATACGCACTCTCACACTTCCACCATTGCTAGCCTCTCTAGTACCGCGCAACTTTCACCGGTACCATACAACCACCATATACCTCCCTCAAAACAGCCACCATACCTACCTATTATGGCATTTTCATAGCCATTTCGAGATATATTTCCATGCAACTTTCCATCGTTCTGTTTATTATGACACGCTCCATCATTGTCATATTGCCTTGCATGATCATGTAGTTGACATCGTATTTGTGGCAAAGCCACCGTTCATAATTTTTCATACATGTGCACTCTTGAATCATTGCACATCCCAGTACACCGCCGGAGGCATTCACATAGAGTCATATTTTGTTCTAAGTATTGAGTTGTAATTCTTGAGTTGTAAGTAAATAGAAGTGTGATGATCTTCACTATTAGCGCATTGTCCCAGTGAGGAAAGGATGATGGAGACTATGATTCCCCCACAAGTCGGGATGAGACTCTGGACTAAATAAAAAAAGAGGCCATAAAAAAAAGAGAAAAGGCCCAAATAAAAAAATGAGAGAAAAAGAGAGAAGGGGCAATGCTACTATCCTTTTACCACACTTGTGCTTCAAAGTAGCACCATGATCTTCATGATAGAGAGTCTCCTATGTTGTCACTTTCATATACTAGTGGGACTTTTTCATTATAAAACATGGCTTGTATATTCCAATGACGGGCCTCCTCAAAGTGCCCTAGGTCTTCGTGAGCAAGCAAGTTGGATGCACACCCACTTAGTTTCTTTTGTTGAGCTTTCATACACTTATAGCTCTAGTGCATCCGTTGCATGGCAATCCCTGCTCACTCACATTGATATCTATTGATGGGCATCTCCATAACCTGTTGATACGCCTAGTTGATGTGAGACTATCTTCTCCTTTTTGTCTTCTCCACAACCACCATTCTATTCCACTTATAGTGTTATGTCCATGGCTCACGCTCATGTATTGCGTGAAGATAGAAAAAGTTTGAGAACATAAAAAGTATGAAACAATTGCTTGGCTTGTCATCGAGGTTGTGCATGATTAAATACTTTGTGTGATGCAGATAGAGCATCACCAAACTATATGATTTTGTAGGTATAGCTTTCTTTGGCCATGTTATTTTGAGAAGACATGATTGCTTTGTTAGTATGCTTGTTAGTATTGCTTTGTTATTTTTATGCTTGACTAATGTTTGCCTAGTGTAGTTTTCATTCCGTTGCTTACTATATAGGTTTAGTTTACTTGTTTGTCTTTAAAGCCACCATGTTTTGAAGACTTTCATAAAATCGCCTATTCACCCCCCTCTAGTTGATAACTAGCACTTTCAATTGGTATCAGAGCAAGGTACTCCCTTGTTCTATGTGATTCGGTTTAACCACCTGGAGTTTTGGCTATGTTGATTGCAGGGATTATCAAGGTCTCTACTGCGTGCCCCGTCTTCGATGGCATTGACTACACTTACTGGAAGAACAAGATGCGCATGCATCTTGAAGCCATTGATGTTGATCTCTGGTATGTTGTCAAGACTGGCGTTCCCAAAGTCGGTGAAGGCGTCACCGCTACTGATGTCAAGAGATTAGCACAATTGGACTCAACCGCCAAGAACATCATTTGTGGTCATCTAACCAAAGGGTAGTATGGCCGTGTGAGTGCACTGGAAACTGCAAAGCTGGTCTGGGACTGGCTGTCCAAGGTCAACGAAGGCGTCTCAACTCAGAGAGACTCAAGAATCAATGTTCTTCGCAATCTCTTCAACCGCTTCAAGAGAAATGACAATGAAAATGTCCAGCTCACGTTCGATCACTTCACTGATATCACCAATGTCTCGGTGCTACTGAGATCACCAAGCATGAGATCATGAAGAAGCTTCTGAGATCACTTGACAGCTCGTTTGACACCTTACCCCTGATGATACAAGAACGTCCTGGCTTCAAAGATCTCGATCCTTCTGATATACTTGAGAGGCTCAACACACATGAGTTCCAGCTATCTGAGAAGCGTGATATCAATGGTCCCAACTATGGCCGAACCCGTGCCCTGAAGGCAAAAGTTGTTTCCTCATCTGAAGAAGAATCTGACTATAGCTCTGGTGATCCTGAAGAGCTTGGCAAAGAGCTTGTAATGCTTGTGAGGAAGTTCCAAAAGTTCTCCAAGAAGAATCGGTTCAACAAGTCTTCAAGATCTAGCTCAAAGAACGACGAGGCTCCATCACGTGAATACAAGAAGAGAACTTGCCACAAATGCAAGAAGACAGGCCACTACATCTCCGAGTGTTCTCAGTGGGATAAGGAATCAAAGAAGAAGAAGAAGAAGAAGAAGAAGAAGAAGAAGAGCAAGGAATATGATTCTGATGACAAAAAAATAAGAAATCATCAAAATTGTCGGCGTCCTGGATGTGGGGGTATCCAGCCCTGCCTGCCTGCGGCCCACCACGTGGCTCCACTGACGGCCTGGTACGGCCCAGCTCTAGCATCAACAACACAAGACCCTCGCGAGGGGCAAAGCCTCGCGAGGCGGATGACGCCAAGACCCCCGATGGGATCGGCCTCCTCCGGCTGACTCCCGAGGGGCGGAGCATTCTATGCAAGGTTCACCTCATGAGGCTCAGCTGACATGAGCCATGACGACCAAGGCCAGGCGGGCGCCAGGCAGGCGTAGAGCGCAGGTTTCCTCTTCGGTGCAAAGGAGAAAGCCACAGGCGCAGAGTCCCGAGGAATTAGCCAAAGGTTTCCATTCTGGTGCAACGAGACCAAGACCGCCGGGACGGCAGGACGGAGGTCATCAACGAGCCCATCGCAGCGTCACGACCAGAGGCTTTTCACAGGTGAAGACTACTTTTGTCAGGATAAGTTGTACTACTTGTCCCCTTTCAAATCAGGCCGTTGTGGGGTCCCTTCCCGCCAATATTTGGGAAGAGGACCAAGGCCACTATAAATAGGACTAGCCACCACCATAGAGAGAGGACAAGTCGAGCTAGCACACACCACACCAGCTCAAGAACACATCACCTCCTGAGGCTAGTTCATCCACTGTACTAGTTCATCCTCAGCCCCCCGAGGCAATCCACCAAAATGCTGGAGTAGGGTATTACACCGCAAGGCGGCCCGCACCAAGATAAACTGCTGTGTCTCTTTGTCTCTTTGAGCTTGACGCGCTAGGCTTAGGAGGATCGCGAGTAGGCAGGCTGGGTAGGTTGAGACCTCCACACGCACCGCAGAGGTCGAGCCTCTCAAGGGTTTGCGGATCCCTTAATCCAACAAAAATCTTCTTCAAAGTCTTCATCTCACAAGGAGACCTCATCAAGCAAGGCTCGTGCATTTATTGGAAAGGAGATGGATTCAGAGGAGGAGTCTGCCTCTGTGGAGGCGGAGCTAGAGTCCCAGGAGGAGTCTAATTCAGGTGTGGCAAGACTGGCTCTGGCGTCAGCGTTGTCACCAAGTCAATCTTCAACACTGAAGACAATGGTCACAACATTGAAGCCAAAGCTGACGATGACAACTCTGCTCCAACCTATTGCTTCATGGCACGTGGTGCCAAGGTAACCTCACGCAATGCCTATTTCCAGACCTCTAGTGAAGATGACTCTGAATGTGAATCCAAACCTAGCTATAAGACACTTGGTAAAATTGCAACTAAGCAACAAACTGCTATGGAACATATTGAAAAGCTGCTAGACAAAAGCGATGACCTGTTGGACGCGGAAATGAATCGAACTCAGTCCTTAATCGAAGATATTAAAAGTATTCATGTTAAGTATGAAGAACTTGAGAGTCGTCATGAAACTCTCTCAGCCTCTCATGAGAAGCTTTCTTACGATTATCTTTAAAGGAAGTGGGATCTTGAGAAACTGAGAGTGTCTCATGAACATCTTCAAAAAGATAACGATTCACTACTCGCCCAACAGATCAGTTCCACTCAGGTAGAATTTGTTCCACCATGCTTAAAGTGTCTTGAGCGTGATAATGTTGTCTCTGTTGCTGGATGTTCTACTACTTCTAATGTTGCAATATCTTCAACTGCTGATGTGGTAACTAACCCCTCTACTGAGGATACCACTACTATTGCTGATGAGAATGCTAGGTTGAAGACATTGCTTGAGACTAGCATGTACAAAAGCCTCAAAGGGCATCAGACCTTGTGCGATGTCCTCAAGAAACAGATTCTGAATCAAAACCCTAGGAAAGAGGGTGTTGGGTTCGAGAGGAAAATGAATGTTGATGGTTCATATTGGACGCCTGAGCAGTACCCCAAAAACCACCTCAATTGCTACTAAGGATCCTTCAGTGGATCCATCCACTTTATCTGGCTTCACTTGTGCTAACCCAATTGTCGTTGATGAATCCTTTGATGCCAATTATAAACTGTTTAAGAATCAGAATGGTGAAGTGTTTGCCAGGTACATTGGTACTAACTGCAGGAACGGGTCACCCCAGAAGAAGATCTAGATGCCCAAAAGCTATCTTGAAAAGCTTCCCGTGAATGTCGTCATGACATCACCTGGGAAGAAGACAAACCCCAGACCAAAGGCGTCATATGGCCCAAAGGCTTCTTACAGACAGAGGACCACTCATGGTCACCCTAATGCCAATGTTTTGCAGGAGGACCGTTATGAGACTCATGAATATGAGCATGTTTCCTCTAACCGCTATGTTCACAAAACCAAGAACTTTTCTGCATATTCATATGAGTACTATTCTCCTCCTACGAAGTTATTTGCTAGGGCTCCCAAGCCAAAGTTCTCATATGCTGCACTTAGACTCATTGCTTCTAAGCCACCCCTAAAGATGTGGGTGGTTAAGAAGAATTAACTTCTCTTGCAGGGAAAGGTCTCCAGCCGGAAAGCAAAATCTTCTGACGCCAATGCTGGAGACCTAAAACATCTTGTGGGACGCAATATAAAATGCCCCAATGGTCTTATCATGTATTTCGTCCCAGTGTTCCTTGATGAGCATCCTATCATGCCTAACCAGAATCTAAACTTTGATAATATGATTGTTCGCTACATGTTTCTGCTTCACAATACTCTTGGTGAAGCCTATCCCACTAACTGCACTGTAGGGTACAACTCCAAAAGCCACTGAATGGATCATGGACATCGGCTACACCAACCACATGATTGGTGATCGAAGTCTTCTTATGGATTCAACTGTACGTCCATCTACTAAGAGTCATATCACATTCGCTGACACTAGTAAAAGTAAGGTATTGGGTCTTGGTAGAGTTACTATCTCAAAGGATCAGCACATGGATAAAGTGATGCTTGTTGAATCCCTTGGATACAACTTAATGTCTATGTCAATGCTCTGTTATATGAACATGATTGTGATATTTGGAAAATATCGTTGTCTTGTGATAATGGAATCTGACAAATCTCTAGTCTTCGAAGGCTATCGAAGAGGTGATCTGCATATGGTAGATTTATTAGTAGGACCATAGCTTGCCGTATGTCTTCTAGCAAAGGCTTCAGAATGCTGACTATGGCATCTACGGCTAGGACATGTGGGCATGAGGAACCTGTACACTCTCGCAAAGAAGAAGCACATCATTGGCATCGAGGGCGTCAAGTTCAAGAAGGATCATCTGTATGGTGCCTGTGAAGCTGGAAAGATGACTAGAGCCAAGCATCCCTCGAAGACAATCATGACTACCTCACGTCCCTTCGAGCTGCTTCACATGGACCTATTTGGCCCTACTCACTACTCTACCCTTACTACTACTGCACATCTATATGGCTTCGTTATTGTTGATGATTACTCGAGATACACCTGGGTACACATAATTCTCTATAAGACTGAAGTGCAGGATGTCTTCAGACGCTTCCCAAATGGGGCCTTGACGAATTATGGCATCAAGATCAAGCACATCTGAAGTGATAATGGAACTGAGTTCAAGAACGTTGGCCTCGACACTTATCTTGATAATTCGAGCATCACACATGAGTTCTCTACTCCTTACACACCTCAGCAGAATGGGATCGTGGAGCGCAAGAACAGAACGCTCACTATGATGGCACAGACGATGCTCGATGAATACAAGACTCCAAGAAAATTCTGGCCCGAAGCCATTGATACTGCATGCCACATCATCAACAGAGTATATCTTCATAAGTTCTTTAAGAAAACGTCATATGAACTTCTGACTGGTAAGAAGCCGAACGTCAGTTACTTCAAAGTCTTTGGTTCTAGGTGCTGGATCAAGGATCCACATCACACGTCTAAATTCGCACTGAAAGCACATGAAGGTTTTATGCTTGGTTACGGAAAGGACTCGCACACCTACAGAGTCTTCAACCTCTTTCACTACAAAGTGGTTGAAACTGTAGATGTGCAGTTTGATGAAACTAATGGCTCGCAAATAGAGCACCTGCCAAATGTGCTAGATGAAGCTACACCAGGTGAAGCTATTAGGCTGATGAGTACTGGAGAAATCATACCCACCGAGGAACCGGCTGAGGATGAGATCATCATTTCTCCACCTAATCAACATGAAGACAATGCTCAGTATGAAGCCAATGCTGAAGATGAAGACAATAGTCAGTCTGATCAAAATCTTCGCCCAGCTCATCCTCGAGTCGCCAATGAAGTCCAGATTGAGAAGATTATTGATAGAGCTACACAATTAGCAAAATTCTGCGGTCACTTTGCCTTTGTCTCTATATCTGAATCCAAGAAAGTCGAAGAAGCCTTCATGGAACCTGAATGGATTTGAGCTATGCAAGAAGAGCTTCAACAGTTTGAGCTGAATAATGTCTGGGAGCTTGTCAAACGTCCTGATCCTCGCAAGCACAACATCATTGGCACGAATTGGATATAACGCAACAAGCAAAATGAACTTGGACAAGTTGTCAGAAACAAGGCTCACCTTGTCTCTCAAGGTTACAAACAAGTGGAAGGAATCGACTTTGACGAAACCTTTGCTACTGTGGCTAGGCTTGAAGCCATTCGCATACTGCTGGCCTATGCTAAGCATCACAACATTCTTCTGCACCAAATGGATGTGAAGAGTGCCTTTCTCACGGCAAAATCGAAGAAGTGTTTGTTGCTCAACCGTCTGGTTTCGAAGATCCTAAGCATCCTGATATGGTGTACAAGCTCAACAAGGCACTGTATGGCCTCAAACAAGCACCTCGGCTTGGTATGACACACTCAAAGAATTCCTGAAGAGCAGAGGCTTCAAACCTGGTTCTCTAGATCCCACTCTCTTCACGAAGACATATGATGGTGAACTGTTTGTGTGTCAAATATATGTGGATGACATCATCTTTGGCTGCACGGATAAGAGATACAATGATGAGTTTGGATACATGATGCAAGAGCAATATCAGATGTCCATGATGGGAGAGCTGAAGTTCTTCCTCGGTCTTCAAATCCATCAACAGCGCAATGGCATCTTCATATCACAAGAAAAATACCTCAAAGATTGCCTGAAAAAGTTTGGAATGCAAGACTGCAAAGGGTACACGACGCCAATGCCAACCAAAGTCATCTTGGCCCTGACGACAATGGTAAAGAGTTCGATCAAAAGGTATACCGCTCCATGATTGGTTCTTTGCTATGCTTATGTGCATCTAGGCCTGATATTATGCTTAGCGTTTGCATGTGTGCCCGATTCCAAGCGGCACCAAAGGAATCGCATCACCTTGCTGTGAAGCGAATTCTTCGATATTTGGTTCATACCCCAACACTAGGATTGTGGTATCCAAAGGGCTCATCATTTTATCTAGTTGGATACTATCATGTTGATTATGCTGGTGACAAGGTTGATCGCAAGTCTACATTAGGCACATGTCACTTTCTTGGACGATCTCTTGTCTATTGGTCTTCAATGTGTATCCCTCTCCACTGCTGAATCTGAATACATTGTTGTTGGATCTTGCTATGCTCAGCTTCTCTAGATGAATCAAAATCTCAAGCACTACGGCATCAACATGAAGAATGTGCCACTCTTCTACGACAATGAAAGCGCCATCAAGATTGCCAAGAATCCAGTTCAGCACTCGAAGACAAAGCACATTGAGATTCATCATCACCTTCCCAGAGATCATGTCATCAAGGAAGAAATTGATATCATTCACGTCAACACCGAAGAGCAACTAGCAGATATCTTCACAAAGCCCTTGGATGAAAAGAGGTTTTGCAAGCTGCGGTGTGAGCTAAATATATTAGAATCCTCAAATGTCTAGTGAATGGACACACATCCTAACGCTCATGCATGTTGATGACTTAGATGTGCAATACACAAAGTAACATATTTCTTCAATCAATGAAGACTTACCCTCTTAGTGTGAATACATTAATGTGGAATTTGACTTCGGAGCACCACGATAATTGTGCATCGTGTCTGGGTCTAATACTTCCTATACGTTGGGTAACGCCAACACCACACTTTCTTGAAGTTTTTCATTTGGCGTCATGATTGCATTATCTTCGCATTTGGATTGTCTTCAACATTGATTTATCTTCAAAATCTATATCTTCGCAATGTTGGATTGTCTTCAATACTATATATGTGTTCTGTCCTCTACAACATTCACTTATAGCTATATCTTCATGTTGCTATTTTCCTAACCTAAATGAATGTGATCGGACCCTAATTCCTTCTGTACTACTCCCTCAAATTCTATTTGTCTAGTCATATGCATTCTGTTGACACTTGTCGAATATCTTTGATGTGTCCTTGTCAATAGAAGATACAGAGACACACTATTAAAACTGCTTTTAAAGTCTTATCCCTTACCTAAAAACCGGAGAAGCCGGAACAACCATCCGACAATCCAAGCGTGTGTGGGAACATGATTCAACTCCTGATAAGTTGCATGCATGCCACGTGTCCTTCAGATGTGAACCGCCAGGGGCACCTACGTAATTGCGCTACGCTGCCCTCCTACTCCTTATAAATACTTGCTCCCCCTGCGGTCAATACCTCCTCTTCCACCTCGCCATCTCACCCAAACCCTAGCGCCACCGCTAGCTCGTGTTGACACCGGAGATGAAGCGCTTAGCTGTCGCGACCTTTTCGACACCGTCCTCATGCCGGTCGCGGACCCCGTCTTCTCTGTCGCTGCCGTAGGTGTCTTCTGCCGCCAAGTTCGGGCGCGGGAGATTGGACTGCTCAGCCTCCCATCTGTCTTGTCTAGTAGTTCTTCTGTGGTAAATAAATCTCACTTTTTATGGTCTCTTTGATCTACCAAATCCATCCACTTCAACCAAAAGTGGTTTCTACACTCTCAAATTTGGATCTGTCTCTTTCTGAATCTCATATATTGCAAAGTATGTTCACTTATGCTTCATAACTAGTTAGATTCCTCACTTGTACTTATTCTTGGATTCGTACAAATCTGGAACCAACTTCCTTCAATAAGTGAATGTCTTCGCAATGTGAGGTCAATGTCTTCTAACTGATTTATCTTCATAACCTTCTGAGAATGCATATGACCTCTTCCCCTTCCCTCGCATATCTAATGCTGTCACAGGTACATGTCCGTTGGAGAATCCCTTGGTTCTCATAGTCTACATTCATTTGCAGAATTCTTACAACGTCACATTGAATCTCCTAAAGTCGGCTCTTGTTTGCCAAGTAGACGGAAGTCTTTCACTGTTTTGAAACCTGTCTGTCTGAATAATATGGCTTCTGAAAAATCTGCATGGAATGTTGGCACGCAACACCGTGGCAATACTGCACTGGACCTGCCCCTAGATCTGTATGAGCTCTACAAATCTGACCCTGAAGAGAGCTATACACAACGCAAGAACAGAATCCAATGGATCCAAAGATACTGGGCTGAGCAATGGTTCAAGTACAACTTCGTGACACCTGGATATGCTGAGAAGAATGTGATACGTCTCCAACGTATCTATAATTCATGAAGCATTCATGCTATTTTATTATCTGTTTTGAATGATTATGGGCTTTATTATACACTTTTATATTACTTTTGGGACTAACCTATTAACCGGAGGCCTAGCCCATATTGCTGTTTTATTGCCTATTTCAGTATTTCGAAGAAAAGGAATATCAAAAGGAGTCCAAACGGAACGAAACCTTCGGCAGCGTGATTTTTTGGAAGAATATGATCCAGGAGACTTGGAATTCACGTCAGAAGATCCTCGAGGAGGCCACGAGATAGGAGGGCACCCCCCTACTGGGTGCGCCCCCTGTCTCGTGGGCCCCTCGAGCACCTCCCGACCGACTTATTTCTCCTATATAAGCCTAAGTACCCTAAAAATATCGAATAACAAGATAGATCGGGAGTTCCGCTGCCGCAAGCCTCTGTAGCCACCAAAAACCTCTCGGGAGCCTGTTCAAGCACCTCACGAGGGGGAACCCATCATCGGTGGCCATCTTCATCATCCGGCGCTATCCATGACGAGGAGGGAGTAGTTCACCCTCGGGGCTGAGGGTATTTACCAGTAGCTATGTGTTTGATCTCTCTCTCTCTCTCTCTCTCTCTCGTGTTCTCTCTATGGCATGATCTTGATTTGCTATTATAGTTGGATCTTATGATGTTCCCCCCCTCTACTCTCTTGTGATTAATTGAGTTTCCCTCTTGAAGTTATCTTATCAGATTGAGTCTTTGATTAGAGAACACTTGATGTATGTCTTGCCGTGCTTATCTGTGGTGACAATGGGATTTCACGTGCCACGATGTATGTTTTGGTGACCAACTTGCGGGTTCCGCCCATGAACCTATGCATAGGGGTTGGCACACGTTTTCTTGACTCTCCGGTAGAAACTTCGGGGCACTCTTTGAAGTACTTTGTCTTGGTTGGATGAATCTGAGATTGTGTGATGCATATCATATAATCATGCCCACGGATACTTGAGGTGACAATGGAGTATCTAGGTGACATTAGGGTTTTGGTTGATTTGTGTCTTAAGGTGTTATTCTAGTACGAACTCTTGAATAGATTGATCCGAAAGAATAACTTTGAGGTGGTTTCGTACCCTACCATAATCTCTACGTTTGTTCTCCGCTATTAGTGGCTTTGGAGTGACTCTTTGTTGCATGTTGAGGGCTTGTTATATGATCTATCTATGTTATTATTGTTGAGAGAACTTGCACTAGTGAAAGTATGAACCCTAGGCCTTGTTTCCTATCATTGCATACTGTTTACGCTCACTTTTATCATTAGTTACCTTGCTGTTTTTATTATTTCAGATTATAAAAACCTATATCTACTATCTATTTTCCACTTGTATCACTATCTCTTCGCTGAACTAGTGCACCTATACAATTTACCATTGTATTGGGTGTGTTGGGGACACAAGAGACTTTTTGTTATTTGGTTGCAGGGTTGTTTGAGAGAGAGACCATCTTCATCCTACGCCTCCCACGGATTGATAAACCTTAGGTCATCCACTTGAGAGAAATTTGCTACTGTCCTACAAACATGTGCACTTGCAGGCCCAACAACGTCTACAAGAAGAAGGTTGTGTAGTAGACATCAAGCTCTTTTCTGGCGCCGTTGCCGGGGAGGTGAGTGCTTGAAGGTATATCTTTAGATCTTGCAATCGAATCTTTTTGTTTCTTGTTTTATCACTAGTTTAGTTTATAAAAGAAAACTACAAAAAAAATGGAGTTGAGTTTGTCTCATACGCTTCGTCTTTTTAATATCTTTCGTGAGTATGATGGAAAGGAAAATTGTGCTCAAGTGCTAGAAGAAGAATGCATTAAAATGCTTGGTACTAAATCTTTGAATGATGAGCATGATTGCAAGGTTGTTAGTATGAAATCTTTGAATACCCATAGTACTAATGATGATTGCACTAGTTATGATGAAAATGTCTCTTATAAGCATGTTGATTTTTGTGGAGTAGAATGGGTTTGCATGGACACACCAAATAGAGAAAATAGATATTGCAAGAGGCATAAGTATTTAAAAACTAAAGGTTTGCAAGAAGGTCTTGATGAATGTGCTAAAAGATTCAATATTTTTGATGCCCCTTTTGAACTTTGCAATGAACATGATCATCTAAATCTCCAATGCAAATGATTTCATGATCGAATCGTGTCCAAAAATTGTGATAACTTGATTACCCTTGCGCATCATAATGAACTTAGTTTGCTTTTGAGGTATGAAGAAATGAAACGTATATCTGAGGGTATTCCAAAATTTAATCTTGATAGATTTCTTGATTTTGATCTGGAGAAGATTTATATGTACTGTGCGGTGAATTGCATTGAAAATCCTTATATTGCCAATTACATAAACAAAAGAAAGCAAATAGAAGATGAAGAGAATACTAATGAAAGGGAAGAGACTTCCCAATCTCCTCCTATTATTTCTCATGATGAATCAGGTAACGAGGAGGAGCTTTCTATTCAACCAATCTCATCAATAAGGAGCTCAAAGAGGAAGGCTGAACCGACACATAATGTGAAGAAGAAAAAGAAAAGAAGGAGCAACAAAGGTAGAAAGGTATCCCTCCCAAATGATATTGCTCCTACTACTCATTGTGATGATGATAATTGCTATACTATTGGTGCTATCAATATTTTTAATGATGAGAGTGATTATTCTTATGATATGAAAGGGCCCAAGATTGGGGAAGCTATGTTTGATGAGGATGAAATATTTGAGAATATATTTGCTGAAATTAATGTTTGTCCCAAGCTTGGAGATGCTACATTTAATGAAGATGATATTTTTAGCATCCCAAGTTTTGATATGCAAAGTTGTTATGATGATAGCATGCCCCCTACCTATGATGATTATATTGATGAAAGTGGGTATGGAAGAGTGTCAACTTTATTTAGTGATGATTCCACTATATTGGGAGAGGTTTCAATCGATTATGATGAGAACGAAGTTGATACTTATGATGATTATTTTGATGAAACTTATGCTATAAAAAGTAGTGATGATTATATTTACAAATCTTGTCATGTTTATGATTACCATTTTTCTGAACATTACTCTTTTAATGTGGAAACAATTTTTAGTGTTCAAGTCTCTTATGTTACTCCCATATTCCGAATGAGAAGAATTTTGCTTATGTGGAGAGTAGTAAATTTTCTATGCTAGTAGATCATGAAAAGAATGCTTTAGGTGCTGGTTATATTGTTGAATTCATTCATGATGCTACTGAAAATTATTATGAGGGAGGAATATATGCTTGTAGGAATTGCAATAATATCAAGTTTCCTCTCTATGTGCTTCAAGTTTTGAAGTTATGCTTGTTTTGCCATCCTATGCTAGTTGATTATTGATCCCATAAATTATTTGCTCAAAAAATCCCTATGCATAGGAAGTGGGTTAGACTTAAATGTGCTAGTCATATGCTTCATGATGCTCCCATTATGTTTCAATTCTTATCTTTTATGTGAGCATCATTGTCACCATCATGCCTAGCTTGAAAAGGCATTAAAGAAAAGCGCTTGTTGGGAGACAACCCAATATTTATCCTTACTGTTTTTGTGTGTTCACAAGATTATTCTACTGTAATAATCATGTTTTATAGCTTTTGTTTCAGTAAAGTGCCAAGTAAGACCTTTAGGATAGCTTACGGTGATAGTTGTGTTGATCCTGCTGAAAATCAGAAACTTTTGCACCCAGTAAATTAGTTTTGTTAATTCACAGAAACGTGCCTCTGATCTGATTATTTTTGCTCTGGATTGGTACACAAATTTCTTAGGACTTCCTAATTTGCTAGGATTTTTGGAGTTCCAGAAGTATACGTTTGATACAGATTACTACAGACTATTCTGTTTTTGACAGATTCTGTTTTTCGTGTGTTGTTTGCTTATTTTGATGCATCTATGGCTAGTATTAAGTGGTATGAACCATAGAGAAGTTGGAATACATTAGATATCACACCAATATGAATTTAGAATGAGTTAATTACAGTACCTAAGTGGTGGTTTTATTTTCTTATACTAACGGAGCTTACGAGTTTTCTGTTGAGTTTTGTATTGTGAAGTTTTCAAGTTTTGGGTAAGGATTCGATGGACTATGGAATAAGGAGTGGCAAGAGCCTAAGCTTGGGGATTCCCAAGGCACCCCAAGGTAATATACAAGGACAACCAAGAGCCTAAGCTTGGGGATACCCCGGATGGCATCCCCTCCTTCGTCTTCGTTCATCGGTAACTTTACTTGGAGCTATATTTTTATTCACCACATGATATGTGTTTTGTTTGGAGCGTCATTTTATTTTGTTAGCGTTTGCTTGATGTTATTTAGGACAATGTTTTGCATCTTTATTTTCAATAAAAATGTCAAGGATAGCCTTTGCCATGCTTATTTTGCTAGTATACATGTTGCTGTTTGAAAACAGAAAGTTTACCGCTGTTGAAAAAATTACCTAGAAAATTCAGAGCATGATATAATTATGAAACCTTTTGCATAATGATCGCTGATAAATTTACTACAGTGTGAATTTTATTTCATAATTTTTGGAGTAAGGGAAGTATGATGAATCTTGCATTCTTTACAGACTGTACTGTTTTGGCAGATTGCTGTTATGTTTGCATTGTTTGCATATGTTCGCTTGTTTAATGATTCTATTTGAGGATAGGAGTGTTAAATATGCAGAGGCATTTAGTATGCAATGTGGAATAATAATTTTAGTGATTTGTTATAGTAGAAAATGATAAGGTTTTGCATTGGTTTATACTAACCTATCTCACGAGTTCTTGTTGAGTTTGTTGTGGATGAAGCTTGAGAAATAGAGAAACCATGATATGAGAGGAATTAAGGAGACACAAAAGTTCAAGCTTGGGGATGCCCAAGGCACCCCAAGATAATATCCAAGAAGCCTCAAGCATCTAAGCTTGGGGATGCCCCGGTAGGCATCCCACCTTTCTTCTTCAATAACTATCGGTTAGTATCGGTTGAACCTAAGTTTTTGCTCCTCCACATGAGTTGTGCTGTCCTTGCAATGTCATTTTATTTTGTTTGCTTGCTATTTGATTAGAGTATCAAGATCTGAAATTCTTAAATGAGAGAGAGTCTTCACATAGTTACATAATTATTTAGCTACTCATTGATCTTCACTTATATCTTTTTGGAGTAGTTTGTCATTTACTCGTGTGCTTCACTTATATCCTATGAGTAAATGGTTGAATGAGTTAAATGTCATAAATCTGAAATTACATATGCCTCATTTGCTTATCCCATGGGAAGTTATGACTTCACATCTAAGAAGTAGAGGTTGTAAATTTATTGAAGGTTAGCAAGCATTGTATTGGTCATTTGAACAATTCATGAAAGAATATTGAAGGAAGAGAGATTTCACATATAAATATACTATTGTAGACATCTTTTATAATTGGGAGCACCCATTAAGTATGACATGCTAAAGAGTTGATGTTGGACAAGGAAGACAATGTAATGGGTTATGTTTTCCGACATCTCAGTTAAAGTATATTGTCATGGATCATTCAAACATGTTGAGCTTGCCTTTCCCCCTCATGCTAGCTAAAATTCCTTGCAACAAGTAGAGATACTACTTGTGCTTCCAAACATCCTTAAAACCAGTTTTGCCATGAGAGTACACCATACCACCTATGGATTGAGTAAGATCCTTCAAGTAAGTTGTCATCAGTGCAAGCAATAAAAATTGCTCTTCAAATATGTATGATCTTTTGGTGTGAAGAAAATAGCTTTATACAATCTTGTTATGGAAGCAATAAAAGCGACAGACTGCATAATAAAGGTCC